>CM026569.1:31299180-31899180 GCA_015143295.1 Tetracentron sinense | reverse complement strand
ACCCTGAATTCAAGTAGCTCCGGTATTAGTTGATGCTCTCCATGGATAAGATTTCAAGTTCTGGATAATTAGCATGGACATTTGGGATCTAAAGAGCTCTAGGGGCTTACGCTTCTGTCAATGCACCTCCATGGATCTAAATACAAGACCTCAAAACCAATTTTTATGGGAAAACAAGCATGCATTGCATTCATGGCACAAGTTCAAGAGTTACAAGTTCATGAGTCACACAACTACACCAGTCAAGTTCAGTCATGATGTTCACATGTTCTGCACTCTGATTATGTTTATGTTATATTAAACTGTTATTCACTTTACAATTGTTACATGATTTGGATATTTGACATATGCTTGTACTCTCGTTGGTTAGTTTGGATATCCATTGAGTATTCCATGCTCAGTCGACCTGTTATTGTCGAACAGGTATAGCGTAGGATCAAACGGCAACTCCTTAGGTGGTAGATGAGTATTTTGCGGAAGCAGAAGAAGGTGATCTTCCAGTTGAGGGAGTTCGGGATCTTGACCGATTCCCATATTACTAGTTTATTTCCAGTTTTAGTTTTGTTGGATGAGAAATTGTAACAGACTTGAGGCTTATTAGTAGATGTTGCTTTAGTAATGTTATGGATTTTGAATATATCAGTTGACAACAATTGGATGGATCTTTTTATAATGAAAGAAATTTTATAGTTGCTATTTTGTAGAGAACTAGCTTTTAGTTATACCTTTTTGCCATGGAAGTCAAGCAGGGACAAGTAATGTGACGGACCCAAAGTCCCATTAGACCAAGGTGGGGTTTTGGAGTAGTTACACTTGTAGTGGCAAATAGCTGTCATGAGTAGGACTTTGATGTGCTTACTCGAAACGGCACATCACTATGCCAACTAACACTATTAAGGCGAGACCCCAAAAAAGTATGACTCTCGATAGTACCTACTATCCAGAGTTAGACCACTAGATTAAACATTCAATGGTGTTAAACACTAGGTGGGGCATCATTTAAAACAAGGGCATACATAGCACCATTGGATGTTTGATCAAACGGTCAATCTCTCGATAGTATTAGAGTTGGACTTGTAGTGGTAGATAGCTGGCATGTGTATGACTTTGATGTGCCTACTCAGAAAGGCACATCACTATGACAACTAACACTATTAAGGCAAGATCCCAAAAAAAGTATGACTCTAGATGGTACTTACTACCCAGAGCTAGACCACTAGATTAAGCATCCAATGGTGTTAAACACTAGGTGGGGTCATCATTTAAAACAATTGCATACATAGCACCATTGGGTGTTTGATCAAATGGTCAATCTCGCGATAGTATTAGAGTGGGACTTGTAGTGGCAGATAGCGGGAATGAGTATGACTTTGATGTGCCTACTCGAAAAGGCACAACACTATGACAACTAACACTATTAAGGCGAGACCCAAAAAAAATTATGACTCTTGATGGCAACTACTATCCAAAGCTAGACCATTGGATTAAACATCCACTGGTGTTAAACACAAGGTGGGGTCATCATTTAAAACATGTGCATACATAGCACCATTAGTTGTTTGATCAAACGGTTAATCTCTTGATAGTTGTAGAGTTGGACTGGTAGTGGCAGATAGCTGGCATGAGTATGGCTTTGATGTAACTACTCGAAAACGCACATCACTATGATAACTAACACTAATAAGGCGAGACCACAAAAAAATATGACTCTCGATAGTACCTACTATCCAGAGCTAGACCACTAGATTAAACATCCAACGGTGTTAAACACTAGGTGGGGTCATCATTTAAAACAAGTGCATACACAGTACCATTGGATGTTTGATCAAACGGTCAATCTCTCGATAGTATTAGAGTTGGACTTGTAGTGGCAGATAGCTAGCATGAGTATGACTTTGATGTGCCAACTCGAAATAGCACATCACTATGACAACTAACACTATTAAGGCGAGACCCCAAAAAAAGTATGACTCTCGATAGTACCTACTATCCTGAGCTAGACCACTAGATTAAAAATTCAATGGTGTTAAGCACTAGGTGGGGTCATCATTTAAAACAAGTGCATACATAGCACCATTGGATGTTTGATCAAACGGTCTATCTCTTGATAGTATTAGAGTTGGACTTGTAGTGGCAGATAGTTGGCATGAGTATGACTTTGATGTGCCTACTCGAAAAGGCACATCACTATGACAATTAACACTATTAAGGCGAGACCCCAAAAAAATTATGACTCGCGATAGTACCTACTATCCAGAGCTAGACCATTGGATTAAACATCCAATGGTGTTAAATACAAGGTGGGTTCATCATTTAAAACAAGTTCATACATAGGACCATTTGTTGTTTGATCATACAGTCAATCTCGCGATAGTATTAGAGTTGGACTGGTAGTGGCAAATAGCTGGCATGAGTATGGCTTTGATATGTCTACTTGAAAACGCACCTCACTATGACAACTAACACTATTAAGGCGAGACCACAAAAAAAGTATGACTCTCGATAGTACCTACTGTCCAGAGGTAAACCTCTAGATTAAACATCCAACGGTGTTAAACACTTGGTGGGGTCATCATTTAAAACAAGTGCATGCATAGGACCATTAGATGTTTGATTAAACGGTCAATCTGTCGATAGTATTAGAGTTGGACTTGTAGTGGCAGATAGCTGGCATGACTATGACTTTGATGTGCCTACTCGAAACGGTACATCACTATGACAACTAATACTATTAAGCCGAGACCCCAAAAAAATTATGGCTCCCGATGGTACCTACTATCCTGAGCTAGACCACTAGATTAAGCATCAAATGGTGTTAAACACTAGGTGGGGTCATCATTTAAAACAACTGCATACATAGGACCATTGGGTGTTTGATCAAATGGTCAGTCTCGCGATAGTATTAGAGTGGGACTTGTAGTGGCATATAGTTGGCATGAGTATGACTTTGATGTGCCTTCTCGAAAAGGCACATCACTATGACAACTAACACTATTAAGGCGAGACACCAAAAAAATTATGACTCTCGATAGTACCTACTATCCAGAGCTAGATCATTGGATTAAACATCCAATGGTGTTAAACACAAGGTGGGGTCATCATTTAAAACACGTGCATACATAGCACCATTAGTTGTTTGATCAAATGGTCAACCTCTTGATAGTATTAGAGTTGGACTGGTAGTGGTAGATTGCTGGCATGAGTATGGCTTTGATGTGTCCACTTGAAAACGCACATCACTATGACAATTAACACTATTAAGGCGAGACCACAAAAAAGTATGACTCTCGATAGTACCTGCTATTTAGAGCTAGACCACTAGATTAAACATCCAACGATGTAAAACACTAGGTGGGGTCATTATTTAGAACAAGTGCATACATAGCACCATTGGATGTTTGATCAAACGGTCATTCTCTCGATAGTATTAGAGTTGGACTTGTAGTGGTAGATAGCTGGCACGAGTATGACTTTGATGTGCCTACTTGAAACGGCACATCACTATGACAATTAACACTATTAAGGCAAGACCCCAAAAAAAGTATGACTCTCGATAGTACTATCCAGAGCTAGACCACTATATTAAACATTCAATGGTGTTAAACACTAAGTGGGGTCATCATTTAAAACTAGTGCATACATAGCACCATTGGATGTTTGATCAAATGGTCAATCTCTCGATAGTAGTAGTGTTGGACTTGTACTGGCAGATAGCTGGCATGAGTATGACTTTGATGTGCCTACTCGAAAAGGCACATTGTATGCTCCCAATTTTTACACGCTATGTAACCAGGGTTAATTTGCACTTAACCCTGGTCATCCCTGGTGGAGCTCCCTGTTGAACCCTAACTCTAGGTGTATCCTAAGCCTAAACCCTAGCTAAATCCTAGGTAGGCCCTAAAACCTGGAGCATAGAAATCTAAACCATTCGGGCTTAGGGGCCATTTCATTTAAAACCCTAAGTGAGCCCTAGACCAAACCCTAGACCTAGCCTTACCCTAAGTCCTAGCCAAAACCTAGGCCAAAGCCCCACGGGCTCATGGCCCATTTACAAAATCCAAAAGTCAAAATCGTGGATCCAAGGCCTTTGTGGTCCCAAACATGGGCCCATAACCTATAGGGTACCACTAGAGTGGGGCCCACACCACTAAAGTTCAAAAACAGGCGGGAAAACCCCAATATGGCAAACCAGGCTTTGCTTTCGGCCCAAGTGTGCAAGGGCATGGCCCAAAATGGAAACAAACTCAGGGTGTACACTCTCAAAATAAACCGTTTTGAGAGTGGTGGTAATCCTATTTCCGCCACTCTATTTTTCTTGCAGAACCATGTACAGGCTCCAGCCCTAACCACCTGACTTGCTCCCATTTGGTTCCCCAAGCCTGGGAAATTGCCCAGAACACCCCTGGCCTCCCCTCCATCCTCTATATAAGCCCAGCCACCCTAGGGTTGAAACCACTCTTGCTTCCTGCCTCCAATCTCTATCAAAATCCAAACCAACCACTGCTATCTCACGTAGGTACACCCTAACCACTGTAGGAATTCCTTAGACTTTTTAAGACATCTAGCAGGCCTCCCACCACCCTTGCACCTCGGTTGCACAGCCACCACAGCTCAATAGTGCCGCAAGCAGTCACTTTGAGCACCCACGCCAGGGTAGGGCCACCCCCACCTAGTATTTCTTGCTATAAACTGGTGTACGGCCCCCTGGTCCTATTCCATGGGGCCCTTTATTCTTTTTTGAGCTTTACTTCATAGCATAACCAAGGATATGACCTAACTCACCTTCCTCATAGGTATAGGGGGGATCCCTTGGGGCTTAACTCAGGTTAACCCATTTCCAGCATGCATGGCCATTCCCCTTGAGGTCTGGGGGGTCCTCAGGCCATGAGGAACCCCTTAGACGTGGATTGGTTTAGTCTTAGTAGGGGAAATCAAGTTTTTTTTTAAATAGCAGGGTGGTGATAAACTGTTTACTGCCACTATGATGCCTTCTGTAAAACCCCATTTTAACCATGGTTAGTTAAGGCCCTGGAAGGCCCTGGTTAGTTCCAGGGCCATGGTTAAGTTTATCTGGACCTTAGCTACCCCTTTACCAAAAATCAGACTCTAACTCAAGGCCTAACCTTGGTTAACAGGCCTCCAAAGTCGAGTTAGCAGCCTGCCGGTAATTACATTACCGACAATGTGGAATATTTTTAGCAGTGACTTTGGGCCCCTGTGGGGCCCACACCCCTCATACCCTGGGGCTCACATCAGGCCGAATGGACTCCCCTAGACTTCGGCTACCTCTCTGCAAAATCTCAGCCCCTAACACAACCCTTAACCAGGGTTAGTTAGCCTTCAAAGTGGAACAAGCAGGCTGTCGGTAATCAATTTACCGACAGCACAGTGCACTGTTTTTGCTGATTTTAGGCCCTTGTGGGGCCCACAACACTCATGCCCTAGGGCCCGCATTAGGCGCAATGGATAGCCCTGACCCTTGGCTATCCCCTTGCAAAATTTGAGACCCTGGGTCTAAGCGTAACCCTGGTTAGTATTGCTCCAAACCTTGGTTAACAGTCTGTCGGTAGTGTGATTACCGACGATTTGGACACTTTTTTTGACAACTTTGGGCCCCTGTGGGGCCCACACTTAACATGATTTTGGGCCCGAACTAGGCACATTGGATTCCTGGGACTCCAGATTATCCCCTAGAACTTTTATTTTACCCTGGTTTACTCTTTAACCCTAGTTATTTCAGTGTAAACTATGATTAAAAGTTTACTGCAACGGAGGTAATCTGATTATCTCAATTCTTAAATTTTTATCTTATGGGTTTTGTACAGGCCCAGACTTGGTAAGAGGCCATTCTAGACCCTACCATACCTTCTGGGCCCATTTTTGACCAACCTTGACCCTTAACCATGGTTAAAATCACCTATGGTTAACTTTTAACCATGATTAAGTACCCCTTAACCTATTAAAATTTTAAAAAATCATCAAAAAATCAGAAATAATCTAAGATTTCTGGAATGACCTTTTGTGGTCATTTTTACCTTGGTTAAGACCCTTAACCATGGTTAACCCCCACCTCGGGTTAACTTTTAACCATGGTTAAGCAATACTTAACCAACAAAAATCTAGAAAAATACTCAGAAATTCACAAATATTCTGAGAAGCCTATAGATGGTCTCTTCAACCATCTAACCATGGTTGGCCATCCTAACCATGGTGACCTACTCCTCCTTACCTATGGGTAAGCAACCCTTGACCTTGGGAAAAATTTCAAAAAAATTAGAAAAACACAAAAAGATCAAAAACTTAACTTTGAACATTTCTAGCCATGGTTAGCACTCTTAACCATGGTTAACCACCTTTTTAACCTTGATTAGGAACCCTCGATTAACACACCCCTTAGCCTGCGAGGTTCATCCTTGGCCTACCGGACCCAAATCCTGGCCTCCGGACCCAATCCTTGGCCTCCAGGCCTAAACATTACACATTGACCAACCTCGGTCAAGTAAACCCCTAATCACCGGATTAGGCCCATTAGCCACCCTTGGTGTGCACACACACACCCCCTAGCCTTAGCACGGGCTCATGTGCTAGAATTACGCTCGGTCTGATCTCACCCTAATGTGAGTACATAGGCAACCCAACCCGGGTTCGACCCTAGTTAGTTTTTCTTTCTTACGGTTAGTATTAACTTAAACACTTTGATATTTGATTAACAATCGAAATTAATTTGGCTTAAACCTAGCAAGTGGGGAACCACTAAAGTGAAAGTGACAGGGTGCCTAACCCCTTCTCTGGACTTAACCGAACCTCTTACCCTGATCTCTGATCGGAGACCAAAGACCTTATCTGACACTCAGGGGACTTATCTCTACTGAATGAATAAGTGGCAACTCTAACACTTAAACAAACCTCCCGTGAGAGATAATCAGGGTTAACAAAAACCTGTGGTCACAATTCTGGCAACTTTGCTAGGGATTGCTTCAAGGTTCAACCCGGAGCCAAGGTTTAAGTCAAATAAACCTCAAGTTAATCAAGTGCCTTAGTATTTAACCTAATACTAATCATTTTACATCTCTTTGATAAATTATATACTGTGCATCTCATTCATACTATAGTAGTGTAATCAACCCAATACCTATTAGACAGGCTTATTACGCTAACGGTTGTTGAATGATGATCCTCAGTGTCAGTGGCTTAAACGGCTTGGAGGTATGCGGAATTACACTTGGTGGGTGATGACATTCAGGAAACGATTCTGAATGCTCCCGCTTACACCAATCATCCATTTTCAAGTATATTCTATACTGGGGAGCAGCATATATGGTGTTCAGTGATACCCCCATCCTTAGGAACACACTTGCATACACCAATATTCATACATATAACCTAGGCTAGGGTATAGTCTACTAGCAGTCCATCAGGAACGGTCCCCTAACCCTAACCTGCTTGCACCCTATACCTGTCCCCAATCTTTGCTCGCTATCCGGGCACTTTACTTGAGTAATCACCTATCCGGGGGCATGTAATGAGCCTAACCTGTGCTTGTAATAAAACACACCAGACCCCATATCCCGATATAGCATATCGGGTTCAAATCTCAGGCGGATAGGCCTTCACCAGGCCTACCCAAACCTTGACCGGATAGGCCCCCGATTTCCAATAACCCGAGTAAAGCACGCCGGAACTCTGTCCGACTACCCTATTGGCTCACATGTGTCCCGTCACACCTAATAAAAAAAAGACATCATTATTTGCATCTTTGCATTTTCATCAGCATACACAGTACACTCACATCGAGTTTGTCCTTGTTCAAGTAAATGGCAGGTCCTTCAGGAATTGTAAAGACAACTAGTCAACCCTCGCAGTCTGTACATTTGACTTTTGTGGGGGCATGTGATTGGAGCCTCTAGAAAGTAGTAGAGGTCCTTACTTCCAGTCAGTGTTTGGCTTGGGCCCAACATTACAAATTGGGATCTGTCCTAGACCTATCCATTGCTAACCCAGATCTGCGCCTATTAAATGCTGTAATCCAGTGTTGGAACCCCTCGTACATGGTCTTTCGTTCGGTAAGAACGAACTATGTCCAACTTTGGAGGAAATTAATCACATTCTGAGGTTAAACATGGACGGCAATGCCATAGTACCATGCTACAAGATAAGTTACCAGATAGACCTATCAAGGTTCTTGCATCTCAAGCTTACCTGTCTATAGCCCAGTCCTAACGGGGCTCTTGATCGGATATCTATACAGTCTCTGGAAAAGATGTACCGCCCCAAGTGGGACCCTGACCGCATCGCAGCAGAACTCCCTGGTCTCAATGCCTTTACACTGATAGTTGTGTCTCAATTGCTGTTCCCGAGATGCCACACACTTGTCGAGTCTATATTGGTGGGGATTATCGAGGATACCTGTGGTTCTGGAACCATCATACCAGTCATCCTTACAGAGCTTCTCAAGGCTCTCAATCAAGTAGCAGACCGCTAAAAGGGCATCTTCCACGCCAGCACACCGCTCTTGCACCTCTGGTTGGTAGCACACCTACTAACAATCATATCTATACCGACCAATCTTCGTGAAGCTTACAGCATACCCCGGAAGATTTCTTAGGATCAAGGTTCGATTGCAACCATAGACGCCCGAGGGCTCTACCAGCTTCTCCAAGACCTGATAGAGAATAATATCGTGTGGCAGTGCAAGTGGCTAGTCATGCCGAGACTACCTCGCGTCATCATCTTAGGGAGATGGTGCATGATCCTTGCCAGTCTTATAGGCTCAGCCGCCTATGTACCACTCAGAGTCTTCCGCCAATTTGGATTCCCTCATAGCATCCCAGTCATAGACCGCAGGGAAATGATTTTACCCACTTCACAGTGCACTCTGAATGCCTCACCGGTCGATTCCAATCCAGCTGGTGAAGCTGCAGACAAGATTAGTGGTTAGACTTTGTGGTCACAACAGAACCATCTACAGATACAGCGTACTAGCTTTGGGTGGAAAATCCTGACATTTCATCCCTCTTACCTGCACCTAGGGAATTACCCACTTCAGTCTCAGATCCATCACAAGGAACCATACCTCTAGCTGACATAGTGGTTCCCTGGACAGACATCTTCATGGAGAGATAGCTTCATATCCAGTTGAAAGAACAGTGGCTTTGGAAACCCCAACAGACATTTAGGCTACGGGAAGTGGAGCTGGACTGCGAACTGCAGGTCAGGCAAGAGCAGATTAAGCACCTTGAATAG
The DNA here is from genome assembly GCA_015143295.1 of Tetracentron sinense. Taxonomy (NCBI): domain Eukaryota; kingdom Viridiplantae; phylum Streptophyta; class Magnoliopsida; order Trochodendrales; family Trochodendraceae; genus Tetracentron; species Tetracentron sinense. The sequence continues at coordinate 31,889,937 of CM026569.1, read as the reverse complement.
ATAGTCTGCTCTTACCAGAAGAAGTAGAAAGGAGATGCAAAAGAGACATCCATCCTCAGAGCCCAGTTACACTTCTATCAAGAGCAGCTTGATAGTGCAAAGGCAAAGATGACTGACCGTATCCGACAGTTTGGGTACCGGATGTTCAATGCTACAGAGTCTCTCGCCAACATGGAGGTTGAGGTCACATCCTTCCAACAGCAGATTATGGACCTAGAGGGTGTGCCCCAACCACTTGACTTTGCAATCCCTGACGGACCTGCCTAGGATCAAGTCTTTTCTTTTCTTTGAGTCACACAGTCTTATACTCACTTCACATCAACATGCATCAATGAAAAATCATTTTCTAGCATCTTCATCCTGTCTGCATGCATATTAATGGTTAGTCATTGCCTCTTTTTCAGTTTACATGAGTTGACCCATGACTCGTTCTATCACTGCGATTCTCGTAGATGTTGCAGAAGTAGTCTTGAAGGAGATATCAGTCACAGAACTAGTATCTTATTAGCCTCCATCTGAGAGCAGCTCAGAAGCAATGACAAAACCATCGAACCATTAATAGAGGACAGATGAATTATTGCAGTCTTATGATCGGGACATAGCGATCATGCAATCAACGTTGGACAGCGTTCTAGATTCCCTGAAGATTCTCATTGGTACCCGTACCAAAGAACCCTTCATCTGAATCCCAACCGGAGAAACCCCTGATCTACCTTATCCAGAGCCACATCAGCCTATCCCAATCATTATTCCTAACCCCATACCCATAACAGGCAGAGGAGAGGAGTACGATCAGTACGAGGAGTAGCCCAAGGCCTCAGATGTCAACCAGGATAGGCCATCTTCTTCGGACCTGACTCCGTCCCTACAGGACCAACATGAAGAAATTAAAAAAATGAAGGATGAGAGAAGCATCTGCCAACCCAACTCTATCATTAAAGGATCTGATATTCTCATCTGGGGATGCAGTACCCCCAGGGTTCAAGGTGCCTGACTTTGACAAGTATGATGGCTCGGGTTATCCTAGACAACATCTGTAAATATACTTGGGGGACATGCTCATATACAACAAGAACGAGCCTTTATTGATCTAATACTTTCAGAAGAGTTTGAAGGGAGTAGCCCTTAATTGGTGGATGTCAGTCGACAAGCAGAAAGTCAAGACTTAGCATGATGCAATGGACATGTTTGTGGAGTAGTACTCCTTCAATCAAGAGCTTCGGCCTCAGCGAAGCCAGCTAGAACAAATATACCAGCGAAACAATGAGTCATTCCTAGAGTACGCCTCCCGTTAGAGGGCAATGGTAGCAAAAGTCTCTAACCCTATCCCTAAGGAAGAGCTGCCAAATATTTTCATGGGCACTCTGTAGTAGCCCTACTCGACCCTGATGGTCACTCTACCGGTCGTAAACTTTGCCACAATTGTCAAAACGGGTGCCCTCATTGAAACAGTAATTCAAAGTGGTGTCATCCATTCCAGTCTTGGGCTTGATCCTCCTAGAACAGCAGTAGCTTCTACCAGCAGAAACAATGGTCCCTGTGACTAGAAAAGAGAAGAGAATGTCAACTTGGTGGCTTCCGCAGCACCGATCAGATTACCGGCTCCGGCCGCTCAGTAACAGCCAGCACCAGGGAATGCTTGGCCGGCTAAACAAAACCAGGGGCAAACTCGTCCCCCAGAAACTTTACTCCTCTCCCTTACACCCTCAATCAACTTCTCGACTTTCTGACAAAGCAGAGTTTTCTCGAATTGAGAGGCCCAACCCCTCTCCTTCCACCTGACAAACAAAGCAAAAATTACCGTGCCAATCACCACTGCACCTTTCACCGAGGCCCAGACCATGCCACAGACTACTGTATTAGCCGGAAGTGTGCCATCCAGGATCTCCTGAATGAAGGCAAGGTCGAGCTGGCTCTCGGTAATACTAGTATCAATCAAGTGCCACTGCCCTCACATAATAACCAAGTCAATTTCATCGAGTGGGAAGAGCCAGGGGCAGGGCATCCGAGACCTTGCGCACCCACAGTCGATGACGGCATCATCAGGCACTCATACTGACCTTCAGTCATAATCCCACTTCCATAGTTAAACATCTAAGCCATCTAGGGCCCAACACAAATCCCAGCTCTTGAACTTGACAAAGAGCAAATTATCTACACCATTCCCTATCCTGCCAATTGACCCATAGCCTCAGCTCAAGCCTTAACATCTTCTGGCCCGATCAAGATCCCTTATATCCCTTCTGAGCTTTTCACCCTTAATCATGTACCTGGTCCTCGCTCCCTCATCTTGGAGAGCCAGTACATAGCCAACCTTACCTGATCCGACCGAGTGTACCAACCTCTGACAACTGAGCCGGTAAAGGACAAGGCAAAAGACAAAGCTGGACCTCCTGGAACACAGCGAAGGGCTTCTACAGTCGAACATTGAGGACACCGAGATAGTGAACTTGGGATCCACAGACAATCCTCAGCTAGTCAAAATCGGCACAGAGAACAGACATGATCAGCTTCCTGAAGATCTACAGTGACGTCTTCGCCTGGTCATATACAGACATGCTCGGCTTGGACCTAGCATTGGTGGTACACAGACTACCCCTTAACCCGGACGTCAGATCAGTTATGCAGAAACTGAGACGGATGAGGCCCGAATGGTCATAGAAATTCAAAGAGGAGATTGAGAAGCAGATCAATGCAAGCTTCCTGGTAGTAGCAAACTATCCTGAGTAGTTGGCCAACATAGTACCGGTACCTAAAAAGGATGGCAAAGTCCGATGTGCATAGACTACTAGAACCTGAACAAGGTCAGTCCTAAAGACAACTTCCCTCTCCTGCACATCGACATTCTAGTCGACAACACTGCAGGATACGAGACACTCTCATACATGAATGGTTTCTCCGAATACAACCAGATCAGAATGACAGAAGAAGACATAGAGAAAACCTCTTTCATCACACCTTGGGGCGAATTCTGCTATAAGGTCATATCCTCCGGACTCAGAAATGCAGGGGCAACCTATCAAAGGGCCATGACGGCACTGCTGAAAGTATGTGTCTTTTTAATTTTAGAAAAACAGTTCTTGGGAGGGCATACATCGAATCCTAAGATCTAACTAAGATTCTAATTGATTTTATTCAATAAGAGTAAAAATCACAATCACCTTTGTGACTTTAAAATTGTTAAGTTAATTCCACGATAGAAGCGATACCGGCAACACTTCACAAGTGCCAAGTCTCCTTCGCAATCCACACGGACCTTCTTTTTCTTTAAAGCTTTCTCTAACGGAAGCTAATGGCCCTTCCAAATTTCCAGCTCTAGAAATCGTGAATAAAAGATCCAATCTTTTATCTTTAAGATGGGTTCTTGAATTTCTTCTTGATATTCAAAATATAGAACACAAGAGAACAAGAAAGGGGAAAAGAGGGGCTGACTGAACACCCTAGAGAGAGAGGAGCTGGGCGTGAGATTTGAGGGAGGAAAGGGAGAGGAAAAATCTAGAAAATATTGTTTTGTACACAATAGTGCACGCCCATCCCTTTAAATAGGCAATCTTGGGTTGCTTGCAACCCAAGAGTCCTAATCCTTATCCAATAAGGACTCCTCAATTAGTTTCCTATTTGATTTCTCCTTAATTAATTAGGATTAATCAAAATAGAAACTAATCTTATCCATTAGTAACCAACTAACCTTATCCTTATCCTAATCCAATTAGGATTCCTTGATTAGTAAGAAACTAATAGAATCCATGTCCAACAAGGAATCTTTAATTAGTAACTAACTCTAACTAGCTAACTAACCTTATCCAATAAGGATATTAGTTATTAGAAACTAATTAAACAATAATAACAATTATTATTATTACCTCCTTGAAGTGGGAATCGTATCCTAGGTGGGCCCCACTCCACACGCCCTCAAGGGTTCCTAACCCTTTATGGTCATCTTATATAATCATTTATCATATTCCCCAATGGGTCCTACCCATTTGGTTTTTCACATCTAATGTGATTCCACCTTTTAGAGCTTCACTATACCATATGGTGATTACTTAGAGAAATTAATTAATTTAATTATTTAATTAAATTAAATACTTTAAGAAAGTCCTTGTGTGTGGGATCTAAAAGGATCTCCTATTTCTGGTTGTGGGACCGATTACTCAACCTTTTGGTTAAAGCATTGTTACTAGAAAACACCTTTCTTATACTCCATTAGGATTATAGAATGTTATCTATATCCCTGGACTTCCACCGATCACAATTAATGTTCATTAACACAATGTGATTAACCTCCAGAAAATAGAGAATTAACTGCAGGTATTTCTATCTCAAGATTTATTTACAGATATGTCCCTCTACTTCCAATATTGTTATAAGCTTATGGGACAATATCTAATACGGTCTTTAATCCCTGGCTTATATTGAGAACTCATTCTCTTTGATAATTTTAGTTAAACTTGGACTTTCAAAACATTTTAGAAATCTTTTAAAAGAAATAATAATAATAATAACATTTCTTTTATACAGAAAATAAATTCCTCGATAATACCATTTTATCGATAAATACCAGCGTTAGGTTTTTCAAGTCCGGTTTTGACAAGTATCAACTCAATATTATTTACTTTGTTAAGAGTAGTGGAATCCTTGTTGAGCGTACACATACTTCTTCTAATACAGCGTACATAACCCAATGAGCCCGTATTTAGTCCTGTGTGTTGGACATTAACGATTGGCTACGTCAAAGCTACATAGGCAAATACTAGAGAAGATGTCGACCTCTCAGGTTAAGGACAATCTGTCAAATGGACTACCCTAAATATAAAGACAATATATTTCTAAGGGTATCCACTGAGCGATCTAGTTGCAATATAAGTACTTATTACTTATATCCACATCTTAGTCAAGAGACCCTGCTCTCAGTAATTGAGATTCATCACTCCATCATATGGAACTAACAATGTATAAGTTATTAGGAATACATTGTCCAGATGTATCCTGATTAACTTAGAACAATTTTAGGTCTACAATGAACCTGAAAAACCATATCTCCTTAGCAATCAGTTATCAACTAATTGGATGGTTTTCCTACAATGTTACCTAAGGGACAAAGTAGTCTCATCCAATGAGATACTTTTGATATATTACCCAATGTAGAAGACAATGTGTGAACGTAAAATATGCATTTATTGATTAAATAGATAAATAGAACTCCGGAATGGCTTTCATGGGCATATATGTCTAACAATCTCCCACTTGGACTCAAAGCCAATCTCCTATGTATCTTACACCCATCGACTCTAGATGTTTCTCAAACACCTTAGCAAACGGGTCCACAATGTGGTCTGCTGACGCACTCTTGGATAACTCGATGTTTCCAATCTTGACAATCTAATTGTCTCAAATCACATAAAATCTCATTTCATTGTGCTTAGTCCTCTGAAATTGCTCTAGACTTGAGCAATAGCACTACTACTATCACCATAATGTATAGTAGGAGATTATATCAAGGAAACAACACCAAGTGTCTGGATAAACTCTTTTATCCATACTTTGCTTGGATAAACTCTTTCATCCATACTGTAAGGAAGACAATTTAATCCTCCTTAAATACTTGAAAATATGCTTTACTGTTGTCCAATGCTCAAGACCAGGGTTAAATTGATATCTAATCATGAAACTCACTGCATGACATGTATCAATTCTTGCTAATCTAATTGACTTGGGACAATCCCAATATCCTTTTTCTTTCGATCTCTAAAGAATTTATGATCAAGAACATATGATAACCAGATTTTAACCGTTGATAACATTCCTACATCATTCCTAATGAGTAGAATATCATCTACATAAAGAACTAGGAAATTTATTGCATTCCCACTGACCTTCTTGTACACACATGCCTCATCCATGTTTTGTTGAAAACCAAAAGATTTGATTGATTCATCAAAATGGATTTCCAACTCCAAGAAGCTTGCTTAAGGCTATAAATGGATTTTATCAATTTGCAGACTTTATTATTTTGGCCATAGAGTTCAAAACCTTCGAGCTAGTCCATATAAATATCCTCTTGAATGTTTCCATTCAAGAAAGCGGTTTTGATATCCATCTGCCATATCTCATAATCATAAAACGCTGCAATTGATAACAGAATTCTGATTGAATTTAGCATTGCTACTGGTGAAAAGGTTTCCTCATAATCGATACTAGCTCTTTGACTATACCCTTTCGCTACAAGCCTTGCTTTAAAGGTCTCTACCTTTCCATCGGATCCACATTTCCTCTTGTAGATCCATTTGAACCCAATGGGTCTAATCCCCTCAGGCTTTTCAACCAGGGTACAGACACCATTTGAGTACATGGAGTTTATTTTAGATTCCATGGCCTTATTCCAATTATCAGAATCAATATCACATATTCCTTCTTGATAAGTGTAAGGATCATCGTCTAAGGAATCTGATTCCATAGAATATACCTCATGCTGATAAGACAATCTATCTGGAGGTTGACTGATCCTTGCATTTCTCCTAGGCTTTTGTGTATTTAAATGTTCAGTTAAGATGAGATTAACCATGGTCACTTTATCCTAACTTTGCTCCTCAAGATCAATTCTAAATCCATCTTTTCTATTGAGGAACATATCCTCTTCTAGAAAAATGGCATTCTTGCTTACAAACACCTTTTGTTCACTAGGATTATAGAAATAATATCCATGAGTTTCTTTTAGTTATCGTATGAATAGGCACTTCTGAGTCCTACTTTCCAACTTGTCAAAGTTCTGCTTTCGCACATGAACAGGACAACCCATACTCTGACATGCTTTAGACTAGGCTTTCGCCCCATCTATAGCTCAATTGGAGTTTTAGAAACAGACTTAGAAGGTACCTTATTCAATAGATAGATTGCAGTCTCTAAGGCATATCCCCAAAAAGATACTGGCAAATCAGTTTTATTCATCATTGAACGAACCATATCCAATAGGGTTCGATTTCTTCTTTCTGAAACACCTTTAGCTGGGGTGTTCCTAGAGGAGTCGATTGGGATAAAATTTCATTATCTCTAAGATAATCCATGAACTCATTCGAGAGGTACTCTCCTCCTCGGTCAGATCTGAGAGTTTTAAAACATTTACCTGATTTCTTTTCTACTTCATTCTGGAATTCTTTGAACTTTTCAAAAGATTCTGACTTGTGTTTCATTAGATATATGAAACCAAATCTAGAAAAATCATCTGTGAATGTAATGAAGTAGACAAAGCCACCTCTGGCTGAATGATTCATGGGTCCACATACATCAGTGTCAATTAATTCCAATATACTTGTGGCTCTCATAGGTTTGCCTGTAAATGGCCTTTTGGTCATTTTACCTTTCAAACAAGGTTCACAAGTTGGATAAGGTTCAACATGTAAATGGTTTAAAGGACCATCCTTTACCAATCTGTTGAGCCTATCCAAATTGATATGACCTAATCTGGGATGCCATAAGTATGTTGGATTCACTGACTCTCTACCTCTTTTCTAAGGTGTCACACTGGCGGACTCTTTATCCTCAATGTTATTTATAGAATTGCTTATAGGATCAAGATAATAAAGACCATTAGACAAAGTGCCGGAAACAATAAAACTATTATTGTATTTGATAACTACATTAGTATCAAAATTCACTGAATAACCATTAGAGATTAAACTAGAAACAGAAATAAAATTTCTACGCATGTCTGGCACATATAAGCAATCTTTTAAAACTAAGATCCTATTGAAAGCAAATTCTAAAATATAAGTTTCGATGGTAATCGCAGCAACACTTGCCTCCGTTCCCATCTTTATTTTGACTTCCCCATCACTGAGCTTTCTGCTCTCCTGAAACCCCTGTAACATATTACAAATATGTGAGGTAGATCCACTAGATACACACCAAGATTTTGAGGAACCAATAATGAAATTGGATTCAATGATGAAAGATTCTGACATACCTTCCAAAGGCTTGTCCTTGAGGGATGCTAAGTAAACTTTGCAATTCCTCTTCCCTCTTGCAATAGCAGCAGATATTCTGATTCATTTTCTTTTCCTTTTTCTCAGAAGCTTTTTTGTTCTTGTTCTTACCCTTCTTGCCTTTGAGGAACCTGGAGAAATTGGACTTCTTCTTTTTCTGGCCTTTGCCCTTAGGCCTGGGCCTTGAAGGTGCAACTCCCTCTGCCACATTTGCATAGAGCTTAGTAAGCTTCATAAGATCTTCAGCTCCTTGCAATATGTTTAGGAGCTCTAGCAGAGAAGTCTCCAATTTGTTCATGCTAAAATTCAACACAAAAGCAGAAAAGGATTCTGGGAGAGAGTTCAAGATCGCATCTATTTGACTCTGTTGATCAAGATCTGCTCCAAGGGTCAAAAGTTCATTAATGAACCCCATCATCTTGACAACATGCTCTCGGACTAGGCTTCCATCAGACATCTCGGTCCCCATCAGTCCTTTCATTGCCAACTGCCTAGCAGTTCTGTTTTGTTCCCCAAACATGTCCTTGAGATTAGTTAATATGTCCTTAGCTGTAGCAAAACCATCGTGCTGTTGCTGTAGGACATTGGACATTGATGCAAGCATGTAGCATTTGGCCAAACTATTTGACTCATGCCACTTTGAGGCTTTCTCAACTACCTCAGGGGTCTGAATGGCCTCATCAAATTTCGGATAGTCGGATGTGAGGACATAAGCTATCTTCTGAGAAATAAGCACAATGTCAAGGTTTCTTTTCCAGTCCACAAAATTTAGACCAGTCAACCAATTCTCTTCTAGAATCTTGGAAAGGGGATTCATAGCTTATCTACACAATAAAATAAGCATAAATTATTACATTTATTTTTACACATATATTCATCAGATTTTTGGGATTTTAAATTCTGATGATCCTCTCATCTTTCTTCAAATTTCATCATTCCCTTCAGTATATGAAATTAGGGAATAAACCTTTTATTCCAGATGAGTATTGAGATCTTCATAACACACATGTAATCTTTCATACTAAGATAGTACCACACATGCACTACAAGGTGGATAGTAACCATCCATCACTGAGCATCTCATGTATAATACCTTATGTAAATCAGTGATTCCTAATTTTCTTGCGACCTACAAGAACAACATGACTGTCACTGTGTCAGCCATCATGTTTCCTTGGTTAAGTGAAACCCATTATTCTCGATTGTCATATGATCAAGTAGAGATGTGCCCCCATGCTAGTTGACACTCCCTATCAGGCCATATACAATCCTATCTATAATAGAAATAATGCACTAAGAGTTTAATTTAAACTGAATTATGTCGAACTCCTATCAGAGAGACAAGACTCAGGCTAATTAATTCCTAGTCTTTATTAATAATGGAAGGTCTTAGGATTAATAATCCCATTTATTATCACTCAATATTTTTCTTGAAGGGAACAATATTAAACATGCATGATTGTATCATTATCCAAATATTCATTATATGAATTATGAAAATTTTCAATAATAGGATTATCAAGGAGTGATTAAACTCTCACTAGCCCTCACAGGGGGTTTTGATCATTAGGATTTTCACCTTATAATCAAAAACTACTCAACCCTATAACTTTAGGGTATTTGGATGTCAGTTTAGTGATCCATATATGATTAATGTCTTTTTAGACACCATTATCCAATAATCTCGTATGCAAAGGTTTTACGTAAAAATCTTCGCATGGGTCACAAACTCCACGTCCAAAAGAGTACTAGTAATGTATTGTGTCTAAATATAAACAATTTATAATTAAACACAATCTATTAATATAAGTAAAATCCAATTATCCTAAATTATCACAAGTGCGAAAATCACAATTATCATTGCTTTCGGGCTAAAGGAAAAATTATTAGTCATCACATGAATAATAATAATAATTATTATAATCATATTATAATCTCACAATGGGTTTACAAAATCATATGACCTTATTTAATTATAGCTGGGGAATTAAATAAAGCCCTACTACAATTTTCTATCTTGCAATGGTTCTCCGGAAATCTTCTTCGGTTGATTTAGTCCACCATAAATCAACAACCCTATTTTAAAAATAAGAAAAAGGAGAGGGGAGGAGAAAGAGAATGAACTATGATTTGCGGAACCCATCCAACACATAAAATAATATTTATTTAGCATGATAAATATATTATATATTATTTATGCTAGCCCGGGGCTTTCAAAATAAATTAAACAATTTAATTTAATATTAAAAGGATCTCTAAATCCTTAAAGGCCTTTAACCAAATTTATTTATCTATATATACCTATCCCTATAAAAATTTCGAGAGGTTTTGGAATCATCCAAACTTGAAATTAGTATCATACTAATTTCAAGGGCTTAATTTTTATTCCCTCGATAATTACAGGGGAACCCCTTAGCCCTACTAATGATTATCTCATAATCAAGAAGTGATCAAGAATCAAAAATATTCATCACTAGGGGTAGCCGAAATTTATAGGGAGGGTAATATGATCTAATAAAAAATTGGTTATGCCCTAAAATCAAAGAGAAGCATAGCCAAGACTCTGATACCACTGAAAGTAAGCCTCTTTTTAATTTTAGAAAAACAGTTCTCGGGGGAGGGGGGGCAAACATCGAATCCCAAGATTTGACTAAGATTCTAATTGATTTTATTCAATGAGAGTAAAAATCACAATCACCTTTGCGACTTTGCAATTGTTAAGTCAATTCCACGATAGAAGCGATACCGGCAAAACTTCACAAGTGCCAAGTCTCCTTCGCAATCCACACGGACCTTTTTTTTCTTTAAAGCTTTCTCTAATGTTAGCTAAAGGACCTTCCAAAGTTCCAGCTCTAGAAATCATGAATAAAAGATCCAATCTTTTATCTTGAAGATGGGTTCTTGAATTTCTTCTTGATATTCAAAATATAGAACACAAGAGAAAAAGAAAGGGGAAAAGATGGGCTGACCGAACACCCTAGAGAGAGGGGTTGGGCATGAGATTTGGGGGAGGAAAGGGAGAGGAAAAATCTGGAAAATATTGTTTTGTACACAATAGTGCACGCCCATCCCTTTAAATAGGAAATCTTGGGTTTCTTGCAACCCAAGAGTCCTAATCCTTATCCAATAAGGACTCCTCAATTAGTTTCCTATTTGATTTCTCCTTAATTAATTAGGCTTAATCAAAATAGAAACTAATCTTATCCATTAGTAACCAACTAACCTTATCCTTATCCTAATCCAATTAGGATTCCTTGATTAGTAAGAAACTAATAGAATCCATGTCCAACAAGGAATCTTTAATTAGTAACTAACTCTAACTAACTAACTAACCTTATCCAATAAGGATATTAGTTATTAGAAACTAATTAAACAATAATAACAATTATTATTATTACCTCCTTGAAGTGGACGTCCCACCCTAGGTGGGCTCCACTCCACACGCCCCCAAGGATTCCTAACCCTTTATGGTCATCTTATATGATCTTTTATCATATTCCCCAATGGGTCCTACCCATTTGGTTTTTTACATCTAATGTGATTTTACCTTTTAGAGCTTTGCTATACCATAAAGTGATTACGTAGAGAAATTAATTAATTTAATTATATAATTAAATTAAATACTTTAAAAAAGTCCTTGTGTGTGGGATCTAAAAGGATCTCATATTTCCTATTGTGGGACCAAGTACTCAACCTTTTGGTTAAAGCATTGTTACTAGGAAACACCTTTCCTATACTCCATTAGGATTATAGAATGTTATCTATATCTCTGGACTTCCACCAATCACAATTAATGTCCATTAACACAATGTGATTAACCTCCAGAAAATAGAGAATTACTTGCAGGTATTTCTATCTCAAGATTTATTTATAGATACGTCCCTCCACTTCCAATATTGTTCTAAGCTTACGGGGCAATATCTAATACTGTCTTTAATACCTGGCTTATATTGAGAACCCATTCTCTTTTATACTTTTAGTCAAACTTGGACTTTCAAAACATTTTAGAAATCCTTTAAAAGAAATAATAATAATAATTACATTTCTTTTATACAGAAAATAAATTATTCGATAAAACCATTTCATCGATAAATACCAGCGCTGGGTTTTTCAAGTCCGGTTTTGACAAGTATCAACTCAATATTATTTACTTTGTTAAGAGTAGTGGAATCCTTGTTGAGCGTACACACACTTCTTCCAATACAACATACAGAACCCAATGAGCCCGTATTTAGTCCGGTGTGTTGGACATTGACGATTGGCTACATTAAAGCTACATCGGCAAATACTAGAGAAGATGTCGACCTCTCAGGTAAGGACAATCTATCAAATGGACTACCCTAAATAAAAAGACAATATATTTCTAAGGGTATCCACTGAGAGATCCAGTTGCAATATAAGTACTTCTTACTTATATCCACATTTTAGTCAAGAGACCCTTCTCTCAGTGATTGAGATTCATCACTCCATTATATGGAACTAACAATGTGTAAGTTATTAGGAATACATTGTCTAGATGTATCCTGATTAACTTAGAACAATTTTAGGTCTACAATGAACCGGAAAAACCATATCTCCTTAGCAATTAGCTATCAACTAATTGGATGGTTTTCCTACAATGTTACCTAAGGGACAAAGTAGTCTCATCCAATGAGATACTTTTGATATATTACCCAACGTATAAGACAATGTGTGAATGTAAAATATGTATTTATTGATTAAATAGATAAATACAATTTCGGAATGGCTTTCTTGGGCATATATGTCTAACAACTGTTCCACGACATGATCCACAAGTTAACAGAAATCTATGTGGATGACATGATCGTCAAATCTCTAACTACCTGACAATGCCCAGAAGAGTTGAAAAGACTCTGTGACAGACTCAGAGAGTTTAGCCTGAGACTGAATCCGGTCAAATGTGTCTTTGGAGCCTCATCAGGAAAGCTCATTGGCTTCATAGTCAGCAAAAGAGGCATTAAGATCAATCCAGTTACAGCCAGAGCTATCATTGAAATGCCAGCACCCCAAACTGAAAAGAAGATCCATGGTTTCCAGGGCAGAATCAGTATATTAGTCGGTTCATCTCTCAGCTTACTCTGATATACGAGCCAATCTTCAAGTTTTTTCGGAAGAATACACCGACAGTCTTAACGGCAGGATACCAAGAAGCCTTTGACAGAATAAAGCAGTATCTTCTCAACCCTCTAGTATTAGTGCCTCCTATGCCAGGACGGCCTCTACTACTCTATATCTTAGTGCAAGAGACCTCCATGGGGTGTGTCTTGGCGTAGCATGACTAGACGGGCAGAACAGAGGAAGCCATCTACTACATCTTTAAGCGCCTGTTGGAGTACAAAGAGCGGTATAGCCCTCTTAAGAAAACTTGTCTAGCACTGGTCTGGGCTACTCAGCGTCTTCGGCACTATTTGCTTTTTTAGCCGGTAATCCTGATCTCCCAGATGGATCCACTCAAATATCTACAGGAAAAGCCAGCTACCCCTAGAAGGACTGCCCAATGGATTGTGATGTTGTCTGAATTCGACATCACATACATAACTCAAAAGTCAATCAAGGGGCAGGCGATAGCAGTTCACCTGGCCCACAATTCAACAAAGGACAACGTGTCTGTACATGATCAGTTTCCAGATGAAGCCATCCTATACACAGAAGCGGAAGAACAAGAGTACCTCGACTGAGAGTTGTACTTTGACGGAGTTGTCAACAGTCATGGGCACAGGGCAGGAGCAATCCTGATCTCAGCTAAGGGGGCAGATCTTCCCATATCAGTCAGGTTGAAATTCAGATCCTCCAATAACGAGGTAGAATACGAGGTGTGCATAGTCAGTCTGAAAGAAGCCCCAGGTATCGGAATCGAAGAGATAAACGTCTACGGTGACTCGTCTTTGGTAATCTACCAGGCAAATGAATCTTGGGCCATCCAAGAAGCAAGGCTAGTCTCGTACATAGCCTACCTCAACATGCTGATCACTCAGTTAAAGAGAATCACCTTCAGTCAAAGATTCAGAAACCACAACAGATTCACTGATTCACTGATGAACTGGCCACTCTTACTTTCATGGTTCAGATCCCTAAGGGCATCATGCTCTGAAAATCCTCAGGCTGGGCTACTATTAGTCCACCATGGAAGCTGACTGTTGCAGACATGTATAGAAGTGCCACCAGTGCCAAATTTATGCTGATAAAATCAATGTACCACCGATAAGGCTGCACAATCTAACTGCTCCTTGGTCATTCTCTGCCTGGGGCATTGACGTCATCGGACCTATAGCTCCGAAAGCATCTAACGGTCATCGATTCATCTTAGTTGCAATTGATTACCTTACAAAATGGGTCAAGGTAGTCTCTTATGCCAATGTCACAGCCTCCTTGATTCAGCACTTTCTGAAAAGGGACATCATCTACCGATATGGTGTTCCATTCGAGATTGTAACAGATAATGCTCTAAACTTCTGTAACAAGGGGAAGACTGATCTCTGCCAAAAATTTAAGATATAGCATCATAATTTCACTCCATACAGGCCTTAGATTAATGGTGCTGTAGAAGCAACCAACAAAAACCTGAAGAAGATTATTGAGAAGATGGCAACCAACTATTTTGCCTGGCATGAGATGCTCTCATACGCACTCATGGCCTACAGAACATCCATCAGAACCTCAATAAGGGTAACACCATTCTCTCTGGCCTATTATATGGAAGCAGTCCTCCCCATCGAAGTCGAGATTCCATAACTCCATGTGTTAATGGAAGCAGAAGTCTCAGAAGCAGAATAGACACAGACCCGGTATGAGCAGCTGAATCTGATTGAAGAGTGGCGGCTGAAAGCCATCAATCACTGGTAGGCTTATCAGAGGCGTACGGCTAGGGCATTCAGCTAGAAAGTTAAGCCTCGAAGCATCGAGATCGGCGACCTGGTTCTCCAGAAAGTATAACCAAACTGTCCTGATCCTAGGGCAAGTTCACTCCCAACTATGAATGCCCATACATCATCTGAGACAAATTCTCAGGCGGCGCCCTTCGGCTCGAACATATGGATGACGAAGACCTCCTCGAGCCCGTCAACATGGATAAAGTTAAACGATACTATGCTTAGGGTCTAGATCTGATAGGCACTTTGCACTCGTAAAATCTGAGGAAAATGACAGGAGGCCATCCTTAGCACACTCTTTATCCCCAACAATAGAAACCCGTTTTACAAATTAATGAAATCCGCTAGTTAGCCCCTTGAGCCTGACAGCCTTTCTTTTAACAAAACTTTTCAAGGACACCATCTCTCACCATCAATAGTATTTGCTTGAACTACATCATGACCTGATCCTGTAAGGGGTACGTAGGCAACCTGACAAATCAGGTGTGGTCGATAAAATGGATGCAACCCCTCAGAATCCTTCTTTCCTTAGAAAGAATCAAACCTTCTCAACTCCCCAAATAGAGTCAAATCTTCTCCTGCAGAGTCACTCTCCAAGTAGAAACCAGCTCTCCCAACTTCCCCATCGGAGTCGACACCAAATTTACAAAATATTTCAACAAAGGAAAACCCAAAATAGAAGTTGAAACATTCATCAAGTTAGGGATTCCCCGAGTAAGAATAATCTCTCCGGGCTTTATCCCCGATGAAATCAACTTCTCCCAAAACACACTTCCCCGGTGAAAATAATTTCTCCCTAGCGGAATCAATCCCCCCAGTGGAAACAAACTCTTCCTAAAAGAACCCTTAAACAAGGTAGACTCCCAAAAGTCAGCCTCTACTAGAGAGGACAATCCCCAGTGGAGCCAAAAAAAAAATTCTATCTCCAACAGAAGATCCCCAGTGCAAGTCATTTGCAACAAAAGAAATCAACCATTCCAGGGTGTCCCAAACTTCGGTCCACTAGCCTATGTTTCATCCTACTTTAAGTCCTCCTAGGTCTCCTAGAAACTATGAGTGCAAGCACAATATCATCTCTACATCCCTCAGCAGAATATTAATCCCCAAGTGTCTATTAGGACAATGACAGGAGAGGATCCAAACCCTCCCCAAATCGCGGGCATGAGTGAAAACCGGCAACGGCCTCATTGAGCAAACATTTCGTGACACCCAGACCTAGTCTTGCGACTAGGGGCAAAAAAGGGATAGAAATCAATCAGCTTCGCAAGCATGAGGAAAACTGGCAATGGACTCATCGCTTAAAAATTATGCGAACCCCATGACTTGGTCATTCCAAGGGTAAAAAAGGGAAAAAAAGTTGAAAATCAGTTTAGCAACAAATTTTGGTAGCAACCAGTCTCACCGAACTCCCCAATCATCCCCAGTAGTCAGCATCTCTCAACGAACCAGTACTCTCAACAGAGATTCCATCAGGGAATATCCCCAGCAGATGTGTTACTCTAGGCATTCCTCAGCAGAGAATCTTCTGGAAAACATCTCCCCCATCAGAAGGGTATCATCGAGAAATCCTCAGCAGTATGGAAATTTCAAGTTCCCCGGCAGTAGTCTATAACAGAGACCTAGTCCCCAGAGATCCAATGCAACAGGCCATAACAATCTTCGAATCCCCAGCGAATCCCCCCAATAGAAGCTTCCGATAGCTCTCAGCAATACTCTCCCCTAGTAAGAGTTTAAAAGCTTCTGAAGCCCATCAGAAAGCTTCTCCTTAGCATTCTAGACGTACTTGTTAATCCTTGACGGCATTCTGCTCTGAGTCATACTCTACTCTCCGAGAGTAAAAGACAACCTATAATCCCCCTTAAGCCCTGAAGAAATGCAATTTACTGACAAATCTGAAAGCTAACTAAGCATACTTTTATCAAAAAAATCTTTATAAATAATCTCCTACACTTTTCTGAAAAAGATTTTTGAAAACAAATAAACTTTTGGTGTCAAAAATCTATTTGAACCAACTTGCACCAAGCAACCCCAGTAAGACAAGTAGAAGAAGCAACTTCCACGCCTCCCCATTAAGCAGCAGTCAACAAAGTCATGGGAAAGCATCCTCACCTCTATCCCTTGTATGACAGCAATCTGCATAATGTCACACCCTGCATGACCAAACATTTCAGAATCATCAAACATGATCAAACTTCAGTGCCTCTTGGTCATACCAAAATCAAATCCGGCATCATTTGCCTCAAACCATTCAACATCTTATGTACCTTAACAGTGTACACCACACTTTCTATGTGCCTTAACAGTGTACACCTCTCAACACCCTTGTGTGTCTTTGATAGCCCAGGTCTCCATTAATGCCGAGTTAACACGTCGCCACCTCGTCTGTTGTGACATCAGACACCTTTCACGTCCCCCACATATGAGTCTCCATCGACAAAAAAAAATCTTGTCGACACTCACCGCATATAACCCTGGAGACACCCTCGTGTGATCTCGACAAATGAGTCTCCATTGGCAAAACACACTTTGTCAACATGCCAACACTCACTACATGTCCTCTCTTTCGACACCCCGTGTGTCCTTGACATCCCAGGTCCCCATTGACGCCGTGTCAATATGCCGACACCTCATATGTCCAACACCCCGTGTGTTCCCCACCACTCCGTGTGTACCTGACACCCTGTGTGTCTCCTGACCGATTCAGTTAATATCCTTCGGGAAACAACGTTTCGATCTATCCCCTTGCCGCTTCCGAGCGACACCTGCTTCTGGCCAGTGCCTCCGGGCCAGGCCATCCCTGTATCCTTCTGTCTTCCCTAGCTACTCGCTATCCCCTAACAGTAGTCTTCATCACTTCACTGTACCCACCATTTGCACAACATGCATAAATCTCATCATCCATCACATCTAATTCGGTGTAAAAATAGGATGATTCCAGTTGTTGCCGTTCAACTGCCATCCTGGAACTTTCCGACAAAGAGGGGCAGTTGTAAGCAACTTATTTTTACACCCTGTATACACCAGGGTTAGTTTGCACTTGATCCTAGTCATCCCTAGTAGAGTCCCCTATTGAACCCTAACCCTGGTGTACCTTAAAAAACCATAGGTAGGCCCTAAAACCTAAATCCTAGAAATCTAAACCATTCGGGCTCAGGGCCCATTTCATTTAAAACCCCTAAGCCCTAGACCAAACCCTAGGTTAACCCTAGCTAAACCCTAGGACTAGCCTTAGTTGAGCCCCAGACCAAACCCTAGACCTAGCCCTACCCTAAGTCCTAGCCAAAACCTAGGCCAAAGCCCCACAGACTTAAGGCCCATTTACAAAATCCAAAACCCAAAACCGTGGATCCAAGGCCTTGTGGGCCCAAACATGGGCCCATAACCCATAGGGGACCACAAGAGTGGAGCCCACACCCCTGAAGTTCAAAACACAGGCGAGAAAACCCCAATTTGGCAAACCAGGCTTTGCTTTCGGCCTAAGTGTGCAAGGGCATGGCCCAAAATGGAAAAAAACTCAGGGTCTCAGTAATGAGATTACCGACACTCTCAAAATAAACTGTTTTGAGAGGTGGTTATCCTATTACCGCCACTCTGATTTTCTTGCAGAACTGTGTACAAGCTCTAGCCTGGCCACCTGGCTTGCTCCCATTTGATTCCCCATGCCTAGGAAATTGCCTAGAACACCCCTGGCCTCCATTTCATCCTCTATATAAGCCCAACCACCCCAGGGTTGAAACCACTCTTGTTTCTTGCCTCCAATCTCTATCAAAATCCAAACCAACCACTGGTATCTCATGTAGATCCACCCTAACCACTGTAGAAATTCCTTAGACTTCTTAGGACCTCCACCAGGCCTCCCACCACCCCTGCACCTCGGTTGCACAGCCACCACAACTCAATAGTGCCGCAACCAGTCACTGTGAGCATCCACGCCAGGGTAGGGCCACCCCCACCCTGTATTTCTTGCTGTAAACTGGTGTAAGGTCCCTTGGTCCTATCCTAGGGGACCCTTTATTCTTTTTTTGAGCTTTACTTCATAGCACATCCAAGGATAAGACCTCCCCCACCTTCCTCATAGGTGTGGGGGGATCCCTTGAGGTTTAACTCGGGTTAACCCCTTTCCAGCATGCATGGCCATTCCCCTTGAGGTCTGGGGGGTCCTCAGGCCATGAGGAACCCCTTAGATGTGCACTGGTTAGTCCCAGTAGGAGAAAATCAAGTTTTTTTTAATATAGCATAGTGGCAGTAAACTGTTTACCGCCACAATCAACCCCTCTATAAAACCCCATTTTAACCATGGTTAGTTAAGGCCCTGGTCCGATCCAGGACCATGGTTCAAATTATCTGGACTTTCGCTACCCCTCTACAAAATCAGACCCTAACTCGAGGCCTAACTCTGGTTAACAGGCCTCCAAAGTCGAGTTAGCAGCCTGTCGGTAATTACATCACCGACAATATGGAACATTTTTAAACAGTGATTTTGGGCCCGTGTGGGGGCCACACCCCTCATCCCCTGGGGCCCACATCAGGCCCAATGGACTTTCTGGACTTCAGCTACGTCTCGGCAAAATCTCAGTCCCTAACTCAACCCTTAACCAAGGTTAGTTAGCCTTCAATGTGGAGCAAGCAGGCTATCACTAATCACTTTACCAACAGCACAGTGCACTATTTTTGCTGAGTTTGGGCTCCTATGGGGCCCATACCACTCGTGCCCTAGGGCCCGCACTAGGCCCAATGGATAGCCCTGATCCTTTGCTATCCCCCTGCAAAAGTTTTGACCCTAGGTCCAAGTCTAACCCTGGTTAGCATTCCTCCAAACCTTGGTTAACAGTCTGTCGACAGTGTGATTACCGACGATTTGAACACTATTTTTTGGCAACTTTGGGCCCCTATGGGGACCACACCTGACATGATTTTGGACCCAAACCAGGCCCATTGGATTCCTGGGACTCCAGGTTATCCCCCGAAACTTTTATTTTACCACGGTTCACTGTCTAACCCCAATTATTTCAGTGCAAACTATGGTTAAATGTTGACTGTAACGGAGGTAATCCGATTACCTCAATTCTTAAATTTTTATTTTATAGGCTTTGTACAGGGCCCAGACTTGGTAGGAGCCCATTTTAGGCCCTGACATACCTTCTGGGCCCATTTTTGACCAACCTTGACGCTTAACCATGGTTAAAATCACCTATGGTTAACTTTTAACCATGGTTAAGTACCTCTTAACCTATAAAAATTTGAAAAAATACCAAAAATTTAGAAATAATCCAAGATTTCTAGAATGACCTTCTGTGGTCATTTTTGCCTTGGTTAAGACACTTAACCATGGTTTACCCCCACCTCGGGTTAACTTTTAGTCACGGTTAAGCGGTACTTAACCTACAAAAATCTGGAAAAATACTCAAAATTTCACTAATATTCTGAGAAGCCCATAGATGGTCTCTTCAACCATCTAACCATGGTTGGCCACACTAACCATGGTGACCTACCCTTCCTTAACCATGGTTAAACAACCCTTGACCTTGGGAAAAATCCAGAAAAATCCTAAAAGAAATCAAAAAAATATTAAAGGACCAAAAAATCAACTCTAGACATTTCTAACCATGGTTAGCACCCCTAATCATGGTTAACTACCTTTTTAACCCTGGTTAGCAACACTAACCCTGGGTTAAAACACCCCTTAGCCTCCGGGATTCATCCTTGGCCTAAAGGGCCCAAATCTTGGCCTTCGCGCCTAACCCTTTGCCTCTGGACCCAAACATTACACATTGACTAACCTCGGTCAAGCAAACCCCTAATCACCGGATTAGGCCCATTAGCCACCCTTGGTGCGCACACACACACCCCTTAGCCTTAGCACAGGCTCATGTGCTAGAACTACGCTCGCTCTGAGCTCACCCCAATGTGAGTACTTAGGCAATCCAACCCAGGTTCGACCCTAGTTAGCTTTTCTTTCTTACGGTTAGTATTAACTTAAACACTTTGGCATTTGATTAACATTCGAGATTAATTTCGCTAAAACCTATCAAGTAAGGCACAACTAAATGTGGAAGTGCTGGGGTGCCTAACCCCTTGCCCAGGCTTAACCGAACCTCTTACCCCAATCTCTGATTGGAGATCAAAGACCTTATCTGACATCCTGGGAAGTTATCCCTTCTGAATGAATAGGTGGCAACTCTAACACTTAAACAAACCTCCTATGAGAGAAAATCAGGGTTAGCAAAACCCATGCCCACACATATCACTATGACAACTAACACTATTAAGGTGAGACCCCAAAAAAAAGTATGACTCTCCATAGTACCTACTATCCAGAGCTAGACCACTAGATTAAACATCCGATGGTGTTAAACACTAGGTGGGGTCATCATTTAAAACAAGTGCATACATAGTACCATTAGATGTTTGATCAAATGGTCAATCTCTCGATAGTATTAGAGTTGACTTGTAGTGGCAGATAGCTGGCATTAGTATGACTTTGATGTGCCTACTCGAAAAGGCACATCACTATGACAACTAACACTATTAAGGCGAGACCCCAAAAAAAGTATGACACTCGATGGTACCGACTATCTAGAGCTAGACCACTAGATTAAACATCCAATGGTGTTAAACACTAGGTGGGGTCATCATTTAAAACAACTGCTTACATAGCACCATTTGATGTTTGATCAAACAGTCAATCTCTCGAAAGTATTAGAGTTGGACTTGCAGTGGCAGATAGCTGGCATGAGTATGACTTTGATGTGCCTACTCGAAAAGGCACATCACTATGAAAACTAACACTATTAAGGCGAGACCCCAAAAAAATTATGACTCTAGACAGTACCTACTATCCAGAGCTAGACCATTGGATTAAACATCCAATGGTGTTAAACACAAGGTGGGGTCATCATTTAAAACAAGTGCATACATAGCACCATTGGATGTTTGATCAAACAGTCAATCTCTCGATAGTATTAGAGTTGGAATTGTAGTGCTAGATAGCTGGAATGAGTATGACTTTGATATGCCTACTCGAAAAGGCACATCACTATGTTAACTAACACTTTTAAGACGAGACCCCAAAAAAAGTATGACTCTCAATAGTACCTACTATTGAGAGCTAGACCATTGGATTAAGCATCCAATGGTGTTTGTGAGTGCAAAAATTTCACCCACGAGAATACCCTCACAGGTGTGAAGGTTGATTAAGAGTCGCCACCTATTTATTTAGAAGGGATAAGTCCCCCGGGTTTGGATAAGGTCTTGGTCTGCGATTGAGATCAGGGTAAGGGGTTCAGTTAAGTCCGGGAAAGGTGTTAGGCACCCCGAGGCTTCTTTTTCAACAACGGTTCCGTACTCCCTAGGTTTAAGCTAATTAAAGTCAGTCTTGTTTAAAATCTCAAAGCGTTTTAAGTTAACACTAATCCACAAAAGGAAAAGCTAATTGGGGTCGAACCCGGGTTGGGTGCCTACATACTCACAGGGTCAAATCAGACTGAGCGTAGTTCGAGCACGTGAGCCTGTGCCGAGGCTGGGGGCGTGTATGTGTGCACCAAGGGTGGCTAACATGATCTAATCTGGTAGACTAGGGTTTGGTTGAACGAGGTTAGTCAAGTGCAAGGGTTTAAGCCCGATAGGCTTAGGGGTAGTCCGGTAGACTAGGGCAGAGTTTGGTCAGGATTAGGGTTGCTAACTAGGGTTAGACCAAACTAACCATGGTTAGGGTTGTTAACCAAAGTTTAAGGGGATGTGAGATTTAGCTCGGTAGGCTAAGGGGAGGCTCGGTAGGCCGAGGGTCGTCCTGTAGACTTAGTTTTTAGGCCCGGTAGGCCGTAGACCGAGATTCACTGCGGTTAAGGGTGCTAATCGGAGTTAAGGGGGATCTAACTGTGGTTAGGGATGCTAACCAGGGTTAGAAAGAGGGCCAAAGATAGTTTTATGGTCCAAGTTTATTTTTAGGATTTTCAGATTATTTTCCCAAAATTTGTGGGGTTAGAGGGTGCTTAACCGCGGTTAAAGGTTAACCAGAGGTGTATTTCACCGTGGTTAAGAGTCAAGTGAGGTCCAAGGTGGGCCCAGGGGGCTAGGCAAGGCCTAAAGTGGCCTCCTACCAGGCCTGGTCCCCTGCAAAAGTGCAGAATGAAAAACAAAATTAATGTCGGTAATAGTATTACTGACATTTAGAACAGTGTTTTTAACAATGATTTTGCCTACTGTTAACTAGGGTTAGGGTATAACCCAGGGTGAACCAAGATCATGGAGACCAAGAGGGGACTCCAAGGAATGGTTCAGGCCTTGTGTGGGCCCTAGGAGATGCCTGGAGTGGGCCCGACAAAGCTGCAAAGATACTGTGACAGAATGGGCATATTGGCGGTAAATGTTTTACCGCCAATCTAAAAACAGGCTAAATGGGTATTGTCAGTAAACAGATTACCGCCAATATACACAGTTCTTTTTTCTTTTGAATTTAACCATGGTTAAAGCTGAATCATGGACCTGGAAGGACCAGGTCAGGTCAAGGGGGATGATAGGGATCCAACCTGGGCCCTGGACATGGAGCAGGGCCTAAGTAGGCCAAAATAACCTGCAATAGTAACTACCAAGAATGGCGGTACTGAGATTACCGCCATTCCTAGTTTTGTTCAGAACCAAAATGTTGCCCATGGGGGCTATGCATACTTATGACCAGGGGTTCCCTCATGATCTAAGGGACCTCCAAAGGACCCGTGATGGTCTGCCAAGCTCCACGGATGGTGGTATACCCATAGGGGTTCACCACACCTATGGTTTAGGTGGGTGAACACACTGTGGGGGTTTGTTTACAAACTAGACACCAAAAGAAAAGCAAATAAAACCCCCTGGAAATGATTAGGGGTTCACATTGATGATAAACCAAAAAAAAAAGAGGGTAGGGAAGTCCCTACCCTGATGCTCTGCTTCTGGTGAATGGACTGTGGCCTATGCACAGTGATGGTGGTGCTTCTATGATGGGTTGTAGCAGATGGGGAACTTGAGGTAGGTTCAGGGGAGTCCTGAGGTTCAGACCAGAGGATGAAAGATTGCTGGGGTCTGGTTTTTTGAACAGAGCTACGACTATGGGATTTTTAGACTTGTAGACCCTTTGCACTGGAGGGGAGATTGGGTTTTATAGGGAAAATCCTAAGGACCTAAGAGGGATTAAAGGGGAAGTTTTGGAATGTGTATGGACCAAATGGAGGTCGTGTGAGAGGTCTTAAGGGAGAGTTTGAAGTGAGGGTGGAGTGTGCAGGGCGTTAGCGGTGCTGTAAACTCAAAATCACACAGTGTCGGTAGAGGGTTTACCGACAAGAAGAAATTAGCCTAATTTTTAATTGGCGGTAGACCTTCTACCGCCAATAAGAAATTTTTAAAAGAACAAGGCCTGGCCCATACACACGCAGTCTTGGAAGTTTGGGCCTTGGGTTTTTGGGCCTTATGGGCCCA
Source organism: Tetracentron sinense (assembly GCA_015143295.1). Lineage (NCBI taxonomy): Eukaryota > Viridiplantae > Streptophyta > Magnoliopsida > Trochodendrales > Trochodendraceae > Tetracentron > Tetracentron sinense. The sequence goes on along the minus strand of CM026569.1, from coordinate 31,865,615 downwards.
GGCTGAGGATTCAGGCCCTATAGGCTATGGGTTCTAGGTTTTAAGCCCTAGGGTTTCGACTAGGACCACCTATGGCTAGGGTTTTGTAATAAAGTTTAACTAGGGTTAAACTAAGGTTAAACTAGGGTTTACCTAGGGTGTAGGGGACTTGGCATGGGATAACCAATGATTAAAATGATTTAACCAGGGTTATACAGGGGTGTAAAAATTGGGTGCTTATAGCTGCCCCTCTTTGCTGGAGAATGCCAAGGTTGGCGATTCGATCGGCAAAGACTTGAATCATCCTATTTTTACACCGAGTTCAGATGACAGGGATGCATAATGATGATACGTATGCATGTAGTGCAAGTGGCGAGTGCTATGAAATGGTGGGAGTAATGACGCGGTACGATCACTGCTGGGGTGAGCAGGTAGTTCAGACTACCCACTGGGGATTGATGTATGCAAGAATGGCACGGCCCGGAGGCGTTTACCGGAGGGATTTAATCGGATTGATCAAAAAGACACACTGGGCATTAGGAACACACAGGGTGTAGAAGGGGTGACATGCAGGGGGTGTATACTGTAAAGGTACATGCGGGATTTCGAGGACACACAGGGTGTCAAAGGGGAGACATGTAGAAGGTAATGCTGTAGTTTGGAAAGATTGCCAAAGAGCACACCGGATGTCGAAGACACGCAGAGGTATCGAAGGATGATATGCAGGAGGTAATGTTGCGGTATGGTGAGATTGCCAAGGAGCACACCGGATGTCGAAGATATGTGGGGTGTCGAGAGGGTGACATACAGGAGGTAATACTGCGGTATGGCGAGATTGCCAAGGAGCACACCGGTTTTCGAAGACACGCAGGGGTGTCGAAGGGGGGATATGCAGGAGGTAATGCTGCGGTATGGCGAGATTGCGAAGGAGCAAACCGGATGCCGAAGACACACAGGGTATCTAGAGGGTGACATGCAGGAGGTAATGTTATGGTATGACAAGATTGCCAAAGAGCACACCAAATGTCGAAGACACGTAGGGTGTTGAGAGGGTGACATGACACCATTATAGATCACTGCTAGGGATCTGCTAGGGGGTACGATACTATCATAGCTCACTGCTGGATAGCTAAACTCTGTTGGAGACTAGTGTCGAGGAAGCTACTCTTCCATGCTATCTGCTAGGGACTGCTGTTGGGGATTTTTCTGGCTAGACTGACTTCTGCCAGATTCTATTGTCAAACCGTTCTTCAACTTTTTCTCCCTTTTTTACCCTTGGAATGACCAAGTCATGGGGTTCGCATAATTTTTGCGTGATGAGGCCGTTGTCGGTTTTCTTTATGCCTACGAAGTTGATTGATTTTTATCCCTTTTTGGCCCCTAGTCGCAAAACTAGGTCTGGGGATTGCGTAATTTTTACGTAATGAAGTCATTGCCAGTTTTCACTTATGCCCGCGACTTACTGGAGGAACCTCTGATTTGCTAGGGGAATCCACATTTGATGGAGGAAAATGGATATTCTCCCGTCATTGCCCTGAATGTCGCTCCTCTGGGGATCGAGGATGATATTTCCACTGGGGATACAGATGTGATATTGCGCTTACACTCGTAACTTCTAGGGGATTTAGAAGGACTTGGAGTAGGACTAAATGTAGGCTGAGGGACTGAAGTTTAGGACATCCTAAGGAATTTCTCCTATTGTAGTTGATTTACACTCTCTTGGAGGTTTCTTCTGATGAAGCTTTGTATTTTTGATTTCCCAGAGGTTTTTTTTCCTTTTCTTTTTGCTCTACTAGGGAATGTTGAGAGAGGGTGAGAGAGGTTGTCTCTGCTGAGAGTAGAGAGGTTGTCTCTGCTTGGGGAAAGAGTCCGGAGACATTGTCTCTGTAGGGAGTCCCTAGTTTTTAAAAATGTTTCAACTTCTATTTTGGGATTTCCTTTTATGAAAACTTGTATTTTTGAGAGTTGACTTCGCCGGGGAAGTGGGGAGAGTTTTGTCTCTGTTGGGGAGTGACTCTATGAGGAGGAGTTGAAGGATTCTGCTTGGGGAGAATTGGGGAATGATTACTCTTTTGTGACCGCACCTGGTTTGTCAGGTTACCTACATACCCTTTGCAAGATCAGGTCATGACGTAGTTCAGGCAAATGCCACTGAGACAAGGGAGGGTGTCCCTGAAAAGGTGTAATGAAAGAAGGGCTTGCTTGGCTCAAGGGTCTAATTAACGGATTTCTTTTGATATATGAATGGGTTACATGAAAAGAGGGATAAGGAGTGTGCCAAGGATGGCCTCCTATCATTTTTCAGAGAAACTACGAGTGTAAAGTGCCTATCAGATCTAGACCCTAAGCTTAGTATCTTTTGACTTTGTCGATGTTGACGGGCTCTGAGAGGTTTTCGTCATCCATACGTCCGAGTCGAAGGGCGCCGCCTGAGAATTTATCTCGGATGATGTATGTGCCTTCGTAGTTGGGAGTGAAATTGCCCCTTAGGTCAGGGCTGTTTGGCAATATTTTTCGGAGAACCAAGTTACCAATCTCGATGCTTTGTGGCTTGACTTTCTTGTTGAATGCCCTAGCCATGTGCCTCTGATAGGCTTGAGAGTGATTGATGGACTTCAGTCACCGCTCTTCAATCAGGTTCAGCTGCTCATACCGGATCTGTGCCTATTCTGCTTCTAACAACTCTGCTTCCATTAAGACACAGAGTGATAGAATCTGTACTTCGATGGGGAGGACTACTTCTATACCATAGGCTAGAGGGAATGGTGTTGCCCCAGTTGAAGTTTGGATGGACATTCTGTAGGACATGAGTGCGTATGGTAGCACCTCATGTCAGGCAGAGTACTTGGTTGCCATCTTCTCAATGATTTTCTTTAGATTCTTACTAGCGGCCTCAACTACACTGTTGGTCTGTGGCCTGTACGGCATGGAATTGTGATGTTGGATCTCGAATTTCTAGCAGAGATCAATCATCCCTTTGTTGTAAAAGTTGAGAGCATTGTCTATTATAATCTCATAAGAGACTCCATATCGGCAGATAATATCCCTTTTCAGAAAAAACTGAACCACTGAGGCTGTGACGTTGGCATAAGAGGTTACCTTGACCTATTTTGTGAAGTAATCGATTGCCACCAGAATGAATCAATGTCCGTTAGATGCTTTCAGTGCTATGTGTCCGATGACATCGATGCCCCAGGCAGAGAATGTCCAAGGAGTAGTGAGATTGTACAGCTTGTTGGGTGGTGCATTTACCCTATCGGTGTAGATTTGGCACTGGTACCACTTCTGTACGTGCTTGTAACAGTCAAATTCTATGGTGGACCAGTAGTAGCCTAGCCTGAGTATCTTTTTGGAGAGCATTAACCCGTTCATGTATGGGTTGCAAGTTCCTCCGTGAACTTCCTCGACTACCTATGTTGCTTCACTGGTATCTAGGCATCTGAGCCAGAGTAGGTTCGGTGACCTCTTGTACAAGATGCCCCCTGATAGGACAAACTGAATAGCCAGTCGTATAATTGCCCGATGCTCTGTTTTGGTAGCATCGAGTGGGAAGGTCCCGTCCTTGATGTCTGCATACCAAGGCTTGTTGTTTGACACTTTTTTAATATGAAGGTAATAGGTAGGCTGGTCCTGTTGCTGAATTTCGATCGGCCAGAGCATAATGCCCGAGGGGATCTGGACCATGGAAGCTAGAGTAGCCAGTGCATCGGCGAATCTGTTTTGGTTCCTGGACCTGGACCTATGACTGAAGCTAATTCTTCTTAACAGACTGATTAGCAGATTGAGGTAGGCCAAGTAAGGAACTAGCCTTACTTCTCGGATGGCCCAAGATTCGTTTGCTTGATAGATTACCAAAGATGAGTTACCGTAGACGTCAACCTCCCTGATGCCAATGTCAAGGGCTTCTTTTAATCCGACTATGCACACCTCGTATTCTGCTTTATTGTTGGAGCATTTGAATTTCAGCTTGACTGATATATGGAAGTGTGCTCCCTTGGGTGAGATTAGGACTGCTGTTACCCCATGGCCATGACTGTTGGCAGCTCCATCAAAGTACAACTCCCAGCCGGAGTACTCCTGTTCATCTACTTCTGCCTACAGGATAGTTTCATCTAGAAACTGGTCATATACAGACACATAGTCCTGTGCCGGACTAAGGCCAAGGTGATCTGCTATCGCCTGCCCTTGATTAACTTCTGAGTCATGTACGTGATGGCGAATTCACACAACATAATAAGCCATCGAGCAGTTCTTCCGGTGGTGGCTAGCCTTTCCAGTAGGTATTTGAGTGGATCCATCTGATAGATCAGGATTGCCGGGTGGGATAGTAGGTAGTGCCGGAGACACTGAGTAACCCAGACCAGTGCCAGACATGTCTTCTCGAGAGGGCTGTACCGCTCTTCATACTCTAGCTGGCGCTTACTGATGTACTAGATGGCTTGCTCTGATCTGTCTGTCTCATCATGTAGTGCCAGCACGCACTCCATGGAGGTTTCTTGTATGGAGATGTATAATAGCAGTGGCCGTCCCGGTGTAAGAGGCACGAATACTGGAGGATTCAAGAGATATTGCTTTATTCAGTTAAAGGCTTCCTGGCACTCGACTGTCCAGACTATTGGTGTATTCTTCCGGAGAAGCTTTAAGATTGGCTCGCATATTGGAGTGAGCTAAGAGATGAATCTACTGATGTACTGAATTCTGCCCAGGAAACCACGGATCTCCTTTTTAGTTTGGGGTGCTGGCATTTCAATGGTAGCTCTGACTTTGCCTGAATCGATCTCGATACCTCTTTTGCTGACTATGAAGCCAACGAGCTTTCCTAATGAGGCTCCAAAGACATATTTAGTCGGATTCAGTCTCAGGCCGAACTCTCGGATTCTGTCACAGAGTCTCTTCAACTCTTCAGGGTGCTGCCTAGCGATAGGTGATTTGACGATCATGTCGTCCACATAGATCTCAGTCGACTTGTGCATCATGTCTTGGAACAGTGCCATCATGGCCCTTTGGTAGGTTGCCCCTGCGTTTTTGAGCCCGAAGGGCATTACCTTATAGTAGAATGTACCCCAAGGTGTTATAAAGGAGGTTTTCTTCATATCCTCTTTTGTCATTCTGATCTGGTTGTATCCGGAGAAGCCATCCATGAATGAGAGAGTCTCGTGCCCTGTACTATTATCGACCAGGATGCCGATGTGCTGGAGAGGGAAGTTGTCTTTGGGGCTTTTCCTGTTCAGATTCCGGTAGTCAATACACATTCGGACCTTGCCATCCTTCTTGGGTACTGGTACAATGTTGGCTAACCACTCAGGGTAGTTTGCCACTGCTAAGAAGCCTGCACTGATCTACTTTTCAACTTCTTCTTTGACCTTTTGTGATCATTCGGGCCTCATCCATCTCAGTTTCTGCTTAACTGGTCTGACGTCAAGGTTCAAGGGCAGTCTGAGAACTACCAATGCTGGATCCAGTCCAGGCATGTCTTCATATGACTAGGCAAAGACGTCACTGTTGCTTCTCAGGAAATTGATCATATCTTCTCTCTGCTGAGGGCTCATGCTTGTGCCGATCTTGACTAGCTGGGGTTTGTCTGCGGATCCTAGATTGACTGTTTCAATGTCTTCTAGGTTTGACTGCAGTAGTTCTTCGTTGTGCTCAAGGAGGTCCAGAATTTCCTGAGGCGGGTCCTCTTCCTGTTTTGAGTCATACTCGACTTCGGAGAGTTCAAGGAGGGTTTGAGGGGTAGCCCTGTCAGAGGTGATTTCCTGGAAAATCAATTGACTTTAGTTTAGCATGCTTATGATTTTTTTTTTGTTGGCTTCAGGACACTAGGCCTTCCAGGGGAAGAGTCCGTGTGATTTCGTCATCAGCCGATTATGAAATATTTTTTCGAAAACATGGTTTTTGAGTCAAAACATCTGATTTTTATTTAAAAAAAAAGATGACTGCTTACAAAATGATTCAACAGAAAGAGGCCGACAGTGGCCTGACTTTTGGATTTTACAAATGGGAGTAAAAGAGAGATAGATGAAGGAGAAGGGTGATGCTTTGGTCACTGTTATTTTGGACCAACCTGTCCTGCACTATGCTTACCCCGGGCCTGAATGGCCTCATGGTAAGAGCCTCAGTCCACCAACGGATTGCTTCGACACTGTTGGAGAGGGTGCAAACCTACTCTCCTGTTGGATATTCTGCTTCGGTAACATCTTCGACAGTCAGCTTGTCGAACATCTGGGCCATGCTGAACATTTCTAGATCTGGAATCCCTGAAGATTCATCACTGGGCTGGGGGATTAAGGCAACAGATGCATCAAAGGTTTCTGGGTAGATTTCAAAGATTCCTATGGGGAATGTTACAGAAATGTGGGGTCGGGGTTCATGTTTCACCAACTGTCTGCTCTTCTTAGTCAGCTTGGAGAGGTAGTCCTCGTATTTGGGCTTGTATCCCAATCCGAAGGGAGATGTGTAGCGCGGAGGCGTGTATCTCTTATTCATGCCCTGATTCTTGACACCCAAACCATTTTCTGGCTGGTAGTTCATTTTGGTCATCATTTTGACATATGGCGGTATTGCTTGCTTGCCTTACTATTCTATTTGGCTGATAGAACTAACCTGCTCGAACTGGAATGTCATGAAGACGGTGCTATGTCCCAGCTCTTGGATGTCCCCGAAAGAACTTACCCACTCTTCAAAAGGAATGACAACTAGACGGTTATCCTGGATGAACTTGATTCTCTGGTGTAGAGGGGAGGGAATGGCTCCGACCGTGTGGATCCATGGCCTCCCTAAGAGCATGGTGAATGAGGCTGGCACATTTACAACCTGAAAGTTTATTGTGAACTAAGCTAGTCCAACTCCGATGGTCAGGTCGATATCACCCAGGTTCTGCCTGGTTGTATTGTCAAAAGTCCTGATGGTTATGGGTCTCTTCTTTACTTGGCTGAGGTTCAGACCCAGGCTTTACAGTGTGGAAAGTGTACAGACATTCAAGTCGGAGCCATTGTCGATGAGCACTGATGACAATGTTCTGTCCATGCACTGAACTGCTATGTATAGGGCCCGAGTGTGATCCTTGTCTCTGCCTGGTATTTCCTCCTCTATGAAGGAGATGATTCTGGGTTCAAGCACCTGCCCCACCATCTGCCCCAGCTTCTCGAGTGAGATGTCTGTTGTTACATGGGCATTACCGAATACTTGGAGCAGTTGCCTCCCGTGATGCTCTGATGTTAGAAGATGACCCAAGATAGAAATTTGTATTGGGACCTTGCTCAATTGTTGAATGATATTGAACTCCTCTGCTTTCTATAGGATCTTCAACAAGACTGCTGAATTAGCTGCTTCCTTCTATGAGTCTGATACCCCTGCTTTCTCTTTCTCTGTTTCTGTACCCTTCGCCTTTGCCGGCTCAGTCGTGGGAGGTTGATATACCTGGCCAGATCTGATTAGGTTAGCTATGCTCTCGCTCTTAAGGATGAGAGAGCAGGGAGCGGGTGCGCGGTTGAGGTTAAAAGGTGGTTCTGGGATGTAGGGGATCTAGATAGGGCTTGAAGAGGTTTAGGCTCGAGCTGGAGCTGTAGGCCAGTTTGCAGGGCAAGGGATAGTATAGATGCTCTGCTCAGGGACAGGTATCTGGATTGGAGACTGAATGGTCTGTATCCATGACTAAGGGAGAGGGATCATGACAGGGTGTCGGTAAGAGGGCATGATGATACCATTATCGACTGCGGGTGTACTGAGTCCTGGCTGCCCTACCCCGGGCTCTTCCCATTGAATAAAGTTGATTTGATTATTATGTGTGGGTAATGGCACCTGATTGATGTTGGTGTTGCTGGGAGCCAGCTCAACCCTTCTGCCATCCAAGAGGTCGTGGATGGCACACTTCATGCCTATGCAATAGTCTGTAGCATGGCCTAGGCCTCTATGAAATGCGTAGTGATGATCCGCATGGTAGTTCTTGTTCTGTTTGTCTAGAGGTAAGAGAGGTATGGGGCCTCTCAACTCGAGAAGGCCCTGCTTGGTCAGGAATTCCAACAACTGACTGAGTGTGTATGGAAGAGGGGTAAAGTTTCTGGGGGGACGGTTTTGCCCCTGGTTTGATCGGGCTGGCCGGGTATTTCCAACAACTGCTTGCTGTTGAGCTGTTGGAGCTGGTAATTTGATGGGTGTTGTAGAAGCAACCATATGTACATCTTCCTTCTTTCGGGGGTCCCTGGGACCGATGTTCCTGCTAGATGAGGCTATAGCCTTGGGGGGATCAAGTCCTAGATTGGAATGAATAGCCCTGCTCTTGATGGCAGTCTCGATGCAGGCACCTGTCTTAACGATGGTGCCGAAGTCTACTATCGGTAAAGTTTGCATTAACGTAGAGTAGGGCTGCTTTAAAGTGCCCATGAATATGCTTGCCAGCTCCTCCTTAGGGATTGGAGTAGAGATCTTTACTGTATCTCCCTCCAACGGGTGGCATATTCCAGGAATTATTCATTGTTACGCTGGCTTAACTACTCAAGCTGGCTCCTCTGAGGGCGGAGCTCTTAGTTAAAGGAGTATTGCTCTACAAAGTTGTCCATGGCGTCCTGCCAAGTCCTGATTTTCTACTTGTCCACTGACATCCACCATGTAAGGACTGCCCCCTTCAGACTTTTCTAGAAGTACTGGATGAGTCTCCCAAGTACAACTTCAGGTGTTGCTTCGGATAGCCCGAACCATCGTATTTATCAAAGTCTGGGACTTTAATGCCTACAGGAACAACATCTCCTAATGAGAAGGTTAGGTCTTCCAGAGATATTCTGGTACTGGTGGATGCACCATTCATTCTTCTCATTTCCTCTTTCATCTACTTGATCTCCTCCTGTAGGGATGGGATGGGGTCTGAGGATGACGGCCGATCCTGGTTGACATGCGAGACCTGAATGTATGTCTCTTTTTAATTTTAGAAAAACAGTTCTTGGGGGGCATACATCAAATCCCAAGATCTGACTAAGATTCTAATTGATTTTATTCAATGAAGGTAGGAATAACATTCACCTTTGCGACTTTGAAATTGTTAAGTCAAATCCACGTTAGAATAGTACTCGCAAAACTTCACAAGTGTCAAGTCTCCTTCGCAATCCACACGGACCTTCTTTTTCCTGTAAAGCTTTCTCTAATGGAAGCTAATTGCCCTTCCAAATTTCTAGCTCTAGGATCTTGAAATAAAGATCCAATCTTTATTAATCAAGAACCTTTCTTGATGAACAAGATGAATTCTTGCTTTTGCTCAAGATCCAATCAAGAAGACAAAAGAAGAGAGAGATGGGTGTGACCGTACACCTCAAGGAGAGGGGAGGGGAGGGCGTGAACTTTGAAGAGAGGAGAGGGGGCGTGATTTTGGAGTGATCTCTATAGGGTGGGCGTCCACCTATATATAGAGTTCCTTCTTGGATCTCATCCTTATCTTAATCCATTTACGATTCCCTCAAAACTTATCCTAATCCAATTAGAATTCCTAATCCAATTAGGTTTCCTCAATTTGTTTCTATTCTTGATTTCTCCTTAATTAATTAGGATTAATCAAAATAGAAACTAACCTTATCCATTAGTAACCAACTAATCATATCATTATCCCTATCCAATTAGGATTCCTTGATTAGCAAGAAACTAATAGAATCCTTGTCCAACAAGGAATCTTTAATTAGTAATTAACTCTAACTAACTAACTAACCTTCTCCAATAAGGAAGGATATTAGTTATTAGAAACTAATTAAATAATAACATTTATTATTTCCTCCTTGAAGTGGGTGTCCCACCCTAGGTGGGCCCCACTCCACACGCCCAAAGGGTTTCCAAAACCCTCTTGGTCACTTGAATTCTTCTTTTATAATAATTTCCAATGGGTCCTACCCATTTTGTTTTTCACATCTAATGTAATTCCACCTTTTAGAGCTTCACTATACCATATAGGGATTACTTAGTGAAATTAATTAATTTAATTATAAATTAAATTAAATACTTTAAGAAAGTCCTTGTGTGTGGGATCTAAAGGGATCTCCTATTTCCGGTTGTGGGACCAAGTACTCAATCTTTTGGTTAAAGCATTGTTACTAGGAAACACCTTTCCTACACTCCATTAGGATTATAGAATTTTATCTATATCCCTGGACTTCCACTAATCACAATTAATGTCCATTAACACAATGTGATTAACCTCCAGAAATTAGAGAATTGCTTGTAAGTACCATCTCACAATATATTTTCAAATAAATCCTTCCACATTCCGATATCACTTGTAAGCTTCCGGGATTAGAACAATTCCACTGTCTAGTCCCTAGCTTATGAATAGAACACTTTCTCATGATTACTTTTTCATTGAATTGAACCTCCAAAACACTTTTGAAGAAACATTAGAAAAGAACTGAAATATATAGTTATATATGTTTATCCATATTGAAAATATGAACTTCGATAAAAAGCATTTTACCGAAAAGCACCAATACTGGATTTAACAGTTCAGTTCAACAAGTATCACTTTGATATCATTATCTCCAATTAAGGAGTTGTGGATTCCTTATTGAGTGTTTACACACTTCTCCAAACATTGTGTACATGACCCAACGTACCCGGAGTTAGTCCTTTGTATTGGACATTACCGATTGGCACATCAAAGCCATATAGACAGATGTTTGAGAAGATGTTAACCTCTCAGGTCTAAGGACAATTTGTCGAATGGATAACCCTAATACAATCTGACAGTGTATTCCATAAGGTCTGCACTAGTGACCCCATTCAGTATTATGTACTTGCTACATATACTCACATGTTAGTCAAGAGTCACCACTTTCTATGAATGAGATTCATCACACTATCTTATAGAACTACACATGTGAAAGCCATGATGAAGTACGGCGCCCAACCAGTACTTTAGAGGCTTCAAACAATATTAGGTTTACAAGGAACCAGAAAATCATATCTCCTTGCAACCTTTGCATGATTTTCCTACAATGTTACCTATGTGTAGCACCCCGGAACTTTTAGTACCTAATGAATAATGCTTTCGTAGTCAATTGGCCTTTCCTGTAGTATAATTAATAAATAAAGAAGAATTTGAAAATTTTGAAATGCCAAAAATATTCCTTTTCGAAAGACAAACCCAACGCAAGTTGAATCGTTGAAATTCGACGAACGAGTCAAAAGTTATGGCCAAAACAGTAAAATGTGTCAAACCTACAGAGAACCGATCGCTCGGCCACAAGAGTGATCGATCGGTCCAAGACCGATCGATCGGTAGCTATCGACTGGTTAACTAAATTGTATGGGGAACTTTTCTAGAGAGGGTGTTTTTGACCGATCGATCAGCCAAGAACACCGATCGATCAGTTGAAGACTGATCACTCGGTCATAACCACCGATTGCTCGGTCTATCACGTTTTGTAGAAATTTCATTAAGGGCTTTTTCATCATTTGGGCAATTCACCCTTACCCATAAAGGCTTGTTCGAGCCTTGGGTCCCTATTTACCATACCTAGAGCCTTTTGAGAGAAAGTGAGAGAGTAGAAAGGAATTTTAAACCCTAGGGCATCATCTTGGAGAAATCAAGGGTTTTAAGAGCCCCAAGATCACCCCAAAAGCTGGGATTCCTCAATCCAAGCCTCAAGCTCATGTGGAGTACCTCCTCTAAGCTCGGTAGCATTCCCTACGGCATTCTCAAGGGTTTTCTTCCCCTTCTTACAAGGTTAGTACACCCTCCTAGTTACCTTGGTAATAAACTAGATTTTCTTGTGAATATGATGTATTGATCTTCCCCATTTCTTTTTTTGTGAAATAAACTACTTTCCCTAAAAATAAACTAGATGAATGAATGGATGAGTGGAGGCGATTGGATGCCATGGATTGTGATGTGTGTGTGATGAAAAATGGTGGAAGGGCATCTTACTCATAATGAACACACCCCAAGTGTTTGATTAAATGTTCGAATGAGAAAATACGAAATAACTAAAGGTAAAAAGGTTTATACCACATGTTTGATAGAATGCATGAATGAAAACCCAAAGAAATAAACTAAGATCTTGAAAGAATGAGTTACATAATGTTCCCCATTTTGCAAGTTGTATACATGTGTATATTTCGCTTCTTAAATTCTCATATGATTTTGGAATTTCTAAAACGCTATATGTCATCATGATTTCATAATTTCTATGCACGAGCACATATGTAGATGGAGGAAATGTCAAGGAGGCTGGTAGCCCCGGCTAAGGGTGCTAGCCTCTTGCTCATAAGAAATGGTATTGTCAAGGAGGTTGGTAGCCCAGGGATATACGGATGCTAACCTCTGGCTCATAAGAACAGAATTGAATTGTCAAGGGGCTTGGTAGCCCAGGGATGTACGGGTGCTAACCCCTGGCTCATAAGAAATGACTCGAAAATATTGTACTATCAAGGAGGTTGGTAGCCTAGGGATGTGCGGGTGCTAACCCCTGGCTCATAAGAAAAGACTCAAAAGTATTGAACTTTCAAGGAGATTGGTAGCCCAGTGATATGCGGGTGCTAACCTCTGGCTCATAAGAAAGTATTAAATTATCAAGGAGGTTGATTAACCTCTGGCTCATAAGAAATATGGAAAGGAAAACTCATAAGGACCTATATGATTCATAGGCATGGTAAAATTACGATTGATGTTGTTTTAAATGATTATGAACTATACTATTCCATCACTTGCATATGTTATTGTTCGTTATTACTATTGTTTGCTAGGAGCTTGTACTCGTTGAGTATTCCAAGCTCAACCGTACTTTTATGTCGGTAGGTACACGCTTAGACATTTGTGCTTGGGACCCTTGGGTAGAGGAAGACTAAGGCGAGGAGGAATCATATGAGGATCCTGTAGTTGAGCCTCATGTCGAGGCAAGAGACTTAGACCATTGGCCCCATGGGGGTGACTATTGAGCGAGATAGAGTTTGATTACGTCTTTTGTATTTTGATAGGTGGGCATGTCCACCTTTTCTGATATGTTTTATATAAAACTTGGAATACGTTAAGGTTATAGAAGAAAAAGAAAAGTTGATTGACGTTTCCGCATTGTTTAATTTTTGTACTCGGTATTATGTTATTATTTTAGCATGTGTTACCTTGTTCATTGCAGGATGGTTTGCCAGGTTCAGTATTGTCACAGCTAAGGTATCCCTTAACTCGTAGGGGGTATTTTGGGCTCGACACTATGAAACTTTATGTCTTCATCATATGAGATAGTAATTAATATAAATACCCTTTATAGTTGGTTGTGTGAATATGATGCTTGTCTAATCAACATTGTAAAGTCTCTTATTGGCTTTCGAGGGCATATATGTTCAACAATCTCCCACTTGCACTCTAAGCCAATTAGATGTAATGTCCATCTTCTCAGTGATGTTTCTCAAACACCAGCTGAAGCATAACTTAATATACATGGGTCTGTCATGTCTGCTTTACCAAAACTATTGTAGTAGTGCAATATTACCTACAACTCTTACATATTTATTATCAATAACCACAGTCTTAAAAGACTAAACAAAAAATGATATTGTCCAACAGCCATTTTCAGAAGTTAATATGCTTGTGCATTACCATTGTGCAATGGTCCGGACTAATTTGACCAATGTCTTATCACATCAACATGTGATGAATATTTGGTCTAGTACAAGTATACAGTTTCATGATATCACATATCTAAGAGAAACAGATTCCATTCCATAAAATTAGAAAATCTTTTCTTGGAATCTTACTTGCACAAAAACATGATTGTTATTGGGAGAATAACAATATCATTTTCCTTTTGTCTCTAAACCATTTAGGACTAAGAAAACATGTTGTTAAAGTTTTTGTCGTTCATTGCAAAATTGCTAGATCAAATCTAAGAGAAGAATAATATTCATACTTCATTCACAATAAAAAATATTATCTTTGCATAGAGCCAGGAAAGTAATTATGCTCCCACTAACCAATTTGCACACAAATGATACTTTCATTCTTAGATGAAAATCAAACAATTTGATTACTTTATCAGAATAAAAGTTAGTCCAACTACAGATTTTGGGACCTGTGGGTTCTAGTGTACTATTTAGGTATAGTGAGAGTAGAGAGTTTATCTCAATCAATTCTCATAATTATTTGTCTATTGGGCTTCCGCTTCTAGAACAATTCTAGATTTAGTTTCTCTACTAGAAAACTTGTATTCCTATTTACAAATATCTTTTGTTATCCAGGAATAGAGACTAAATGTCTCTAATGCGAATCCCAAGCTCATCTTCCATCGAATCATTTCCAATATAATTAGATTTAACAACATCATCATGCTATGGTTTGTTGTGGGAATTATCTGAGACAAGATGTAATGAGAGTAGTTTATAAAATTTTTATTAAAAGGTACTCTTCTCAATCATGGAAGACTTACCTAGCTATTTCTTTATTTCATTACAGAATTCCTTGAACTTTTCAAAGAAGGTGAAATAAAGTTAGCTACCTCTTAATGGAAGATTCATATGATTACGATCATCCAACTTTTGTCCCATTTCCAAGTAGAAGTTTTATCTACTCAAATTTCTCCTTCTCCTGAACAAACATGCAACTATTGCACATATGCAAGGTCATACCAAGCATTAGGAGCTAGAGGTTCCAACAATTAAGTTGGACTTGATGAGTATATAAGTTGGACAATCCTTCAAAAGGTTTGTCCTGTATTCAATGACCAATTGTTTCACTATGAAGCACAATCCTTATACTTTCCTTTCTTCTCAGAAGAGCCCTTGTTCATACTACCAGAATATATTTCCAATGAAAAATCTTGAATTTCTTTTCTTTGCATAAATGCTCGGGATTTAGAAAATCCAACTCTTTTGAACATCTTTGAAAGTAGCATTGAACTCATATGCAACATGTGGGATTTTAGACAATCTGATTTCCTACTTGTTCAACATAACCATATTAAAAGACTCCAGGAGTTTGTCGATAATCATATCCTCTAATCCCATAAATTTATCTCAATTTTTCTTAGCACCAAGAATTGGGATTTATGAATCCAATGATCTCTATCATATTCTTTGTGACTGGGTTTCCCTAGTCAACTTGGTGTCTACTTGTCCTTTTATATAGTAAGCTGCCTAGCAGCCCTATTGTATTCAGTAAACATCTCAAATGAAATTTAACATTAGTAGTGAGAACTTGGGCAATTCTTTAGATAATAAGCACAAACTTAAGATTCATTTTCCATTCCAAACACTTTGAATTAGTCAAGAGATTCTCATTAAATTCTTGGTAAGGTGGTTATAGAATGACATAGCAATAAAACATACATTATAATATTTCACACATTATTATATCATTAGATTAGGGCTTTCAATCTTTGATGATATTGCTCATCATTCAGTCAAATTTCATAGACCCCTCAATCTATAAAATTAGGAAATATGTTACTTCATATTTCTGATGAGCATTGAGTGCCTTATAATACACATGCAATCTTTCATTTTAGGATAGTACCACACATGCACTACAAGGTGGATAGTAACTATCCATCACTGAGCATCTCATGCATAACTCCTTATGTAAATCAGTGATTCCCAATTTTCTCGCGACCTCCAAGGACAACATGATTGTCACTGTTTCAGCCACCATGTTCCTTGGTTAAGTGAAACCCATCGTTCTGGTTCGTCATATGATCAAGTAGGGCTGTTCCCCCATTTTAGTTGACACTCCCTATCAGGCAATACACAAACCTATCTACTATAAAAATAAGGCTTTAGGAGTTTAATTCAGACTGAATTATGTCAATACCTTTTGGCAAGATAAGACTCAGGCTAATTAATTCTTAGTCTTATTGATAATGGAAGGTCATAGGACAAATTATTCCGTAGGACAAATTAGCCCATTTAATTCACTTAATATTTTTCTTGAGGAAAAACAAAATATTATGAACAAATTATACATCTAATGCATATATCAAAAGATTCACAATATTTATCATTGTATCACATGTATAAAACAATATACAAAATCATCATATGATAATAAATCAAATTTCGTTTAATTAGATCAAACTAATTCGAATGAACTCCCACCCCAGAAATCTTAATGGATCTAATCCAATGGTACAAAGGTTATTTTTAACATCAGTGGGCTTTAGATGGTTCATTCATCCATATGATGGACCATTGGTCATACCAAGCACCATGGGCCCAAAATAGCAATTAGAAAGTGTCCATGTGCATCACTAAAGCCCATAAGTCAAAATGGACTATATTACCCTTTAATTCTCTACGAATTATTTTTAGCACATTAGGGTTCACCAACCCTAAGTCTAAAAGAAATTATGGGAGTCTTTAAACAACTCTCTGACCTCTACTAGGGTCTATAAGTGTCATTCAAGCACTTCCCATAATCGTGAATATTGTTAGCTTACATCTATGCCAATTAAGGTACAATTATCTCATAATCATAAAAGTAACATATTTCACGTAAAAATTTCAACATGGACTACATGCATTACGTCTAGTAGGGCTATAATAATGTGATTTATTTAAACATAAACTTTTTTATGTTTCAACAAAACACATATTGAGGGGTTTGATCCAATTATCCAAAATTTGCACAAAAACGATAATCACATTATCACAAGGGTTATGGACTTTTCTAAGCAATTAATAGCTATAACAAATCATCACATGAAATACATAATATAGCCACATAATGGGTCCACATGATCATGCTATCTTAGAAATTCTACAACTACTCTTGTAAAACGCCTTCCAAGATTTATTCTCCATGCGATCACCATCATCTTCTATCTTCAATTCGATTTCTCCATAGAAAAATCAGCAACTCCTTATACTAAGATTACATTATATTCAAAAATAAGAAACCTTGAGAAACTACCCAAAAAGGATATTCAAAGGGAGTACAACCCATAAAAAGAAAGAGAAGAGAATAGAGAGTGAGAAGAAGGCATGATCATGGAACCCATCCACCATTCAACAAGAATATATATTAACTATGAATAATAATATGACAAGACAAACAACTTAGAAAGTCCATAACCTCAACAAGGGCTTTGCTAACCTTAGGGAAACTCTTTCCCATATGGTTAAGGCCTCTATTAACATTTAATAGAAAAACCTTAGAGCAAATAAATAAAGCAAGCAAGTCTAGAATGAATTCTTAGGGCTTTAGATCATCATTAAAAGAAAACTATTTTCCTTTAATGCTTGGGAAATCTTTGAGAGAAACAATTTCTCTAAGATTTAATCTAATCCTAAAGTCATCCTCACATTCCTCAATTGATAAACAAATAGAAAACACCATATTAAATTCGGTTAGGCTAGGGATCTAATCCCTTCAATATTATTTTGATCTAATAACAATTCAAAGACCAAAATAAAAATCAACAAATTGCTAATTTTTAATATCACGTTATATTGATTCCAAAATTAAATTCAAAATCAATAATATATTAATTCAAAATTTTCCATAAGGGTCAACTGCTTTAGGGATTATTTGATTTAACAATTAAATAAAATAATACCCTAAACAATAGTATTAAATGTCCATAAGAATAATTGATCTCTATCAATTAAAATTCACTTGAGATAAAACGATGTATCTCAACCAATGGCATTTATGTAATTACTTGATTAACTATTAATCAAATAAAAACTTATAAATACTATGTAGCCGGTAATTTTAAGCACATGTAATTAATCCAAATCAACTACAATAATTATAGTATTATTCCCATAAAAATTTTAGGGAACCATAAAAGATATCATAATTAACATTTAATTAATGATAGCCCGTGGACTCGAAGCAGATAATTAAACAATTTAATTAAATCTCAGCCCGTGCTCTCGAATCAAATAATTAAACTATTTAATTAATTGATAGCCCATTAAACGATTTACTAGCATCCCATGCTCTCAAATCAAATAATGAAATTTAGGAAAGATTTGAAAGCTTCTTGGAGAATTAATTTAGAAAAATCATTTTCCCGCTTTAGATTTTCGACTCAAGTTTTGACCCTCAAAACGATTGATTCTGGAAAAACTTTCTTCATGAAAATTGTAGATCTTTTCGACGGCTTTGAAACAAAGTACTGACAGACCTAAATCGGACTAACGGTCATAAAGTTATGGCCGAAATACCGAAACTGTATCAATTCTTCTAATCAAATACAAATCCAAAAATCCATGAATCAATGCAAATCGAAATAAGCTTTAATCTCCAAGAATGTTTAAGCAATGGTGTCAAACACCATGAGATTTATTAATTAACATTTAATAAATAAAATTTCATCTATATATGCTAGCCAAAATATCAATGGGTATCTCAATCCCAAAGCTCTCTTTGGATTTTGCCTTCAATCTCTCCTCCTCCTTTCTCCCATCTTTCTCTCCTTAGGTTTCGAAAATCCCCAAATGGGATCCCTAAACAAGACAATTAAAACCCCCAAATCTAGTATCAGTTACAGCGTGCAATCGATCGCACACTTAACTGCGATCGATCGCAGGTCCGTGCGATCGATGCGATCGATCACACATTAATGCGATCTATCGCACATGAACCCGAATACATTGGTCTGATTTCCCTCTGCATGCGATCTATCGCACCTGGGGATCCATCTATCGCATTTGACCCCGAGAATTTGGGACCCAATTCACCTGCATGCGATCGATCGCACCCTCCAGATTCTGTTGTTTTCTTCCAATTTTCCCTACTTTGGTAATTCGGCCATAACTTTTGACTCGGTTGTCCGATTTGGACGATTCAACTTGTGTTGGATTCTTCTTTCAAAGGAGAACATTCCTGGCATAGAATTTCTAATTTCTTATTTATTTATTGACCAAATTACCCCTAAAGTCGACTGATCCGCAAATGGGTTTCAGTAACTCGGGTTTTCGATATGTCCGACTTAGGAATACTACTTCTTAACACTTAGAGTTTCTTTAAATTTTCTCATTTCATAAAAATAGGAGGATTACAAAGGCAAAATGCCTTGGCACGGTTTCCAATACATGGCAAAAGTTCTGGGGCTCTACACACAAAGTTCCAGGGTTCTACTGAGTGTTAACTAACTTAAGGTTATTTTCCAAAAACCAAGGTTAGATGGACGGAACCTAAGGGTTTTTGAATTTTAAACACAATTAATGAATGTCAAAAGGGACAAAATGGCATCTTGCGGAGGTGTGCAGATTATGCTGGCGGAATGCATCCGCGCAAAGAATCATTCTCCTTTTAAAATTAAATAATGTTGAGGAACCTACTTTTTTTTAAATAAAAATCACTCAGAAGGAGTGGGGGGTTTGGCGGACCCCTACCAGTATATTAATGAAAAGAGAAAATGGGCGAGACATAAAACCTTACCCTTACAAGGACACGACAAAGGAGGGGGACATAAAACCAAACCCCTTCAAGCACAAACAAGGACAAAGTGGATAAAAATTCCTACAAGAACGAAACCCTGTAAGAAAATAGAAAGACAAACCCTAAGATAACAAAGCTAACACAAACTAATCACTTCGAGCCAATCTAACTTTTCCCAATCCAACTTCATCAAGGAAAATAAGAGATCTGAGCTCAGAAGGACTATCCTGGCTTGATAGGAAAAGACATGTTTGTTGAAGATCGCATCCATGGTTAGCAAGAAAATCAACAACACTATTAGCTTCCCTAAATACATGAGAAGTAGAGGACCAACTATGTTTCACTTGACTGATCTTTTTATTCCAATACCAAACATTCTAGGGGTGGATACAGTTACCATTCCAAGCATCCACAAGTGTTTTAGCATCAGATTCAACCTCAATATGCAGATAACCAAGGCATTGGCAAATAATAATACCATCGAGAAGAGCTCTAGATTCTACAACATAGTTAGAACAATGGCCATAGAAAGCATAAAATCAAGCAATCATCTTTCCAGAATGATCTCTAATAATTGCCCCTCCATTTGCTAAACCAGGATTACCTCTAGAAGCACCATCCACATTCAATTTTATTCTACCCTGGGGGGGTAGAGCCAATTAACATGAGTAATAGTATTTCTTCTCGGGAAAGTAGGAATCGTAATATTAATAATAGAATGGTCTTACTTCCTATTAGGAAACCGCCCCAAATCAGTGATCCAACCTTTGATTCGGGCAATAATAAGGTCATTAGGCTTCCACACAACATTGAATCTACGTGAGTATCATTCTTTCTAGATTTCCCATATAATAATAAGAGGAAGCAAAATAAAAAGCTCATTGTGGCGCCTATCGGAAGCTCCTGAACCATTTCATAAGGAGACATTGAATATTGTCACTGGAAGTAAGAACAATAAAGCAAAGACCATCAAAATACCTCCAAATACAAACTGCAATATCACTTTGTGAGAGAAGTTAGTCAAATTTTCATTATTACCATGAATACAACAAGAATAACAACTAGCTAATGGAATGTCAATTGATCGAACCCTAGAATCGATAAGCACAACACCATACATTACCTTCGAACTGAAGATTTGAATATTTTTAGGGATTATAAGAATCCAAACATACTTGCTCCATTCTTTAAGAACAGAGGAGGATCTAATAGACTTCCAAACAGATTTAACAGAAAACTTACCTTTTTGATAGAGGTTCCAAATAATTAAGAAAATTTATTTATACTTTGCTTATTTGTTGTATAGTAATTAAGAAAATTTATTTATACTTTGCTTATTTAGTGATTTTATATATAATTTTTTATTGGAGTGCCTATAGAAATAATGTATTTAATGGTGTAGAATAAGTAATTTGTAAGGTTGGTGTACAATAACAAAATATTGGTGCTTAGTTCACAGTGCAAAGTAAGTTATATGTTTTAAAAATGGGAAGTGCTACTTTGCACGCCGCGTTCCACCCAGTGGAACGCATTAGCACCCACAACCCACGACAATTCCATTTTCCCTTTTTTTAATGATGATTACGTTTAACTAATTAACATGAGATTTATATATTATATTTTTTCTAAAATCAAAGGTTAGATGGATGAACCTTAGGGGTAAGTGAATCTAAATTACAGTTAATGAGTGTTAACTAACTTGAGGTTATTTTTCTAAGAACCAAGGTTAGATGGAAGAACCCTTGGGGTGAGTGAATCTCAACCACAATTAATGAGTGTTGACTAACTAGGGGTTATTTTTTCTAAAAACCAAGGTTAGATGGATGAATCCTAGAGGTGAGTGAATCTTAATCACAGTTAATGAATGTGAACAAACCTGGTGTTATTTTTCTAAAAACCAAGGTTAGATGGATGAAGCATAGGGGTGGGTGAATCTTAACGATAATTAGTGAGTGTTAATTAACTTAAGGTAATTTTTCAAAAACAAAGGTTAGATGGATGAACCCTAGGGGAGAGTGATCTTAACATGGTTAGCAATAAAATCAGCAATAGTATTAGCTTCCATACATGAGAAGTAGAGGAGCAAATATGTTTCACTTGATTGATCTTTTTATTCCAATACCAAACATTCCAGTGGTGGATACAGTTACCATTCCAAGCATCCACAAGTGTTGTAGCATCAGATTCAACCTCAATATGCAGATATCCAAGGCGTTGGCAAATAATAATACCATCGAGGAGAGCTCTAGATTATGCAACATAGTTAGAACAATGGTTATAGAAAGCATAAAAGCAAGCAATCATCTTTCCAGAATGATCTCTAATAATTCTCCCTGTGCCTGCTCAACCAGGATTACCTCTAGAAGCACCATCCACATTCAATTTTATTCTACCTTGGGGGGCAGAGCCATTTAACATGAGTAATAGTATTTCTTCTCAGGAAAGTAGGAATCGTAATATATAATAATAGAATGGTCTTGCTTTCTACTAGGAAGCCGCCCCAAATCAGTGATCCAACCTTTGATTCGTGCAATAATAAGGTCATTAGAATTCCACACAGCATTGAATCTACGTGAACATCATTCTTTCTAGATTTCCCATATAATAATAAGAGGAAGCAAAATAAAAAATTTCATTGTGGCGCCTATCGGAAGTTCCTGAACCATCTCATAAGGAGACATTGAATATTATCACTGGAAGTAAGAACAATAGAGCAAAGACCATCAAAATACCTCCAAATACAATATGCAATATCACTTTGTGAGGGAAGTTTAGTCAAATTTTGATTATTACCATGAATACAACAAGAATAACAACTAGCTAATGGAATGTCAATTGATTGAACCATAGAATCGATAGGCACAACACCATACATTACCTTCGAACCGAAGATTTGAATATTTTTAGGGGTTATAGGATTCTAAACATACTTGCTCCATTCTTTAAGAACAAAGGAGGATCTAATAGACTCCAAAACAGATTTAACAGAAAACTTACCTTTTGGATAGAGGTTCTAAATAAAGACATCTTCAGTCTCAGATGTAAAAAAACTTGTAGATTTAATAGTTGTTAATAGAGTATCAGGTAATTGATTAATAACAAGATTGAAATCTCAATTTTCATTATTAACCAGCATATCCGAGATTAAAGGTTAAGAAAGAGGAGTGTTAGTAACATTGGCAATAAGTAGAAAATCCCCAAACCACCAATCAAGCCAAAAGTTTATCTTTGTCCAATCACCAATTAAAGTAGAATTACAAACCACATCCTTACAAAGTTGACCAATTTTGATCGACGTTTTAGAAGAACCTAGGCGAGAGGAAGAATGCCAAATGTGATTAAATTAAAATTTATCTCTGAAGAACTTAGACCAAAGATTATTTGAATGGTAGAGTTTCCAAGCTTGTTTCATTCTAATTGCAGTTGAGAAACCATGCATTTTTCTAATACCCAGACCCAGATGGGGAAGAGAACAAGTCTTCCAATTAATCCGATTACGTTTTTTGGCTTCAGTCGTATTATTCCAAAAACATTTAGCCATATATCTATCAATTAGGGCAGTTATAGCTTTACGGACATGGATCCCAGCTAAAAGATGAGTAGGGATAGAAGATAAAACATGTTTGATAAGAATTAATCTCCCACTGATAAAAACTTGGTTTTCAAACCTTCCACTTTCTTAAAAATTTTACCAACAAGAGAATTGAAATATCCTTTTTTAAGACTCCCTTTGTAGAGAGGAACACCTAGGTAGGTAAAAGGGAAATTCTTATTAGAGATGACCACCTAGTTAAAAATAGAATCAATTCTCGCCCTAGAGATCTTGGAAGAGTAGGAAAAAAAACGTTTTTTGTTTGATTAACCAACTGACCCTAAAGAAGCCTCATAAGATTGAATAAAATTGATAATTTTCTTTTAATGTTTTTTTCTGCCATCAGAAAAAATAAGAGTATCATCAGCAAAAAGGTGACAAACCGGAGTAACATTCCTACCTAATCTATAAGTCGACATTAATCTCTCAAAAACATTTTTAAAATCCCTGCTGAGAACTTCTTCAGCTAATATAAAAAAAGAATAGGAGAAAGGGGATCGATCACCTTGGAGAAGACCACTCGAAATCTGAAAGAACCCTGTAGGCATCCATTAATGATGATGGAAAAGATTGATTGGAAAGGCAACCTTGGATCAATCTTGTTACTTCAACATTGAATCCCATCCTTTGCAGGACTGGAATGATGAAACTCCATTCCATTCTATTAGGCCTTAGACATATCAAGTTTGAAAATGACATTGCCTCATTGAATCTTTCTGTCAATGTCCTGCACCATCTCCTGAGCTAAATTAACATTATCAATGATCTTTCTACCTTTCACTACGACGCTCTACTCTTCAGAAATAATGTTAGGAAGCAAAATACCAATTCGATCAAACAATAATCACGATAAAATCTTCTATAAAAAATTGTTTAAGCTAATGAGTTCGAAATCAAAAAAGGACACAGGAGAGCTGCATTTAGGGATAAGAGCAATTACAGTAGTATTAATAACACTAGGAATATTTACAGAGACAAGAAGGACGTAACAACATTAAAAAGATCACCCTTAATAATGTTCCAACAATATTGATAAAAGTGCCCAAAAAACCCATCTGGACCAAGAGCGCTTGTTAGCCAGGTAATGACCATAAAGGGGGGATGAATAGGGTTTATGGCAAATTTTAAAAATTTAGACTCTATGTCTATAATGCGGAATAAAAGTAATTTGCAACTAAAGATTAATCAGAGATAATGCTAAAAGTAAAGGAGAAGAGTTACAAGAGCAAACACAGAAATTTGTTCACGAGGTTCAGCAATTCCAGCCTACTCCCTGCCTCAAGCTAGTCCAACTAGAGGATATACCACGATTCCTTAATTGTACAGACTCCTTCACATGTGGAGCCTAAATCATTACAACCTCTCTTTCAGGAGACACAACCTTTACACACCCACCTTTAGGCCGGGTTGAAACCTGTAAGAGCACTTCCCTCTCTTGCTAGAATGAAGCAACAGCTTCAAGGCAAAAATCCAAGATTCTTGTCTAACCTCAATAAATGAGTTGTGGATTTAAAAATTGGAATTGAATACTCATGAAATGAGCTGAATAAGAGTGGATTACAAACTCTAATAAAATCTCTCAAAATGATTGGAGTTGATTTGCTCAAACGAGATTTTGGAGATTTCTAAGTATAAGAGTGAGTGTGAAATCAATGTCAGTGAAAGAGTAATTGATAAAAGTTATTGCACTGATCAAGAGTTTTGTTTAGTTTATAAATGAACTCCTTTTATAGCACAAGATCCAACAGAGCCATTGATGAAGCATTAAATGCGTAATAGGTCATTTAAAACTAGCATTTACAACATTTTTATTGTTTCAGGCTTCAATTCGTCACCGAAATTGGGTTTCCTCTTCAATTTGTCGCCAAATTATAAAACAGTGAGTATAGGAATATTTCCTTTCCCCAATTCGTCGCCGAATTCAAAACACTTTGTGAATTTGTCGACGAATGTAGAACAAAAATTTTGATATTCTGTTTGGATCAAACCTTTGTGATGGGAATGAATTCCTAGGTCATTTGGCAATGCTCTAACATGATTTTTATGAATTTTAGGGCCTTAGAATGATGTCCAATTTTTGTCCTACGCTCCTATGGTCAATCTATATAATTTGAGCAATTCAACATACCATCTTTTGAGGACTTCTTACACAAGTCCTAGACACTCTCAAAATAAATAAAATACATTAATGAGGTTCTTGAGAGTTGGTCTTTGCCTTGATCTTGGGTCTTGAGATTTGTCTTTGTCTTCAAGGGACTAGACTTGGACTATGGGTGCAACTTGGAATCTTCACTTTTTACTTGATTTGAATACCTTCTTGAATAACTTCCATTGCATTTGCCTTGAGTGAGATACTGATTTTCTTATGATCTGAAATGATCAACCACTTAAATAGAATTATTAATACCATTTGTTTCATTTCATTATTGTGTTATTATCAAAATTTAAGGGTACCCAAGGTTGTAGCCTTGAGGCTAACAATCTCCCCCTTTTTGATGATGACATAATAATGTAATGAAATGGGATTGAGCTCCCCCTCAGAATATGAAATAAACACTTGAGGTAAGCTCCCCCTAAACATATGCATTTCTAAGAAATTTTGATTTGGAGGGATATTTTAGTCATTTCAAGAAGTGTATCAAGGTGGTTAATACCAAGAGAAGTTCCACAAAGGTAAGTATCATATTTTTATTTTTCATAACAAGTCAAGCTACTCATTAGAGGTTCTATGATATTAATTTAAACAAAGTGAATCTTGAACCAAGAGAAGCTCCATAAATATGAAAATTTAATCAATGACATAAAGTGCAAAGAGTTTCTTTAAACATAAATACGTTTTTCATAAAATGTGAAAAAGGTATTACATTCATAATAAATTATATTCATTATATAGCATCCCTTCTCCCCCTATGGCATCATCAAAAAAGAAGAAAAAAAAGAATTACAGCCCATCCGGGGATTGCTTCTTTCTAAGGTCTGCTAGCTTCTCCAAAAGATCCTTGGTTGGGCCTTCATCTTCATCATCCTTGATATCTCGGTCATCCTTTTCATTTCCATCTTCATCATCATCGTTATCATCATCACTACTACTAGAAATTTTAGTAGGGGAAGGAGGAATAGAATAGATTTTGGATGACTTGGGAGGTTTAGAAGAGAAAGATGCTCCCTTAACCACTTAAAAAGATTGCTTCTTCACATTTGAGACCTCTATAGAGAGTTGAGTCACTTGACTAGCCATTTGGTGTATGATTGGAGCTTGGTTCCCGAGTAGTGAAGACATTTGATCAATGGTAGGTCCTTGATGTCTTATAAGTTTCTCAGTCCCTTCTACCTTGCCCTTCATCATTGTCACCAAATCACTAAGTTGCAGTCCTTGTTACATGGCATCCACTATCTTTCTCTCTATCAAGGATAGGATGGAATCTATCCTATTCTTGGTGACATCCCCTAAAATTTTAATCTCAGCTAGACTGGGCTCCAAGGATTCTATATTTTTCTTTATCTCCCCTTGGATGTTTTCCATCCTAGACTCAAGAGCTGACAATCTCTCTCTAGTCACTGAGTGAAGGCTCTGGAGGCTCTCTTTGGTCTCTGTCTGTAATACAGCCATACTGGCTCTACTCTCTTATATAAATGACATCATGGAGGCCCTCATCTCAGCCTAGAATCTCAACTGGCTTTCTATCAATTCCAGTTGGAACTGCTCCATGCTGCTAGCCATGGAAGCTATCTGTCCTGACATCAATAGCAACTAGTCATCTGAAGTAGCTGATCTGCTGGGAGGCTCATAGAAATGTCCAGGGTCCTCAAAATAAGGAGATTCCTATCTTTGAGAAGACTCAGGAACCTCATCCTCTACCATAATCTCAGGCCAATCTAGTACTGTATCTGCTGCTGGCTCTGGATCTGATGCTGGAGCTGCCTTGCCTTTGTAGCTGGATGAATCTCTGGCTCTGGCATTTACACTTGCTCAAGAGCTGAAGAGAGAGGAATAGGAGTAGGACAGGGAATATGATCAGACACTGTAGGAGGAATGGAAGGAGTGGGATTAGAAGATGAAGACAGAATGGATGTGTAGCACCCCGAATTTTCATTCAACTATGTGATGCCTAGTGTGTCAATCGTGCTCAAGTGTGGATTTGTAAACTTGTGGGTCTTATGTCAATATACGAGTTTAGAGTTATAGCGTGCATGTTCCAATCTGTCTATATATCCTTAAGGAGTGTGTTTAAAGCATAAAAGAGTGTTCAAATTGGATTGGAGAAGATTCAAGTAGTGAAAACAGGTTTTATAGCAAAACAGGGGATCACTGATCACTCGGTGCTATCCTCCGATCGACCGGTCCTCTACCGATCGATCTGTAGCTATCGACTGGTTAACTTTTTTGTATGGGAAAAATTTTCAGAGATAGTGTTTTCAACCGATCTCTCGATTGAAACCACCGATCGATCGATAAGCTACCGATCGCTCGGTCTGTACCACCGATCAATCGATTATAATCAGATTTTCTTCATTAAGGGTGTTTAAGACTTTAGCCATTACCCTTTGCCTATGTAAAGGCTTGTTCGTGCCTTAGGGTTTCAGAAACCCTTTGTGCATTACTTTTGGAGGATTTTGAGAGGAGGAGAAGAAGAAGAACTAGGTGTTGCTCAAGCTTGAAGGAAGATCAAGATTCTTCCATCCCTTTTGGTGTTTCTCAACCAAGACCTCAAGGTTCTTGCTTGCTCAAGCTTTGGAATCAAAGTCTTTGATTTCACTAAGGTAAATACACTCTACTACAAATCTTGCAATACTACTAAGTTACTAAATATTGTTCTTCTTAAAGTTATTCTATGCATATATCTTGATTGGTATGTTGTGAAAGGATGTTGTTTGTATACTTGGGTGTAAGATATCACTACTATGCCCTCTATGTGTTTGTGTAAATGCCTCACATGAACCGATGTTTTCTATGGTTTTCTCAAAGTTACGAAAAAGGGTTTTCACTAAATAACTTATAATGAACAATTCTAAGCAACTCCATGATTCCTCTAAGATCGGTTCACAAGCTCTAAGGATCATGATACACACTCACAAGAACTCTATGATAAGCTCTAAGATCGTCTCACAAGCTCTAAGGATCACAAATGAAACTCTCTAAGATCTCTATGGTATTGGCTCTATGGTATCTCTATGTCTCTACGGATCATAATTGACTCTAAGTAACTCCATGAACTCACAAGAACTCACAAGGCTATGATTATCGCTTGACTCACAACTTCGTATGCTCTATGCTTATTGCTCTATTGTTATTAGTTTGTATACGCTGAGTATTCCACGCTCAGCCGATATTTGTTATCATCGGCAGGTGCTCGGGCTCCGTTTCATTTATGTGGCAAGGAACCATGGGTAAAGGAAGAGTACTTCGACCCGGAGCCTTCCATGGATCACTACCACGACGATGGACCGTTAGATAGGTGTCGAGACTTCGACTTTTGTTGATCTACTTAGTTTGGATAGTATGTTTTGTTAAGTGAGAGTGGGGCTTGTCCACTCCACCTTTTGGATAGTCACACAGTTGTATTTTGGTTGGTTCCTACTTGGGCCAAGTTATAGGAGTATTTACTTTGCTTCCGCTATGTTTCGTGTATTTTCATTCCGCTGTGCATTGTATATCGTTTCCGCTATGTTTGTTCAGGTACTCTGACAGGTTTTCATGTGTGCCTTATGTATCATATCGGAGGTATGATACGGCGGTCATGAGTCAAAGTATCCCTAACTCCTAGGGGGTATTTTGTGTTGCAAAAGACTTGGCATCAAAGCCTAGGCATTAGGTCACACAGGCTACTATCTTTTAAGTTGGAACTAGAGTTGTTCGGGATCAGTTTCCCCAGGGCTAAGCAGAAGTGAGTTCTCTGAGTTGAACTTAGAACTCGGATGAACTTGGTTGTCTTAGGCTTGTTACCCCGACATAACCAGTATCAAGTGAATCCTTAGGTCGGTCTAGGATCCTATTCTAGGTTCTAGTTTAGGTAAGTATCTTAGCTACACTAGAATACTCTAAGTTGTGATTGTGTTCTTGTGTGTATACTTCCATGTACACTATATGCGTAATAGCATTTCATGTTTATTGAATTGCTATATATTGTGTGAGGATCGGTATCCAAGTTAGACTCATGTTTTGCCATTGATCTCATGATTTGATATCATGAGACGCAGCATTCGGGGTCGTGGTTACCATACTCGAAGATCCGAGGGTGATGTTCCGAGAGAGGAAGAGCCGCTTTACTTTATGAATGCTATGGATTCTATAGTAGAGACGTTGGCTTTATTGGCAGCCAGACCTACTCTTGCCTCACTGGCTACTCCTGTGCCTACACCGGTGCATCACACCGCAGGGCTCGAAGCTTTCAAGAGACTACGACCTCCTACCTTTTATGCCACTCTGGACCCGATGGTGGCAGAGTCTTGGATTATGCAGTTGGAGAAGACCTTTCGGGCTCTCCGTGGTACCGAGGAACAAAGGGTTGAATGGGCTTCCTTTGTGATGGAAGGCAAAGCCGAACATTAGTGGCGAGCTGCCCAAAGGCAAAGAGATGTTGCTAAGGCAGGTGAACCATGGACATGGGCAGAATTCCTAGAGACTTTCATAAACAGTACTTTCTCAGGTTCATTCGGGAACAAAAAGTAAGGGAGTTTATGTTGTTGAAGCAAGGGTCGATGAGCGTAGCCGAGTATGAGGCTAAGTTCACCAAGTTGTCAAGGTTTGCTCCGCATTTGGTTGCTATTGAGGACCTACGGGTCAGGAAGTTTGAGATGGGTTTGAAGGCTTTCATCCGAGATCGGGTGTCCATTCTCCAAGTGGAGTCTTGGAGAGAGATAGTAGGGAAGGCGAAGATCGTCGAGAAGAATGCGGAAGATTTTATAAGGAGAAGAGATAGTGGCTTCGGGAAGAGTATGTCTTGAGGTCTATCTAGTGGTTCTTCACAGTCCGAGAAGAGGACTAGGACTGCACCTTACCAGTTCTCCCAGCCGATATCGGCTCATAGGCCTTCGTTTGCACCTCAGGCACCGCGTCCCATGACGTCACAAGCTACAAGGGTTATGCCTCCGGCTTCCTCCACATCACATGCATTTGAGGAGTGCACCGTTTGTGGTCATCAGCACAAGACAGGAGACTGCCGTAGATTGTCAGGTGGATGTTTCCACTACGGTGAGGTTGGCCACGTGATACGGGACTACCCACGTAAACAGTCATAGACTGGACCACAGGGAGTTCGGTCTCCAAGCAGGCAGACTTCACTTCAGGGGTCTTCATCTCAAGCCTCTAGATCCTTGCCACCCACCCAGCAACCTCGTCAGACTAACCAGGGCGAGGTCTTTGCCATGACTGATAGAGATGCACAGGCATCTGATGATGTTATGCAAGGTACGCGCGAGTTTAATATCGTTCAAGTTTTAGAGTTGCCATGATGGATTGTATATATGTATACTATGTGATGTTTTTCGATGCTTGTACCTATATGTATAGTTATGCTATAACTTGAGCAGTTCACATTCTCAGGTTCGTTGCTAGTAAATGAATGTTTGGCACGGGTGTTGATCGACACGGGATCCAGTCATTCGTTCGTCTCACCTAGCTTCGCCAAAGGCTTTACGTCCGCGCCGAGTAAGCTACCTCAGGAGTTTTCCATTTTGACTCCATTGGGCAAGTCTATAGAGACAGATAAAGTGTATATGGGTAGTGTCGTGCAAGTCGTGCAGCAGGAGTTGCCAGTCGACTTGATTATTCTGGGATTTCAAGATTGGGATTTCGACGTCATCTTAGGTATGGATTGGCTCTCAACTCACCATGGGCACGTGGCATGTTTCGAGAAGGTGGTGAACTTTAAACCCATGGGGTTAAAGCCGTTTCATTTTAGGGGACTTCAGAGGAGAGACATTGCTCGCTTTGTAGCTCTCAGTCTCGAGAATGTGGAAGTACGAGACTCCACATCCATTCCCATTGTGTGTGAGTACATGGATGTTTTTCTGAAAATCTTATCGGGATTACCTCTGGATCGGGCAATTGAGTTCGGAATTGAGTTGGCTCCAGGCATGGCGCCGATTTCGAGGGCTCTGTATAGGATGGCCCCTATTGAGCTTAAGGAGTTGAAGGACCAGTTGGTAGAATTGCAAGGCCTTGGTTTCATTCAGCCATGTGTCTCACCTTGGGGAGCTCCGGTGCTCTTCGTGAAGAAGAAAGACGGGTCGATGCGTATGTGCATTGACTACAGGCAATTAAACAAGGTCATGATAAAGAATCGTTATCCATTGCCTCGAATAGACGACTTGTTTGATCAATTGAAAGGTGTGAAGTTCTTTTCCAAGATTGACCTTTGATTTGGTTATCATCAGTTGAAGATCAAGAAAGAAGACATTTCGAAAACGGCATTCAGGACTCGATACGGCCATTATGAGTTTTTAATCATGTCTTTTGGGCTGACTAACGTGCCGACAGCATTTATGGATCTGATGAACCGGGTGTTCAGATCATCTCTCGATCAATGCGTGATCGTACTCGTAGATGATATCCTTGTGTATTCACAGTCACAGGATGATCACACGAGAGATCTTCGCTTTGTATTGCAGACTCTTCGAGAGCATAGTCTGTATGCTAAGTTGAGTAGGTGCGAGTTCTGGCTGAATAAGGTGTCTTTCCTTGGCCATGTGGTGTCTGCTGAAGGTATCTCAGTCGATCCTGCAAAGATTGAGGCAGTGATGAATTGGGAAAGGCCGAAGAGTGTTACCGAGATTCGTAGTTTTCTCAGCCTGGCAGGATACTACAGGAGGTTCATGGAGGGATTTTCAAGCTTAGCCGCTCCGCTTACCTACCTCACGCGGAAGAACACTAAGTTCACTTGGAGTGAAAAGTGCAAGGCAAGTTTCCAGGAGTTGAAGAAGAGGCTTACTACTGCACCTGTTCTCACGGTTCCATCCGGAAGCGGTGGCTTCGAAGTCTATAGTGATGCTTCACTAGTTGGACTTGGATGTATTTTGATGCAGCATAAGCAGGTGGTTGCCTATGCTTCCCGCCAGTTAAAGGAGCATGAACAGAACTACCCCACTCACGATTTAGAGCTTGCACCAGTCGTCTTTGCGCTAAAAATTTGGCGTCACTATCGCTATGGGGAAGAGTTCGTTGTATTCACGGATCACAAGAGCTTGAAGTATCTCTTCCTCCAGAAAAAACTGAATATGAGGTAGTATCGTTGGATGGAGTTCATGAAGGACTACTATTGTTCTATCCAGTACGATCAGGGTAGGGCTAATGTGGTAGTCGATGCCCTTAGTAGGAAACCCTACGGGGCTATGGCTCACTTGAGAGTGCAAGAGTGGAAGTTATTGCATGAGATGTGTAATCTAGACACTACTCTCAGGCATGTCACCTACGGGCTGGTGTTGTCCAACATCGCGGTTAGGCCGCATATCTTGAACTGAATCAAGGAGTTGCAAGATTCGGATGTTGAATTGCTTGCCTACCAAGACAAGTCGGTTAGAAATGGCAGTCAAGAGTTTGCTTTGAATGGTGATGGTGCTATCACATTCAAAGGCAGGTTGTGTGTTCCCGCCGGCACAGTGTTGAGAGGTGAGATTTTGTACGAGGCTCACCGATCCAAGTACACGGTACATCCGGGAGGTACCAAGATGTATCAGAATCTTAAGAAGCACTACTGGTGGTGAAACATGAAGAGGGAAGTCGCCGAGTATGTTTCTAGATGTTTGGTGTGCCAGCAGGTGAAAGCAGAGCATCAGAGGCCGGTAGGTCTTCTAAAGTCCCTCCCTATTCCGGAATGGAAATGGGTGAATATCTCGATGGATTTCATCGTGGGTTTGCCACGGACGGCGAAGGGCTTCGATGCTATTTGGGTGATTGTAGACAGATTGACTAAGTCTACACATTTCCTTCCGTATCAGACTACTTTTAATTCGAATCACCTAGTAGCCTTGTATGTCAAGGAAGTGGTTCGTCTGCACGGTGTGCTAGTTTCCATTGTGTCTGATCGAGATCCTAGGTTCACTTCAAGATTCTGGAAAACCTTTCAGGATGCTATGGGTTCTCGTTTAGAATTCAGCACCGCCTTTCATCCTCAAATCGATGGGCAGACTGAACGGGTGAATCAGGTTGTGGAAGATATGCTCCATGCTTATATGCTAGATTTCTAGGGCAGTTGGGAAGAACAATTGCCGTTGGTTGAGTTTGCCCACAACAACAGTTACCAGGCAAGCATCCAAATGACACCTTTTGAAGCTCTGTATGGTCGGAGTTGCCGATCACCGCAGAAAGGGTCAAAGTCATTCGGGAGCGATTGAAAACTGCTCAGGATAGGCAGAAGAGCTACGCAGATACTCACCGCAGAGATCTGGAATTCCAAGTTGGGGATCGGGTCTTTGTGAAGATTTTGCCGAGTCGGGGAATCATGCGATTCGGGAAGAAAGGAAAGCTCAGTCCTAGGTATGTGGGACCATTTGAGATCATCACGAGAGTTGGTGAGGTTACTTACAGGGTAGCACTACCGCCTCACATGGCAGCGGTCCATAATGTATTTCACGTCTCTATGCTTAGGAAATACATTTCGGATCAATCTCACGTCATTGCTCTTGATCCTGTGGAGATTCGAGAGGATCTCACTTTGGTTGAACAACCTGTTCAGATCTTGGATTGCCGCGATCAAGTCTTGCGTAATAAGACTATCCCTTTAGTCCTTGTGAAATGGCAGCATCATTCCAAGGAAGAAGCTACATGGGAGCGAGAAGCAGAAGTGAAGGAAAAGTACCCTCACTTGTTTGAGTAGTCTTCCTTGTTGGTTTTGTATGTATTTTGTTCTTGTTATGTGTTGGGTGTCCTAATTTCGAGGAAGAAATTTTACAGCAAAATAGGGGATCACCGAACGCTCAGTGCTATCCTCCGATCGACCGATCCTCTACCGATCGATCGGTAGCTATCGACTGGTTAACTTTTTTGTATGGGGAAAATTTTCAGAGATGGTGTTTTCAACCGATCTCTCGATTGAAACCACCGATCGACCGGTAAGCCACCGATCGCTCGGTCTGTACCACCGATCAATCGGTTATACGCAGATTTTCTTCATTAAGGGTGTTTAAGACTTTAGCCATTACCCTTTGCCTACATAAAGGCTTGTTCGTGCCTTAGGGTTGTGCATTGCTTTTGGAGGATTTTGAGAGGAGGAGAAGAAGAAGAACTAGGTGTTGCTCAAGCTTGAAGGAAGAACAAGATTCTTCCATCCCTTTTGGTGTTTCTCATCCAAGAACTCAAGGTTCTTGCTTGTTCAAGCTTTGGAATCAAAGTCTTTGATTTCACTAAGGTAGATACACTCTACTACAAATCTTGCAATACTACTAAGTTACTAAATATTGTTCTTCTTAAAGTTATTCTATGCATATATCTTGATTGGTATGTTGTGAAAGGATGTTGTTTGTATACTTGGGTTTAAGATATCACTACTATGCCCTCTATGTGTTTGTGTAAATGCCTCTAAGGATTTTTGGATGTTTTTAACTCTCCTATGCTCATATGTTCGCATGTCTCGCATGAACCGATGTTTTCCATGGTTTTCTCAAAGTTACGAAAAAGGGTTTTCACTAAATGACTTATAAGGAACGATTCTAAGCAACTCCATGATTCCTCTAAGATCAGTTCACAAGCTCTAAGGATCATGATACACACTCACAAGAACTCTATGATAAGCTCTAAGATCGTCTCACAAGCTCTAAGGATCACATATGAAATGCTTTAAGATCTCTATGTCTCTACGGATCATAATTGACTCTAAGTAACTCCATGAACTCACAAGAACTCACAAGGCTATGATTATCGCTTGACTCACACGGTTATGGTTTTGGGTTTTGGATTTCGGATTTTCATCTCATGAGCTATACATGGTTTCTACGCTTTGACATGGTTTAAGGATTTCATTCTCCATGATTCGTATGCTCTATGCTTATTGCTCTATTGTTATTAGTTTGTATACGCTGAGTATTCCACGCTCAGCCGATATTTGTTATCATCGGCAGGTGCTCGGGCTCCATTTGATTTATGTGGCACGGAACCATGGGTAAAGGAAGAGTACTTCGACCCGGAGCCTTCCATGGATCACTACCACGACGATGGACCGTTAGATAGGTGTCGAGACTTCAAATTTTGTTGATCTACTTAGTTTGGATAGTATGTTTTGTTAAGTGAGAGTGGGGCTTGTCCACTCCACCTTTTGGATAGTCACACAGTTGTATTTTGGTTGGTTCCTACTTGGGCCAAGTTATAGGAGTATTTACTTTGCTTCCGCTATGTTTCGTGTATTTTCATTCCGCTGTGCATTGTATATCGTTTCCGTTATGTTTGTTCAGGTACTCTGACAAGTTTCCATGTGTGCCTTATGTATCATATCGGAGGTATGATACGGCGGTCACGAGTCAAAGTATCCCTAACTCCTAGGGGGTATTTTGGGTCGCGACAGGATGACTGGGAAGAAGGCTTGGGAGTCCAATCGTTCTGGCTATCATTCCAAATATAACTCATCCTTTGGATGGTTGCCTTGCTATAAATGGTAGAATCATCTGCATTCATAAAGTCAGTATGGGAAGAAAGAGAGACATGGAAGTATTTGACAATTGTGGTCAAGGTTTGACCAAAGGGAAGACACCCTGACTTCCTCTTATATGTATCATCACTGGAATGGCCAATGATGTAAGAGATGTCAATAGGTGTGGAGGTGAGAATATACCACATAAGGAATACATGAAAGAATATCAAATATTCCCTACCACCAGCTCTAGGGACTAGGTTATAGGTAATGATGTGGTGGATAAGTCTAGAGGTCAGAGTGAACTCTTTGACTTTGGGTTGGAATGGAGTGGTGAAGTCTTTGTTTATGCACATGAGTTTTAGTGCTTCAACCACATCAAATCCTTCATGTTTGGTCCACTGACCATTAACAAAAGATTTGAGGGTATATTTAGGAATTCAAAGAATGTTATGCAATTGTTCCAAGTGAAAAGAAATTTTCTTCTTTTGAACATAGGAAGAAATTGATTTGGGTGGATTGATTGAAGTGAAAGTGAGTGTAAAAGATCCTAAAAAGTTCTGGATACATTGTTTCATTTGAAGCAATGAAGGAATCCTATTTAAGGGCAGAAAATAACGTTTTGATTTGACCTAAGCCGTAGGCTTCTAGGTTGACAAAGTTAACTACCTTATCATACAGAGGAGTATGAGCCAGGAATTTGTCTTTGAAGAGCTTCTCGTACTTGATGGATTTGAATTTGGCTGGTGTAGATGAAGTAGCCACCTCTTTCCCTTTGTCTGTACTTGCTTTCTTTAGTGGAGGTTCCATAGACGCGTTCTTCATGCGAGGAGGCATCTTGAGTGATTAGGGTTTGATTTGAAAGAGATTTGGATGGTAATGGAAGAGATTTGAGTGAGGGTTCAATAGAATAGTGAAGTGGAGGGAAACTAGGTTTTGAGAAATGATTTGAAAAATTCGGATTAGGGGGTCTTAATTTATACCCATGATGGAATTCATCGTCGAAATGGGCTTGAGCCCTGAATTCGTCGTTGAAATGAGCTCAGGAATTTTACTGTTTTGATTTTCGGATTAACTTCATCGCCAAAATTGAATGGATCATTCAATTTCATCGCTGAATTGGGTACAGGAACCTTACTGTTTCCTGTCAACCCAAAATTCGTCGCCGAATTCTAAATCCTTGATTGAATTCGTCGTTGAATTCAACACGGAATTTTAAAAAAAAAATTATTTTTTATTTTAAAAACATTTTTCCCGAAACCATTGATTCATTTTATCATTCAAGAACATTATAAATCATTCAAATCAAAATCATAACATGATCAAACAAAATGACAATACATAAGCATTCATTTATGAGCAAATTTTGGCATAAATATGATCAATTAAGTTCATTTAGACTAGCCATACCCAATTCTCTTCTCAATGTACTGAATCTATCAGATTGAAGGGTGTAAAAATATCAGCAAGTTGATTGTTTCAATCTACAAACTCCAATACACCATCCCCATTTTGTACATGATCTCTTATGAAGTGATATCTTATTTCAATGTGCTTAGTTCTTGAGTATTGAATGAGATTTTTAGTCATGCAAATAGCACTTGTATTATCACACTTAATTGGAATTTTAAAATAGAAAGTTTGAAATCTTCTAACTGTTGTTTCATGTATAGAGTTTGAACACAATAATGTCTAGCTTCCATATACTCAGCCTCATCTGTGGATAGGGCCACTGAATTTTTTTTCTTACTAAATCATGAAACAAGAGAATTTCCTAGAAAGTGACAAGTTCGACTAGTGCTTTTTCTATCAATTTTGCATCTAGCAAAGTCAGCAAATGAATAACTTATTAGGTCTAGAGTTGTGTCTCTAGGATACCATAAACCTAATTCAATTGTGCCTAATAGGTATCTAAAGATCCTTTTTACAGCAATCATATGTGATTCTTTTGGACAAGCTTGGAATCTTGCACATATGCATACACTGAACATAATGTCAGGCCTACTTGCTGTGAGATACAATAGAATACCAATCATGCCTCTATATAGTTTTTCATCAATATTGTTGTCATTTTCATCTTTATCAAGTTTGGTTGATGGATTCATAAGAGTATCCATTACTTTAGTATTTTCTATTCCAAACTTTTTAAGCAATTCTTTAGTGTACTTGGTTTGATTAACAAAGATTCCTTATTTTGTTTGCTTAATTTGGAGTCCTAGGAAGAAAGTTAATTCTCTCATCATACTCATTTCAAATTCATTTTGCATAGTTTTAGAAAATATTTTACAAAGTGATTTATTAGTTGATCCAAATATAATGTCATCCATATAGATTTGAATTATTAACATATCATCATCTTTGGACATAATAAATAAAGTAGTATCAATTTTTCCTCTAATGAATTTATTTTCAATTAAGAAACTACTTAGTCTATCATACCAAGCTCTAGGTGCTTCCTTTAATCTATATAGGGCTTTAGTTAACTTGAATACATGATTTGAAAATTTATGGTTTTCAAAGCGAGGTTGATTTATATAAACTTTTTCATTTATAAACTCATTAAGAAATGCACTTTTCACATCCATTTGAAATACTTGAAATTCTTTGTGACTAGCAAATGCAAATAGCATTCTTATAACTTCTAGTATAGCAATCGGGGCAAATTTTTCTCCATAGTTTATGCCCTCTTCTTTGTTATAACCTTGAGCTACTAGTCTTGCTTTGTTTTTTTTAATTATATTTCCATTTTTCATCCTTTTTATTTCTAAAGATGCATTTTGTACCAATTATAGATTTATCATATGGTCTACTATATCCCACACTTGGTTTCTATCAAATTGATTTAATTCTTCTTGTATAGCAATGCCCCCACGATTCATCTTCAATGGCTTCCAATGCATTTTTAAGTTCAATTTGACTTAGGAAAGCAAGGTTAATTAAATTTCTTCTTGTTCTAACCCCTTGTTCCATATCACCAAGGATTAATTCTTTAGGATAATTTTTTATTAATTTTCAAGCTTTGGGAAGTTGATATGATTCTTCATCCTCATTATCAACTTCAATTAACTTTATCATTAGATACTTCTTCCACTTGATTATCTTTATTTATTTCATTAATTTTCAAGTTAGATATTTCTTTTAGAAGATTTTCAATTTCATCATCAATTTCATTATTGGATGGAGTCTGATTAAATGGGTTTGATTCATCAAACACCACATGAATTGATTATTCTACAGTTAAGGATTTCTTATTAAATACTCTATAAGCTTTGCTATTGATAGAATATCTTAGGAAGATTTCTTCTACAGATTTAGGATCAAATTTCTTTAAATAGTGTTTATCATTTAGTATGAAGCATTTACACTCAAACACTTTAAAATATCCTATATTATGAATTCTTCCTTTCCAAAGCTCATAGGGAGCTTTATTTAATTTGTTTCTTATAACTACGTACCCTATTGATTACATAATATGAAGTATTAATGGCCTCAGCCCAAAAATAATTAGGTAGTTTGTTTTCATTTAGCATTGTCCTAATCATTTCTTGAATAGGTCTTTTTTCCTCGCAACTACACCATTTTGTTGAGGGGTTCTAAGAGCTGAAAAATTATGGTTAAAACCATTTTCATCACAGAATGACTCAAGCTCTTTGTTTTTTAACTCTCCTCCTCTATCACTTCTTACATTATTAATGGCATATCCTTTTTCATTTTGAACTCTTTTGCAAAAAAAATTAAATAAAGAAGGTGTCTCACTTTTATGAAATAAGAATAACACATAAGAGTACCTTAAATAGTCATCAACTATTAAAAAGGTATATGATTTACAACATAGGCTAGCAAAATATTTTCAATAAAAGTGGAGTTTTTCTTACCAATGTTCCAATGTTACCAATTCCAATGATCTTTTCCTTTGCATTATCTCCAAATGTCACATGCCCTCCATCCTTGGGAGTGAATGATATAAAGAGCTTCTTGTTCCCGATCATGTGCCTTAAGCATCCACTATCTAAGAACCAAATAGTCTTAGGAGAGTTTGACTTGAAGCATATCTACAAGACAAGATCAAGTAACTCCAACATATAATCCCCCTTGTACCCAAATTGTTTTATGGTTGGTCATGGGAGGATATGTTCCTTTTGGAACCCACACCATCTTTGGTCATTTGTGGTTAGTTTGAGAAGATGATGATCCTTTTGGAACACAAATTTTCTTAACAATTTCTCTATTATAAAATGTAGTAGAGGGTGGAGTTAAACTACTACTTGATTTGGTAAAGAAATTTTGGTAATCCTTTTGTTTTGTAAAGGGATTATACCCAAGTCCGGCCTTACCAAAGACACATCTTTGTTGACCCAATTGTCTTTTTAGGTTCTTTTGGCCATTAGTGAATGTGAGAATTGTGCTTGTTAAGTCCTTGACTTTAGCTCTATGCTCATCACATTCACTAGATGAGTTATGAGGAAGATTTTGAATTTCTTTCAATTTCTTGTTTAATTCCTCATTCTCATCTTCTAATATGCTCTTTTTATTTTGCAGAATTTCACAAGAATTTGTAAGAGTATGGATAGCCTTTTTAAAGGATTTATTCATTGAGGCTATTCTAGTGAATTTAGAGTATAATTCATCAAATGCATTTCTAATTTCATCATATGAAGGTAATTCATCTGAAGTAGAAGTTACCTCTTCCTCATTTGTCATGAGACACAGATTTTTCATTTCCTCGTCACTTGAGTCCTCTAACCTGCTCCCTTCAGAATCATTCTAAGTGGCCATCGTACCTTTCTTCTTGAATTTGTGGCTCTTCTTGAGTTGAGGACAGTCAGTTCTGATGTAGCTTGGTTTCTTATATTCATAGCATGTGAGAAGCTCCTTCTTGCTTGTCTCAGCTTTAGACACCTCCTTGGAGAACTCCTTTTTGTATGGTCTCTTCTTAAAGTTCTTCTTATACTTGAGAAACATTTTGAACCTTCTTGCCATTATGGCAATGTCTTCATCATCTCCACTGGACTCTTCATCTCTCTTCCACAAGAGAAAACTTGAGGGCCAGCCCCTTCTTGGCTCTTGGTTCCTTTGTAACTTGGTCCTTCATTATGACCTTGCAGGTCATGAGTGATCCCAATAGCTCATTCATTGGTGGCTTGGTGAGGTCCCTTTCTTCTTGGATGGCTGTGACTTTAGGAGTCCACTCCTTGGCTAGTGAACGAAGAACCTTCCTTACATTATATGCATTTGAATACACTTTAACCAAAGATTTCAGTCCATTAGTAATGTTAGTAAATCGGGTAAATATGTCACCTATTGATTCTTCTTCTTTTTCCATTTTAAATAATTCATACTTGTGAACAAGCATACTTATCTTTTCTTCCTTAACTTGATTTGCTCCCTCATATGTGACTTAGAGTTTATCCCAAATCTCTTTTGCAGAGTCACATCTGGATATTCTGTTATGTTCTTGAGGACTTAAGGCACAGTAGAGATTTTTAATGGCTTTAGCATGAATTTGAATGAGCTTAATGTCAGCCTCATTCCATTCTTCCTCTACTTTGGGGATTCTAATATCATCCATAATTTTTGTGGGAAGATGTGGACCTTTCTTTGACTATGGCTGAAAAATGTAGTACATCATTCTGGTTTTCTAATAATTATAATTCTCTCCATTACACAATGGGGTCTAGTGGTTGACTGTCCTTCTCCTGGGCTGGTTAGAAAAATGTTGTTTGCCATTAATATCGATTACTCTAAGATATTTTAGATCAATTTAGAATATGAGGCTCTTATACCAATTGTTCGAGGTGAATAGGGTCTATAGCAGATTTTAAAAATTTAGACTCTAAGTCTATAATGCGTAATAAAATTAATTTGCAACTAAAGATTAATTAGAGATAATGCTGAAAGTAAAGGAGAAGAGTTAGAAGAGCAAAAACAGAAATTTGTTCACGAGGTTCAGCAATTCCAGCCCACTCCCTGTCTCAAGCTATTCCAGCTAGAGGATTCATCATGATTTCTTAATCATACAGACTCCTTCACAGGTGGAGCCTAAACCGTTACGACCTCTCTTTCAGGTCGAGACACAACCTTTACACACCCTCCTTTAGGCCAGGTTGAAACCTGCAAGAGCACTTCCCTCTCTTACTGAAATGAAGCAACAGCTTCAAGGCAAGAATCCAAGATTCTTGTCTAACCTCAATAAATGAGTTGTGGATTTAAAAATTGGAATTGAATACTCCTGAAATGAGCTGAATAAGAGTGGATTACAAACTCTAATGAAATCTCTCAAAATGATTAGAGTTCATTTGCTCAAACAATATTTTGGGGATTACTAAGTATAAGAGTGAGTGTGAAGTCAATGTGAGTGAAATACTAATTGATAGGAGTTATTGCACTAATCAAGAGTTTTGTTTAGTTCAT
The DNA here is from genome assembly GCA_015143295.1 of Tetracentron sinense. NCBI lineage: Eukaryota > Viridiplantae > Streptophyta > Magnoliopsida > Trochodendrales > Trochodendraceae > Tetracentron > Tetracentron sinense. The sequence continues at coordinate 31,823,722 of CM026569.1, read as the reverse complement.
AAATGAACTCATTTATAGCACATGATCCAATAAAGCCATTGATGAACCATTAAATGTGTAATAGGCCGTTTAAAACTAGCTGTTACGACATTTTTTCTATTTCAGGATTCAATTCGACGACAAAATTGGGTTGCCTCTACAATTTGTCGCTGAATTATAAAACAGTGAGTATAGGAATATTTCTTGTCTCCAATTCGTCGCCAAATTCAAAACACTTTGTGAATTTGTCGACAAATTCAGAACAAAAATTTTGATATTTTGCTTGGATTAGACCTTAATGATGAGAATAAATTCCTAGGTCATTTGGCAATGCTCTAACATGATTTTTTTATGAATTTTAGGGCCTTAGAATGATGTCCAATTTTTGTCATAGGCTCCTATGGTCAATCTATATAATTTGAGCAATTCAACTTACCATCTTTTGAGGACTTCTTACACAAGTCTTAGACACTCTCAAAATAAATAAAATACATTAATGAGCTTCTTGAGAATTGGTCTTTGCCTTGATCTTGCGTCTTGAGATTTGTCTTTGTCTTCAAGGGACCCGACTTGGACTATGCGTGCAACTTGGAATCTTCACTTTTTACTTGATTTGAATACCTTCTTGAATAACTTTCATTGCATTTGCCTTGAGTGAGGTACTGATTTTCTTATAATCTGAAATGATCAAGCACTTAAACTAAATTATTAGTACATATTGTTTCATTTCATTATTGTGTTATTGTCAAAATTTAAGGATACCCAAGGTTGTAACCTTAAGGCTAATAGCGCTATCTGCAGATATTCTAAACAACATTTTTAATATCATCCAAGGAGGGGGAATTAGTAATAGAGTTGTTATCCTCATCTGAAACAAGACAAGGGATATAGTTTAAAAGACTATGGTCTAGAGTGCAATTAGATGAAGATAAACAAATTTTTACAGAAGGATACAACTTCATTACCAATATCATCCATAGAGTCCAACTAGTTGCCTTGAGAGTCTTGAATTCAAGATATGTCATTTCTACCCCTTCTAGAATTAGCAACCATATGAAAAAGCTTGGTGATGTTGTCTCCTTCTTGAAGCCATTTAATTCTGGAGTTTTGACACCAATATATCTCTTCATGAAGAAGAACATATTACAATTCAACCTTCAGGTTAGATAGATGGGTATGTTTCTCTACATCCCAAGAGGTTTGGACATCTTGGTCCAGACAACAAATTTGGATCTCAAGGTCTTTAATATTTTAAAAAATATTTCCAAAAATATTCTTTTTCCAGATTTTAAGAGAGGCCTTAAATCTTTTGAGCTTCAGAAAAAATACATAAGCGGGTAGCTTAAATAGGGTTACCCCACGAATCAAATACTAATCTATGGAAGTTAGGATAATAGGTCCACATCTGTTGGAATTTAAAGGACGAAGGTCTCCTAAAGTGATCCTTAACAAACTCAAAAAGAAGGGGTGAATGATCAGAGGCACCCTAGAGAGGTGAGAGATTGACGAACGAGTAAAGTTAAGATTCCACGCAGGGTTGATGAGAATGCGGTCCAACCAGGCATAAATACGATGCATGTCTTCCTGGTTATTACACTACGTGAATTTGTTCCCAAAACAACCAACATCCATCAAGCCCAGATCATTAATCATATTGTTGAAATCCTCCATAGATTCAAGGTTAACATCTCTACCTCCCATCTTTTCATCAGAGCTAGAAATGGCATTGAAGTCTCCACCAATGAAGAAAGGACCTGAAGAAAAGGAAAAAGCATTACAAAGATCTATCTAGAGAGATAAACACTCCCTTATGATACATTTAGCGTAAACCAGAGCACATCTAATTGGTATCATACCATTGTTAGTAATATCAACAATAATCAATTGCTCTATAGAAGAAATAAAGGAGACTTTAATGCTATTCTTCCAAATCAACCAAATTTTAGAATGATTAAAATGGGAGTCAAAATGATTATCCATTCCAACAAAAGAACAAACCTCATGAACGACGTCAAAATTATATTTGAGTTCTATAATAGCATAAATAAGAACATTATGAGAAGAGATTAAATTCTTTAATCTCGACTTAAAAGCTAAGTTACCAACTCCTCTAATATTCCGTAAGAGAAAATTATTCATTAATAACAAATGTGGAGTCCGTTGCCAAAGAAAGAACCACAGTTCTAGATCGAGTAATTCTGTCAGACGAGAGGACAAATTTGTTAGACTTAGGTTTGTTCTTAGTAGCTTCCTAAATCTGTTTTCTAAAGTTTGCCGCTTTTATCAGACTTTGAGAGAATTTTTTTCCATCCTTCTTAAAAGCCTCAATAGAGTCCAAAAGGCAAGGAGCAAGGTTGGGTTCTCTCTTTCTCCCTCACTTGGCATAGTGTTTTTTGGATTAACAACATACCTTCTAATGAACCAACGACCTCTCCCATCTCTTATCTTCTTCATGTTTGGAAGAGGTCACAAACACACAACATCGGGCTTCTCTCTCCATCTGCTTCAACATCCAACCAAAGCCTCTTTCTGAATTTTCAAACAGCCCCAACAATAGCCACAACTGAAGCCTCTTTCACTCCCAAATCCAGTCCCAAATAAGCTCACTTTCACAGTCAAAACCACTTCAAAACAGAACCCCTTTCCATGCTCGGGTATCACCATTTGTAACGACCCCAAAACCCCACCTTGGACATAATGGGACTTTAGGTCCGCTACATTGCTTATTCCTGCTTGAATTCAAATGCAATAAGGGAATATCAAGATAATATTCCTCCCAAAATAACAACTATAAAATTCTTTCGACATAAATAATCCAAACCATCATGTATATCATGATACCCAAAATAAACTCAACTAACAATCTGGTCAATCTTAAACTATGTTTATAGCAACATCAGCAAGAATATAATAAGTCTAATATAATCCCGTCACAACTCAACATAAAAGGCCTAATAATATGGTTAACTATCTAGGTCTCAAACTCCCTCAGAGAAGGGATCACCTGCTTCTTCCTGATAGGCTTCCTTAACCCACGGTACACCTGTAGGCTCTGGCTCTAAACCTGAAGACAATAACAAGTCGACTAAGCATTGAAAATACTTAGCGGATATCCAATCTAACTAACAATAGCAATAACACATAAGCATGCTCAATATCTAGTTCATGTAGCAGTTATATAATCAATAACAGTTTCATATACCATGTACATAATTAGAGTGCAAAAACATTTGAAGATATCATGACATCATCTTGACTGTATACTTATGTGACTCTTGGACTTGTAGTATGAGTTTCATGCATGATTGTTTTCCCATAAAAATAGTCATCGAGGTCTTATTATTTAAGTCCATAGAGGTGCTTCGACAGAAGCATAAGCCCCTAGAGCTCTTAGATATCAAATGTTCATGATTATTATCCAAGACTTAAAATCTTATCCATGGAGAGCATCAACGATTACCAGAGCTACTTGAGATATCAGGGTCCTTGTAAAATCATTCAGTGTTCTTGTTCTTGCACTTGTATTTGTTTCTTGTTCTTGTACTTGTACTTGTTTCTCGTTCTTGTACTTGTTCTTGTATTTGTTTTTGTACTTGTAATTCAGTGTCCATGCAATGTCTGTGTCATGTTTGTGTACACGTGAGACTTGTAATCTACCACACATGTGAACATGTGCTTGAGTATAGTGATCAATATCCGAACTCGATCATCACCTAGATTTTCATCATCAGCCAAGAAACTCTGCGAGGCTACATCTCCCTAGTTAGAGAATCCCCAACATGGAAGACTTCCTCTAGGCTTTGGCCTATCCGAATGTCAATCACCATGCAGCATAGATATAACATAATTTGTCATAACATGCATTGATATCTCTTGAACATACTTAAACAACTTCAATAACATCATTTCTACATTTTACAATTCAAAGCATCCATATTAATATATCCAAATCCATTATTCATGAACCATTGTCCTTCCTTCATTATTCACACTCCATCATCCATTCATATCCATCTACAAAACCATAACCATACAATCAAAACTCATCTATTATCATTTCCCTTCCTCCACAAACCATATCCATGACATTCAATTCATCCATTATCATTTACATATATCAAATTCAATATAAACATCATCACATACTTTAATACAATATTCATTCTCTTTATCATGTTTCACAGAAATCACCAAATACATTTAATAACTCATTTTAAATTTCAAGCATAGTAATCAACCCATTTTCATACTAAGCATTAATCTTATCTAATCATGCGAAATCACACAATAGATCAATAATAAAGTTAGATTAAAAGGGATATCGACCTTAGGGATTCTTCCCTTGGATCCAAATCGCAAAATGAAGTTCCTTGAAACTTTGGGGATGATCTCCAAGCTAATCTTCTCCTCCCTTGAGCAATTTCTTCCTCTTCAAGCCAAAAACCTCTTGAAACCCTAGATTTTTTCATAAATATCAATAATAGGCCTTTAACAATTCGTCTCCCAAAATACAACAATCACGTCTCAGGTACTACTACTAGAAACTTAGAAACTCAGCGAACCAACAGTATGTAGAACTCTCTCTAGTTGATGCAGACTATGTATGGAGAAGAAAGAAATAACAAGGAAGCAGAAGAGTAAGAAATTTAATGTCTCAACAATGCAGTTGGATTGTCATTATATAGAGGCTAAGGAGACTGTCCAGAATAGTCATGTCCATTGGGTTTGAATCTGGATAGTTTAAATCCAATCAGGCATGACTGTTGGATAAAGAATCCGTTGGGCTCATTCAGTTAAAAAACTGAATAAGTCTGTTGAAGATTAAATGGGCTATTTTTTTCCAAAAAATTAATATTGGACTAAAGTCCCTAGCCAAGTCAGCCCGGGCCTAGGACCACGGACCCAGACACGGTGCAGGGTGGGCAGCGGTGCGTGCGCGGGTGTGGTTGGTCCAATCGTAGGCTAAGGGCTCACCCGTTCGCAAAATTTGGGTGCCCCAAGGGCCCAACCCTTACTCCAAGGCAATTGTATATATACCCACTTTGGTTTCTATGTTTAACCAATGTGGGACATATAGTTCTTCTTTACCATTCTTCAACCAATAACTCATATTCAAATAGGTATCTTTGGAGTCAATTTTTCATTCACCACTTAATGCTTTTTGGATAAATAAATATATCACGTTAATCTCCTCGTGTAGGAGAACACGGATCCACGTAGACCCACCTCAAAAAGGTGTGGGTGTCCCATATTTATCTTGACCCAAAGTTGACCCAAAAAAACCCCCAATTTTTTTTCCAACAGTTTATTCTTTTGAGTTTTCTTTTATTAAAAGAGGGGGAAACTAAAGGGAGTACTCTTGTTCTCTTTTTGCTAGGAGAGAAAGAAGAGGAGGAAAGAAATAATGAACAAGAGATTTTGGGTGTATTTGTGGGGCTAGTACCAAGAGGTAAGTGGTATTGAAAATATCCTTGTACTTCTTTCTAAATTCTTAATAGTGAAAATTTTTCCAATTATTTGGCCATAGATGTTTTCCTTAAATTGGGGTTTTTAGAGATTTGTCACGTACTGTGTGCTCCTTTCAGAACTCAACAACCACGACCTCTAGATCGATCTTTACCTCGGGGGCTCTAGATTTCTCCGACCACAATAACCATGATCCGCTACAGGGACCGATCTCCTTCCTCGAAAGCTTTCACACGTGTCAACCAAGTTTATACTCACGAAAGAGTTTGAGGGGTTTAATTTAGTTTAAACACAGACCTAGAGTGATCTAATTGAATAGTGAGAATCAACAAAGCAAGTCGAAAAGATTTTTGATAGAAACTTGCACTCTAGTCTATAACATGAAAGAGCTCAAAGAGATAAATCATGTACAATGTGGGAACCCTAAAACTGTTAGCCTCAAGGTTACAATTCTAAGTACCCTTAATAGTTTCGATGATAATACAATAATGGAATGATCATTTTGATGCTAATGTTTCCATTTAGTCTATATCTTTCGGAGAAAAAGAGCATAACAAGTATCATTCAAGCTATAGAGAATTGAAAAGATCAAATACTCAAGAGAATCAACTCAAAAGCCAATTCTTAGTCATTTCAAGGAAATAGTTCCAAGGAATCAAAGCCAAATCATGAAGAAAAGTCAAGACTGAAGCTCCACATGTTCTAATAGAAGACCAACTCTCAGAGAAGCTTTAGTATTACTTTTAAGAGTATCTAAGACTATGTAAGAATCCTCAAGAGCTTGGAACATGATTGCTCAAATATACCTAGATAGACCTTAGGATACTTAGAATGGGTTGGACATCATTCTATGGCCCTAAAGATGATTAAAATAATGATATTAAGAATGCATAAGGACCAAGACATCATTCCAATCAATTTGGTCTCATTCAGATGAGTTTTCTGCAAGATTTCAGAGAACTCGTCAACGAGTTCAAGAGACTCGTCGATGATTGGCCTAACAATAGCTCAAGTTTGGGCACTGTCACACCACTCGTCGACGAGCCAATATTTTCCAGTATCACTCGTCGACGAGTGCCTGCGGGAACTGAACATAACAGCTAGTTTTCAAACGGCTATTTTCGTATTAAATGTTCTCAGAACAGTCAAATTGAATGCTCCAACTACAAATTGAGTTCATTTATGAACAAACAATAAGAGATTTAAGAATTCATTGATTATCGATCCTCATTTTGCATTCAATACTCTGTTTTTCATTGAACACCTAGAATCCCAATCTCAATCCTTTTGAGTTTTCAATTCAAATCATTTTGAGAGATTATTAGCATTGATTTTCACTCTTATTTAGCTCATCAAGGAGCATTCAATTTCAGATTTAATATCCAACAAATTCATTGCAAAAGCTAAGTCAAGAATCAATGATTTTTGCACCTGTGAAGAAGTGTACTTCAGTGAAGCCAAGAGGGGTGCTCTCTTGAAGAAGTTATATCCTGAGCCTGAGAAAATGATTGTAAAAGGTGAAATCCTCACCTGAGAAGAAGGATTGTAAAGATTTACTCTTCACCCATGAAGAAGAGTACGATTAGTGGAATCGTGTGGAAATCCTTAAAGCGGGAAGCTTAAAGGTGGGGACATAGGCAAGTTGCCAAAACCAGAGATCAATCTCGTGTGTGGTATCTTTTATTACTCTCTCTCATTTTCTAATTTAGTTATTACTTGAAGCATTTCTATTGATTATTTTAATTTCCGCATAAATCAGCTTAGAAATATTTTAGCTTGCAATTGACCCTAATCACCCCCCCCCCCCCCCCCCCTAGGGTCTATTAGCTGGGCAACAAGAACAACTTTGAAAACCTCTCTTCTCAGTCTCAAAAGCCCTAATTCGTAATAGGGAATAATAATATATATAGGCAAACTAAAAAGGGAGAAAAAGAAGTTACTAATTAAGCAAATACTGCAAGGTGGTTTGAACCACCCCTTGGTCGTTCACATGCCCATGGGGTGGTTCAAACCACCCCATAACCCTATTCTCTAGAATTTTCTCCTACACATTTTTGTTTGCATGGTTTGAATGCCCATATTATGGTTCGAACCACCAACATGGAAATTTTCCATAAACTGATTTTAACTATCTTAGCTTGTTTCTAACCAACTAGGGTACATCAGACATTGTTTAGGTCAATTCCTTGTAGGGTAGATGTCATCTAAGTTACTTATTATTCCTAGGCACGTTTATGGTACATAATCAACAACTTTCCTTTGTCTTCTCATAACTTTTGGCTCTTGAAACTTCTTGGACTGAGACACCCTTTAACCATGGTTTGTCTTACGGAATTAATCAATCCAAATTTGAACTTTACAATACAAATGCAATTATTGAAATGATTTTCTAAAATTTAGAACTTTTTAATTTAGTGCTTGCAAACATACACAAGAGATTCGCCAAAGGCCAAATACCAAATTTCTAAAATTGCATGTCCAAGATATATCGTGAGACATGCATATCAAAACATATCAGACAATTTTCTAATAAACAAGACAAGAAGAAAGGGGCAAAGACAAGCATATCAAAACATATCTGCCATTACTTTGGTAACCTCCCGGAACTTGGAAAGCTACAGCAAAGGTGACAGTGGCTATCAGAGTTGCCACTATCATCTGATTGCTGCTATATTCTTTTATATAACTGGAAAATTTCTCTTCATCCTCATTTCGTTCATAATTTACAACATCCCAATCTTTTTCATTAAGTGGTTCTACTGTACCGAATTTAGCGCCAGCATCACGCAGGTGCTCATAGACTATAATCCCCTGTTCATATTTATGTCAACATGAAGAAAGAAAGGGGGGCACCCAAGTAAGAAGTTGATTTGAGTAAAAACAATATAATCTTACATTACACCCTCAATTTATTAATAGGATTTTTCTCGCCTCCATCGCTCCATAGTGGGGCGTTTGGATTAGATTTTATTAGCCAACAATCAATTCATAAAATCAATTTTGTAAAATCAATCCCAATAATAATTGACAATTAATTTTACAAAATCAATTTTATCAGAATTGATTTTTGGCTTAATAATCCAATCCAAACGTCACCTAGGCCATCAGTCAGAGAGAAGGACAACTAGTATAGGTGTGGCCTCCATCCCCAGGCCCCATCTGATTGTCTCTCTCCCAAAAAGTGCGATGGACTGGTGGCTGGATGGGTGCTAGCATTCCCCTTACCTAATACCATAACATTTAGACTAGTATTAAAAAATATATATATTTATAAGGAACCAACTTGGCACCTCGAACAGTAACTAATATCTTCTAATGCCTTGTTTTTTGGGTAGTTCAAAAGTAATTTGGTTTGGGTGATCCAGACCATGTTTTTTAATTTGAGTAAAATTTTGCAAAATCTAGGTCTTAGTTCCCTTGTCCGAAATCAATTTCACAAATATTCATTACTATATATAATAGGACAAGTTTGAATCGTCAAGACCTAAACAATTCTACTAATCTATTTAAATTAGAAAACATTGTTAATACCACTTCTAGTAACTTAATTAAACTAGAAATGCTTTTTAAGTAATATATTTAAACTAATAACCTAATTATTAGGAATTTAAACTTTTGATATATTAAAAAAATAAAAAAACCAATTCTGGTAACTTATGTAAACTAGAAAAAAATCTAACCTAATTAAATTATTAGGAACTAGCGGGTGGCACGTGCGATGCACGTGAGAGGGAGGGGAAGGAGTTAACCACAGTTAATAAGAGTTAAAAGTTACACGTGTTAACCCGTGGGTGCGATTGAACTCGCTAGTGGCACGTGCGATGCACGTGAGAGTGAGGGGAAGGAGTTAACCACAGTTAATAGGAGTTAGAAGGGACACATGTTAACCCCACGGGTGCGATTGAACTTTCCTCGAGTTCAATCGCGATTGGCTGTGATTCTAAATAGATAGATGGCAAGGATAGTTTAGGAATTAAAGTAAAACATTAAATCAAAGGCAAGGGTAGTTTGGGAATTAAAGTAAATCATTAAATCAATGTTTTGTTTTTATATAAGGGTAATTTGGAAATTTTGAAAAAATCATCTACGCATGCCTCTCGCGTTATAATAGTAAAGATAAAGATGTATATATATATATATATATATATATGGGGCGTGCTACAGTTCACGCAATTCATGAACTATATATCTTTCACGCATTTGAAAAACTAATAGCAATTTTGCAATTATAAAGAGGATCAGTGGCATTTTTATAATTATGAGGATAAAACTGTTTTTCAAAACTATCTTTAGTACTCTTCCTTACAATTACCAAACTGTCATCATCTCATGGCTACGTCAACTATACATTGCCCTTAGTCCACTTTGTAATTACCAAACTGCCATCACCTTTAGCTTGCGTGAACTTTAGCTTTTCCCACATATATATATATATATATATATACTACTATAATATAAAGAAATAAGACTTATCTCTTTGCTCTGCAAACTTCAATCCCTCCAACCTCGTAAGTTCTATTTTAGAGATGACATGTGGCTTTTCTCTTTAATCTCCACCATTCAAATTTGGGACCCACTATTTCATCCTAGAGCCCTCTCTATCTCCACTATAATAGACTCCTCTTTTATCTCTAACTCTCCTCTCTTATCTCCAACTCTCCTCTCTTATCCTAGAGCCCTATCTATCTCTACTGTTATAGATTTCTCTCTTATCTCCAATTCTTGGGTGTATTAATTTAAGTTTAATATTAAAAAACTTATGATTTTCCTATCAATGTTATTTAAGTAATAATAAATTATTATTATAAAATTAATTAATTAATACAAATAATAATGTATATCAGATGAATTATTTAAGGATGTCCTCTCCTCTAGGCCTATTTCCAGCGAAAAAGCTACCACCCCTCCAATAAAATTGGGATTTTTCAGCATTTTTATTTGTTAATGAAATGTTATTGATAAATATTCACCATTTAATTTAATTTTCTATTCAAAAATACGGATTTTCCTTTTTTTTTTTTTTTTTTGGTTAATGAAATTGGGTTTGACTTGCTATATTCTGTTTTTCATCCTTTTCTTGTTTGTTAATAAAAGGTATTGTTTTAATCAAGAGTATATCCTTGATAGTATTACACTAATTTAATTTTGTTTCTTCTTTTTTTTTTGGTTTATCCTATTAAGAATCATGTTTGTTTTAGAGGGTGATGACTAGATTTAACGAGGATGGAACTATACATAGGATTAGTGAATTTGTTAGTTAACATGACTTATTAGTATTATATTTATGAGGTTATGCTAATGTCACTGTTAGACCACGAAACGGTTCGGTTGAACCACTGGTCTAGTTTTAGAAACATTGATTAGAGCTCAAAAAAGGCTACCAGGAACACACACCCCTGTTGTGACAGTGGTAGTGTGTGTATCCCCTATTGGGCTGATCCGGGTTCCAAATGGGGATAAGTTTTATTGAGGGAAGGTTAGCAAAAGAGTAGTCAAATAGATAAACCAAACTGTAACTTTTCAAAAAAAGATGAAGGAATTGAAACCCAAACCCTCAATTTTATTCATAATCCTCAATGTACGAATGACTTAAGTTATATATATAAAGAGCCTACCATCAGCAATGCCCAGATACATAGTATATATACAAACTATCAAAAGTCCAAACCAACTAACATGGTGAAATAAAATACACTTCTTAACTTGAAAGTAACCCTGTACATGATCATGATACCTGCAGTTTGAAGTTGCAAAAACCTTCTCTCTCACGGCTCGCACTCTCTCACACGACAGATGAGTGGGTGGGGGGCGAAAATTTCTCAGGCCATAGTCGGAATGCTTTGCGTCCTTCGAGTCCTATCAACAACAGTATCCAAACCTTCAATCAAGAAACCGAGTACAGGGCTTTGTGAAACCCTCTGCTCGTGAAACCGAACATCTTTAATAAGAGGGTTGCTAGCACGGACTGGAGGAGAAACTGCATAGTAGGGGGGAGAAGCCTGACAAAACAAATACAAAAAAATAATCACCAAAAAAGAGTCCTGGTTTTTATTTCAATCCTTGGATGTCTTGTTTTTCCTTTAACAATCCCAATATAACGACTCTTCAACTAGTACAGCAGTCTACCATACAAAAGCAGCACATTCATATCAGATGCAACATTTCTGCGTAACCCCCATGTAGAAGATCTGCTGCACCAAAATCAGACTAAATGGGATTCCAAAATATGCCAAGTTCAAAGAAAATGCTAACTTTATCGGTTGGTAAAATCATCCAATCGACTTAGTTTTGGGGTCAAAAAGGTCTCCACATGAAGTCCGCTGATGAGACAGGGCAGCGCGGACTGATTAGAATATGTACCATTCGTGCAAATATGGAATAGGTGCTATCACAAATATGGTGGCACCAGCATTGTCCAAATGTTTAATACAAGATTTCTTCAGTTGGGAAAACATGTAGAGGACTACCCACAAACCTTGCTTATGATAATATCTGAGAGCTCTGCTCCCAATTTTTGGTCCGTGAGCTCTCCACATTGCCTGGATTTTACAATTACAAAGCAAGGTCATCATAACCAATAAAATGATAGCAAATGCAATTAGAATGGATAAATAGTGTAAATAACTCCTTGGAATTGGAAAATGATTGTAACCTAGCATTACAATGTCACTCTATAACATACTTTTAAAGGAAGAATCCTTAAAAATAGAGCTTTTGATTTGATTAAGCCTTTTGCAACTAATGAATTGCCTGGCTCCCTCGCTAAACTAAACAATGGAAGATAAAAGCGCCGTAATTCTTCACAACTGCTCTTGAGTTTTGTCAGTAAAAGTACTGGACATGTCCATGTCTCAATTACTAAATTTTGATGTTATTGTAATAAAACCTAGCCATAATAGACTATAAGCTTCGAATGTTTTGCCACACATCTGATCTTTTTACTCTCATAAGAACAACAAAAATCATGTAAGCAAAATTCGGCATGGTTTCCCCCCTTCAGTCTTGTTAAGCTTTAGCAAATATCACTTATAAATCACCACTCTTGTCGAGTAATTGGGGTATGTGTTGTTGTGTTTTATGCTAGTGTCAGTGTACTTGTGTGTGTGCAGTGGAGATGGGGTGAGTAGAGCAGTATTCTGCTTGCCCCCAATATTCCTGTTGAAATTTAAGTCACCAACCTCAATCCTCTATTAATATAATGGAAGAACGTTTCACGGTAAAGAATGTCAACAAGAGTCGTAACTGAAACATTTGTGGGTCCGGTAAATCAATAATTGGTGATGAAAGCTTTTAGAAGATGATGGATGGACCCATCTTTATCCAATTAGTAATACGGTTAGAATACATACTGCGCATAAATATCTAGGCATGGATTATATACCAAACATGTAGAATACACCAATATATGCACCGATCACTCCATCAAGCATCTAAAAACAATGGTTTTATGTTTTTTAGGATTTTGCTTACATATATTATCTAAATCATGAAATGTAGAATCCAGCAATTCAAAGAGTTAAATTCCAGTGACCATATAATCTACAAAGGATGCATCACATACATCAATATCAAAAATAATTAAGAAAAGGTTAGAGATTGGTCAACATATAACAAGAATGTGTTGCACCTCGGAATTATAAGCTTATCACCATTCACCCAGTGGACTTTCATGCTCAAGTAACCAAAAAACAAAAGGCTTCATTTCTCACCAAGGTAGAACTCCAAGAGGTGGCGCTTTGTCCAGTATCTATTAAGGAGAAAAAGGTTGGTTTTTTGATAACCTTGGGCAATATCTCTTATTGAGAGGATGCAGTGCCCCATTGAGTTGCAGTGAAGTCTTTAGTGATCGAAGCATCAGGAAGAAGAATGCTTCTCTTCTGATGGATCCTTGGGATCATGGTAAGGTGACCAACCCACAGTAAAACTGGATGACCACTGAGTCCTCAATTCAAGTGGACCTTCTTCAACGATGTCAAGATGGTGAGTCTTATCCTTAGGGTTAAATTTGAACTCTAAAACAAAGCACAAAAAAAATCACACTTCCTGATGAATGAAATGACCCTGTCATTAAAAAAAAAGGTATAATCCATTCTAGTTTATTAAGCACGAAAATGGTGCTCTTCCTCGTCATGATTTCCGTTGTTCATAAGGCCTTCTAACTAAAAATATGTATGTGCTCCACCAAGGCACCAACAATGCAGCTACTTCCAGTTGAGGCATTCTAGATCTACAGCTAAACACCAAAGTAAGGAAATATTTATGTCCATAATTCAAACATGGGACAAGTTATAGAAAGGAAAGCAAAGTCCTAACATGAACATATAGATACCACAACCTTTAAAAGACACCCTCTAGGCAGAATGATGTAAACACGGGGTAATATGCCTTCAAGTGGACGAACACCAAAAATAAAGTGCTAAGTAAAGCAACGACGAAGGAGACTGGAAAAAGAGATCCTAGACCTTCAAGTCTAGGTGAGAAAATAAGACTGTTATCTTCAAGAGTCAAAACTTTTCTCTCAATATCCTATCAAGAAGTCGTTATACACATTGATCTAGCCCAGAATAAGGGGTCCTTTGTTTTGTATTTTGAAGAACGAAATTTGAGAAAAATTCAAGGTTTCTCTTGCAATAAATAATCTATGATTCAAAAAGCGCATAATAAATCCTTAAATTATCAATTTAAATATTCAAACTCAATTCTCACTTCAAAGTAACAAATCAATCCCAAAATTCCCAATTTCTATCAAATTTGATGGTAGGATGATCGGAGAGTAGGAGAATAGGAGGAATTGGTTGAAAGATATTTTTTAGGAAAGAAGCAATAGGGTTTGGTTCTTCTATAGGAAGGATATGGGGTTCAGGTGAGGCAAAAGTACTGGAAACAGGATCAGGAGTGTATACACGAGGAGGGTGTATGAATAGTTATGGGAGTTTTACCATGTGGAGGAAGAACAGGTTCGACGGAGTTATCAAGTTGAGGAACAGAGTTACCATAGTGAAGTGGTTTAGGAGCCAAGTGGTTTACCGTTTAACTGGGCTGTGGGGAACATTTTGTCCGAACAGAAAGGGTTATGGGCTGGGTGAACAGTAGTTAATGGTTGGGGGAACATATTATGGATGTACCTAGGAGGATCAGGTTGTAGACTTGTAGGGAGTAAGGAAGACACGAAAGAAAAGTAGAAGTATTTGGTCGCTAAAAGAAGGATCAGAGGAGATAGTGCTCAAGGTTTCATTATTGATAATTTCAAATTTTACACTAGTGAGGTGTTATGGACTCCATTGGGTAAAAACATATCAACCTCATTAGACACCATTGATTCAACGGACCCTTCCTTCCAAGTTCCAATTGGTTGTTAAATCATTCCGATTTGCAATTCAAATCCTACGATTTGAATCGAATCTTAAGCAAAACAATTCAAATCGCAGGTGAAATTCCTAATTGGGTAAATCTCATTCGATTTGGGATTCAAGTTGCAATTTGCGATTCAAATCATACAATTCACGCGATTCAAACACGAAATCCCTTTTAAGGAGAACCGATACTTATTTTATAATGTTTTTATTCTTAATAATTTTTTAAAGGTACTTTATGTTTTTTAAGACGAGAAAAGAAATGGGAAACCCCTGTTATGGACATGCCAAAACCTCTATTTAGGTTTTCTCTCTATTGCTGTGAAATGGAAAAAAAACGAGGAAGAAGAAAGGATGGAGTTGAAAAGTTGGACTCTGGGAGAACTTGATATTTGATTTTATTAGTATTTTTAATTGTACAAGCCTTTTGATACTTGATCTCATACAATATGATTACATGAGCTTACTTTTATTGATTTATCTTACTCTCTTTTGTAAAGTTTTCGAAAAGGCAATGCTCCTTTAAAAGGGATCAAATTCCCATTCATCCATGCACAACCAACCACCAATTCCACTATTGCTATTAATAAAATAACCTTAGCTGATGAACATAGATGTTCCATCAAACAATACATCATTGTAAGCAGTTGAGCAAAAACTAGTAAATATTTCTACCAACCCAAGTCATTTTTACAAATTAAGGAAATCACTATGATTTATTACTAAGATAACAAAATAAGAAGGATTTAGAGACCGTGTATACCGTTTTCTTGGTTTAGGGCACATGACCACTTCATTCTTGCTTTGACATTTCTCCATCATAATAGCTGTCCTCAGTTTCCTCAATTCCCTCATTTCTTCCACCAAATTCTTCTCATGCACTCTTGACCCAACTGAACATGATTTATACATGAAAGAATACAAAAACTATCAGAGCACAACATCAAAACCAGAAAATTATGATTAATACCAACATTAATAGCAAGTTCAAGGCATTCTACGTATAAAATAACCATAAGAGGTAGTCATGGAAAAGGAAAAACAACCTTCTAAGCTCTCCAACAAACTCCTTGGGTCCTTCATATCTCCAAGTAATTTAGTAGAGGAAAAGCAGTCCTCTGCATAAAATGTACCTACTATAACCAAAAAAAAAAATATTGAAATGTCAAAATTAAAGGGAAATGATATGGCAGCTCAAATTGACTCCACATCCACAACCAAGAAAATGGAGAAGGGACGGAATACCGTATCCAATTTAGCTATCCAGGAATAATATACGGATTTAGGTGGCAGTAAGAGAAAGAATGAAGCAAGCTGGATAGCCAGAATCAGTCTATGGGTACTCCCCAAACAATTTTAAGGGCAACATTAGATTTGGCTTGGATTATTTGTCTTGGCTTATGTTATCATTTTCTAAAATCACATCAGCTCTAATCTTGAACCTTTATTATTGAATTAAAGGGTTAGGATGTGGAGTATATGTGAGAGTATACTTGGAAGTACCCATAGACTGAGTTAGATAGCCAAGAAGCCCTTAGCTATGTTTGGTTGTTGAGAAAATAGATGAAAATATGGAAAAGAAAAGAAAAGTTTGGATTTCCAATATAATTTTTAGTTGTGTTTTATCCAATTTTCTTTTCTTTTCCATGTTTTCACTTATTTTCTCGGCAACCAAACATAGGTTTTGTGATTTATAGAAAAGGGAATTTTAATAGGAGCTAAGCTTATACTTTCATTCATACCCAAACAATTTTAGCTTTAAATGCTACATCAAAGCTTAGACTTCTGTCAATGGAACTATGTAAAAGCATACTTATCATAGGACACTGAAAACACAGCCATCAGAGAGACCAAGTGCTGAAAAATAAAATCTGAGTTCCAATCCAACCGTTTAAACTGTCTGAAATATTTAAAAACTTAACAGACATTTAAAAGGGAAAAGAAATAACTTCTTGAAAACATATAAAGCAATAGCAAGGCCTACAAACAACATATAATAGCCAAATCGAATTCATTCCTCTTCATTTAGAAAACAAAGTAAAAAAAAATTACCTGAATTCTCACGAATCGCACGAATCTGGCATACTCCAATATCCCCCAAAGATAATGCAAATATATAACAGCTAAAATTACAGCAGGTTTCGTTCACAAATGCAGATGAAGATTGGATTTTTCTTCTGATCTTGGTCTTAAAAGCTATAGCTTATGAAACAAATCGAAGAACCAGAGCCAATTATCCACTTTATCAAGATCTTATACATGAAATTTTTAGCTAAAATGAAACCCTAACCCTAAAAATCTAATCTCAAACCCTAATCCTTAGGATCTCTTCGATGAAATCAAGGGGAAAAAAAGCAAGCAGAGCGCGCGGTGGAAGAGAGAGAGAGCGCTTTTCTCTCTCTATCTTTTCTCCCGCTGCCACGCTTCTAAAAGTGGAAAAGAGCGGTAAGATTGGGGTATTTATAGGGCTCAGGATATTTTTGAATGACAAAAATAGCCCTTAGAACTAAACAACAAAATAGACCCATGTGGATAGATAAGATTGCAATCTGCACTTTTTGGGTGAGAAATCTAAAATGTTTATCTGTTAGACCCTGATGACGGTATACCTTAGTAATACTCCACTGCATTTGGATGGATCCCAGCCCCGAGATATCCTGTCCTATAACTCAATAGTAATCATATTTTAACTAGCCGGTGACACATGTGATGTACGTGAGAGTGAGGGGAAAGAGTTAACCACAGTTAATAGGAGTTAAAAGAGACACATGTTAACCTCCGGGTGCGATTGAACTCTCCTGCAATTAACTGTGATTCTATTTTTTAAATAAATAAATAAGAGTAGTTTGGAAAATAAAGTAAAACATTAAATTAAAATTTTGTTTTATATAAGGATAGTTTAATTTCATAAAATTCTACGTCTCCAGTTATAATAGTCAAGAAATTTACAATTTTTAGAAGGATAAATAATAAGGAAGATTAAGTAAAAAAACAGAGCACACTTTGGAACAGTCATTAGAGAATATTCATAAAGCATTCTCTCTTGGTAAAAGAAAATAAGAAATTTTGAACTTGGTTATACGTAAAATTATGGTTTAATATAATTTTGTTTGGTATTTATTTCTAAAATTATTTGAGAACGTGTTTTTTCCTTGTCACTAGTTTCAAAATCGGGAAGACTCAGTTTGTAGCCTAATATTTTTCAAATATTGTCTTTATAAGTGTACTATTTAAAAAGAATGGGACAAGTAAAAGCAACTAACTTTTAAACACATTTAATATTATTTTCTCTCCTATGGTATGTTAATTAAGATGAACTTGTCAATAAAGAATGTGAAAACTAGTGGGAATTTTCTTTCTGTAAATGGGTATATATTTCTTTTTTCTTTTTTTCTGGTGAGCCCCACAAGACCAGATAGAGTCAGCCGGTGAGAAGTTAGCTAGGTAGTGGAGCAGTTGCAACTCTTACCTGGGGGATTAGATCCCCAAACCTCCCCCTTGAGAGGCCACACCCCTACCACTCACGCAACAGGCGGGGGTGTAAATGGGTATATATTTCAATCATTATTTATCGGAGAACTCCTTATTTAGTGTGTGGGTGCCTTATTACTGAGAGGTGGGCGCTTTATCCTTAACAGTGTTGTCTATTTTGGTAAATATGGACGCTTTTTTTGAGAATACTTTGTTTAGTAAGTGAATACTCTATTTTTGGGAAGTAGGGGCGCTATCCTTAATAGTGTTGATGATTTTGGTACAACTGGATGCTCTATTTTACAAATTTATAATTTCTGTGTGGCCACTCAATTACTATCAGAAATAAGGAGCCAAATCATCTCCGGCAAATCCTGCTATCACCCCTAGAGGTCCCCACGTGCCTCCTTTGACACCTCTTAACTGTGGGTAAGGTTCACCCACCCCTAGGGTTCACCTACCCATTTTTTGTTTTTTTTTAATATTAATTCTTTTTAAAAAATTAAAAAACTGTTTTTAAAATGGGTGGGTGAACCCTAGCGGTGGATGAACCTTACCCACGGTTAAGGGGTGTCAAAGGAGATACGTGGCGACCTCTAGGGGTGATAACCGGATTTGCCAAATCCGGTTATTACCGTAGAGGATTTGACTCCCCAGAAATAATGTTGTTGATATTGTATACCCTAGATGTTTTATATCATATAGATGTAGATTCAAAGAAGTAACTTTTAAATTTGTGATTTTAGTGAATGATTTTGCATTGCAGGTAGGCCTGATCAACTGAAGCAAAATGATTTTTGATAATTCGGGGTCCCAGTTTTAGCCAAAGAGAAGAAATCTATCTTCATCTTGCATTCTCCATTGAAACACCCAAAACATGCCTATTCGTGAAGAACCGCTCTTCTCCATTTCTTCTCCATTGAAACCCCCAAAAAATGACAATGTGCGAAGAATCGACATGAGTTGTAGAGAGAATAAAGGTTTCTTCTCTCCATGCTCATTTCAAAACCCACAACAAATGTGAACAATGTCTTGAGAGGTTTTTTAAACAAAAGGCATTTTAGACTTCTCATTTTTTTCCTGGAGAGGAAATTGTCCTTCCATAGCCATTTTGGTAAATTTTAATTTTCATAGCTGTCTTTGTAAAATATGAGGGAGGCCTAACGTTTAGGTCTTGGGATCAAGGTTTTAAATTTCGAAATTTTGGTGGATTTCGGAAGGGTATCCCGAAACGAAATTTTTCGAAATTTCGGAATTTCGGGCGACATCCGGCCGAAATCTAATTTAATAATAAAATAATATCCCGAAATATTATTCGAAATTTCGGGATTTCGGCCGAAATTTGAATTTTTTTAATTTTTTTTTAAATATTTTCTAATTTTTTTTTATATAGTCTGAAATATATTTTTATATATTTAAAATTTAAAAAACGTAAAAATTAGTATATTACTATTTTTTTTAATTAGACTTTATACTTTACCAACTATATTTTATAAAATATAGGATATTATTATACTTTATAAAGATTAAAGAGTATATAAACTATTAAACTATAGTTTATAACTATATTATATGTTCATATATTATGATGTATTATAAAGAAAGTATTATAAAGTGTACTTTATAATACATATTTTTATATACATTATATAGTATATAATAAATTATTCATTATCTACAAAATGATGAATATAAAGAATCTCCAACACTTTTATTGATAAAATAAAACAAAGATTACATGATAAAATTTCAACAATCATAAACTCCAGAGTCCAGATTTCAGACTGTCACTTTTATGATATTTGTTCTTCCATTTTTCACCAGCAATACATACAAATAGTAAATGTCAGTAAACATTAAATACATGAAATTAAGTATTGTGCTTAGCTTTTTATGGGTAAATTGCGTCAAATAAATAACGACTTATTTCTCTATAAAGCCCTGCAAAGTGCAATCATAATAATCTATCTATTGACAAATAACATAAATTTTATATAATATTAAACATTCACCGAATTAAAGATAATTAGCTTCACTACTAATAATAAAGAAATATCATCATCCATCATCAGTTTACCACATAAAATATAAAGTATTCTTCCTAACCATTGGGAATACCACACTACATCATCATCACTATCAAATTAAACATAAAGTATTCTCCCTAACCATAGGGATGACCATACCACATCATCATCAACGTCAAATTAAAATTAAAGTATCTTTCCTAACCATAGCGGGAAGTACCGCCTTGATAATACAGAGTGTCATTGTCATCGATAGACCACTGATTAAAATTAAAATTATAGTGATCTTCAGACAATATCTCTTCTTCACCAGGTACAACATCTCCTCATGCACACGGATTTGCTTCACCGAATTGAACCTCTTCTGACGCATTAAGCAGACTATCGATCTCTTCTTCTGCCCATTCCTCAGTCCTATAAAGGGATAATTTAATTAATAGCTAATAAAATAAAATAAAAAAGTAATATTATGAACATAACAAAATATAAAAATGATTATACCTGAATATCTCAGATACGTCTTCTTCATTCAATTCTCCATCTTCCTCGTCACATAGCCACTCATCAAAAGGATCTGATAACAGGTAGTTATCAACACGAAGAAGATCTGTGGTCTTCAACATCCTATTGTTTTTTTCATTTTGGCGTTGCAAACGCATGTTATAGTGCACATAAACCAAATCATTCAACCTTTTTGTCTGTAAGCGATTTCTTCGCTTTGTATGAATTTGGTCAAATGTGCTCCAATTGCGTTCGCATCCTGATGAAGTTGTTGTTTGACTCATAATGCGAAGTGCAAGCTTCTGCAATGCCGGAAGTTGACCACCAAAGGATGCCCACCACTTATCTGTAAATTAGAGATAATATAACTTAGTATTATCAAAGTTTATAAAAAAAAACTATCTAAAATTAAATAATATTGTGGTAAGTTAATAGTTAATACCAGGTGACCCTTTTTGAGCAGCTGTTATTGAAAAATCACTCCCGAGAATTCCTTCCAAATTTTCGAATGACGCATACTGTTTCATAAAAAATTAATTGTCATAAAAAAAAAATTCATTTAAATTAAATTTACATGCATCATTGCTGCTGAAGCCTCTTCTAAAGTGAGCGACATTTTTTGGATAACTCGCAAGAGACTCATGTGAATTTCAGCTGGAGAATCAGTTCCAAATTCATAGATAAACCCGAAGCTCTGGTTCACAACGTATTCTGGATTCAGTCTAACAGCAGCCTGATGTAGATCAGTGACTAGTTGGGTACTCCATCGTCGGTCGATAATTTTCCAAACTGCTTCATATTTTCTAATCTTATCACGATGCGTAACTGCTAAAATTTGTTTAACCTTTGCAACAGCTTCACAAAGGTGACCCATTGTAGGTAAGTCACCATCTACAAAGCGAATCAATTTAAGCAAAGGTTCACCCAACAGTAGTGAACTCTTAATCCTTTTTGGAAATGTCAGATCACTGACGATACCAATAATGGTTTGCCCCTGCCTTGTTTTGGAAGAAGCATGGGCTTTGAATTCACTGTCAATAATTAGTTGTTGAACCGCAGAGAAACTGTCATAGATGCTCCGGATTGCAAGAAAACTCGTGGCAAAACGAGTTGCAGCTGGCCTTATCAAGTCTTTTCCGTTAGAGATACAACGGAATCGGGCAAGTACCCAAGCACTGCCATATATAAATTTAGAGATTTTTCTCGCCTCTTGTATTGTTTGACTCACAAAGTCAAACTTTTCAATATCATGACAAATGAGGTCAAAAACGTGTGCAGCGCAGGCACTCCAATACAAGTGAGGATATTTAATCATTAATAATGCTCCAGCTGCTTTGAAGCATGCTTCTTGATCTGTGATCACTTGAACCACGTTATAAGGCCCGATTTCATCAATCACTTTAGAGAGTACATGACATAGATACTCTCCGGTCATTCTCTCCTCTCCAACACAAATAAACTTAATGAAAACAATCTTACCAAGGCAAGATACCAGAAAATTGATTAACTTGTTACCTCTACTATCCCTCCAACCATCAGCCATAATGGTGCATCCATTTTTCTCCCACAATCTTTTATACTTACCCACAATTCCTTTTTCTAACTTCTCTACCTCATTTTTTAAGAGTTTACCGGAAATTTCAAATGCAGTAGGAGGCTTATACGACTGACCATAATTAGCAACAGCGTTAATCGCCTCCCCATATGCAGGCGAGTTGGCAACATTAAATGCCAAACCATTTTCAAAAAAGAATCTCCCTACACACCCATCTACAAACCCTTTATCTTGTGGAACAAGGGTCTGTTCCACTGTGCGTTGTGTGGCTCTATGCATCGATGACATAGGGGGAGGGCCACCTGTTGCTTTTCTACCAAAGAGACGACCGCCACTGGTCGATCCTCTTCCAGTTGAAGAGATATGTTGAGGTTCCGTGTATTCCTCATCAGGAATTCCATAGTCATCCTCGCTGAAATGTCTATAGTTAATGTTTTGAGTAGAGCTAGTTCTAGCTCTTTTCTCAGCAGTCCTTTGTTCAATTTCCGATTTAATTATATCTCTTACCTCAGGCGGAACATCTGGACATGGCCGACTATCACCTCTAATCCCGCCTAGATGTTGGCGCATTCGGGTGATCCCTCCATTTTTCACCTTGTTACAGTAGTTGCATCGGAGTTGTTGTTTTGATTTTCCCGTCCTATCAGCATTGGTGCAATGCTGCCATGTTGGATCTGTGGTTGTTGCGGTCCACTGAGAATGAGCTTCGCTCTCTACCTCTACCTCTTGCTCCTGGTCTTCCTCCATTTTATTTTTAACTACAACAAACCGACAAAGTTAAAAAGATATTTAATTCAAAAGAACATATATTAAAAAAAAATATGCATGAAATAAATATAATCAACATGAAAATAAAAATAAACAAATAATATATCTCTTTAGAAAAAAACTCAAAAGACTGAGAAAAATAAAATATAAACTAAGAACTACTGAAGATTAAATACTAACTTATAAGTTGTAACTATAAAATAATATACATGAAATAAATATAATCAACATGAAAATAAAAATAAACAAAATAATATACCTTTGGTTGACTATTTCTTTTCAGCACCGATCCACTATTAGCGCTTCGCGACCTTTAAAAAAGAATCAAAAGATTGAGAAAAATAAAATCTAAACTAAGAACTACTGAAGATTAAATATTAATTAACTTGTAAGTTATAACTACAAATTACAAAATAATATACATGAAATAAATATAATCAACATGAAAATAAAAATAAACAAAATAATATACCTTTGATTGACTCTTTCTCTTTAGCCCCGGTCCACTGTTAGCATTTCACCACTTTCAGCAAAGAGTTAAAAGACTGAGAAAAATAAAAATCTAAATTCTAAATTAAGAGTCTAAGAAGTAAGAACTACAGAAGATTAAAAACTTGTAACTAAAGAACAAAATACTAACTACTAAGTAAGAAAAGAATGAGAAGAAAATTGGTGAGAAATATGGTAGAGGTGGGGGGTATTTATAGGTAAATAGAGGAGGGTATTTTTGAAATTTTATTTTTTTTATTTTTTTAAAAAAACTATTTAATCATTAATAGGCTCAGAATATTCCAAGAATATTCTGAATTTATCCCGAAAATTTCGGGCGAAATCTCGTTAATTTCGGAAAATATCATAAATTTCGTTGATTTCGATAAATCTCGGCCGAAATCAAATTGTGGTAGGTGAGGATTTCGTCCGAAATCCCGAAATTTCGAAATTTCGAAATATCGTCCCCCATATCGCGAAATCTCAACGAAATCAGACAGTGGTAGGTGAATATTTCGGGCGAAATCACGAGATATCGGAAAAACGAAATTTCGCCCGAAATTTCCGAAATTCTACCCGTTTCGATATCGGGTGCCCTTGTCGAGACCGAAATTTCGCGAAATTTCAACGAAATTTTATACCATGCTTGGGATGGTAGACTATTCCATCAGAGAACCAAATAACTCTAAACCTAAAACAAACCCTAGATAAATAAACCCTAGATAAATGAATCAGAATCCCACATAGTAGACCAACAAAAAGAGCAGGAAGGGTTTTTAAGTGACCCAACTTTTCGGTGGGTTCATTCTAGATTCGAAAAACCAACTATAAATTCAGTCAATTTCTTTAGGGAAAATAATTGTAGAACCCCAGAAATCGTTTCATAGTCGATGAATAGTGTTTATGAATTGTGTTGGTGAATAGTATTTTTAAGGCTTAAAGGTCTTCTATGTATTTTGGTGTGTGATGAATAAAGGAAGGAGTTTAAAGTCAAATTAGATGTGTTGTGTGAGTGCTTAAGCCAAGGTGCAAGAATGGAAAACTGTAGCGACCCGAAACCCACCCTAGGAGTTAGAGTGAACTTTGGACGACTAATCATGACTTGCTTGACAACTAACCTGCAAAACCCACAGAGCATATACGATAGAGGACAAAACAGCGGAAACATGCTCTAACATGGTATAGCGGAAGTCTACCACACCTCTATGTATATACATAATCAATCCAAGTTTATACAAAAGAATCCAAAGAAAGTGTGGACATGCCCGCCAAAATACATAAATCTGACTCTCGTCTCACCCACAGCTAAACCACTCAAAATCCACCTACTAATAACCCTCTACGGGAGGTTCCTCCAAAGGCTCCTCGACATACTCCTCTTCCACCCATGGACCAGGAGCACAAACATCAAATGGAGCAGCAGCTCCCTCAGAACCTGCCGACATAAGAAGTACGGCTGAGCATGGAATACTCAGCGGGTACTAAATACTAACCAACAATTATAGCATAGAAATGGCAACACATGATCAGGAGTAATTCATATATGTCAAATGGAAACAATTCATATCATACAAGGAAGTAAAGCAGTTTATAATCATGCTTGAAATTCGTAGAAAGCCGATAAATCCTCTTGAAAACATCGTGCACTTGACTTGACTTGAAATCTCTTTTCGTACTTGAAATCTTGTCTTGTCTATCTTGCTTGATTCTTGTATGTCTTGTCATGTCATGCATGCTTGCTTGTGATCATGTAACTTGTGAGATACACTTGTGAGATGCCTTGAGAGGGAAGGGAGACCCTTCTTTATGCAATGCACTTGCGAGGGAAGGGAGACCCTTCTTTATCATATGTATGTACTTGCAAGGGAAGAGAGGCCCTTCTTCATGATATGCACTTGTGAGTGAGGGGAGACCCCTCATGTAATGTTGGTTCTTGTCTTCTTGTGAAAAGCGAGGTAAAACATATCGTAGGATATGTCCCACCTCTAACCATGTTCTTGAAAACCTCGATAAATCATGCCATGCATGCCGTGCTCGTGGGAACCGTGTACATACTTGCATTCAAATTTAAAGATGACATTTGGGTAATTTCACAACACATATAGCATCAAAGATTGAGTAATGCAATATTCATAGCATTATGGGAAAGCAGGAAACACACTATCATAGTCCCTAGCAATATTCATAATTTATTAGGCATGCATTTCCAGATTTTCAGCTCACTGTGTTCACCTTGGCATTTCATCAAACATGGTGTGTTCATTATGGATTTGCCCTACAACATGCTTTTCTAGATGGGTTTTACTCAAATCATACATGTACGTTCATTATTGGAACAATGCCCTTCCCCATTTGTTCATCACACACAACCATTGGCATCCAATCGCCCCTTTCTATCTCCAATCACCATTCACCATTCACCATTCACCATTTACCATTTACCATTCATCCATCTCATAGCACATGTGTAAATGAAAGAAATGAAAAGAAAAGAAGGGGAAAGAGGAACTATAACTAGGAGGGTAGTAAGAAGCACCGACCTTGAAGAAATGAGGAAGAAACCCTCTTTCCAAATGGCTGTGAGTTGCTGCCCTAGCTTGATTCGTGAGCTCCACGAATGCTTGCACCGAAATCTTGAAGAAAACGGGCTTGAGGTTGATCTAGGGTCTCAAAACCCTTTGACTTCTCTCCAAAAATGGAAACCCTAAATTGGAATCGCCTTCTCCTCTTTCTTCTATTCTCTCAAACTCTCTAAGTGTTGAATGATACCCTAAAGGCTCGGGTTAAACTCTTAAGGTAAGAGTGAACTGACAAAAGACCGTAATACCCTTACTGGGATTTCTGCAATGACGCGAGGACCGTGAATAGTGCTGAACACATTGTGCTGTGAATAGTGCCAACTCGTGGTGCCGTGAATAGTGCCAACTCGTGGTGCCATGAATAGTGCCAACTCGTGGTGCCGTGAATAGTGCAACTCGTGGTGCCGTGAATAGTGCAACTCGTGGTGCTTGTGAATAGTGCCACTCGTGGTGCTTGTGAATAGTGTCAACTCGTGGTGCCATGAATAGTGCCAACTCGTGGTGCCATGAATAGTGCAACTCGTGGTGCTTGTGAATAGTGCCACTCGTGGTGCTTGTGAATAGTGTCAACTCGTGGTGCCATGAATAGTGCCAACTCGTGGTGCCATGAATAGTGCCACTCGTGGTGCTTGTGAATAGTGCCACTCGTGGTGCTTGTGAATAGTGTCAACTCGTGGTCTGTGAATAGTGCCACTCGTGGTGCTTGTGAATAGTGCCACTCGTGGTGCTTGTGAATAGTGCAAACTCGTGGTGCTTGTGAATAGTGCCACTCGTGGTCCGTGAATAGTGCCACTCGTGGTGCTTGTACAACGTACCCATGGTGAGCCGTACAACGTACCCGTGGTGAGTTGTACAACGGATGCACACAGTATACGTTATCAGAGTACGTTGTCTGTGCTACGATTTCCTACAGGTACAGACTGTTTTGGCCATATCTTTTGATTCGTTCGTCCGATTTTGACGATTCAACTTGCATTGTGTTCGTACTTCGAAGAGGAACAATTCTGACATTCGAAATTTCCAAATTCTTCCTCATTTATTAATCATACCTCTTAAAAAGGCAAGATGACAACGAAAGTGTCATATATTAAGCATGAAAAAGTTTGGGGCTTTACAAAAACACTCTAAGTTAAGGTGAAATATTCATGTTCAAAGGGGAGGTGAATAGGTCTTCTTAGCAATGTCTACCAATTTTAAATTTATTAAGTTATCAATCAGAGTTATGGCAAACAAAGCAAACAAGTGCGGAAAGTATAAAAGACAAGTAATCCACCACACACAAGATTTTTACGTGAAAAACTCTTCCGGGAAAAACCACGGGACCTAATTCAACACAAAATCCACTATGAGAATAGTTATCAAACACAAGACTTAAATATTACCCAACCGGACACCAAACACTGTTCTTTGGTACAAATTTCCATCTTGTAAAACAGTCACGAACTCCTCGTTCGATCCCTACAGCAACAGTTCCAGCTCTTCACCGGCTAACTCTTCTCAAAGTTTTCAACCACGATCTCCAAAGATCGATCTTCGTCCTCAACAGCTTTGGCAATGTCAACCAAACACTCACACAGAGTTCAAACTAATTGAAGGAATAAAAAATAGCTCCAATGGGACCTCAAACAATAATGGAGATCAACTGATGCACATCTAAGATAGAATACTTCAATCTTGCATCAACTAGAGCATGATAGAAGAGAACTAAGGGTATCCATCAAGTGGGGATTTAAGAACCCTAAAATCTTCAAAGTATTCTCTAAACTCTCTCACAACTTCCTAAGAACGAGCTAAGTGATCACCAATTAAATAGTCAAGGCAATAGCACTTGCTAAAACAAAGGTCAGATGATTTTAGAAACCAAAAATACGAGGTCCGTTCGAACAACCATGAGGGGCGTTCGAACGGCCATGGATTTGATGAATTTGGTTAAAAACGGGGCGCCAGTGAAACAATGGAAAATACTCTAACTAAGTTAAGGGAAGAGTGGAAACACTCTAAGTGAAAAAAAATGGAGAAAAAATGGGAAATGACCAGGTTCTGGTGAAGGCCAGTCGACCGACTGTCTCCAAATGGCCCAAAAATGGGCTTACAGTAAAGTGCGACTGAAGGCCAGTCGACTCCCCTCCCAGCCGGTCGACCGACTGTATGATTTATGGCCAAAAATAAGGCCACAGTGGGTTTCCAGCCTCACCCGGTCGACTGACCTTCAGGGATTTGTGATTTTCCCCCTTTGTGCACGAATCCTAAGGGCAATTTAGGGTTTTTTACCCCCTTAGGCTATATAAACTCACCCAAACTCGTGAGTTTTAGGTTACTAACACTTAAGAGAGATTATTTGAGATAAAAAGAGAGAGACCTAGGGTTCCAAATAGGGGTTTTCATTTGAGATCAAGGTGGAGCTCAAAATCTTGCCACCAAGGCTTGGATCTTCTTCCTCAAAGCTCGGAACGTCATTCTCAAGCTCAGGTTTTGCTTCGTCAAGCGTTCTAAACTCATTTAAAGCTTTAGATCAAAGAGATTTGATCTTCTAAGGTAACTACACTCTTCAGTCTAGCATTGTTAAGATCCAACCTAGAAATAAGGGTGTTAAGTTAGGGGTTTTCAAGAAAAGGGCAAATATGCTTAATGTTTGTGTTTGGTTGTGATTTTACTCAAAGAATCCATGATTTTAAGTAAGATGTGATGAAATAGGCTTAATAGCCATGATCGATGTTATGTCATTGCTATGAAAAGTATTCCATGACAATGCTTGAATGTATAAGGGTTTTCTTACTATCATGTTCATAAGCTTCATATGATTATGTTTAAAGGTTTTTAAGTATATTATGATGCTTCCATGATTTAGATATGTATGATTGGAATATTTAAAGCTTTCCAAGTATAATATGATGCTCACAAGCACTCTATGCACTTTATGTTTTGAATGATCGGCGTTTTCTCGCATGCAAAAGTATTTCAAAGTTCATAAGAAAAGTTTTAAAGAAAATCTCATAAAAGGACTCATAAGCTCATAAGATTTGACAAGACCAAACTTTGGGTTGACAAAGTCTAAGATCGGTTACAATTTCTCTACGGATCATAAGT
This sequence comes from Tetracentron sinense, assembly GCA_015143295.1. Taxonomy (NCBI): domain Eukaryota; kingdom Viridiplantae; phylum Streptophyta; class Magnoliopsida; order Trochodendrales; family Trochodendraceae; genus Tetracentron; species Tetracentron sinense. The sequence goes on along the minus strand of CM026569.1, from coordinate 31,794,447 downwards.
CTAAGATTGGTTATGAATGCTCATAAAGATCATGTCCAAGATCGGCTCACAAGTCTCTAGGGATCATAAGTCTCGCAAGGCTATCATAAGAACTCATAAGAAATTTACAAGTCTAAGATCGGTTCACAAGCTCACAAGGATCTAGTTGAAGATCATCTTATAAGTCTTTACAGATCATGTACTCATAAGGCTCATAAGAACTCATAAACTCATAAGACATGTTTTGTTTTCTACGTAGATTTTTAAGATAAAGTTTTGGAAATAATGCACTTTTGATTTAAGTTTGAAAGTATTGTTCTAAGTTCAGTCTAATGCATGTATCATGAGCTGTTGCTTTATATTATTGATTTATAACATTGTTAGTTAGTAGTTTGTGGTCGCTGAGTATTCCATGTTCAGTCATACATTTTATGTCGGTAAGTCTATTTGACATATGCAACCCAGAGCCATGAGTTGAAGAGAAGTATGTGGAAGAGACGGCGATCCTGTTACAGCCTCAGGAGGATAGAGATTTAGATAGGTGGCCCTTATCTAGACTATTGTTGAGTGGAGTGATAGTGAGGTTTCTTTTTGGTATTTTGTACAGGTGAGCATGTCCACCTCACTTTTTGGATTGTATCATTTGTATAAACTTGGAATACTGTTTTATATGTTAAAAGAAATTTTTAGTTTATACTTCCGCTATGTTTGTCATTTCCATTATGTTATGTCTTGGGTATCATTGTACAGGATGGTTTGATGTGATAGGTTAGTCACGCCTAACTCCTAGGTAAGATTTTGGGACGTGACAATAATCGTATCTTTGTAAGGTGTCATGAGGTGGATGACTCGTCCCCCTTTTCTCGTTACATGTTCTCTTTTTAACTCTTTTTAATTGTGGTTAAGATTCACTAACCCAAGAGTTTATATTTTTAACCTTGGTTTTTAGAAAAAATCATGGTTAACAGTTAAAAGTAATTACCCATAATTTAGAAGGACATTTGGTGAGAAAGGGGGCAAGATGCCGCTCCTACTGCTCTTTCTTCAAAATGATATGTTCTAATCTGACCACACCTACAAGAAGCAGCCTAGAGGCATCAAAAATAAGAAGCAAAACATAACCAAGTGCATAAGCTGAACACAAAGTAACTTATTTGGATTAAGACTTATTTGACTGAAGTAATTTGTTGTTGTAATAATAAGATCAAGGCCCAAGGTAAGAGGGTTCCAATCTACTCCAATGCTTTCATCTGCTTATTGAGTACCAAAGGCTTTCTGGATTTTTTTAATGTACTAATTACAGATACAAAGAGCCAAAGCCCTTAAAAAGTTGCAATAAAACTTAATTTACCTTCACAAGTAACCATTCATAGTTCCAATTATCTGTTCCTTAGACATTCAATGCCTCAATCAATTGATGCAATAGAGAATAAGAACGAAGAGTTCTAGAGTGTCAAGTCCAGACTTCTACCCATGACCTATAGGACTTTTGAAATCCAGATCATCAAGATTCTAGGCCACACTACAATTGACATCAACCAAAAGTTGGTAATATCATCTGCAAGGTCCTATACCCATCACGGGCGTATTTTTGAACCTACGCTATAAGGCGGTAAAAGTTTGGGTGCATCTACCCCGGAGTCATCTAGAACTCGCGAAGCAGTGTCAGTGCATCTGCCCAGAGTAATTTGGAATTGTTACACTAATTAAATGCAGACACGTTTTAGCTGGTGCACACCCGAGCAATGGTTCATTTTCTCAGGACCTTGGGCAAAGCCCAAAATCCTGAGAGGGGGCATTTGTGAGGGGAATAAGTATAGTCACTAAAGCATTCGACTCAGTCATACCCGGTCTAGCCATCATTGAACCCTACCCAGCTACACCCGTCTATTAAACCCGACTTGGGTTGAAAGACTTCACCCAACCCGACATATATATGCGAAGAAAACATCCTCCATCCAAAATTCCACTACCTAGCCTGAGTATTAGCACTGCAAGGCGATCTTGGCAAGATCTCAGAGGACGGCCGCTCGTCAACAGAAGGAAGGAAGACACTGTTACTACATGTTGGGAACGAGATAAGAGATTATAACATAGTCAGGTATGAACCCCTCCGGATGGTTTGACGGTGCTCATATGCACCCCCTACATGACTGCAAGAGTATGAATTTAATGTAAAACAGCTAGATGCAACCATAGGGAAAGTATAAATGACGATAGGTGTCACTATGGAAATTTAGCCACCATTCTAATCCGGGGCAAAAACCCATAATAAGGAATAGTGCAAATTATTAAAGAACAAAGAATTATCACGTATTTTAATTTGGAGGGAAAATAGACACCCTAAAATAATGAATAATGTCATACAAATGTCTATAAGAGATTCTAGTTGAGAGATTCGGTTGAGTCGATGGATGGTGTTATACATCCTTAGACTCTTGCCAAAGGTGGTTACATACTCCTCAAATTCAGATTAGACTAATAGAAACTTTAATAGATTTTTAACTTAATCAAGTGCTAATTAAATAATCATGAAACCATGATTATTAATAAATCAAATAAAGCTTGCTTAAATAAACTAGTTAAGCAATGCAACAAAGTAAACATATGCTAAATCATAATAAACTAAGCTAGACTAATAAATATGAAAGAGAAAAAGATAAATAACACAAAATAGAAACTAATCTAAGGTTTCTACCAAGGCAAGTGAATCCGATTAGGGATGCTTACGTACCATGTACATGTGATCAAGCCACACTTAGTGTTAAAGCATGCTAATTTGTATTTAATTATTTTTATATTTTATGGATAACCTTAACAATTTAAGCTCATATTGAGATGGGGCAAAGTGAAGCAGACTTAATTTATATTGAAGAAAAAAAACTAATTACAAACTCTAGAAAAATTTCTAAAATTAATATAGAAGGTCAATGCATGATCCAAAGGGCCCAAATCCAAGAGCAATGGATATGTAGATATAAAAAAAACAAGGAGCCTATATTATTATTATTATTATTATTATTATTATTATTGTTATTTGTTTTTGTATTTTTTGAATGACCATAACAGTTAAGCTCATGTAGAGAATAGAGCAAAGTGAAGTAAACTTAACTACTAAACTAATTTATTAGGACTCTTTAATTGGATAACATCCTTCAATGAGAGCATAGGCGACTTGTTACAATGCATGAAAGTACACAACACTCCCGCCCTCTTAAAATAAGCCTTATCCTCAAGGGTCAATCACGAAGCCAATATTCTTCCAGGATCGTATGGGTGCTATGCTATTATGTATACATAGTCTAAGGAATGAATTGAGACTAACACAATTCGATCAAAAAATGTTGAAAATGTCCACCAAGAATATCAAGTCCATAAAATCCTTCCCATCATAGTGTGACACCTCGATACATAAGAGTCTTGATGGATTTACAAAGTGCTGTGGAAATCCTTCATTCAATCACATTTGATCACTACATAAGAGTTTTCATTTGATCTTCATCTTCTTTGGGTGCAGGTGTGGAATCATTAATCTCTTGTTGTTGTACCCAAGTGCTGAGGCTCTTTTTTCATTTTGTTGAGGCTCTTTTTTCATTTTAGCTAAGAATGCTCAAACATCCTTGTTTTTTTTTAACCAATATCTAGTTCCATGCTATATCCACTATCTGGTTACATGCCATAGTCTCTAGGATAGCTGTTCTGATACCAATTATTACGATCCCATATCATTACTTTAAAAAAAAGATATTAAAAAGAAATTAAAAAGGGAAAAATGGATCTCGTTAAAGGGGGATTCAGACATTTTGATCTCTGTACGAGGGAGATTAGAACCTCCTTGGACTACTACTAAAACTATTAATTTCATTCATTTCCCTCTACAAATTACAACAACTTAAATACTAAAAATAATGAAATAATATCCTATAAAATAAGATCTAATAACTTATTTGAATCTACTAAACTCATTTAGTAGGATTGCATGATTGGATAACAATCTTCAACGAGAGCATAAGGGACTTGTTACAATGCAAGACGGTGCACAAAAGGTGCGCAACAATTATTGAAGCTTCATCTCTAGCCGTAACTGCCAATTTAATGTTGGGGGATGTCGACAAAACCCATTGGTGTTAGTGCTATCAAACAAGCCAGTTGTGCTTTGCTTCGGCCGATGGTTTGATGTGAAGAAGAAGTAAAAAAAAATGATATTTTCCTCAGAAGAAAATAATGGCGGAACTTGCTCTTATGCAAGCCATGGCGGCCGACAATCAGTTGGAGAATGTAATCCGGCTGACACACAAATGTTATCAAATGAGTAGATTTGTAAAGCTTTTTCTTTAATAGTACACTACAAAACTAAAGGATTTCAGTGGTGAAATTATAGCCGCGTTTAGAGTAAAACGCTGTTGAAGATGAGATATAGCGGCGTTTCTTATAACACGCCGCTGAAAACATGGCAGGAACCATGTATAGTGGCGCATAGTTAAAACATTGCCGCCATTGGTAATCTTTTGACGGCGATTTGAAAAAAAAACATCGTTAAAGACATGGTGGGAAACCAGCTTCAACGACGCTTATTAGAAGTCGCCGCGGAAACTGGCTCGCGCCAAGCCATCTGCGGTATTCTTAATGGTCTTTAGTGGCATTGTTTAAAACCACCGCTAAAGGCCCCATATTTGAGGATTTAGGCCCCGATCTTTTCCCTCTTCTTTTCCTCTTTTCCTCCTCTTTTTCCCTTCTTCCTCTCCTCCCTACTCCTGCTCCCTGCTCCATGCTCTCTGCTCTGATAACCCTCTGCTCAAGTTTTATCTCTCTCTCTCTCTTGCACTCTCTTTCGGCAGCCCTCTGCTCAAGTTTTCTCTCTCTCGCACTCTCAAGTGCTCTCCAGTAACCCACTATGATTGAAGAAGAAGAAAAGAAGAGAAGAGGACCTTCTCTATACTCTCCGTTAAGTTTCTCTCTCCTCTCTCTCTCTCTCTCTCTATCTCTCTCTCGGTCTGTCTTTGTCTGTCTCTCTCTACTCTTCCTGGACATGCAACCCTATCCCTCTCTGTAATCTCACTCTCTCTCTCTCTCTCTTTCTATAGGTTTTGGATTATTGCTCTCTACTCTGGCTCCCCTGCTCTCTCCAGCGGCAACCACCTCTCCAGCCACTGGTAAGAGCTCTCTCTCTCTCTCTATAATTTTTTGGGGTTTTGGTTTTTTGTAAAGATGAGGTTTCTCTGTTGGTAGAAACCACATCGATTATGCAATGTTTGATGTCCCTAGAAGATGCATAAAAAATTATAATCAAAAGATGGGGTTTCTCTGTTGGTAGAAACCCCATCAATTATGCAATGTTTGATGTCACTAAATTTCTTTCATTTTCTTGAATTGTACCGCTCCTTTTCTCTGTTAGGTTTGCTGGACTCTTGAACCCTTCTATTACTTTTTTTTTAATTGTTATGTTTAATGAGATTGATGATTGTAAGACTTAATTCATCCTTATGAGCCTTTCATTTTGGTAGTACTATTTTATTGCATTTTTTATGACAATAGTTTGATTGTGGTTGTTATCGTTAATTTGTTACACATCATATTATAGTTTTATAGATTGGTTAATAAGGTTTAACTTCAGATTTCAGAAAATGCTTTAATCATTGGTAGTTTAGTCAATTGTTCTTAGTTAGTAAGTTAGTTAGTTCAACCAATCTTTTATATTAATCGTTTTGTTTTCCTAAGATATCAGAATAGTTTGATAGTAATAATCGATAATATTAGAATCATTAGCTTAGCTGAAGGATTACTCTTGTGTTTCCATAATTTTGGAAATTGTGATGATTAGTAGTTTGTATGACTTAGCTTTTTTAATCTGTCATTTTAGAAGCTTTCTTTTTTATCGTTGTCATAGTTTAGGTTTTCTGATTTTCTCTTGTCATGCACATGATTCTTGTTGGGTAACTTCTATTTTGCTGAATTCCTTATCAGCTGATTCTTTTTTTCTTAATATTACGTGATCATTTAGAAGTGACATTGCTTGCTATATTTCAAAAAACTACCAAAAGTAGGTTCTGATTAGTCTATTCACAAAAAAGGCTTTAATTAATTGTCATATAACTAAGGCCCTATTTGGATAAACTACTTTGAGAAGAAAAAACTTCTTCAAGTGTTACTTAGGAGGAAGTAACTCCTAAAGAAGTCTACAAATGTCATTCCAAAAACAAACTAGCTTTCTTGCTTCATCCATTTAAGCTAGTATTTTAAGAATTAGAATGGATTCAATGAGTAGGTAACCCCCATGTGGTGGATGCTTAACCTCATATTTTTCAAACCAAAGCCATAATTTTTTTGTCATGATTTTGGAATTTTAAATTTGATATCATCCAGGGTTTCCCAGCAATCTTTATATATTATTGCTAGCTAGAGACTCCCTAAGTCCTTTTCCCTTTGTGGTTCAATTTCTTTGATTTTTTAAAAAGCAAATGTGTCTTTCTTATCAAACCTTGTCGAGATATAGATTGCGGTAAAGAAAGTACTTACTGATTATACTTGATTTTAGCTCTTTTCAAAGTGTGTTGGGATCGAGTTAAAGCATTTTTGCTCACCAAGATAACATTTTTGGACTCTATTTGAGTCTCTCTGTAGTTTCTTCTAAGTAGCTAGTTTCAGTATAACACCTAATTTAGATTAGTGTTATGTTTTTAGTTATAATTAGTTTTAGATCTGTTATTTAGAATAGCATTAAATCTGCTAGATTAGTATTAAATCTGTAAATAGCTAAGTTAATCTTCTTTCAAATACATAGCTTGGTTAATCTATGAATAGCTTAGTTAGTTTTTTTTAAATACATAGTTTGGTTAGTTTCTTTAATTTGTAAATAGTTTATTTAGTCTGTAGAAAGCTTTGTTAGCTTTTTTAAATACGTACATAGTTTGGTTATTTTTTACAAATACGCAAAAGCGTAGTTAACTTGGTTAGTTTTAAAATCCGTAAATAGTTTAAAACTTAGTTAGTTTCTTTTTTAATACGTGCATTGTTTGATTGGTTTTAAAAATCTGTAGAAGCTTAGTGTAGAACCCCGGAACCAAGTCCTCATATTGGGAATAGTGCTGAATAGTGCTATGAATAGTGTTTTGAGGCATGAAGCCTCTATGTGTTGTCCATGGTTATCTTTAATGAAGAACAAGGTTTTTACATTTAAATTGGTGTTTAATGTATGTGGTAAATTGTGTGAGAGTCTTAGAATATGCTCTTTTAGGTTTAGGAGTGTTAAAAAAATAAAATAGGAAAGTTGTCATTTCGACCTATAAATGCGTAACCGAACTTGAAGAGACTCTATTTTTCTAATCGGAATTGAATGATTCTTGAACCATTAGAAATGTATTGAAACCCTCTTCAAGGTTCATGTTTAACGTTTTTTCAGATTTTGAGTCTAAGTTAAGTCAAAGATAGGTTTTTCGAAGTTTTGTCTGCTGTAATTCCTGAGCAGCCACCGTTATGTCCACTTTGAACCATGAATAAAACATAATTAAGAGTTGTACATTGAATCAAAGTTGTTCCCATTTGAATGGCAAGTCTAACACAAGTTGAATATTCAAAATCTGATAAGAGAGTCAAAAGTTATTGTAACGACTCCAAAATCCCACAAGGCTAAAATAGGACTTTGGGATCGTCACATTCACTTAAACCTGCTTACAAACCATGCATACAAGGCTACTGCACGAGTCTCCCAAAAATGAGAGTAATAAAATTCCAATATATAAACCCAATCCAACCTGCACAGGTCTAAGGTCTATATATACAACTCACAATGAACCAATAAGTCTGATACACAACTAATAAGAAGTCTACTGAGCAACATCCTCTAAAAGTCAAATACAAAACTCTCTCAATGAAAAGAAATGTAAACTAAGAGGTGTAGCCGCCCAAGTCTCCGGCTCCCTCCTCAGAAGGCTCACCTTCACCTCCTTCCTCGAGGTAAGTCTCCTCAACCCACGGCTCCGCCGTGTACTCCTGCTCTAAACCTGCCAAGACAAAGTCCGGCTGAGTACAAAGGTACTCAGTGTATATAAAATCCAATCAACAATAATAATATACCTGCACTTAGTCAGAAACATATCCAATAGCATAATAACATAATCAGAGTGCGGAAGAACGTGTGCGCATATACATCATATCATCACCTTGACTCGTGTACTTGTGAGAATCTTAGACTTAGAAAACCATACACTTATGAGATACTTATGCTTACAAGACCACGTACTTGTGAGATGCTTATGCTTATGCACTTATTCAGATCATACAATGATGTGACATGCCATTCTTGGCGGATATGGACCATGCCTATGAATCAAATGTAATTAACATGCCGTTCTTGGTGGATACGGACCATGCCATGCTTATGGTTATTCAGAATGTCATACGTATGCCATGCTCATGCTTGTGGTCCACATGTGTGACTTGTGAGACTCTTATCTTAACATACACGTGCTTATGTGCTTAAGTGTCGAAATTAACGTTCGAGTCGGTAATTGCTTAGATTCCGATTTCCCACCATGGAAACTCCACTATATGTCCCATACCAAATAGTTAGAGAATTCCCGGTTTGAGAGATGTTCCTCTAAGTTCTTACCTTCCCGACTATCAATTCTCATGCAAGTAATTAAGCATACTTAACAAACAATCACATATATATTTCTTAACATCATTTATAATCCATTTACCACCATTTCATAAAAGTATCATAGCATTTATTCTCACAGACATTTTCACAAACACCTTGAGTACACATAATGTGAATCCATTGTTTCTCTACCTTTTCATGCATTCATCAAATCATAATTCCATCCATACAATCCATATATTCATCCACATCTACAAATTAATCACATCCTCCATACATTTCCCATCCTCCATACATTCTATCCATATTTAATCCACATTTCCAATCCACATATCCATCCATAATTAGCTTGTTTCTTAGAAAATTAGGGAAAATGCATCAAACATCTATTTTTACCATTCCTAGCATCTTAACATTCACAAAACCTTAAAATAAAGTTGATTAGGATAGTATATCGACCTTAGGAATCCTTCCCTTGGATTCAAAACGCTCCCGAGACGATTTGGAGAAGCTTCCCAAACTTTTCTTGCAATCTCCTATCAATCTCCTCCTTCTCCAAGAAAACCCTCTCTCAAAACCCTAGGGTTTCTCCCCCTTTTTGCCAAATTAGGTTAGAACTAGGTGGAGTATTTTAATATTTCGAGTAGGACCCCCTATTTATAGCCCCAAGGTCTGAGAACAAAAGACCAAAAAGCCCTTACTAAATTTCTGTAAAAATCATGAAAGACCGAGCGATCAGTGGTTATGACCGAGCGATCGGTTGCCTACCGATCGATCGGTGTTTATGACCGGGCGATCGGTCAAAAACACACTCTCTGGAAAATTTCCCCATACAAAATTTTGGACCAGTCGATAGATACCGATCGATCGGTTTTGGACCGATCGATCGCTAGTTCTGACCGAGCGATCGGTTCCTGCAGGTTTTGACTCCCTTTACTGTTTTGGCCATAACTTTTTACTCGTTCATCGGATTTTGACGATTCAACTTGCGTTGGATTCGTCTCTCGAAAATGAACATTTCTGACGTTTTAGAATTTCCAATTTCTACTTAAATAATAGACTAAATTGTCCCCAAAGTTGACTGATCTGTAATTCCATTAGACAAAACTCACTATTTACTTGACTTAAACTCAAAATGAGGAAAAACACTAAACATGAACCTCGAAGAGGTTTCCAACACCTTTCTAATGGTTCAAGAATTACACAATTCCAGTAAACGGTGCTAAAACTAGAGCTTCCTAAAGTTTAGGGTGTGTTATTGCATCCATCCGTTACAAGTTGATTAAGCCTAGTTTACACCACAATAATTAGGCATAAAAAAAACAATAAACATCAAACATCACAAGGACTAAAATACCCTTAACACAATGAAATAAAAACATGAAAACGATTCGGGTCTCTACAATTATGGTTGAAATACCAAAGCGAGAAAAAACTTCAGCCCAATTAGAGCACCCACATGCCGACGTGTGCACCAGAGGGCTATGAAAACATCGACATATGGAACGAACAACTCACTCGTCGACGTCTAGAACCCACTCGTCGAAGTCTGGAACCCACTCGTCAACGAGTACATGCGTAAGGATCGCGAGAAAGGAAATTTTAAAGGGTACAAGCGTGATTTTGACAACCCTAACCCTATAAATACCCAATTTTCGTGGGATTAAGGGTTTAAACATTTTGAGAAATATATTTTGAGAGGAAAAGAGAGAGAACTACGATTTCCAAAAGGGATTTTCATTTGATATTAAGAACAGCACGATTCTTGCATCCCAAGGCTTGGATCTTCTTCCTTGAGGGTGGATCTTCTTCCTTAAGCACAATTTCACTCCTCCAAGCTTCTCAACTATCTCAAGCTTTAAGATCAAAGGGATTTTGACATTTCCAAGATAACTATACCCTACTAACTAGCTTGTTGTAATTTCACAAGTAAATACACCTATTCTTTAATCTTGCTATGATTCAACCTCGAAATAAGGGTTTTAAATTGGGGAATGTTCTCAAGATTAATAATAAATCTATTTTTTGGTTATTATCTTCGAAGAAAATGTGATGTGGGTATGATATTGATAGAATAGGCTTAATGACCAAGATTATTGTGATGTTAATGCCATGAATGAAGATGTTCCATGTTTTTAAGATTTTTCTAAGTGTACTATAATGTTAATATGTCTTGTATAAATATGTATAAAATGTTTAAAGTTTCCCAAGTATATTGTGATGCTCACAAGCACTCCACGCACTCTATGTTTTACATGACTGAGGTTTTCTCATAAGCACTAGAAATTGAAAACAAATAAGTGAAACTCATAAGGAAATACAAGTATGATCTCATATGCATTAATCATGCCAATACGATTGGTCAAGGATGTTGGTAGCTCAGGGTAGTTCAGGTACTAATGTCTTCCTCATAAGCTAAGATTTAGAAATTCTCATAAGTTTGGTGGATTGTCCACGGAGGTTGGTAACCCAAGGTTTTGTGGGTACTAACCTCTTGCTCTAAGAAATTCTCATAAGTTTGGTGGATTATTGAGGAGGTTGGTAGCCCAGGGTTTTACGGGTACTAACCTCTTGCTCTAAGAAATTCTCATAAGTTTGGTAGATTGTTAAGGAGGTTGGTAGCTCAGGGTTTTGCGGGTACTAATCTCTTGCTCTAAGAAATTCTCATAAGTTTGGTAGATTGTCAAGGAGGTTGGTAGCTCAGGGTTTTGCGGATACTAACCTCTTGTTCTAAGAAATTCTCATAAGTTGATGGACATCTAAGGAGGTTGGCAGCCCAAGGTTTTATGGGGGCTATCGTCTTGCTCATAAGAAATCTCGGAAGAAAGTCTCATAAGAAATATCATAAGTACTCATAAGACTCACAAGAAATCTTATAAGTGCTCATAAGACTTATAAGAATTCTAAGAATTCTAAGATCTCAATGAAACTCATAAGCTAAGACATAGACGAACCCTGATTCTCACAAGAACTTAGATTCTCATAAGACACGCAAGAGCTCATAAGACTCATAAGAATCCATAAGATATGTTTTGTTTTCTACGAAAGTTCTTAAGATAGGGTTTTAAAGCTATCCACCTCAAAGTTAAGTCTTGAAGTATGATTTCTATATTTGGTTCAATGCATGAATTATGAATTGTTATCTTCAATGCTCATATGATATTATTATCATTATAACATTGTTAACTAGTAGTATGTAGACGTTGAGTATTCCATGCTCAACCGTACATGTTATGTCGGCAGGTCAGAGCTTCGATATTTGTGCTCCCGGACTATGGGTCGATGAGAACTATGGCGAGGAAGAGCCTATGGTAGCTGTTCTAGTAGAGGATAGGGACCTTGATAGTTGACCTTATCCTGACTACTTTTGAGCGAGAGTGAGGGAGAGATTGTATATCTTTTTGTATTTTGTTAAAGTGGGCATGTCCACTTCACTTTTGTTATGTTCTTCTTTTTGTACAAACTTGGAATATTGGGGTGCAACACTCAGTTTACGCTTCCACTATAGTTGTCTTGGGTGTTTTACACAGGATGGTTTGCTTAATAGGTTAGTCACGCATAGAGTCAAGCCTAACTCTTAGGTGGGATTTTGGGGTCGACACTTAGTTAGCTTGGTTAGTTTAAAAATAGTTTAGTTAAAACCTGTAAGTAGCTTAGTTAGTTTTTTTTTTAGATATGTACATAGCTTAGTTAGTTTGTAAAAATCGGCACCAATCTAAGTATTTCTTAAAATCTGCATCTTGTTAGTTTTTACAAATTGTGTTGGTTAGTCTCTATAAAGGAAAACCCCATTTTTTTAATTATGACTCCTACATAGATTTTAGGTTAATCTAGACAATAAAGTTTTGAAGTTTCATGAACTTTAGAATCCATCTTTGTATATTTTGAGGTTATTTTCAACTTAGGTTAGATTTAAATTAACTAGTTAGATTTGTAGAATAATATCAAAACCCAAACTTAAAGGACCCAATGTTTCAAAACCCAATTCTGGTGACACAAGGTCACATGAACTCACACAACTTTCAAAAAAGAGGGCAGGTGAGGCCTTTAAAGGATTCACAAAGGAGTACTAACCCACTGATGTGGGTTGCTACTCATAACTTGGACTTGACCTTAAAAATGGAGATGGACCTCGCTCAGGGTTCATTAATTATTCAAAACTAAAAGGAAAATGCAACTTACTACGCATTTCCACTATGTAATGAAATGTCAGTCCTCATTAGCCCTACACTCCCCTTTTTAAGACTCATTAATTGTGATTAAGATTCACTTACCCTTAGGATTCCTCTATTTAACCTTGGTTTTTTTTTTAAAAATAATATTAACTTTAAGTTGGTTAAGCTTAACCAAGCATAACCACAATTAAATGAGATGGAATGGGAAGACATTTGATAATGTAGTCAAATGCGGCGTGGGCTAATCCCTACTCAAATTAAAATAATCTCAAATCCAACAAGTACATGATTGTAGTTCGATTATTCAAAATTAAAATAATCTGAAATCCAATTAAAAAAAAATACATGATTTTACTGATGTTTACCCTCAATTTTAAGGTCGAAAATCGAGCTTGGGCTAACACAACCCAGCCCAGCCAAGCCCAGCCCAGCCCGCCCTTCACCTGGGCCAACCTCTTCTTTTTCTCTACTTTTTTCCCACTCTGAAACCCTCTATATCACGAGGAGGCGTTTGTTCTAAGGCACTTCAGAACAACCTGTTTTCCATTGCCAAAGAGACGAGAATGAGCGACTCCCGAGAAGGATCTCCAGATTGGCTTCGCTGTTTCCAGGTAACAGCAATATCTATTATTGTTTTCACTCAAGCCTATTCTCTTATGATGTTTGTTTTCCCCCTAACTTTTATGTAGTAGAAGTTCATCTCCTTTTTTTAACAATTCATTTCAATTCAAATAAAAAAGATTAACTTAAATGCATGTTCTTGGGAGCAAATCTTCTTGATTTCTTGATTTAGTTCTGGAATCCGTTGAATTTATGAACTGGGTTTTTAGTTTTTATCATTTTTGAGCCCTATTTTGTACTTCTAAGTGCTAATGATTATAGTCTTGAGTGAAAAAGAATTATATATGTTCATGTAAGCAGTCTCATTTTCTTATATGGGTCCTTAGCTTTGAACATTATTCTAGTTCTTTTTTCCATCTTACCTTGATAATTTAGATTTTTGTTGAATTTATTTTTCTCTAAATTTTAAGTGGGAAAGCTGGGGTTTGGCAAGGAACTATAATGTGGATGAGTTGCAGAGGATTACTTGAAAACAGAAACTATTGTAATTACAAACAGATGCATGTTTCCCATAGCTATAGTCCACCACATTAGAGGAATCAACCTTGATTACATTACGCTCATGTTCCATCTCGAGAAATTTGGATACCCTTACTAGGAGTCATGTATACCAGACGATTAATAAGCTCATTAGACATTTAGAAGAGTAAGCATGAGAAGCTCCTGCTAATTCCTTCATTGCCTAGTTGATTTTCTGTAACTGCTTTAGCACTGATTATGACCCACTTGCCATATACCCTCCTTTTGTAGTACAATATAACTTCCTCTATTTGGAACAAAGTGGAAATGGATATTCCAATCATAGAAAATACACTGGCTAGAAGCATGGTTTGAAAAATCTCCAAAACCATCACGCAATGATTTTGGATATACCCGAACTGTTACGTAAAACAGACACAATATTTATTCTTGTGCAATTCAGTACATAATAGGTGTAACGGCCATTTGCTTCCAATCATAGAAAATACAATTGCTAGAGGCATTGTTTGAAAAATCTCCAAAACCTTCTTGCAATGCTTTTGGAAATACCCTAAATGTAGCATAACACTGACACAATATTTATATGTGCGTGTTTGGTACATAATGGGTGTAATGGCCTTTTGCTTTATTGTTTTACTTTTTGTGAATTTAGATGTTACACTAATTTTGAATACATGTAAATCTAGGGTTAAAGATATGTTTTATAAGGTTTAGACGTTTCTTGGAGAGGTAAAAAACACCCTACTTCAAAAGACCCATTGGTATTTATATTAGTCATGTAACAGAATTTACAAGTGTGCAACTATAAATTTCCTAATAACAAAAAGACCATAAGAACATAAAAAGCCTAAGATAAGAAACCCATTAACACTCTCCCTCAAGCTCATAATAGCATATATATCAATCGTGCTTAGCTTGACAAATAGATCTTGAAGACAAGAACGCCCTAAAGCCTTAGTAAATATATCATCTAATTGACACATGGTCTGCTGTACGAGGTGTAGATAAGCCCGAATGCTACCTTTTCTTGAACAAACTGTATATCAACTTATATGTGCATGCATCTTTCATGGTAACGATGCTAGATGCAATATGGATGGTCTTCTGATTATCACAGTAGAGAGGCATAGGAGGGTTAATAGAGAAAACAAGCTCAGTTAGGAAAGTCTGCAATCACAATAACTCACATGACCCATGAGCTAAAGCACAATACTCAATCTTTGCACTCGACTGTGAGACGACCAACTGTTTCTTACTCTTCTAGGTGACCAAATTACCTCCTAGGAAGATACAAAAACCAAATTTTGATTGCAAATCAATCGAGGAACCAACCTAGACAACATCTAAATATCCAATCATATCCAGGTGACTACTCTGAGCATAAAGAATCACACAACTTGCACTAGACTTAAGGTGTTGAATGATTTGATATACAACATCAAGATGGGGTACATGTAGGGAATGCATAAATTGACTCACACAATCACTGCATGAGTCATATCTTGGTTCGTGGTGATCAAGCAGATTAGCTTTCCTACCAATCGTTGATACGTCCTTGGATTAGATATAGGTTCACCTTCTGTTGTATGCAGCGAGTGGTTTGGTTCCATAGAAGAGGAGGCAGGATGCTATCCCAATTTTCTAGTCTCGCTATTCACAAAGATCTAAAGCATACTTCCTATGGGGTATGAAGATGCCCCTAGAAGAAACAGCGACCTCAATACCCACAAGATACAAAAGAGAGCCAAAATCGTTAATCTATAATACTTGGCTCATGGTTTTCTTCACATGATGATCAAAGGAAACATCATCTCTAGTGATTATAATATTATCCATGGACACAAAAAGAATTGTGCGACCCCCTTGTCATGAGTGGACAAAAACAGTGTTATCGACATGATTTCGATAGAAGCCAATACCAAGATTTGTACTATTGAATCTTTCAAACCAAGTTCGGGCAGATTGCTCGAGTCCATAAATAGCCCTTTCAGCTTACATACCTTGTCATAGATGAACTTGTAGAGGTAGATCTACGTAGACCTCTTCTATGACGTCCCCATGAAGAAGCACATTCATCTCATCTAAGTTAAAAGAGACGCTAACCCTAATTTGCAGTAATGGAGAGGACTCATATAGAATTGAGTTTCGCAACGACGCAAAAGTTCTAGTATAATCAGTCTCAAATGTATGAGTAAACCCTTGGCCACAAGGCGGGCTTTATACCATAACAGTCTTGTTGGGCCGATGCTTAAGAGTGTAGACCTACTTGCATCCAACATGTTGTTCTCTGAGGAGTAATGAGACAAGGTCTCATATCTCATTCTTCTTAAGAGACTCTTATTCTTGACACATAACACCCTTCCTTTCAAGGAACTGTAAAGCTTCAACAATGGGCTGAGGGATAGTGACAGAAGAGATGGCTCTACTAGGCCTGGTAAGATGGAGAGATTGTATGATACAAGACAGACTAGACTGATGGTAAGAAATATAGGGTCTCTTACCTCCTCGATGAGAATTGGTTTGCAGCTCCTTAGCGATAGTCAGGGGAAACACCTGGATGAGACATGGGAGTAGTCAAAGGAGTAGCAGTAAAAGGAGATTAAGAAGGTGCACCAGATGAATAGTATCAAATATTTTAAAAAAATGTGACATTCATGGAGTTTGGATTCAAATCTTGAATAAAGCTGGTACACTTAAAGACTTTAGGGGCTACAGAAAACGAATGAGTATTTGATATGATAATCTGCAAAGGAGATTTCACATCCAACACTCTATATGGTATGCAATTGATAAGGTAGCAAGTCATGACAATGGTGACAATCCAAGATGACGTTAGAACATTCACACCCATTAATAAGGAACAAAGTCACTTCTAAATGTAGCTCGAGAGTAGTCACCAATTAATATAACAAAGTAATGCAGACCATCAATCGAACTTATAGGGCTGGCCCCCCACACATCAGAGTGAACAAGAGGAAACAAAAGGGGGAGTGTTTTTTCCATGAGACTATTTGGATACTAAATAAAGGAATCTGATGAAGTGGAAACGTGGGCGTTTCGAAGAGGGTAGATAAACTGTTACTTTTTTTTTTTGGGTCTGAGTCTCCAAGTGCCATTGATTGGGCTTCAAGATTATGGAAAGATTGGAGATTGGTTGCTAGTGCTGATATTAGATACCATAGTGTAGGTCTAAATATTGTGTTTAGTCATACTCATAGAAGTGCCAGTGAAGATGCTAAATCAGTGGCTGAAGGTGTACTTAGGGGTTCATTGTACATTGAAGGCGGTCCCAGCTTCTTCTTCTTCTTTTTTTTTTGAATTATGTCAAAAAAGAAGAAGATAGGTTGTTGGTTTTATTGGCAATGTTTATAGGGTTGCGTTTCACACCGATCCAGTTGCAGGGACTGTCATCATCTTCATTCCAAGATTTCAGATTCGCATTTGAATCTTGGAGATCAGCCTTGAAGACAATCAAACCCAAAGCATCATCACTGAGAATTGAATCCAAGAGGAATGCTAGCCCTACTCTCAGTCAACCCATACTCTCATCCTCTACCAACCACTTGTCCATGTTTTTAGTGAGAGAGTGCTTTAATCGTTAAGAAGAATGGACAATGGTTGGTGGAGGGTGAGAGTAGGGCTAGCACTCCTCTTGAATCCATATATATCACAATATCCATATCTAAAAAGACAAAAATGAGAGTAGGTTAAGTAATCCCAAATCTGAGATAATGGTTGGCCGGCATCAAAGGATTTGAAGAAGCTCCTTGGAATCTTGAACGAAAGAAGGTAATATACAACAAGACTGATTTGCTGACCAGCTTCAAAGAGGTGTTTAGTTCTGAATTTTAACCAACACAATTTTAACTAATGTTTTTAAATAATCTAAATGACAAACCCTGTCCGGCTATCTCAAGTGACCCAAAAAAAAGGAAGGAGAGGAAGAAGAATAATAGAAGATGAAACTTTACCCATGGAAGACAGGGACGGGAGCGAGCAGGGTTCAAGCGGCATGAGCATGTAGAATGGGTTTAGGCGGAGGGATTGAGTGGGCAGCGTGGGTTCAGCGGCATGAATTTGCAGAATGGATTGAGATGGTTGGGTCATGAAAATTAAGAGAAGGTAGAGGAACGCAATAGCACTTGCATCAGTTAATGGCTGGCCCATTCAGATCTGGGTGGTCTAACTTATGTTTGCTTTAGATTTCCTCTGGCAGTAAATCCCTGAGAATTGTACTGGGTTTTTAGTTTCTTATTATATCTTAATATGCCCCAAAATTTGATATTTGAAACCACCTCATGTCTCAGAATAATAATGATGATAGATTTTGATGAACTTAACATTCCTACTAGAAACTTTGTAGTATGTATCATCTTTGTCTTGATGCTAATTGCAAGAGCTTACTTTATTGAACAGGCCCCGACACAGCCAGTTGTGACCTTATCATCAGATTCAGATTCAGATTCATCTCCAAATAATAGCCCAATAAAGGAGGATGTAAAGGACGATGGTGTTTTTCATGAAGAACCATCTCTGCCTAAAACATCTCAATTGGTGGAGAGAAAGCAAGATCAAGTTACAGTTCTAATTGACAGCAGTGGAGAGTCTCCTGTCAGTAAGGCTCCAAAACCAAAGCCTCCGAGAACCCGGCTGAAAGTTGATGATCATGTACCCGTTAAAAAGAAGAAAATACAGAAACACCCCAAAATAGAAGGTATTTAGATGATTGGGATGCCAATTGACAATATTACCTTTTGTTAAAGTACACAGTATTGGGGAAAAAAATTGTGATGGTGGTTCAATATAAGCTTTTGGGCAGGAACTTCTTTTACGCTGAGTTTTCTCTATAGCTTCTCTTTGGTGTAATATCTTTTTTTTAAGTTTTATTTTATGCGATAGTTGATAGTGGTGATACAGGGAATGAGGGTGCAGAAGAAGCGCCAGAGGAAGAAATATTGGAGAAGAATATTGAACCTCGGGTAAGGTGCTGCAATAACCATTACACTTGACAGCTAGTGAGTTCACTTATCTACCCATTAGTTCACTGATTCACCTTAGAGAGTCAAGTAACGTGAAATCGCTAAACTATTAAAAAAGTTCACTTCTGTATTGACCTTATCACCTGTATATAATTTGCAGGTCTCCTCCTTAAGGTTACCTTTGGTACTCTCCGAGAAAGTCCATCGTTCAAAGGTAGTTCCATCTTTTATCCTGGTTATTTTGTGCTGATTTTATTATATTTGCCTTGTCTTAAAAATCTGAAATGGAGTCTCAGATGAAGCAAGAACCATTTTTGGATCTCTTTTATATACTGTGAGGCCTCACCCTCTTTTATTGCATATAGCATGGATACATTTGCATGAACATGTACAGAACATTATTATAACAAAAACTCAAGATGGGAGAGTAGGAGGAGATATTCCGGGTAAAAAGCAATTTTAGACAATTTTTTTTGGTAACGAGGAACTCCAATCCCAACCTTCGGATAGACCGGATAACCCCCAGGTGCATGCCGCAACCCACATGAACCGGTAAGCCCATGAGAACCATGGAACCTTGGGGGGGGGGGGGTCCCAAGGGGATGGTAAGAGTCGAACTCAGGACCTCCGCTTCTTGAAGCGTGGTCCCTTGTCAACTGAGCTACCCATTGAGGTTAAGCAATTTAGACATGGGTGTGCCTTTTGGGTCCAACTAAAACAAGTAAACTTTTGTGTGTGTGTGTGGGTAAGCTGGGTTTGGTGGGACATCTTCCAGAAAATGACAAAAAGAAAAGTGGATACGCAAATGTATTTTAGTATTTTGCTTAGCGTAAAACGTAATTTTCAAATTTTAGTCAATCAATTGGAAAATTTATGTTCCCAAGATAACCCTAGAATGTAGTATAAATCTTCGCATATTATGGGGAACCTTTACTTGAACAGATCTAGGCACAAAATGCAACATTGTGTTGACAACTCTCAAAATGAAGGACATTTGAAGGGTGGGACACATCATTCAAAGGGACCCACTCGGAAATCTCCTCCTTATCCTCAATGCCTTATCCCAAATACTTGGGTTGGCAATACGCATCCCTTTCAACCATTCCGTTTTAGTAGAACTTTCATGGCACTGAATTTTGCGAGGTTTCTTACATTGGCTGCTAACCTGATGCGACCCTCCTCCTTTATCTGGGCTTGGAATCGACCATTCAGCGCAAAGCATAGAAATAACTCACCGAAACCGATTCTTATCAGTTTTGGAAAGGTTTTGTATGATATAATAGCTGATGCATTAAATATAAGGGAAAAATAAGACATTCAATATTGAGTTGTATTGATAGGACTCAGCTGATTTGTATCACTACCATTAGACTTGTTCATGGGGTTATGTTAAAATCTTATAAACACATCTCATTCCTTCTTTTCTCCTATCCTTCTACACCCCAAAACTCGTACTCTTTTTGAGTTTTTGTAATAAAAAACTTGATTTGGAGCTCCAATCAAAGGATCAAAGAATCTATCATCAAGCACAGACACATCAGCCACGATCTACTATATAGGACATGATTAGTGGCTTATTCTCATATAGCTAGAAAGTGATGGTGATGATGATGATGATGATTTATATGAGCCAGCCCATAATTCTGTATGGCTTTAGACTTAATAGTTAACTACTTAACTCTTTACTGTATCTATCTTTTTTATTTGTTAGTTGTTACATAGGTTTACTTGTTTAGTTTATTAGTTATTTATGTTTTTCATTTCATTGTGTAATAGTGTTTTTGTTTGCTACTTTGAGTTTGTGCTAAATTGCTTCAATTGACTTGTTGGCTTTTGACTGTTGCTACTTTTTAGTTGTTACTTAATTACTTTTGTAATTTTTTATGTTTGATTAAGTATTTTAATTTTATCATCAAATCTTTTGCATTTGACCATTTTATTCATGCTTTGATTTTATTTTTAAAAAAAGAAATCCAACATGTATGACTCGTCTGAAACTGATATGTATTGGCTATACGCAGTGTAGTCAAGGTGTCTAGGCGATGCCTAGGCGATTAGCCCCGGCTAGGCGAGGCGTTGCCTAGGCGACGCCTAGGCGTGGCCTAGGCGATAAATTTAATATAAATATATATATAATTATATATATATCACGTATATATATAATATCAAAAAGATCAAAACTCCACACCCACATTCCACAAAAACATAAAATAAAAAGTCTATTACAAGCATTCATCACATAACCAAAGACATGTTAACATAGTGGAGTATTAAACACTTCAAAATCTGGGCAAAATGCCCAAATTTGTGTCGTCCATGTATAATATTAGGCAGAGCCCCCTACAATTGCCCGGGGGGGTGGCAGGGGGGGCAGCGCCCCCCTGCGACGCACGAAGTGCGTCCGCAATCTGGGCCTAATAGGCCCAGATTGCGTCGAAAACGATATTTTTAGTGAAAAAAATTGATATTTTTAGTGAAAAAAACGGTTTAGAATTTTATTACTACTTCATTACATGTTTTTATATTTTTATTTATTTATTGGGAAATTTTGGATTTTTTTTAAGCAAAAAAAAAAAAAAAAAAATTTTTTTTTTATAGGATCGCCCGCCTAGAGGGGCGCCTAGGCGACGCAGGCCCAAAGTCGCCTAGGCGACCGCCTAGGCGTCGCCTAGGCGACGCCTAGACTACACTGGCTATACGTAACAGTTTTGGTTGAATCCATTGCGACGTTGCGTATCCCTTAACCTATATTTAAATCCTTGGCACAAAGGTGAGTTCACTCAAAAATTTCCTACAGCCGAAACATTTACCAGATTAGATTATCCTAATAACATAAATATCAATTTTAAATTGGTTGTTTGATTTAATTTTCTGACCTTCAAAAAGAATGCTAAAGATCGGATGATAATGATCATATGATCAGGTTGGCTGTTGGTGAATCTTTCCTAGAGTCTTGGGTCACTCCATTAAATGCTAGTTCCCACACCGCTGCATTTTCATAATCATTTCCAATTTAAGCTGTCCTATTATCCAGTGGTATTTAGTAACAGAGTTTACTTTGCCCGGCTGCTTGGTGAAAGTGAATTTTTTTTTCTTTTTTTTCTCAGTTCTCTGGCACTACGTTATGTTATCGTGCAGAAGTCTCCTGAATCAAGTTATACTAAATTAACTCTAGTATCGTGTACAGCTAATCTGCTGCAGCAGAATGTTATCTTTGTTACCAAACACCCCTTGGGTCTGCTATTTTCTTCTTGAGAAATGCTAGCCTCAGACACTGACTTCCAACCTCTCACTGGTAGCGACATGTGTTGCTACTTTTCCCTGTTACCTTTAGAACCAGTTGAAACCATAATTTCCTCCTTTGAAAAAATTGTTTTTCTTAACATGTTGAAAGGGTAGTAATGAAAAGTTTTGCTACCACAGTGAGACTGTGAGAGTCTGGAAGTCTGTGAGGCCAGCACTTTTCTTTCTTCTTTGGTGTATAAAAGTACCATTAAACTTGTGATCCTAAAGTCCCAATTCATATGTGTTCAATTGAGCTAAGACTCCAAAATGGATCACATGAGCATAGTTATATTACACAGTTTTGTTGTGCTTTCTAAATTACTGGTTTACTCTTTTTCTTATTTTGATTTGTAAATCATGACTGGGACCTTCACGGACATCACAGAGGCATGGTTGTGCTTTTAGAATATAGTTTCTTCCGGCCTTGACACTGAATGCACTTATTTAGTGACACTCATACAGCTATTACATTATATCTAAGGCCATTTGGAGAACTTGCATGTCCATCAGTTGGCCTATTTGAATGTGTCTGTCACTCTTTTGATTGAAAGTATGTGTTATGTGCAGGCACTTGTTGAGTGCGAAGGAGAATCCATAGATATGAGTGGCGACATGGGTGCTGTTGGGCGAATAATAATTTCTGATACTCCATCTACAAATCATGAAATGCTCTTTGATTTGAAAGGCATGTTTTGGTTCTTACACTTCTCATAGCTCTTGGATTGATGAGGAAACATGGTTATATTTCAATATTGCATTTTGATTTGTAATTTTAACCATTCTGTAGTTATATACTTATATCTAATAGATCTTTTATAATCTTTTCACTCTTCTTAAAAAGACTATAAAATTTTAACACATTGAGTTTTTAAATAAAAAAAGGACTGTTGAGGAACTCGTTGTGCTTTCACATTCTCAAGTTACCAAGATTTGCTGGTACAATTTACTTGTCTATCATAGCTTTTTTTTTTAAAACTTTCTTGTGTTTATTTTTTATTTTTTTATTATTACCCCTTCCACTCACCATCTTTCTTTGATGACTGATTTTATTAGTCTTGTCAATATTTCTGTTATGCAGGCTTTCCCTGTATGGTGGCCTTCATCTGATTCTTTGGAATGTATTGTGTTAATATTTCAGGAACCATCTACAAGACAACCATAGTTCCTTCGAGAACATTCTGCATTGTACGCCATCCATCACCATTTGGACTCTTTACAATTGTCATTAACTAATTTATTCTAAGTTTCTAACATAAATTGTATGATGTATAACACTAATCTCTTTCTCTCTCTCTCTCTCTCTCTCACACACACACACACACACCCACCTATACATACAATATATATATATATATATATTTATATATGTATACATATTAGTTTAAAATGATTTTAATTGCTGCAAAATGACTCAGAACTCCTTCCCTTGTTCAGGTTAGCTTTGGTCAGACAGAAGCAAAGGTTTGGTTCATCCACTAACTAACTGTTCCTTTGGGTTCACAACCTTAAATTCTTTTAAGTTGGTTTCTATCCTGACATAGTCTAATAGGCGCTTGGCGTCACAAGTTATTGCTTGCTTTCATTCATATTGATTTCTCCTTTATTGGAATATGGTTAGGAAACTACAAATAAAACCTATTTATCAATTTCTGGGGACAAAAAGAAATTTTCTAGGACCTATTCGTGATATGGAAATAGTAGGTTGAAACAACATCACTGCCCAAGCCCTATCCCAACTATTTTGGATTGGATGCATGAATCCTGTTCTATGATTCCAGTCTATCTAAAGCCACACCTTTTTTTTTAATGTTCTTTTGATCGGTAAAGAGCAACTTACTTTGTAATATTGTGAGACCAGTATTTTGAAACCTGGAGCAGATCAGACTGTTGAACCGTTCAAACTACCAGTAAAAAATTGGGTCTTTGGAACTCCTAAAACCATCTCAACTTAAAAAGTCCATATTTGCAAAAGCGTTCAACCCATTTGGTTGACCCATCGAACTATTTTGCACGTGGAAAAACCAAAAGACCATAAAAAATCGACCTGTCCATAACCAGACTTATTTCCAATTTTGGCCATTTTAATAAGCCAAAAATTACAAAAAAGACTTAGAAGTAAAAAAAAAAACCCTCCACTTAGGGTTTTAAACAAAAGCAAATATCATTTGCGAGTTGCTCATTTTTCAGTTCTTTGGGAGAAAGGAGGCTAGGGTTTTCAAAGAGGCATGGTGGGATTTCGGTCGACTAGGATCAACAATTGAGTTGAGGGTTCACAAAAGAGACGGGTGGTGGAATTGCAGAGAGGGAGGGAGGGGAAAATAGAATGGTTTATGATTATTAGTTATATATCTAATGTTTACTTCGAAATATATGACTTCACTGGCACAACTGGGTTAACTCGGACAGTTGAACTGTTGTACCAGGAACCATGCTCTTTGATGGGTTGCTAAATGCCCTGGGTTGAAAAGCAGTGCACATGAGTTCAAATCTTTTCTTACTACTTCAGTCCCTATTCCCTTGTCATTTTAGAGACTTCGATCTATACAGCTGTAGTAGCTGTAGAGCACACAATATAGGGGAAAAAATTCTAGTTTGAAACACTTGATCTAGAAGGTCTGCTAATTGGATCTATATGAAGAGATTGAGGGGCAGGAGCAGTATTAGTATCTTTCTAGTTCTTTATGTTATAAATCTAATACTCATTTTATTTCTGGTTGATCTGGAAGGAGGGTTTGTCTGCAAATATTTCATGGGAGGGAGGATTCTCCTAAGACTAAGGAGTTTGAACTGCAAGCAAAATGCTCAAGTTTCAAGATAATAAGAAGCAACTATATATTTTATGGACCAACCAAGAAATTTAGTTTTAGTACTTTAAGCTCCTCGGGAGGTTCATTGCTACTAGAGAATAAGGATTTTGAACATCTTACACGATGCTCAAGTTTCAAGATAATATGGAGCAACTGTATTTATTTTAAGAACGAACCATGAAATTTAGTGTAAGTGCTTTAAACCTCTCATAATGCGTAGTTATTTTGTAATTTTTTGTATGCTTGTATCAGAAGATTAGGCTTGTCTGATTAAGGTTGAGTCTCTTTTCTTGGCATCGTTGAATTTTGAGAAATTTAGTAGAAATTTTGAGATTATACTTCTGTTTTTGTTTTTGTTTCTAACTGGTATTTTAGCGTGAAAATCCTTTTACTGTATAGTTTATTGACTCAGTGGCATTTTTCTTAATCAGATAGAGGCTGTAATGAATGACTTCATCCAGCTGAAACCCCAATCTAATGTTTATGAGGCTGAAACAATGGTTGAAGGTTGGATTTTTATTGAATCTTACCATTAGCGTGGTTATATCATATGATATTCAGTCTTTTACTTTGCGGAAAAAAGCCACTATTCCTTCACCATCCACTTATTTATTGACAAGGTAATCAAGAGGTCATGATCCGACATTTTGACTTGCATTAACATTAAATCACAATTCCTTATGAGCAGGAACGCTGGACGGATACTCATTTGATTCAGAAGATGAGGCGGAGAAAATGGCTAAAGCCGTTACTCGTCAAAGTGATCAAAACAATGAAGCTGATGAACAAACCAATGGAAAGACGAAGGGAAAAGTTCAGAAACCATCGGTAGGCCGTGGAACCTTCTTCATAGTATAGACCACTCTTTCATGAAATGATGAACGTTATATATTACCACACGCGCATGCTTATTTGATGGGAGTATGAATGCAGGGGGTGATCCGAAAAAAGGGTAAAGCCGGAGGAAAGTTGCGGAAGGAAGGAAGAAGGAAATCTCAAGCTCCAAAGAAAGCTAAGGGTGGGAAGAAATGAAAGACATTTTCTGTATCCTACTTCCCATAATTCATATATAAAGTCAGCTAGAAAAAGAATTTGTAAAATAATAGAGCAAGGAGATGAAGAGAACCCTCTCCTTTATGTAGTTGCTACAAGCTTTCTTTTAAAGTTACTTCTATAATCAACAAAATAAACACAACAGAATATGAGTTTTGAGACAACATTAATGAACTAAGAAAATACAGAGCTAAAACATGTAGCAAGAGAACCCTTATTTTTTCAATCAAGAGTATTAAAATCGTTCCTTTCTCTACTCACCCTAACTTGAAGAGCTTTGGTCAAGAGGCAACTGATGAGAGTAAGAGGATAAGAAAAGTGAAAAGAGGATTGAACTGGAAGAGAGAGAGAGGGTGAAGGTTCATGGTCAATTCACATTTTAGCACTATTAGGTGCTGTTTGGAATGTATAAATTTTGGACCTACTTGTCTATACATCTATAGAGGGTATATGTTTTCACGTTTTAAACCGTTTGGTAACGAGTCTATAGACAAATACACATATCATTTCTAAAAATAAATTTCAAATTTTTGGTATTTTTGGCAAAGAAGTTTGCTTCTATTGCAAGTAGATGATGGACGAAATTGTCAGTTTTACTATTTTGTCCTTTTATGTTTTGCCCATTTATTATTATTATTATTGTTGGTAAAAGGTTTACTGCCACATAACTATTTTGACTAGATTTGTTTGAAATAGACAAGGTCTAGCTAACAGAAGAAAACCTTATAATTGTAATATCTAGACACTTTTATAGTCTAAAATTCCCTATTAAAGTTTACCTACTGTAGACCCTCTTGTAATTAATAACTTTAATTTTGGTGGAAATAAATTATATTAATTATAAGAGAATATTATATATAAGAATCACTTTATATTGGTCTATAAAAAAAAAAAATTTCATAATTTATTTTGAATATAAGCTGCAAAAGGAATTTTGGGAAGAGAAAAAATTCCTTTTGAACTCTACTTTTTGTAGAATTCTCCCTTTAACTTTTGTTAATTATTTTGAAGTCCTCATATAATGATTTTTTTTAATTTTTACTTTCTAAAATATTTAAAACTTTATAATATATATGATAATTTATTATACATAGCCAAAATATCTAAAATAATTTTCTCATTCTCTTCCTGATATCTTTTTGTTTTTTTGGTAAAAGGTAATATAACACCTAACAAACACACACTCAAACCTAAGGTAACTGCTAAGGTGCCATAAACGTGAGTCCAAGCAACCATGTATTAAACCATCATCAAGGTATGTATGTGTTTACTTTCGAGGAGGTAGCATCCACTACAACATCAACGCAAGTAAAGGAGATTTTACAAAATTTATTTAAAGAGTTGAAAAGGTTAGTAGAGTTGGGTTCCAAACACTGATGAGTCGAATTTGAAGCCTTGCACAAGAATTAATGTGAATGAGTTTACGAATACTTCTCAAGAGTTTTGGTTGTAGAATGAACAGTGGAAAGTTGAGAGAAACATGAGTTGTGGAGAAGATCCTATAGTTCTTGGATACAAAGTTTGATTACTTTGTTGTGACCATCGAAGAATGGACTTGGATGTTAATGACCGTCGATGAGCTTATGGAATCTTTGCAAGTCCATGAGCTAAGATTTAACAAAAAGACAAATAACTTGTTGGAGTAGTTCCAAAAATGCTCTCTTTGAATGAGTAAAAAAACAATTCAAAATGACAAGTAAAATAGCACGCTACTACGAAAGAAGAGGTAGAGGCAGAAGACAAGTTACCAAATGATGTGTAGAAGGGTCAAAACTTACAAAGGTCAAGAGGACGATGAAAAAATAATACTTCAAGACCCAACTAAAAACCAAGGTATGATAAATCTAATATTAAATGTATTAATTTCAAGAAATATGGTCATTATAATTTCAATTGTTGGTATGCATCTAACGATAACGTTGAAGGAAAAGCTAATCATGTTGAAAAGAAAAAGAAGAGCTCATTGTCTTGTTAGCATACAAAGGTGATGAAAGTAGAGAGAAAAATGTATGGTACCTTGACATTAATTCGGGCATGCAATCGCATATGTGGAAGGAAAGAGATATTCATTGAGCTTGAAGAATTGATAACGGGGCAACGTCACTTTTGGAAACTCATAAAAAATTCTAGTAAGAGGGAGAGTTAAAATCTTGATTTCATTGAAGATGATGATAATCAATTTATCTCTAATGTTCCGGATATGGAAACTAATATTTTAAGTTTGGGGCAACTATTAGAAAAAAAGAAAGAAGTTATGATATATGCATGAAGGATCATCATTGTTCAACTAGAGATCAAAAAGATACTTTGATTATACAGGTAGCCATGTCAAAAATTCTTATTAAGCGTTCAAAGTGGTGGGGTAAAACGTTTAGATTATTACTTGAAAGATACTTCATGATTTGGGCATCTTGGATTGAAGCTATTATTTCAATGCAGAATGGTGAAGGAGTTACCTCATATATATATATATCTCCAAAATCAAATAGGTGAAGACTTTATTTTGGCGAATAACATGATCAAAATTTTTCAATAGGGGCATTAAGAAGTCATTCTTATGGAATTATGTGGACCAAATCCAAAATCATTCGTTGTGCTTATATGTTTCTTGACTTTTGTTGACGACTTCAGCTATAAGACTTGAGTTTATTTTTGAAAAGAAAATTCTAAGGTGGTGATAATTTTTAAACAATATGAGGTATTTGCTGAACTGTCAAACAAATATTTGATTCATATTCTAAGGTGTAATAGAGGGGTAAGTTTACTTTAAAAGCTTTGAAATTTATTGTGAATTAATTTTCATTTAATCACTTAGTACACACCTTCACAAAATCGTGTAGTCAAGGAAAACAATAGAACGATCCTTGACATGGCAAGATTTATGTCGAAAGGGAAAGTTGTTTCTAAATATCTTGAGAGAGAAGCCATTATTTTGTGCGGTGTATTTGTCGAATCACTACCCAACTAATAAGATTATTATGAGTAAGGATGTTAAATATAATAAATAGGAAGAAATGAAATTGGAATGCTAAAAAAAAGCTAAATATTTATTAAAGAAGAAAATGATCGAGTACAAATTGGGCTAGAAACACATTCGAATTTTGCACTGCCATCTTCTCATGAGAATGTATTATCACCTCCATCTTCGTCGCGCAAGGGATAAGAATCCTATGCGAAAAGATTGAAAGAATGATCGCCAGTCTTTCTTTTTTTGGTCTTCTTAGAAAATTTATTCCTAATAGGGTTTCACGAAGTAATTCAAAAAAAAAAAAAAAGTAGAGGGAATCAATGCGATCAAGAAAAAAATATAAGGGAGTTCACAAAACTCTCAGAGGGACATAAAACTATTGCCTATTGGAGTTTAATGGGCTTCTAAGACAAAAAATAATGCAAATAGAGAAGCCTAAAGATATATAGTAAGGTATTGGTCAGAGGTTATAAACAATGATTATGATGAGGCATTGGTCTCTGTTTACCTTGCAGAAACTATTAAGTTGGTAATTTCTTCTGTAGTTAAAAAAAAAAAAAAATCTTTCAAATGAATGTAAAATTGGCCATTTTAAATGATTTTCTTGAAGAAGTACACGCAAAACAACCTTTGGGGTATGTTAAAAAGGTCAAGAGGATAAAGGTTTAAAACAAAAAAAAGAAATTTGTATGGCTTACACAAGCACTAAGATGTGGGATAGCATAATTGATTTTTTTTTAAAAATTGTTCATTGCTTATATGAGGTTTACCTGGACTTATCTGATGTGGCGGGTTGCGGGCTCCCGTTGCACCCTTGGGGATTAGTAAATGACCCAAAGGGTTGGGGACAACCCGAGTTCCCCCCCCCCCCCCCAAAAAAAAAAAAAAAACCATATGCCTTGTACTCAAAAATATATGTAAGGGGATGTGTTGCCTATTTTCTAGTATGTGGAGAATTTAATTTTTACAGGAGGCGACATCAAGGTTATCAAAGATTTTATAAGAAATAGTATGGTTCATGACCTGTAAAACTTGTATCAAAGGAAAAATGACTCAACAAATATTTTCCAAGGGTACTAGAACAAATGACGTACATGACCTCGTGCATTCTAATGTTTGTGGACCAATCTGACCCGTTCTCGTGTTGGTCAGGTATACTTCATCATCTTCGTCGATGACTTTTCTTGGCATGGATATGTCTACTTGATTGAGGAAAAATTGGACATCTTTGAGGCTTTTAAAATTTACCTAGCTAAAATAATTCTCGAAGAGGCCTTTGTTCCCGTAACATTAATTGACGATGAAGAATCAATACATTATATGGCTGGAATACAAGATCCTAGGCAGGGGTGGAGCCAGGAATTTTTCTTTGGGGATCAAACTATATATATCAAAAAAATTAATAGAATTGGTTATGGTGCCTTGGGCTTTTGGGGGATAGGCCCAATTATTTTATTTCATTTTATATATTTTTTTGAATAATGGATCCATCGTGGTTATAAAATTCGTTAATGTTGCAATTCAAAAAAGAGTCCAGTAACAAGAAAAAGTGAAAAACATGGGTTGGTCTTCATTGGTTCCTTCCCACCTTTTTAATACCCACTAGCTGTGGTTAAGAATCACTTACCTCCTAGGCGTTCATCCATTTAACCTTGATTAAAAAAAATAAAAAAAAATTTAAGTTGGTTAAGCTTAACCACAGTTAAAGGGGATGAAATGGGAAGGTATTTGCTTATGTAGTCAAATGCAGGGTGGGTTAATCACTACTCTAAAATTACTATATTTTTATATTATGAAGATTTTTTTTTCACACGTGTGTTGCGTGTTCAGTGGAACACGCGCCTCCCCTACTTGACACATATCCCTTTTAATACCCATTAATTGTGTTTAAAATTCACTCACCCCTAGGATTTATACATTCACCCTTGGTTTTTATTTTAAAAAAAATTAACTCCTAAGATAATAAATCTTAACTAGGATTAAAAGGGACAAAAAAATATCAATCACTTTATATCATACATGTACAATTTTTTTTTGGGTGGGGGCACTATATACAAAAATTATATATTATGTATTTTTTAAAATTTATATATACAAAATATTAAAATTTTTTTAAAAAAAATTTGGGGAGAGGGCTGGCTCCACCCTATCCTAGGGAAGACCAATGGATAAAAATCATGTAGGAGGAGATTAATTATATGGTTAAGAAATTTCACCAAGTGATTATAAGATACGTTTTCAAGAAAAGTGTATAGATTCTTGTGTATATCTCAAGTGAGTGGGGGCAATGTGTAGTTGCTGCTGTTGTATGTGGATCGATATTCGAAACAAAAAATTGTTATATGAGAATTTTGAGAATGATTTTATGTTCTAAGCATTCGCATTCACTGCCAATGGGCATTAGAGTTCTTATGATATTTTAGCTTAATTAATCATTGAAAATATTCTTAATTGTTATATGCATGCACTATAATTAAGTTTTCTATTTAAGATTGCTTATTGGTGCGTATTATGGATATTGTCCAATTGTACCTTGACCATTCTTAATGGATGGAAATAGTGGAGATCTCTAATTAATAGAGATACAAATCTTAATTTGAGAAGTGTTTAGATATCTTTCTGTAGCGAAATCACTGGGTGAGCATGGCATGAGACCAATTGCTAAGCGATCAGTGATTAGTAAAGGATTCCTAAAATGCTTGAGCTTAGACATGAGTGGGCTACATGTCAGCATGACTTCATTCAGAAGACCTAATCTATTACATGTATTACATGTAGTGTTTTCATAACCGGACCGGTCGTCGAATAGGTTGGGTGGCCAGTTTCCGATTCGACTGTGTCCTTTTTTTTTATTAAAAATAATTTTTCCTTATTTTTACCTAGTTTTACCACCGGTTTCTAATTCAACCGGTCGATTATTCCAATTCTAACACAAAGGTCGGTTCTTAAAGTGGTCTGGTTTTGGAGGTTTTGAAAAATGGTGAGGGGACCGGTTCCAATTTTCCCATTTATGATAATACTGATTGCATGTGGTGTGTCCAGCCACATGGGTTGAAATTTTCAGCCACATGGGTTGAAATTTTGAGTGACATATACAAGTTACATGAAGCGATGGTGACCATTGATGGATAGACATGTGCACTCCCTAGCATGAAGTATTTATGATCCATCAACACTTACATTTGCACTTTATCTATTTCTTTTATATGTGTTGAATTTCAATTGATATTTTCCTTACTTTGGCATAGAAATCGACCTACATGTTGAACAGTGTGTGCCTGTGTATGCTAGGTATGGATGGCCTAGTGGAGATGAGGCTGTTTTGCCTATTACGTACCGATGACCATATGATTTACACTTGTTGGGGTCCAGATTAACTGTTAGTGTTCCAAAATATTTTTTATAAAAAAAACTATTAATCTATTGACCAAGTGGAGGATTATTAGTTTTTGGCCTTCTAGATGAATTTATTGTAATTAATCATGATTTCTTAATTTGTGTGAATCATAAGATTAAATGTGATTGATTTTTACCCATGCGGTTGGATTGTGGGCATTACATTATAAAATGAGTAGGGACAATTGCACTATAAGAAAGTGTAATTTGTGGGTATTTGGTATTCACATTCCATGATGGAAACGAATCGTATTATCAATCCTTGTTAGGGTTTATAGGTGATTCCATAGAGTCCTCTTATTTTATGATATTTAAGGAGCATTTGGAATGAATTTTATTTGTCAAAAATCAATTGTGATAAATTTGATTGTGTGAAGATTAATTAATTGTCAAATGATCACTTTTACAAATAATAGTGTTCGGGAAATATGAAATTCTCGTGATTATTTGTTAATTAATTTCTACACAATCAATTTTATCACAACTGATTTGGGCTAGTAAAATCCGATCTAAACACCACCTTAAAGTTGGAGAAAAAACTGTTCAGCTTGTTCTAAGGATAACACATAGGAGAATTTCAAAGGATACATTAAATAAATGAGAAGAAAGAGATACGCATAATTTCTCTAGGGATTTGAGGTGTGTGTCATCTCCCATTATCAAGAAAGGAAGATCTATGTTAAATCAATGGTTAAAAGATTGCTTAGTGTTTTTCCCTCAAATTCATAATTGTTTTACATAGGAGAGGTATGTATTTTTATTGCTTGATAAAATTATTATATCTTGTTATTTTCCCTCAAATAATAGAAACTATGGCTAAAATGTTTTATTTTGGGGATTGAGAATGAATCCCAACAAGGTACCCCTTAATCGTCCCCTCCTAATCGCTTTGGGTAGGTCTTCTTTGGTTACGTTCATGTTTGGTTACGTTCGAACATGACAGAGGCCGGGAGGTCCGGGGACAACGGATCAATTCATTCCCCCCGGTGCATCCACTGGTCAACGCATCTGAGCAATGCTAGGTCCACTTTCCAGTCATCCACTATCTCCTATTTTCATACAAGAAGACAAATAAGGCAAGCATTCTTTTGTTTTTTGGGGGGGAGAAGAAGGCAAGCATTCTTTTGTTTTTTTGGGGGGAGAAGAAGGCAAGCATTCTTCCAAAGGGGAGTGCTAGCCCCCCACTCCCAACTTGCACTCTCCCCTATTCGAGGTAACGACACAAGGAATTTGTATCGTCCTTGTGGGCCCTACATTTTTTTCCTTTTCCTCAAAAGCGCTGTTGTCAGCATCGGACCGAACCAGACTGGACCAGCTGGTCGAATCGGAAAACCGGGAACTGGCCCCCTCACCGGTTCCCAAACACCCCAAAATCAGACCGTTTTAAAAACCGGTCATTTTCGTGAAAACAGGATGAATCGACCTGTTAAACCGGGAACCGGTGGTCAGATCCGGTCATAAATGGGTAAAAATGAAATTTTTTTTTTAATAAAAAATACACGGTTGAACTAGACCAGTCAAACAGGGACCTGGCCACTTAACCGGTTCGATGACCGGTCCGGTTCTAATAACATTGCTCAAAAGGAAGAGTGCCACAAGGAGAGTGGATTGCAACAAGGACATTTTTTTGGGGGGCTTTTTAGTGAAAAACCCTTATGTTGCCAATTATTTGTAGATACCCTTTTCCTTTTTGTGATTTTGTATTTTACCCACTAACTTTTAAATCATTTGCAAATTCACCCTTCCAGCCATAACTTAGTCACCGGGTGTTAAATTTTTTCTAAAATTACCTTTTACCCCCAAAAGAGGGGAGTGCAACAGGAGAGAGTGGATTGTAAAATCTCATTTCCCAATCTAAAGGCAGCTTTCCTCTTAACTTTGTAACCTTTCTTTCTTTGAATGAAAACAAATTACCTCTTTCCCTTGGAACATTAGACTTTTTTTTACGGGCCCAACTACCCTCCACGTGGTATCACACGCATAGGCAGTAATAGGCTAAGAGCTACGCAAATGAGTACCAAATCTCTTATTTTCTTTCAAATAAAATAGGCAAACTGGATGGAGATATGATCTCAATTAGGAATATTATTACTCCTAAAGTTCTCGAGTCCTGCATGGTAAATGAGTGGACTTTGCAAAACAAGTGATTAGCGTACGTTAGATAACGTACAGTCAAGTCCGTCACTTTTACCCTGGTTAAGCTTAACTAAATTAAATTTATAAATTATAATTTTTCTTTTTAAAACCAAGGTTAGATTGCTTAACAGTAAAGTGAAGCGTTGAACAATGAGGACTCGTCATTTCATTAGATAATGTAAACCGCCGGTTCCTTAAGTATTTTCTAAGCAGAATACGCCTAAAATAATGAGGACTGCTGTCACTTGTGAGAAAAGTTTACTAGAGCCGGGTTAGCTTGGTTGTTCGGCTCGACCCGGCCCAATCAAGCTGAGCTCAAGCTTGATTTTTAGGCTCGATCGGGCCGGGCCGTACAACAAAGTTTGAAATTTACTTCGGGCCGAGCTCTGGCCAACCGCTGTTTGATTCAGCCCGGCTTGAAGCTAGGCCCAATTGAGGCTCAATTCGACTTGAAGCTTGTCCCAGCTTGAATATTATATATAATATATATATATATATATATATATATATTATTTATATATATCATTATTATATATAAAATATTATTATTATTATTTAAAAAATATTTTATTAAATAAAACAAGCTGAGCTCTAGTTATCTATTTGAATTCAGGCCTAGCTTCAGCCGAGCCTTTCGAACACCATTACAAGCCGAGCTTCGGGCCGAACCTAGATTATCCCGCTTTCCTGCCGAGTTGAGCTTGGCCAAGCCCGGCTCAGCCCGATCCAAATACAACCGCAGTGAGAATGTAGCCCAAAACTGAAACGGAAAATAATCACCTCCCGGTTGGTGACGTGAGGGGCGTCTCAGCTCCCCTATACTTGCTACGTGTCCCTTTTTAAACTCCCTTTAACTGTGATTAAGATTCACTCACCCCTAGGGTTCACTCATTTGCCCTTGGTTTTTAGAAAAATAATATAAATTAATTTAACCCAAGGTTAAAAACACTTAACTCAAGTTCATGGCAGTTGAAGGGGCGGCACCACGCGAACTATTGCTCAACTGAAAACACAACGCAAATTTAAGACTTAGGCCTCGTCTTAAAGGGATTGGGGTTTCAATGGGACAGGCTTTGAATATGCACGGCCCAAGCCTAACCCGTTTGCAAGAGGTTTTTGTATACCGAATTCGGTTTGTTGACACCCTTAAGAAAAAGGCCAAACCAGGCCTGGCAGCATTTTTTTCCGTTTAAAGGCCGCAAGCCCCAAGACCAGCTGCATTTTGAGATCCTTACAAAAGGCTAATAATCACAAACAAAAATTACGACCATCAGCATATGGAAGCTGCCCTGAACTCATGAACCAGTAACCACCATATAGAACCAATTTTGCTGGGTAGATAAAGAAGCTGTAATCTAAAAGATTGCAATACAGAGATCTATTGAACTGAGTTACTGGTTTCCACCACTTCTCCATGAAAAACACCTAACCCTTATCCGGTTAGAAATTCTCCCATGACTGTCTTGCTCATGGAAAATAGAGGCAAAAATAAACTTAACACAAACCATTATTTACGATTTAGACATGCATATCACATAATCATACAAGTATGATGCTACAATATCAAAACATACAAGCATTCGAACATAGCAGATGAACATAATTAGAAGGACGTGTTGCTAAACTCACTGGTCATGTGACATACATAAGTACATAACCATTATCCATAGCAGATTAGATTTACCGGCTTAATCCATTCAAGATTTGGGTCAGTAGATTCCAGGTATAATCCTGTATGGCACCTTCTCGCAGTATAACTTCCAGTATTTCCCATACCTGCATGCAGTACCTCGTCAAAATTCCATGCAGCATTGATTGTAAACTATTCTAGACCAAATGAGAAGATATTGTTGCTTGAGTCTAAAATGATCGGATCATCCATTCTATGCAACGAGAGAAAAAATATGGCAAGGATTCCACAACCAAAAAGAAAACAAGGAGAAAAATCTCAAGTTCGATGATTAATTGGATGAAATGGACTTTTTTTACAAGAGATATAGGAAGGCCACCAATCCCCAATCTACTAGCCATGCGCCTAATACTGTTCCTATATATAGTTGTAACTCTTTACCATCCCTTTTTCTTTTTAATAATAAACAGTGGTTTGTAAAAATAAATTGCATCCTCGAGCCACATCTGAGGGAATATTGAAATAAGAATTAATCTTTACAAGGAACTAACAGCTACCAACAGGATCGACAAACCAATGTTCTAACTTCGTTCTCTTAATGGATTTGTTGAGATAGAGAATTTTTTTTCTTTTAAATCTTTTAAAATATTTTTCTTCACATTTTAAGGTGTGTTATGTGCTTCTGAAAGGAAATATATCCTACAGTTCTAGGGAAATAAGAAACAATCTCATCACTAAAATTAAAAATAATAATAATCTGGGGTTAAATATGACACTTGAAGATAGAGTGCAACGGGCCCTTTCCAGCCTTTGCTTTCCATATCAAAATAGAAAATAAAAATTGCATTGACAAGAAAAGGCAAGCTAAGTATTAGATGAAGAAGAATGTTAATTTGGTTTTATGTGCTTACTTGGACTGGCACCGATCGTCATCCCTTTTGGCTCGGTCGAAAAGAAGGATTGTAAGAAACACCACGTAGAAGTAAGGTAGAAACTGTAGATCATCAACAAAAAAGTATGATAAAATTTCAAACAAGATCGTCCAAAAGCTCCGAATGTGGAAGAAAAACAAATAGTAGACAAGCGTACATGGTTGAAGAGAGCCGGCAGGGTCCAGAAAAAAGCAGCTGATATTTCTGGTACATAATGGAAATGACGAGATAAACCCCACCTGCAGGAACCATGAAAATAATAGATGAGGCCCAGTTAAGAGTTGAACTTATTAGGGCTCCCAACTCACTGCTTAAGTCCACATCTTGTAATGTAGTTAGCATAGGAATACTCCATGTCTGAACCGGAAGAACCCAACCTTTCCTGCTCAGCCACACGTGGATGCAAGTACCTCCACAATGATCTCTAAAGCAAAAACAAGTTCCTGATTGGAGGATCTTAATCATTTGTAGAAATATTTCTTAATGCAATAGTCATGATTGTTAGACTCATCCAACTGGATCAATATTAGGCCAATGAGACCACCAGATTGGAATACACTAAAGGGTGGTCTCAATCTCCCTGCATGCACAACAAGTGCACTGTAGAGATAAGGAAGACAGCTTCTTCCTGGTCTTGTGAATTGTGATTGAATATTCTTCTTGATGCCAGTTTCAAATTTCAATGATAATGCACCAGCCAAAGAAAAACTCACCATCCTGAGGTCAAAAGAAGGCTAGATTTTGTTTCCCCATTAATGGTAGTATAGGAGGCCACAATCTGCAAAATAATTGAACCAGATTGCGCTTAACCCTGAGTAGAAAATTGCAGCAAGGGAGTACTCGGGAATTGCCACCTAAATATAAGAAAATAGGAGGTGAAATGGAAATCAAAGCCAAACACCTTTGATGGAGCTTTCCCCCAAACCAAGCACTTGGCATTTGTTCTGCGGAATTCTTGTCTTTGCCGATCACAATCATAGTTGACATATATGCATATAACGCCTGCTACTATAATGAAAAGCGCAAGCTGCAACAATGGGAAAACATTTTTAGATGCAAGAAGATACTGCCCGAATAAATTGTGTTTTAGAAAATAATTGGAGAAATAACTGTAAATGCAGAAACCTGGACTTCTATTGAGAAGATGGGAATTCTATGCTTCCTACCTGTGCATATGAGGTACAGGAGTTTGGGGCCAACATTTTTGTGACTCGAACATTGGATATTTTTGAGATAACCATTTTTTCTTATAATGACACCAACTGATTATAACCATCTAATCAATCACATTCCCTTCGCTGACATGGAGAATAAAACATGTGAAATAGATGTCTTAGATTGGGTGGTTATGTTCATCCAGCTGGGTTGAATTTTTGGCCTAGATAGAGGGTGCATTCGAGTCAATGGACCATGACCTCATTGTATATGTGCAAGACATACAGTAGGATAGGGTCCTGTGGGAAAACGAGAATTCCCAACTTCTCAAGACTAACCAACTTATCTCATATTCTCATACCAAATCCAAGAAAAAGATAGGAATGACTAACCAAGTAAGGCTCATAAAATCCCCAATTTCAGCCCGAGAAACGAAGAAGGTTTAGATGCTATGGAATATTATTAAGCAACAGCTCAATATTAGTTCCTACCAATATCTACCATTTCACGAACCTACTCATTTACCTGAAAACCGAGATTTACGGGATGGTTTACTAGGTACATTCCAGGAGAAGTATAGACAGATGGAACCCATACTAAGCATCCCCAACAAATATAAAAGCCAGCTGCCAATACCCAAAAAGAATGAGAATCAATGAAATGAAGCATCATTAGTAACACTTGAAAAGAAGAAAGAAACTGAGATAAATGAGATTTATCAATTACTATAATTTTAACCAAATTAAGAATCAAAGTGCCACAATGTTGAACCCATAGAAACAGTTTATCGTGCAAAAATTTGGTAATAATATTCTGGAGCTAAAATATTCTTCACGCTTCACATAGTATAACAAGCTTATGTGGTCAAGTAATTGTGTGTTTAAATAAGCAAAAAAGCACACCAATATATTTCATCTAAGTACGTAAATGGAAAAGTTCTATTGCTAACATGTTATATGTATATTTTATAATTATAATTATGTGTGTGCATAACTGCATATACATACATAGTAAGGATCACAAGCCCATCGTCAAGCCAGGGAGATTAATTGGGCAGTAAATTAGGAATAGGATATCTATATTCTTTTATTTACTGCCTTTGATGTATCTCATGTGTATCGCCCAAAGGGGTTTTCGATATATATATATATATATATATACCAATGTCTTAAAATTCGGCAAGTTGACTTGAAACTCAGTAGAGTTGACTCAACTGAGTTTAAGCCGACTCGCCAATAAACTCGGTTTTTCCTAGTAAAGGCAAGTAACTCAGCCGAGTTGACTCGATCGAGTTACTTTTTTTTCCCTGTTGTGAAAAGCTTATGCAATATTTTGTTTATCATTTGGGAGGGAATCTCTATTCACCAACAGATTGGTTGGGATACAACCAAATTCACTATTCTACCAGCCAATACAACAAAACTCTGCTATGGTTGTATGATCTCGCTGAATCATGAAATTTCTTATTTTCTTTTCTTGTGTTATCTAAAAATTCAGCTTCTACGTATATGAAACTATATAATTTTAAAAGTTTGATAATTATCCAGCAAATATATATGTAATTTTATGTATATTTTAATTCATATATATATACATGTATATATTTATCTCATTTACGTATATTTTATCATTAATTTTAATATTATACCATATATATATATAAAATATTAAAATGATATTATATTTGTTTGTGTTAAAACAAATAATATTATTTTAATAAAATAATATTATATTATATAACATGACGTGTTCGTGTTATCACTCTACAATGATCTAAACTAAAACATCAAATAAATAAAGAAAAATTTAAATAAACAGGCATTTGAAAGTTTTTGTTACCAAATTGATTATACTTTAGTAATTCCTAAAACAAAGAAAAGACAAAAATATAAAAAATTGTCTGCATAGAGAAAACCATCTAAATATCAAAAGAAGAAACCTCCAACTAAACAAAACAAATCTACAAAGAAAATACCCACATGTTATA
Source organism: Tetracentron sinense (assembly GCA_015143295.1). Lineage (NCBI taxonomy): Eukaryota > Viridiplantae > Streptophyta > Magnoliopsida > Trochodendrales > Trochodendraceae > Tetracentron > Tetracentron sinense. The sequence continues at coordinate 31,754,265 of CM026569.1, read as the reverse complement.
AATATAAACAAAAGCATCACTAGGCAAATTAAAGGTGTAAAAAAAAAATCAATTGAAAATGTTGCACGTCTTGCAGAAATGATTGTAGCAAATCAGAACCAAAAATTTGACCATCGACCCACATTGAAGAACAAGTGTCTACCTTTAAAGCTTCCTTAGTGGTTGCTCGCAAGCCTACAGCCCCCACACATTGGTCAAAACTCTAACCCGAGGAGCATGATTGCTAATCGAAATGTAAGGAATACATCTAATAACAACTTGTTAGCACAAGTTGTTTGCTACAGATGCCAAGAGGTGGGGAACCATTCTAATGAGTGTCCACAACACAATCTGGTCAACCTGACGGAAGATCAAGAAATGGAAGATGATGTAGAAGACAAACTACATGACTTTGAGGGTGATGCAATGTACAATGAAAACGTCATGACCGATCCTATGGTTAAAGGACCTGGAGTCTAATAATACAGCAAATTCTTCTTTTCCTACCAAAGAATATCAATGATGAGAGGTGTCTGCGTAGCAACATTTTTCTAATGAAGTGTACATCCGGAGCAAAATTATGTACAATCGTTATTGATAGCACATTGAGTGTGAACTTGTATGAAAAAAAATGGTGAAAATATTAAAGATCAAGGAGGAAAGGCATCCAAAGCCCCACAAAATACAATGGTTTAGCTCCAATGGAGAGGCAACTGTTCCTAAACGTTGTCTTATTAATTTTTCCATTGGAAACAAATATGAGGAAGATGTATTCTGTGATGTTGTTCCCATGAATGTGTCACATTTTACTAGGACAACCATGGCAATGGGACCGTGACACTATCCATCATAGGAAGCAAAACACCAACACTTTCACTAAGGATGGGGAAAAGACAATACTCTAAACCATGAAAGAGGATTCTAGACCTATGTTTTCTAAAAATGAGGGCTCTAACCTCTTAAATGAGCAAAGGTTTATAGAAGACATCAAGAAAAGAGGATTCAAATATACCATAATTAGTAAAGTTGTCCTCACACCCATTCCTACACCTCTTTAGTTCCTCCTAAAAGAATATGAAGATTCGTGCCCAAAGAGTTACCAAATGGGTTTCCACCAATGCGTAATATTCAGCATCATATTGATTTGTTGCTAAGATCAAGTCTTCCTAATCTTCCACACTATAGAATCGGCCCAAAGGAAGACAAAGAATTGCAAATAAAAGTAGGTGACTTATTGAGTATGGGAATGATAGGGGAGAGCATTTCTCCATCTGCAGTGCCCAGTGTTTTAAAAGGCGTGCGAGGTTTATGCCTCGAGGCGAGGTTTAAGGAAAACGCCTTGAGGCTCAACCATGAAGCTTAGATCTCATGAAACTCACACATCAAAGTGCAAGGCTTACATGAGGCATACGCCTCACGCCTTGAGACTCGCTTTATGTCTATAGAGTACGCCTCATAGATTAACTAAAATTAGGATTCTAGCCACAATTGAGACTTAAATATCATTTTTTTTAAAAAAAATTGTTAACTAATAAGAAATATCACTTTATTTATTTCAAATAAGACATTGAAAATGAAGATGATATTGGTTTCAAGTTTCAACTAACGCTTAACTAATTTAAGCTTTTAAAACCCTTTGAGTCTAATTCACACTATTTCCCTAAGTAGACATTCCAAAGATTTGGAGCCACTGGCCTATAGTACAGTTCATGACTTCTTTGCAATTTTTTACTAAAATTCTAAATCCACAACTTGAATTAAGTCATCATGACTTTTTTGCAAATTTTTACTAAAATTATAAATCCACCACATGAATTGATGATTGACCATTATCTTCAATATGTATTATGAACCTGGTTAAATAATTTATATAGTATTTTCTACGTGTATGCGTGCACCCACACGCACACACACAATGCATACAAATACAAATATTTGTATGTATCTCTCTCTCTTTCTCTGTGAATATATATATATATCATATACTATAATATTTCATTAACTTTTTGAATCTTTTTGCAATTTTTCTTATACAGTATTTATTTGCTAAAATGAGAGGGCATGAAGCTTTCTTGAGAGGCTTAAGCCTCATGTCTCGAGGCTTACGCCTCACACATCTTGACATCCTAAGCCTAACGCCTTGCCTCACGCCTTCACGTTTTAAAACATTGGTGGTGTCTGCTTGCCTTTTACACCTACAAAGGATGGGATATGGCAAATGTGTGTGGACAACAGTGCTATTAACAAAATCACATTTAAATACCATTTTCCTATTATGCGACTGGAAAATATGTTGAATGCACTACATGGGGGTTTGGTATTTTCAAAGCTTGATCTACGAAGTGGATCATCATATCAGGATATGCCTAGGGGATGAATGGAAGATTGTGCTTAAGATGTGTGATGGATTGTATGAGTGGCTGGTTATGCCATTTGGATTATCCAATGCCACAAGTACTTTCATGAGGCTTGTGATGCATGTCTTGAGGCCACTTATGGGCAAATTCATGATCGTTTACTTTAACGACATTTTAGCATACAACAGGGCAAATGATGAGCACTATAAGAATTTATGGCAGGTGATGGAAAGAAGTGCGGTTTCTTACAGATCGGGTTGTCTTCTTGGGGTATATTGTTTCTTCTAAGGGAGTATTTGTTGATGAAGCCAAGGTACATGCGATCATTGAGTGGCCCATTCCTAAATCAGTTTATGAAGTTCATAGCTTTCATGAGTAGGCTACCTTTTACCATTGGTTCATACGAAATTTCAACACCTTCATAGCACCCATCATAGAGTTCATGAAGGATGGGAATTTTGTGTGGACAGCTAAAGTACAGAAGATCTTTGAGATGATAAAAGAGAAGATAATGCAGGCTCTTGTCTTAGTATTATCAGACATTAGCAAAATGTTTGAGGTAGAGTGTGATACTTCACATGTTGGGACTGGTGCATTAATATTACAAGATGAGCAACCCACATCCTTCTTTAGCGAAAAGCTCAATGATGAAAAGAAGAGGAGTTCAACTAATGATGTTGAGTTTTATGTTGTGGTTCAGGCGCTACATTTTTTGCGGCACTATCATATAAACCATGAGTTTATTCTTCACTCTGATCACGAGGCCTTGAAGTACTTTAATTCGCAAAAGAAGTTGAGCTCATGACATACAAAGTGGACCAGCTTCCTTCAAGAGTAAACTTTTCTTTTGAAGCAATCGGGTGCACAAAACAGAGTTGTCAATGCTTTGAGTAGGAGGGTCTACTGCTGAGTAAGTTATCAATTAAAGTGATCGGATTTGAAGCAATTCAGGATCACTATCTAGATGATGCTTTCTTTGGAAATATTATAATAGAGTTGTGTAGTGGCGAATTGGGTGACCACTTTGGTATTGAAAAAACCCTTGCAATTGTTGAAGAACAGAACTTTTGGCCGGGACTTTGTCGGCTACTACAAAGCCTTCTTTAGGTATGTATTGCAGTGAGCTACAATTGGGGATTTCAACAACCTCTTCCTTTAGGGGAGAGCACCATTTCTATCCTATTTCAAAGGGTATGAGGAGCATGTGACTGGCCATTGAGGTTGACTAGGTAGGCTGATGATGTTGATAAGTTCGTAAAAAGATGTAGAGTATGCCGAACTTCTAAGTGACACTCTCAGAACACAAGATTATATACTTCATTACCAATTCCCAGATTCCTTGGGAAGATATCAGCATGGACCTTGTCTTGGGATTTTCTCTCACACAGCATAGGGTTGATTGTAAATTGGTGGTAGATCATCAATTATCCAAAATGACCCATTTTATTTCATTTTGCAAGAGCTATGATGCTTCACATGTTGCACACTTGTTTTCCAGAGAAGTACGCCTACATGGCTTACCAAAGACTAATACATCTGACCGAGATGTAAATTTTGTTGGGCACTTTTAGCGTATTTTATGAAAACAGATGGGATTTAAACTTCAGTTTTCTAGTGCCTATCACCCCCAAACTGATTGACAAACGGAGGTAGTTAATGAAAACAAATGGAATTTGGTTCTCTTGCAAGTCAAGTTTGCTTACAACAACTCCATTTAATCGCACTATGGAAAGTCTCCACTCTACTGCAAATAATTTCTACTTATGCAATTCTACTGCAAACCTACAAATTTAAAACAATCCTAAAGTAATTGTAATACTAAAAGCCTAAAATCAATCCTAATTTCAAAAATTATAATGTTATTGTTAATTTCATAAATTAGAATCTTCCTCTTATTCTTCTCGAATGAGACCTCGATATGTGTTGAATGGGATTTAAAAAAAGACATCTATGTCGTAGAGTGACTCGGTCGAGTCTTTCGAGTCGAGTAACTCGGCTGAGTCTTTCAAGTCAAGTAACTCGGCCCAACTTGACCGAGTCACTTGAGTTACTCGGGTAAAAGGGAGCTATCGAGTTTTTTGGGTGAGTCAACCTGAAACTCTATCAAATCGAGTCGACTCGCCTGAGTTTTGAGTCGACTTGCCGAGTTTTTGTACACTGAAATGAACATCAAAAATTGGCTTCTTCCTCTAGACTAGGGCTGTAAACGGATCAGATTTGGATCGGATTTGCCTAGATCCGAATCCGATCTGATTAAGAATCCGACCGCTTTGGATACGATCTAAGATCCGTCGGATTATGAATTATCCAATCCGAATCCGGTTACAAATTCAAGATCCAAATCCGATCCGATTTACATTAATATATCCAAAAAAATAAAAAATTATGATTACTATTACAGTATATTTGTAAATTATATAAATATTATTATTGTTATATATAGATCCAAACGCGATCTGATTATAATCGGATTCAAGATCTCGGATTCGTATCCGATCGGATGGATCTATAATAGGATTAGGATCCTGTCTAAATGGATCGGATCCGGATCAAGATCCGATCCATTGACAACACTACTCTAGACAATCTATTGTGACAAAATTCTCACCTTAGACAACTTAAAGAGAAGAGGTTGGAGCTTAGCCAATAGGTGTTACCTATGTATGGCCAAGGAGGAATCAATGAATTACTTACTACTTCATTAGCCTTTGGTTAGCAGGATTTGGGGGCATTTCCTATCTCAGCTAGGGTTGGTGTGGATTGTTCCTCTTGCTTTTAGTGACCTCTTCTCCAGCTGGCATATGAAAGATTTGATTGACTCTCAAGTGTGTTTTGGAGGCTGCTTCTGGGTGTAATCTGTCAAGGGTTTACCGGTTTAGAAGAGGAACAAGAGAGCGTTTGACAGCACTTCTCTTCCTTTCAAGTGCATCCTATGCATTATATTCAATTGGTTGATGACATGGATTTTGATAGGAGAGACAAACTCCTCTAAGCATTATGTTTTTTTTTTTGTAATTTTGGGTGTTTGTTTCAATCAGCTCTGTATGTATTTTTTCTGTAGTTTTCTTTTCATTATTGTTCACCTACCGGTGAACTCTTTGTATTGCTTTTCTTCATATATGCAGTGATAATTTTACCAATGAAATAATAAAATAAAAAGAATCTCATTTTCCTGCAATATTTGGCAAAGATTACAATATTCCTCGAATTATTGCAAATATTACATTTTGCAAAATATTGGCGAAGTTTTTAGAATTATTACCAACTTAAGTCGAGATTCACTACCTGCAAAATTGCAGTACCACGATCGTATTATCAATAATTATGCCTAATTATCGATACTTCAGATGATTTTTAAAACTTTGCACTTTAACTAAATTATTTGTCATAAGTATCACATAATATATGGAATAAATAGTACAGACTTGATTAATGGACTAAATAATACAGACATCTCATAATATATATATCTCAGCTTAGTGAACCATGGTATATTCTCTTTTTGTATATATTCCCTTACCTTTTATCAATCAAAATAATAGTACAGACTTGTTGATGCTTCAAGTTTTCTGAGTTTAGAGTATCTGATACTTCGTATCTGCATGCCTGATACCAGACACATCTCTATGTATAAATTACTAATGTAGTCAAAGCGGCCAGACAATAGGCGATTTCTTAGGCAAGGCGTTGCCTAGGCAGTACGTAGGCAACCCAAATTTATCTTCTCTGTTAAAAAAATAGAAGCCTAAACCCCTGATTAGGCAATAGGGGTCCTGGCTCGGTGAGACGGTGGCCTAGGCAGGCCTAGGTGAAATTTTGACTACACTGTAAATTACATAACTGAAGGTTCAAAATTAAAATTAATTTGAAATTATATATATATCTATCTATCTATATATATATATATATACACACACATACATATACATATATTTAGAGAGAGAGGTAGAAGCATGTACATAAGTATTGAAGTACCTATAAATGTGTGTGTGTGTGTATATATATATATATATATATATTTTCAAGTACTTATATTTTAAAATAGAGTCAAGTTGCACCCCTGACATTGGAAATCTCTTAATTTCTTATGTGTGATTTCCATAGAATCCCTGACCTACAGGACTTCTCTACATGGCTGAAAATCATCCCTTGGCTTGATGTTAGTACTGTTGATCTGCACTAATAAGTGTATTAGGTCTGGATGTTCCTGATAGCACACACTAACACACTTGAAGCTGGTTAGAGAAGCTCTTTGAAACATCAAGGTTACTCCAGCCCCAGGAGTGTCATTTACTGAACTTATTTTCACTCAATAATGTATAAATCTACATATAATGCCATAATGTAATCAGCCCAAGAAAAATCATTCAAATTAGCATTTCCAATTACACCTTCCTCCACCCATGGAAGCAAATATCAGATCATCTTAGAAGAATTAGTTATTAATAGATGTATCTATACTTGCCTTCCTACATTACTACATAAATGGATAAAGAAATTGGTAAATTGAGCATGAATAACAACATAACAGTCTGCAAACCTCGATCATGTGCAATATCCATTGTGTTCCAGTATCCAGCTTCCCACCAAAAAAACTTGGTAACATACACCAGCATCAATGTAGTATTTACAAGCATAGAATCAGCTACTCGTCCATTCTCTTCATACTAGAAAAGTAAAGAAAATACATATTAGAAAACCAAGAGAAGAATCATGCTCTTTTATTTTTTTTGACTGGTAAGCAAATTATTAAATTAAAGAAATGGGAAAGTACAGCCATAACTACTGCACGATAAGAGGGAGAGGAGAGAGTTTACAAGGGTGTAAACTCAAAAGACAGGAAAAAAAACTAAAAAAACTGTGAGCCTCAGCGTAACAAATCACTCAAGTCCAGTCCCCTATGGCACACCATACACCACTCTAAAGTCATATCTTTGATTCTTTGACAAATACGAGGAATCGAAGATGTGGAGTCCTTGAAGACTCTCTTGCTCTTAGACAACAATATATAATGCTCTCAGACAACAATATAAAGAATATAAAGTTAGATATAATATAATATAAAATTGAATGACCCACAGCCTATGCAAAAGTCGGAGTTTGAGAATAATTAAGCTAGTGAAAAAAAACGAAAAAATGTAAAATATTCGGAAAAGTAGGGAAAATAGAAATATAGAAAAAATAGATTACTAATTATATGGATAGATTACTAACTCAAGAACATGGCGTACATTTCTTCAAATCGATTATTGAAACCCCAAATCAAGTTTTTAATCAACCAAAATTAAAAAGATTTTAGGTAAAAGGGGTTAGAATGGGGAAAGAAGAGAAGAAGCAAAGATAGGTTTTTGTGGTGTGTTTAGGTCTTTACGGAACTGGTTTTAAGTGAAAGCGTTGGGCGAGTCCTAAGGCCAAAACCATTTTGTATCGTAGGACTTGGCTGATACGTAACGGTTTCGGCCCAGTCTTATTTTTTTAGATAAAGAGGGTAAAGGTGCGGCTTTAGGTCTGGGGTGCAACCGAAACCGATATGTATCGGGTGATACGTATCGGTTTCGGCGAATTTTAAAACCATGATCTAGATTGAGTGCAACAACAGGGTCTTTGATGACCAATCTTTAGCTTCAGATAGATTCTCTCAGATATCGGATCTTATTGAGTCATGGTGCATGATTAGGAAGGATTTTTAGGAGGTGAACCTTTTTTAGGGGGATACGTAGTCTAATGTTGTGGTTGACCGTCATCTGTCCTGGAATGTTCACCATTTGTGAACATTTTGGTAATTCTAAATTCATATATATATACCCTTGACACTTTACCGATAAAAAAAAAGGTCCCATCCAAGGGGTCCTTCTATACCAAAAGTCCAACGGATCGTATATAATCCTAACCATCGACTCTCATTTCTGGACCTTAAGAAAACATTGGAAATGCCAAAAGAGAAACAGATGACCGGTCGAATTAGGATTTCCAATCAAATGATGTCCTACCCCTACGCCCTGAAATTTTGTCAAATTTACAGCTTCACCATTGGTACCCCTACCTATACAGTCTATGTAACAATATTCTCATCAAGAAAAGAGCAGAAACGAGCAAATACCTGTTTGATGCAGTAGGTCACCGCAAGAACTGCCCATGACATCATTCCGAATCTGCAGTTTGTAAAAACCTTGATGTCGAAGTGTTTACCTATTCGAGGATACAGCTCCATTCCCTGCATGAGTGATAAGTACATGATAAGATGGTGCATCATATTGGAGAATACCATGGACTAAATGATTTCACCACACAGGAACTCAATAAAATATCTAACACAAATCTCATATTTATCACCATTTTATTAGACATAAGTTTTACTTTGTTATGAAAGACATATCCAAGGGTGTTTAACTCCCCACAAAAATAAAAATAACAATAAATAAAGAGAAGGTCAAATGTGTAAAGCAATCACTTTTAGATCAAGCCAATCTGAGTCTGAAAATTTGAAGGGAATAAAAAGGGGCCAAAGAGAACCAACTGGCATTAACTTGCTGACCAGAATAAACTATAACTAGAATTATTTTTCTCACAAGTAAAAAATATATATTACATAGAAACAGAGAAGATGTGATTATCAGGATATTGAGATATTTATGTATGAAATTTATTAATGGAGGCTCCTTTGTTACTCTTATTCTCCAAATATGTGGCCATGTAGTCCTACATAGTTTGCAGTTTGGGGCCAAAATAAAAATGAGCCTCCACCCTATGAATTGGAGCCCACTCTATGGCATTAGAGAAACCCTCCTACTATTAAGGTTTTAAATATCAATACTGGGGTATATATCACAGCTTGAAAATGAAATATATCTCAAGATATTACTGAAATGGATGATTTTTCATCATTCAATGGAAAAATCAGGAAAACATGGAATATTTCAGTAAAACTTTAGAAAATGTTAAATTAGATATTAAGGCACATATATAAATAAAAAATATGCAGAAAAAAATATACTTAAGAGATGCAATTTGAAGGGGTAAGAGATACGCACTGATAAGAATACATGGTAGTGTGATAATAACATAACAGCCATTGATCATTTCATACATCCAATAATCACACACACACACACACACACACACACATATATATATAAACTCAAATAATGGTTAACAACTTTGTAGGACTTCACTCTACACCAATAGCTACAATTAGGTCCATATAGTGTTGTGCGGAGACTCGAAGTCGTCATCTTTGTCCCATCCATGAGGCAATAACTCTGGTTCTCCGCGTAACTACGATACTGCGCCCAACTCAAGAAATAATGATACCACATATATTCACAACCATAACAGTGGTACCCATCTACTCTGGAGCTACACCAGCACTCCCATCAGTGGATATGGTGGGTAATGAGTTTCCGTCATTGCCACCGTCACGTGAAATTGTACATTTATATAACTATGTGAATATAGCTCATAACAAGAAGCACATCCATATATAGAATACTAATTCTAAACAACATTGGCCTTGTAACAAGCATAAAACCTAAATATATAATTTTAAATGGTTTGTATTAGAAATATTGAAATATTTATACACACATATTTCATATATATATATATATATATATATATATATTTCTCAAAATAAAAATTGATAGATCGACCAAAAATGCAGAGTTTCCTTAAATTTGAAATTGATTGACCTACTATTGAACTAAAAGTTTAAAAGAAGTTACAAAAAATATTCCTTTATGGCACACTTTTTTCGGGAAAAAATAAATTTGCCAGTTTTGGTTCATCTAAAATTGAACAACCACAATTCAAGCAATTTTGATGAAGATCTGATTAAAAATCAAGGGAGAAGAAATCCCCAAAAATCTCAAATGTGTCAACATTTCCATGTATCAACCGACATTTACCTGATATATTTTCAAAAATATAAAACACACTATACAGCATAGGGTTATGTTGAGGGATACATCGCATATTTCGCAAACATTTAAAACCTTGCCTGCCATAAAAGGATATGAAAACATGAAGTGAGATATTGCACGATCTTATCTATAAAATCTTCTTGCAGCAAGTTAGGTTTTTAAAACTTAATCCGTCCTTACAAACAAGACCATAGCATCAGGGTTAAGATCATTTTCGATATGGATATACAATTTTTTATCCATCAGAATCTCTTTTATTGAAACCAAAATTTCTTACTGCTCTAATTCTACTTGACTCATCAATATCAACTCTCTGGTGAAATTGAAATTAAATATGGAGCTCAAGGAATAACCTATTACATGGTTGTCTGTTCCAAATAAATTAAAAGTCAGTTTAACCACCATCTACTTAGGGGTTGGCTCCCAAGTTTCCTACAGACCTTCACTTTAAAAAAGTTTGTCAGAAGAACAAATATAGAGACTAAAATTTGAAGGAGACAAGAAATCCAAAAAGAACCTCAAGAAATCCCAGTGATGGGGAATATGATGATATAGTGATTTCGATATGAATACAACATCTGTACATATATAACTTATAAGCTAATGAACAAGATAAAAAAGCAAACCAATAAATGTTTGTGAAAGAGAACGTTGTTTGAAAAACCAAACCCCATAAGAGATACCCCAAATAATACTAGAATAGGGGGCACCGTTTTGAACAATGGCCTGACCTTTTTCTTAGTCAAAAGAGAACACTGTTCAAAATAGCAGCCTGCCCTTGAAACAGTAAACGGGCCGCTGTCTGAACAACAGCCAGTCAATTACTTATCCCAAATCAAATCCTGGATTTAGTGCTAATACAACTTAGTGCATCACTTTTAAAATGGAAAAAAGGGGACAAGCCGCGGCTTAGAATAGCGGCCTCATTGAATTTTTGGAAAAATTGAAAATCTTCTAAACCAATCCAATTTTCTCACCTCATTTCGATTTCTAAAGAGGTTTTAGTCTCGATCAGAGAACCAATTTACCTCATTACCTACACCTTTATAAACCCTTCCTTTTCCCATTTAGATACCTTCAAAACACTGACCACACTGAAAGTACCTGGACCAAACCAGAGACTTAGGAAAACTTCAAAGACCGTGAACATTGTTTAGGACCTTGAGACCTTAACCAAAGATTTCAGTCTAGAGAAGTTCAAGGAAATGCAGGGCAACTAAGTTCTGAGTTCCGGGTCCTCGCCTTGAAGACCGCTTCAGGAGCTTAGAGAATTGTTCGAAGAATGCTGGCAGAGCAGTTGAGGATCTGGTCTTCTAACAAGGTATGTGATAACTCCCTTTTATTATTACTTGCTTTCTTTGCTTTAATAGAGTAATAGCCTTTGCTTGGGTAGAAAATACATTCTTCTAGTTCTTCCGAAGTAGTTTAGGATCCCCTTCCCAACGCACTCCGCTAAATAATGAGGGATTCCTGGACGAAAAGGGAAATTTGGGAAAGGTTCTTTTTAGGTTCAGAACCCAGTAGCTTTAATGTTATGCTCTTTCCTTTCTGTATCACTTGGACGATCTGTCTAAAGTAGAGAAGATCCCCCTCTTGATAAGATTTGAGGATAGAGGGGGGTCCCTTCGTAAAAAGGATAGAAAACAAAATCTTGAAAATCGAACAGGGACCTATTCGAATTGAATGGATTAAGAATTTTTGGTCTTTTAAAGTTTATTAACCGATAATTCTTCTTTTCTTGCTTTTGATGCTCAATTGATTTAATTTGTTTTAACTTTTCCTTCTCATGTTTGTGAGAACGGAAATTCCCTTCTTAAAAAAATGAATATGGGTGTCCTCCTTGATCCTAAATGGTTCATGAAAAGGGTATTACCATCTTGACATTCAACAAAATCATCATTCTTCTTCTTCTTTCTTCATTGACAGTTATTACTTATTTTATGAGAATGGCAACATCCTCCTCTTTTAGAGGTACAATTGTCGACCCCTGTCAAATTTAACAAGGAATCTAATAAGGATGTTCCCATTTTCATAATATGAGAAAATATGATGAATCCTGTAATTTTTATTCGATATTTTGTAATCATTTTGCCATTTTAAGCAGATTTAATCATTAAAAAAATAATTGTCTTTCATTGACGGATGGATTGGGGGGGTACCTAACACCTTCCCTAGTCCATAATCGAATCTTCATACCCTTTTTTTTGGTTTTCACAAATTTAAGGAGTAATAAATTTAATAGTTGGTGGCAACTCCAAAATTCTCATATTAGTATGCAAGATATAGTACGGGGATGATCCTTCTCCAAACCTAATTAAGTGACCAACCACACCTAATTAATTGGTTGGTAGAGACTCCAAAATTCTCATATTAGTATGCAAGTGCTAGTTCGTGAATGATCCTTCTCCACACTTGACTGTGAGGACCCCCTCCCGAAGGTCACTATCCTACAACTGGTGACATTTTCTTGGATCCAGCACTGTATACTAGGCCTCTAGTCTGGATTAAGTGTTTGGAGGTTCAACTTTGCGTTAGATCAAATCTAACACATTTGCACATTTTCTTAATAATAATTTGCAGCTTCATTTGATAATCAGCTAGCCAACTTATATGGAACTTTGCTCCCCAATTATCTTTGTATTTTTCATTTTTCTATTTTAATATAACTCATTTATCGTAAATAACAAATAAAATTAAAATCAAAACGAAAACGAAAACAGATGGCCTAGTGGAAGAGGTTTCTTTTGTTTCATAATGCCAAAAGTTCTTTCTTAGAAGGCATAATCAAGTTAGCGTGCAACTTTCCTAAACATTACCAATCAAATATAGTTTGACATGCACATTGAAAGAACGAAATCAAGATGGTATCCGAGCTAGAAAGATGTCAAAAAGAATTGGCAATCACTATAAGAAAAATACCTGATATAAGGAGTAACCTTTTCCAAATCAAAGGAGGTCTCCACACCAAAAAAAACATAACATGTCCCTATTTTACTACTTATAGTAAAATAGGGACTTCCAATAAAAAAAATAAGTTTGGGATTTACTAAAATATAGTGAAGGTGTCATTTAGTGACCTCAATCTTGTTGAATAAGGCTTTATGGGCTTAATTCATATGGGTCTTGTCATTATGTTATCTCTCATATACTTCAGTGTGGGTTTACAATTAGTAGCTCTTATATACTAATAGTAGACCATTAGTAGAATATAAATAATATAGTGTGTGAGAGAGATCATGAATTTCTCTCCCTATTTTCCCCAAAACCTAATTTCATTCTTCCTCTCTCTCAAACCCTAATCTCTCAAACTGTAATGACCCAGAATTTTAATATAATAAAATTATGCGTTTATGGGTCCTTAATGGAGATTAATTAGTTAATTATTTGTTAAATTGGTAAAAAGTGGGTTTTGTTCGGGATTGGATTGTACTGGTAAAACTTCAGTGTTTTTCCTCGAAAATCGTACACAATATGCGGGTCAACTATCTGGACGATCACCTATCGTTCCAATTCCGTTGCGTATCGATTCGCGAGACCGCGGGAGGCTTAAATGTAAGAAAATCGAGAAAACTAGGAAATTTCAGATTTTTCCAGATTTAGTGGGACTCCATAATTGTTGGGGATTCTAATAGAAATCCGTGTTGTTGGTACCACAGCGTGCCGATCGGTCGTGAGGACGACTGTCTGTCGTTTCAGTAGTTAATTGTCTCATATGAAGAAACGATAGCGTGTTTTGTGTCCGAAATCAGAAAATTAGTGGGTTTTGTAATTTTCTTCCGGACTAAAGTGCAACTGTCAAAACTCAGTATTTTTCCTCGAAATATTTACAGTAGGTGTCGAACTATCCCAAGTTCGGTCATCTAAAGTTTCGTCAAAATCGGACTCTATGTAATAGGGTTTTAGAGGCCGTAAATGCAAAAAAAAATCAGAAATTGGTCAAACAGTCAACCGGTCAAACGAGTTGACCGGTCAACTCTCCATACCTTATTGGTCATGTGCTTTTGCACATGATCCCATCCCATTACTTATATAAAGAGGGTTAAAACCCTCATTCTCTCACAATTTCTGCAGAGATAGAAAGCTGCCCGAACCTTTTTAGAGAGAGAAAGTGAGGAGAGAGAAAAGAAGAGAGAAAGGAAAAGGGAGGTCCCCTTAGGATTTTTCGACGTCCCCGACGTGTTGGCGGCATCTGATTTCTTCCCTGGTGCCTCGATTTGCGTGTAGAGAGAGAAAAAGGTAGAGAGAGTGAAAGTTAGAGAGAGAGGAGCTTTATCTTGGGGTTGATCGCCCTCCTGGACGTGTTGGCGGTGCCTTTTTTTGCACTAACTGCCTCGAAAAGGGTGAACCAGGTAAAACCCCTCTTTTCTTCTCTTTTTCCCCTTATTTTGCTATATTCTTTTATCTGAAGTATATGCATGTCTTTTGGCGTAAATGAAAAAGGGTCAGAGACCCCTATGTGATGTTGTGATTTTATGTGGTCCATCGGGGAGCCCAGATCAGGTCCCAGGTAAATTGTATCGTCACTCTAGGGTGATAAAAAGTTGTTTTGCATGTCGTGTAAGGCTATGGAGACATCCATTAGCCTGGAAACGTTTCCTAACGGGACGGTGTGTTACCGGATTTGGTTCATGGGCGCAAGGCCCAAGTATTTCAGTTAATCAAGTAAGGCTTGGGTTAACCTGTCATTAGAAAATCTAACCAGGGTTAAGTATAGTCCGTGGTTCCTCTTTGAATAGGTCAGGAGAGACGGTGTCTAGTAAGGCCCGGGGTTCCTCCGTGACTGATAGTCGGGAGATGTCGGTTTGTTTGTCTAGGTCGTCCGTGGTGCCTCTTGGACTAGGTCAGGAGTGGCGGTGTCCTGCATGGCTCGTGGTTCCTCCGTGACTGATAGTCGGGAGATGTCGGAGTCATAGAGAGTTTAAAGTGGCTGAACATCAGATAGTGTATAGTCCGGGGTTCCTCTCTAGGTGGGTCAAAAGATGTCGGCACCATGTCTATCGGGGTCCCTTCTTGGTGGAACGTCAGGAGATGACGGCATTGGTAAAGATGTCGGGGTTCCTCTGTAGACTAGCCAGAAGATGACGGTAGGCAGGTTGGTCGGGGTTCCTTCTTGACTGATACCCAGGGCGATGGCAGTGAATATACGGTAGATGTGGCCAGTCAATTGAATGGAAAAGTATGTCCTTATTGGGCGAATGCCCATGTTGTGTGTGTAAGCTTCGGATACGAAGTGGTCTGAGTCGGTATACTCAGGATTGGTGTAATTGTCTGAGTTGGTGTACTCAGGAATCGTCAGATTCCAAGTGAGTTGGGTTTGTATACCCAAGGTTTGGTCGTGTTCGGGTGAAAGCCGGAACAGTGTGTGTGAGTCTAAATGGCTCTATGTATGGTTATGATTTAGAGACTTTAAACTGAACGTTTGTAGGCTGTGGCCAGTTAATAGAGTTTCAGGACTCGAAATGAAAAATGATTGATGACTGAAATGATAACTTGGAAAAATGAATAAATTCATAACTGAACCCCATAATTTGAAAGTAATGTGAGGTTGGGAACCTCGATTAGGGTGACGTAACCCTAAGTGACCTTGGGTCACAGTTTATTATATGCTGTTCTATTTTACTGTAACATGCAAATTGAATTGTTTATTATATCATTATTGATGCATGTTATTATGTGTAAAATAGTTTAGAATGATTGTGGTTTTATTGGACTTCATAGCTCACTGACTTTTTATGTCAGCAGATCTTGGAGCTGCTGACTAGTAAGTGAAAAGTCCAACTGGACATTTTGAAAACTTGTACAAACTGTACCCAGCGTGATAGAGACGCCTACTTTTGTAAAACAAACTTGATGTAAATAATACAGGTATATGATTTGTATGATGGTTATTGTGATGACAGGTGTTATTTGCTTTTTGGAAGCATCTGATAAATGTTTAAATTTTCCGTATTTTCGCGGGTAAAGTCTTCTGCTTGCGTGATTTGACAAACGGACGCGCGTCTCGCAACTTGATTTCCCTAGGCGCGGGTTCGGGGCGTCACAGAAACCATAACTTCTAACCCTAATAATCTCACAAACTAAACCAACTTGGTATCAGATCCAAAGGAAAGACCCAAGGAATACAACTCAGCACGAAGAACTCAGAGGAGTGTTGACGTCAGCCATACGGCCAGATGATGTCAACAACCTGAGTTTTCGTCAAAAATTAGAAAAAAATTCAAATCTATTTTTTTGGATTGTGCGATTGATTTAGGAGTCTTTTGGGACTCAAGCCTATTGTGTTTGATACATATGACAAATATTGATGGATTGAAACAAGTTTCATGAAGATTGGAGAAGTATTGAATGCCCGGTGAAGATTTATCACCCCCATTATTGTCCTTTTTTACTGTTGAGGCTCTTTTTTGTTACTTGAAAATTGGTATATGGCGGTTGGGTGCTATTCCATGGATTTCTATTATCCCGAATACTGTTAGGTTGTTGTTGAGTTGTTGTTTTGGTGTTTTTTGACTATTCTACCTATTGTGGAGGTACTTTTGGATGTTTTTTGGGTTGTGGAACCCTAGATTGTTGTTTTTTGGAAATTAGTACGCTATTTGAGTTGATTTGTGTAAAACAGCCTTGTGACATTCGTGATAGATGAATATGAGGTTAGTTAGTCCTCTAGTGTCCCTGTACAGGGTAAAATAAGTCAGAATCCAAATACTTAGCAAAGATCCGGTCTCACCTCCTAATGAGGTCTATGCATACTTACACCGTGAGGATCGTCGTTGGAGTGCTATGCTTCTTCCTCCCATTATTCATAGACCTGCACTAGCCTCTTCATTCCAGCGGGGAGGCAGGAGTGGTGGTCGTGGCAAAGGTGATTTGGATCTTTTGTAACTTCTATTGATGATCGAACAAACTTAAATGTGATTATTGTGGGCGCACATGTTATACGAAAGACACCTGTTGGGATCTGCATGGCCATCCACTCCCACAAGGTTCTAGTGGCATGAAAATAAAAATCGCCGAAATCGATACGAAACGGGCGATATAGGTATCTATTGCCCCCTGTACGATATTTATACTGAAACGAAATGGGCAATACGTATCTTTTATTAGTTATGTATGTTTCAATTCATTTTAGAATTGTAATTGTGTTTGATACTTTGTCTTTGTGTCACTTTCAATGAATTTATATTTGGTAAATTTGATTCTTACAACTCATTTGATTTTTTAAAATTTTAATTTGATTTATTTTTTATTTTTTTAAGAAAAAGAAAAAAAAATATATGTATCGTTTGAAATCGATACGTATAGGTTTTGGTTGGGACCGATACATCCCCTGAAACCTTATTTGTAATCCTTGCCTGGTGGTAGACGAGGAGACAGGGAAAAAAGACCTGGAAGGGGTTCGAGTGCAAACTCTGTTACATCCATTGCCTCAATATCTATGACTATACCCCCTTCCGATAGCCCTCACCTATATAGAGATGAGAGCCTTCCGCCGTTTTATGTCCTAGTTGGAGACACCGAGTATCGCCAGTGCCGCTTCAATCCTTTACTCATGTACCTTAACCTCGACTCCAAGTGCATCTGTTTCCGATCATAGTCGCTCATTGATTCAAGAGCATCTGATACTGGTATGTCCTTTTTTTCATCTTACTTTGTTGATTCTGATAGACACAAAGTTAAAGTTGCAGATGGTACATTATCATCCATTGTGGGTAAGGGGAGTGTTGATGTTATACCCTCGATGTCCCTTTCCTCTGTTTTTCATGTTCCTAAGTTTATCTTGATTCTTTTATCTGTTAGCAATATTACCAAATCATTGAATTGTAGTATCACTTTTTTTCCTTCTCATTGTGTGTTTCAAGACTTAGAAACAAAGAGGACAATTGGTACGGGCCATGAAGTGCGAGGATTGTATCTGCTCGACTCCTTGCCCCGCATTGCTTTATCAGTCCAGTAGATACCTCATGGTGTTCGGAGTATTAGTAGCACAAAGGAGTTATTCCAGTGACACTGTCGCCTTAGCGACCCCTCTATTTCCCTTCTTAGGCGTTAATTTCTGGCATTTATCCGTTTCTAGTATGGTTTCTTCTTTTCAGTGTGAAACTTGCGAATTTGCAAAACATTGTCGAACTTCATCTCTATAGTGGTAATAAATGCAATTCACTATTTTCTCTCGTTTATTCTGATGTGTGGGGATCATCCCCTATTACTTCATCGTGTGGTTTTAAGTATTTTGTTACTTTTGTGGATGTTTTTTTCGTACTACATGGGTGTATATGTTGAAATCTAATGGTAGAGTTAGTACTGTTCTTCCTTCTTTTCATACAATGATTGTCACTCAGTTTAACACCTCAATTAAAGTCCTTCATTCAGATAATGGGGAGAGCATATGCCTACTAGTTTGGCTATATTTTTTGATTCTCATGATATCATTCATCAGACTTCTTATGCTAGCACACCTTAACAAAATGGTATGGCTGAGCGAAAAAACCGACATTTGTTCGAAGTAACTCGCTCGCCTATGCTTGCTATGAATGTGCCTAACCTTTTCTAGTATGATGCCATTTTGACTGTTGCTTTCTTAATCAATCGGATGTCTTCCCGGATTTTGGATTTTGCAATCTCCTGTTTCCCTATTATCCCCTTTCACTCCTTTGTTTCCAATGGCCCCACGGATTTTTGAATGTATGTGTTTTGTGCATTTTGCTCGTTCTGCTCGCACAAAACTTGATCCTAAGGCTTTTCGATGTCTCTTACTTGGGTATGTTCCTCATTAGAAGGGGTATAAATGTTATCATCTCCCTTCTCATCGGTCTTTTGTATCTATAGATGTCACATTTTTTGAGTCTACTCCATATTTTTCTGCCAATGAGACATCTCTTCAGGGGGAGAGCATCAATGAAGAGATATCTTATTCTCTTCTCATTCTTATTTTCTCCTCTAACAGTGATTGCAGACAGGGGGAGTGTGAATCTGTGGTCAAGAATTACAGGTATACAAAAGAAGACAAAAAGAACCTCATAAGGCCCACCAAGAGACCTCTTCTGATCCAGGTAACATTGTTGTTTATTCTAATCCTGACATCGTTTCCATTCTAGTCTTGACACTATCTATTGCCCTAGGAAAGGCACTTAAGCATGTACTCAACATCCTATCTCGAATGTTGTATCTCACAATGTCTTGTCTTCTTCGTATCGCTTGTTTGTCTTGGCTTTGTCTTCTGTGTATGTTCCTCACAGTTTAACAGATGCACTGTCTCAACCAGAATGGAAACAGTTTCCAGGCTATGAAAGAAGAGATGTGTGCACTAAAAAAAATAGTATCTGCGATATAGTCAACCTACCAAGAGGGAAAAAGCCGATTTGATGTAGGTAAGTGTTTACAGTGAAAGACCGTTCGGATGGCTTAATTCAGAGATACAAAGCTCGCTTGGTTGCAAAGGGGTATACTCAGACGTTTAACACAGATTATTAGGAGACATTTTCTCCAGTTACAAAGATGAACTCGTGAGAGTCCTTTCACTTGCAGTCAATTAAGATTGGCCCTTGTTTCAGCTTGATGTGAAGAATGCATTTATTCACGGTGATTTAGAAGAAGAGGTATATATGGTACCTCCTCCTGGATTCAAATGCTCCTCAGATGAAGGGAATGTGTGTAAGCTAAAGAATGTATTATATGGACTGAAGCAGTCCCCCAGAGCATTGTTTGAGCATTTTTTCACAATGTAATGGTGAAGAATGGTTAAAATAGAAAAAGTCAAGTAGACCACACATTATTCGTCAAGCAGCCATGCCAGAAAATGATCGTCTTTGATTGCTTATGTGGATGACATTGTTGTAACAGGCGATGATCCGGATAAGATAGAGTCACTGAAGGGCAAGTTAGCAAAGGAATTTGATATCAATGATCCGGGTCTTCTAAAGTATTTTCTTAGAATTGAAGTTGCCAAATCTAAGAAGGGCATATTTGTCTCTCAGCGCAAGTATGTACTAAACCCACTAGAGGAGACAAACATGATGGGTTGTAAGCAATGTGATACACTTATAGACTCAAATCATAAAGTCAGTAAAGCTAGTGGAGAACGTCTGCCAGATGCTGGAAGATACCAAAGACTTGTTGGCAGGCTTACTTATTTGTCCCTTACCAGCCAGACATTGTTTATGTTGTCAATGTAGTTAGTCAATTCATGCATTCACCAAATATTGGCCACCTAGAGGCAGTGAATTAGATCCTCCACTACTTAAAGTCATCTCCTGGGAATGATTTATTGTATACCTGTAATGGGAACTTAAGGGTTGAAGCCTATATTGACGCAGATTGGGTTGACTCAATTTCAGATAGACGCTCTACTTCCGGGTTTTGCAACATGGTTAGAGGTAATTTTGTCACATGGAGAAGTAAAAAACAGAATGTAGTTGCTAGATTCAGTGCAAAGGCAGAGTTTAAAGTCATGGCACACGGTGTGTGTAAACTGCTTTGGCTCCGATTACTCCTAGGTGAGATTGAGCTACCTACTGAAGGCCCTATAAGCTTATATTGTGATAATAAAGCCACTATTAGTATTGCCCATAATCCGGTACAGCATGATTGAACCAAGCATATTGAGGTAAAGCATCATTTCATAAAGGAGAAGTTGAAGACGGGGTATATTTGCACCCCGTTTGTGAAGTCAAAAGATCAATTGGCTCATGTGTTGACTAAGGGTCTTAGTGGTACTCAATTTCGAAATATTGTTGGCAAGTTGGGCATGAGTGATATCTACGCACCAACTTGAGGGGGAGTGTTAAATAAGGCTTTATGGGTTTTATTCCTATGGGCCTTGTCTTTATGTTATATCTTATATACTGTATTGTGGGTTTACATTAATAACTCTTATATACTAATACTAGACCATTAGTAAAATATATATAAAACTGTGTGTGAGAGATCATGAATCTCTCTCACTATTTTTCCCTAAACCTAATCTCCCTCTTCCTCTCTCTCAAACCCTAACTTCTAACCTTAATAATCTCACAAACTAAACCAACTAATTTTTCCCCACCAACATCAAAACTCTTTCCTAACTAATAGAAAAAACATAAAGAAACTAATAATCTAGCAAGCTAGACATCAAAGGATGCTTAAAACACATGTGAGTCTTACACTTGAGGCAAGGGTCAAGGGAAACTGCCTTGAGGCTCAAATTCCCATCAGCTCATGCCTCAAAGTGTGAGGCGCATAAGTACACACCTCACACTTTAATGCAAGCCTTATGTCTAAAGCACAGCCTCATACATTAACTAGAAAAGACTTCTTGCCACAAAATTGAGACTTAAAAATCATTTTTCCTCATTTCTGTGATTTGTCTACACCCTTCATTTACAAATCTAGAATTTTTTAAAAACCCATTTGAGGCTTTTTAATATTAAGAATTTCCCTTGCAAACGATGAAGGGATTTGAAACTACTAGCATGAGATTTAGTTTATGACTTCTTAGTAACTGTTTTTTGGAATAGATTGTTATCTGATTTCATCATTATTATCATGAATGTTTTATCCCAAATATTTGGGCTCAGTAACTCGAATCTTGTTCCGCCATTCTATTCTAATTAAAATTCATAGCCTCCATTAAAAAACTTGTTATCAAATATTTGCATACAACTTCACCCATATCGCTTTTTGCCTTCCAATCTCCCTTTTGAGCCTATAAGTTATACCAATTCTTTCTTATGGGATCCGTTAGTGGCCTTTGCTAAATGTGTCCAAATTCTCTCAATCGACTCTCCCTTATTTTATCAAATATTAGAGTCACTCCCAGATCCACTCGAATGCGCTCATTTATGATATTATCGTTCCTTGTAATTCTACTCATTCATCTCAACACCATCATCTCAGCTATACTAAACTTATTAATATGTAGCTTTTTAGTAGTCCAACATTAATCCATAAAGCATAGTTTGTTTTATTGTCATAAAAACTTCTTAAATTTGATCGGGATGCGTTGCTGAATAGTTACCAAAGCAAGAAGCAAAAACGAGAAGCAAGGCTAAAAAATTCTTAGGAAATGGGAAGCAAAAAATGAGTTATAGGTGTCTCATTTCCATTATATTAGGATGATCAACCATACCTTAAATTTTAAATTTACCTTAAATGAGATATTTGTGGAGAAGTAGGAGCCTTAGGTTTCAATACAATTATACTTGCCTAGGATCGTACCGTAGGCTTTAGACTCGAGTCTATCCCATTACTTCCTAGATAATAAGCCCTCTTTGACCACTAAATGGGACAGGATGGAACTTGGAAACGAGTTTCCTGGGAAGCGAGTCTACGAAACAAGTTTCGTGCCTTGTACATGGCTTTCAGGCAACTATGCGTTGGCCACATAGTACAAGCACTTCTCCACTTTAGCCATCCAACTCTAATCCTATGGGCAACATCCTCTTCAATCTTTCAGTCTTTCCATCAATATGAATAATTGAAACAAGATACCGAAAATGGTCACTTTAGGGTATCTCATGGTCATCTATCGTAACAACCATCTCAATTCCATGTATTCTATCTTTGGTCCAACTTATTTTAAAAACCCCAAGATTACAAGGTATTTTATTTGCAAATAACATACACCAAAGAACCTCCGCTTGAATATGAACCGCCGATTCATCCATAATTGAATTTCATATGAATTCATGACCTAATACGATTTGTTTCTCAAAATGTATATTAGCTCAAATCAAATTGCAATGGAAAACCTTTCTTGCCTCTCTTAATTTTACTCTTTTCTATATGATAATTGAATCATTTGCAAATTGTTTCTTATTGATCATAATGTTTTATTACTTATGTGAATCCTTATACAATTTTTTCATTTTTAACTAATTTGTTATTTAAAAATGATGAAGCTTGAAGCATAATCTAAATGTGTGCCTTCACACTTCCACCCTTTAAATCTTGTTCCTTCTCCTATACTAAGCCCACCTCTTTTGTTGTGGGCCTGTGGCAAGTTTGTTGACTCCTCACACCAACTTCAAAATAGGTAGAGGATCCGAGGTGAGGTTTTGGCAGTATGTGTGGTGCGGGTCAGCAATTTCAAAAGAAGTTTTCGGGAACATCTTCTCGCTTGCCAGCGATATGGAGGCCTCGATAGCGGATTGTTTCGCGTCTAGTGAGGGTGGGGTGGCTTGGTGTCCTAGGCTAATAGATGACCTGAAAAGACATAGAATTGCCTGAGTTTCTATCTTGTTCCCCATGTCCCTTGGTCCAAGATAATAGGATTTGGTCTAAAGGCAAAAGTGATCTATTTTTAGTGAAATCATTGATGCAGTCTCTCGGCTCATCACCCACATCCCCGTTTCCTTATAGGTGTGTAGGGAATTCATTTATTTCATCAAATGAGTCTTTCTTTCCATGGACTGCAGCTTTTGATTAGATTTTTAGTTGTGACCATTGGTAATAAAAATCGTTGAAACCGATACATATCGATTTTGATGGGGTCTTGTACATTATTTATACTGATACATTATTAGTGCATGATTTGAAGGACTCGTCCAAAACCGATACGTATCAGTTTTGGACGTAAGACTCGTTTGAAGCTATCCTTTTGTTTGTATTACAATTTACAGTATAACCTTAAATACATACCTCTTTCAAATTACTCTTATTCCCATCAAATCAGTAACCTACACTTCTACTTGGTCTTGCCTTTCCTAATGCCTTATTTTATTTTTTTATTTTTATTTTTTTCTACAAAAAAATGTATAGTTCGAAATTGATACGTATTGGCGATTCGTATCGGTTTCGGTTGGGACTAATTCAGTCCCTGAAACGGTTTTTTAAATCCTTGCTTGTGACCATTTGAAACAACGAGCGTGGAGGATCAATTATTGCTACTTGTGTTAGAGTGAGGGTGGAGGATCAATTATTGCTACTTGTATTTGAGTGAGGAAGAGTCGGCAAATCATTTGTTATTGCACTGCCCCTTTGTGTTTAAAATCTAGGGCCATTTTCTCTCGTCTAGGAGACGATTGGGTTTTCCTTTCCTACTTTCAGAACTTTTTATCGAGTTGGTTCCTGATGTATCAGGATAGGGCTTGGAAAGTTATATGGGCGGTTCTACGAGAGCCATTTCATGGTCAACCAATGCTCGCCCTCAACGGCATCACGTGTTTGCTCACGAATTAGTCATCTGATGTTACAATGGTGTTTGGCTTGACAATTAGATAGTCATTCTTTTAGTTTGAAAGGGGTTCTCTTTTTGTTAGGCTACTTAGCATTTCCAGTGTCCGTGAGTTTACTTCCTGATAGACTTTTTTTCTAAGTTCATCAGCAGCCAAACACAACATTTAAGGATGCTCTTCACCTATTATTGGAAGAGATCTTATTTGGCATGGCACTGGTGTAAGGAGATACTGTGCGCCTGCTAGTCCCCAAATCCCCATGGCTGCATCAGATGTTTCATAACCAAATTATGTATTTCTTTTGTTTTTCTCTTTCATGGTTGATACAAGAACAATGTGTCAATCCACTTTTAATATGTGATCTTCTTCACATGTCAACCACATCAAATGAGCCATATAATGTTTGCAGATCCAGAAGATCTTCCAAACTTCATTAATGTAGAAACACATATATAATTAGTAAGATTCTCAAAGTATAATAGTACAGAAAGAAAGCATAATAAATGTGCAAGCTTAATTGCATGCAGTTTAAAGTCAGGAATAAACAGAATGTAAGAATTATTGAACAGATCAAAGAGACTCACCCAATAGAAATCAATTATTATGTTCCCTGATGACCCAGAATCAGTAGAAGATGGTGCCAAATGACCCTTGTAAAGATAAAGCATGAACATTAGAAATATGACACAGACGATTGAACGAATTTGCAGCACTTTAATGTTAGTCTCACTTTTATGTATAAGAAAATGCAAAAGATGAAGCTTCCGAAAATGAGTGCTGAAAATATTTCTCCCAAATGATCGTATACGATTGCCGGGTTGAATATACCAAACCTGAACAATGAATACAGAGAATGTATCAACTGCAGTTGATAGTTATATGGCACTTTGTACATCACGACACACAAATTAAGAAAATATTTGCAGATCATCAAAAATTAGGCAAGACGCATGTAAAATGCGTAGTTCGTGTAATCATTCTTTAATTATATGGCACTTTGTGCTGGTTGCTATGACAGCAATAAGTCAATTTTATCTCACATTTTCCTATTTCATTGGTGGAGCCGTTTTATAGAAGTGTTGTGCAAACACTTGCGGCCCCATCCACAATGTAGGCAGCATTGAAATATGGCCGCATTTCTTCATATCCAGCTTTTGAGTTATGTGTTGTACTTTTGGGCTATCAAACATTTTGTGATGCTCAAACAATAGTTTTCCTTACAAGGACTTTAGAAGGTTAAGCACATAATCATACTGTGCCTTATTGACTGTTGGCTCCGTGACCAAGGGTTTTGAGCCATGACATGGTTTGAAATCCAGTTTAAATTTCAGTTTCATTCCCACCCTACGAAACCGAAATGGCTATTGTTTTGTGTTTACTGATTTTGGCCCGAATTTCAAAATTTCAGATGAAATTTCAGAAATCTATTTTTTTAATTTTTTTTTAAAATAAAATACTGAGATAGATCAAAATATTCCGATTTTTCTTTAATTTTCGTGAAATATAATAACTTATTTTTAAAAATAAAATAATAATATTTATATAAATATATTAAACTTTAAAAAAATATTATCTCAGTCAAAATTTTTGAAATTTCAGCTTTCGATATATATCGAGAAAATAATTAATTTTAATAAAATATTAAAAAAAATTAAATTTTCTGAAACTTTGCAGAGAATCTGAAATTGCAATTGTAGCACCAAAATTGCCGACATCAACGAGATTTCAAACCTTGACCTTGAGCTATGATGTTATTAAAGAGCACAATGCTAATATGGGTTCTTTGAATTTTGATTCACTTGGTCAGTGGGAGTGTGTATTGCTCTCATTGTTGCATTTGTTATGATCTTATAGTCTGTTATTCCATAAATGTACATATGGGTTTATAATGCAGTTTTGTGTGTGTGTGTAAAGAATTTCACTTATGAAGTGCACCTTGATTTGGGGTTAAGAGCTTCAATTGTAAAGTGCACCGGATCTAGGGGATATGGTCCTTTTGCAGGGGCATGAAGAGCCTCTGGTTTGAGCTGCACCCAAGGTCTAGGGTGAAGACCTTCAGAATTGAAATGCACCTAGACTTAGGGATATATATAAATGTGCTCTTATGGCCCAACTTGGTTAAGAGCTTCTAATTGAAGCACACCCAGACATGCGGATGCATGCCCTTATGGGGCATACCCAGGGTTCAAGAGCTTCGGAACCAAAGTGCACCTAGGCATATGTCTCTTGATCGTGGCCAAAGCAAGGATGTCCCCAAAGGTATCTAGACCACTAGGTGAGCATAAGACTTCAAAGGCCCTCACAGAGAGATTTAGGTGGCATCACAGTTAGTAAACACTCGTTTCAGATGTGAATGGTGATGGGTCTCAATCGCAAGACAGTAATAGTAAGAAACATTTGAACGACACGCGTGTGATAATGTGTGAAGCAAATAAGGATGCCTCAGAGATATGTAGACCACTACGTGAGCATAAGATGCAAAAGCGCTCACGGGGAGATCTAGTTGGTTATTAGAATCTCTGAAATATTTAGGCTAGGCATGACTGTGCAGCACAATTGGTAAACCCTAGTTTCGAATGTGAAGGGCGATGGGTCTAAGTCACATGACGATAATAGTCGTAACAACATCTAAACAACACACAAGAGACGATGTGTGAAGCAAGTATGAACCAATTATAGATAAGAATGAGTGGATCAGCATTCAGTTTCATGCTAAATAGATTATGCTTTTGTGGTGACCTGAAAGAGGGTAGTGTCAGTCTTGTGGCCATGGAAGGTCTTGTGTCGCTATGACCACCATGATTTAGTGTTGACAGTATTTTCCTAACCAGGTTGAAGGGTGTTGCTCGATCTTCATTAGGAAGACTGGTTTTTTCAAAGAGTGAACATTTGTCTTATCTTTAAAATGTATTAATCTGAGAGTGTCTTTTAAAGTAAAAGTACTTCAAACGAGTATTGTGATCATTGTGTACCAAGTGGGAGAATATCAAATTATGTGGTCTCACGATGATCACATATTTTGAATTTATCAAAACCCTGGATTGATCTTCCCAATTTATAATGGCATGCCAGTAAGAGCCCGGTCATTCGTGATGATCATAAGGTGTATCGGATTTAACACACCCTAGATATGTGTTATTGTATCCTTATATGGCATAATCATTGTTGATTAAATCATTAAAGGGGCCTAAAATCCTTGATGAGTTAGGATTTGGGACTCCAATAAATAAGGGGTTGGTCCCAATTCTCAGTCTCACTCTCATGTGAAAAGTCAGCGAGTAAAATCTCTCTCATAAGAGAGAGTTACTCAATTCCCCATCAATTCATTAGAGAGGAGAGACTTGAAGACTAGCTCCCACCTACAGGTAAGCTTGTCATCTCCAAAGAAAGAATACCCGAGGTATCCTTACACACTTGATAGGTATGTAACTTCAATTTGAAAAGTTCAAAGTTGTTTCTATGTGAAAGTTGTAAGATCCGCTGTTTTAGAGGTCATCATAGCGGCCAACACGTTGATACTACATGTTAGTCGCTATGGCAACCTCCAAACATCAAATCTTACGACTTCACTAACGTATAAACAACTTTAAACTTTTCAAATTGAAATACACACCTCTCATATCTCAGGTCTTCTTTCTTTGGAGACGATCAGCTTCATCTGCATGGAGCTGGTCTTCAACTCTCTCCTCTTATGACTTGATGGGGAGCCTTAACTCTCTTACGAGAGAGTTCTTTTACTCGAGCTTTTCACACATGAGAGTGAGAGTTGAGACCAACCCCTTATTTATAGGGGTCCCAAAATCCTAACCCATCAAGGATTTTAGGTCCTCCAATCAACGGTGATTATGCCATATAATGATACGATAAAGCGTATCAAGGGTGCACCAAGTCCGATACACCTTATGATCACCATGCATGATCAAACTTTTACCAGCATGTCACGATCAATCGGGAAGATCAATATAGGGTTTTAATAAATTCAAATTATGTGATCATCATGAGACCACAAAAATCCAACATTACCCCATTTGGTCCATAATGATCACAACACTCATTTTCAAATACGTTTGTTATTAAAAGAAATTCTCATGGATCAATACATTTTAAAGACACGACGAGTGGTCACTCTTTGAAAAAATCAATCCTCCCAATTAAGATCGAGTAACATCCATGAACCTGGTTAGAAAAATATCGCCAACACCGAATGATAGCAGTCATTTTATCAAGATATTGACACAAGACCTTCCATAGTCACAGCACTGACACTACCATTTTTCCAAATCACCACACAAGCATAACTTAGTTAGCATGAAATCGAATGGTGATAAACTTATGCTTATTTATAATTGGTCTTTACTTGCTTCACACATCATCTCATGTGTGTTGTTTACGACAATTACCGTCATGTAATTGAGACCCGCCGTCCTCCACATCCAAAACAAGGGTTTACTGACTGTAATGCCCAATAGCCCAAGCATTTCACAGATTCTAATATCCAATTACATCTCCCCGTGAGCAATTTCGCATCTTTAGGCTCACCTAGTGGTCTAGATATCTCTGGGGACATCCTTATTTGTTTCACACATTATCGCATGTGTCGTTCGGGTGGTTTTACGACTATTACTATCATGTGACTAAGACTCATCGACCTTCACATCTAAAACGAGGGTTTACCGACGACCTTCACATCTGAAATGAGGGTTTAACGACTGTGATGCCCAGCCCAAGCCTTTTAGAGGTACCCATCAAGATCTCCCCTTGAGTGCCTTTGAGGTCTTATGCTCACCTAGTGTTTTAGATTCAATCTATGCTTCGATTCCAAAGCTCTTGAACCCCAGATCTGCCCCATGAGGGCATTCATCTGCATGTCTAGGTGGGCTTCAATTAGAAGCTCTTAACCCCCAAGTCTGCCCGTAAGCATAGTAACAAAATTCTTCGAATTTTTGAAAAATTCACGAATTATTCGCGAATTTTAGGTGTGCCAAATTATTCTCCGAAATATTCGCGAATTTTAGGTTTGTCGAATTATTCGCAGATTTACAAATTATTCCCGATTTATTCGTGAATTTTGCAATATTTCATTTAATTCAACAAAGTAAACTACTTATTTTGTATATTATCAAATCAATTTGTTGGATATTTTTTATAATTATTATTTTATTCCCAAATTGTTCTCGAATATTTCCCAGATTTTTCCGAACTTGACCCTTGTCGAATTATTCCCGAACCCCAAAGTCTAGGTGCATTTCAATTTTGAAGGTCTTCACCCCAAACCTTGGGTGCACCTCAAACTAGAGGCTCTCCATGCCTATAAAAGGCTCATATCCCCTGGTGCACTTTACAACTGAAGCTCCTAAACTTAAATCTAGGTGTACTTCATAAATCATCAGTGAAGTTCTTTAGAAAGAACAAGACCCCACATTTTAAACCCATATGTACAAATATGGAAAATCAGACAACAAGATCATAGCAAACTATATACGTGTCTTAACTTTAATAAGAGCAAATGCACACTCCCACTAAGCAAGTGAATTAAAACACTCAATGAACCCATATGAGCAATATGCACTGTAATTACATCAGGGCTCAAAACCCTTGGTCATGAAGTCAATAGTCATTAACTTTGTATGAAATGGTTCTTCAGGCACTCAACAATGTTATATCTTTTCTTCTTTCCAATAAGGCACTATATGATTATGTGCTTAGTCTTCTAAAATCCTTGTAAGGAGAATTATAGTCTGAGCATTACAAAATGTTTAATAGCTCAAAACACAACACATAACTCAAAGGCTGGATATAAAGAAATGCGTCCATATTTCAAAACTGCTTACGTGGTGGATGAGGCCGCAAGTGTTTACACAACACCTTCTATAAACGACTCCACCAATGAATAAGAAGATGAGAGATAAAAAGGACTTCTTGTTAATCCAACCAGCACAGTCTGAATTCGGATCTCTTTCTATAACAAGTTGATCAGATCTGCTGTATATGAATATAAAACTTGAATTCTCCATGTCACCCTCAAAGTGTTTTGCAACAATCCAGATGATATACTCATCACAGCATTTCTATAAAGTCAAGGATGTGACAACTTTACTATATGTACCAGTCATGAGAACCTCACTATAATCCATAAGTGGATTGATTTAGTTCACATGCCCGGTGTTTCCGATGCTTTACTATAAATTCCTGACTGTTCCACATAAACATGTTTTAACAAAATGAACTAGTACCATTTCCACAACAATATAAAATAATATTTCTTAGAAAGATGAGAGGTCTCTTTAGGTAGAACAGTCACAGTATCTACATGGGATAGCACTTTATCAATTGTTTAGTAATTCCTGCCAGTGTTCTCAGCATCAACCAGTGTTCTCAGCATCAACAAATGGAACTATTACACCACCTAGAATAATTGGTACAGGGAGTATAAATCAGTTTTCTTTATAGATAAAATATTGAGACTTTCTACTCCCACTGAAGCCACCATTCTTTAAAAGCTTGGTATTATATGATAACTTTATATCCGGCAAGAATAACACTAGAAGTGATATGCATTGATTCTTCTAGATAATCACTATAGTAGTAGCTAAAGATTCTGGATCCACTTTAACAAAACCCAAATATACTGATGTGCTAAACTAGGATTCCTTCTTATTCCACAAGTCAACAGTGGCTACGCGAACTGCTTTACTGTGTACTCAATTTAATATACACATCTAACAATATTTAGATTTTTATCCCTCATACCGATGCAACAAAAGTGCTCACCATGGTTCTCACCATATCTAACTGAGTTTGCCGCATGTTTGTACTACTTTCTCAATCTAATCTCATAGTTGTGATCCTTGTCGTCTTGGTTCTTAATTTCAGGCTACTAACTCAAAGAACCAGTCATAAGCTATGCCTCCAAAAGTTTAGAATATATGAACCTTATATGCCAATTATACATCTAATCTCAAGTTGAAGGGTAGAAAAGAGTCTATGATATAAATAGAGCAATAAATCATCTGATGGAACAGAATGGATAAAAGCAAGGATAGTAGACAAAACTGAAAAAGTATAGAAAAGAAGCATCAAACATGCTGGTCAAAGTTCCCAAGACTTTTCTGCCAGGAACTACATGAAAAACTTGAGAACCTTATCAATTCTTAAAGATTGAGAACCATAAAACATGAACAAGTACTCAAAGATTGAGAACCTTATCAATTCTCCAAATATCTCTCACAAACAAAAAGTGTATAAGCATCACTAATCTGCATGATTGGAGTGCTAGTAGGAAAAAATGGTCTGGAAATTTATAGAGATAAAAGGACGCCATTAAAGAAAAGTATCCAAATGATGACCCTTCCAAGAATGCAAAGATTCAGAGCGACATAGCTAATTGACATATTAGGAAAGTTAAAACACCCCGAGATTTGATGGGAGAAATCCCTTACCACCAAAGGCTGAAATAAGTTATCAATGTTACTGCATATGCTGCCACACCATTTGCCTACAACAAGCAGTAAAAGAAAATTTCATATACCAGTGCCTCAAAAAAGATAAGAAGTAGCTATTTTTCTGTTTTTTAGGGGGGGGGGGGGGAACATCAGCATTTTGTTAGATCACACTAAATTGAAAGCCAATGAATTTAGGTAAGTGATTTAAAATCCTCAATAGTAGGTACTATCGAGAGTTTGGGCCGCCCGATTGAAAATCCAACGGCACCAAACATCAAGTGGGGCTCACCATTTAATGTATTTGCACCTTGAGGCTGTTGGATTTTCAATCGGGCGAGAGTTTAACTCATTTTCCATGAATTTAATTGTACAACAATTATTTACAAATGTATTGGTATAGAGTCTATATACCCGCAATAATAAGAAGAGCACCATTAGATGGAGAATTTAATAAAATACCTTGTAGACGGGTCGATTCCCTGCAGGAGAATTTGGGCCCTCGACCCTTTTGCCGGGTAGAAAGAGCTGAAGAAAAGCCTCAAACGCTGCATAATAAGCAATGATTTTCCAAGCAACAGCAGTGGGTTTCGGCCAAATGTTTATGAATCCCTGCAATCCGTGCTGCATTAAGTAGTCCCAAGTCTGAGAAACAGACCCATCAGCATGAACCATGGTATACCATCTACATTGTAAAGGTAGCCATAAAAAATCGAATCTGATGTTAGTTCCAAGCAATTAAGTAAACTCAACAGTTCTGTAGACTAGCTCAAATGCAGAGTTAAAATTTTCACATTGAAGGAATTCATTTAGGATTTCTCTTACACAAATTTTAATGAATAATTCAGCTAAATCAACACAATTAGTTTTTTTTTTTAAAACGAAGTTAAGGACTCATTGATTTTGTAACCAGAGCTTGCATTGCTCAATAAGGAAACTTCAAAATACGTAGATATAGAAATGAAAATTTCCACAGCGTAGTAGTGAGAAAATTTACTAAAAAAATTAGAAACCGAAATCGCAGAGCTTGAAGCGATGAAAAAAGGGGTAATTTAGGTCTGGAATGGAGAAAAAATTACGCTACAAGATTCCAGGATCTAGAGATTTGAAAATCAAAGAAAGAAATCTAAAAAGTAAAAAGAAAAGATTGATAGAAATGGAGATTAGTAGAGGAATGCTTACAGAAGAATAACGAAGGGAGGACAGAGAGTGAGAAGAGAGACCACTGAAGCGTATGTCACCACTGCTGAGTGAACCATCTTCTCTTCCCCCATTTTTGTTTCTCTCCTCTCAACTCAGAAGGCTTACTGAGCTGCAGAAGACTAGTGTTGTGCTTGTTATACTCTCTCTGTCTCCCTCTCCAGTGGGAGATCGAATCACAGCCAATCGCAATTGAATTCAGGGAGAGTTCAATCACACCCACACGTTAACACAGGTTCTTTTTTTATCTTTACTAACCATGGTTAATATTATTAACCATTAGAGTTCAACAATCTAACCTTAGTTTTCTAATTTCTTTTTTTTTTTAAATGTAACCCTAAGGTTAAAATTTCCTAACCCTACAATTAATTTTTTTTAATATTTTTTTAGGTCAATTCCTAGGTTAAGTGGGGTTGTTTCCTATGCCACATATGGGACTAGTCTGAATCTTTAAGGCTTACCTTTATCCAAAAAAACAAAAAAAATTAGATCGTTGAATCCTAAGGAATGACGAATCTTAACATGATTAAAAAAAATACACGAGTTGACTTTTAGTCGACCTATGTGTGCAACTGAACTCTCCCGGAGTTCAATCGCAATTGGCTGTGATTCGATCTCCTCGCGTGGGTTCCTTACAATTAGACCATTGACTTCTTCACAATTACGTCAATGCACTTGATGTGAGTTGAGGGCCGAGGTATCCTAGGTTAAATCATGAATGCCATATATCCCAAGCAAAGTCTCCACTAATATTTCCTTCCATAAATTACGGTATCTCGAAAGTGAATCAATTGACTTGGACCACCACCCGTGTTGACGGACGGAGAGCTGTTGGTTGCATTTGTACTTTGTAGGGGTGTCAATGGGGCGGGCCAAAAAAAGCCCGACCATTACCCCTATTTTAGGCCCAATATCTTGTTCTGGGTATTCAAGTCAAAGTAGTATGCTAGATTGGTTTGCAGACTAGTTGTTTACAGACTGGTTGGCTCGAGCGAGCACTCTTGCTCGTATGATTTTTGTCTGGCTCGAGTAAATTACTCTTGGGTTCTTATGTTTGTAATGACTGAGCAACTGAGCTACAATTTCAGTAGCCATCTCGCTTGAGCGAGCTTGAGATAAGGCTGGCTCAAGTGAATTTCTCTCGGGTTCGGTCTGTGCAAGTGCAATGCATCTCTAGTTACCATCTAGCTCGAGCGAGATAAGTTTAGCTCGAGTGAATACCACAGGAAACAATTTTTTTTAAAAATGTTGAATTTTTGTTTTTGGTTACCCTATATATAGTCTAATTCTTCCTTAGAACGATCCAAGGGTTTTATTTGTGAGAGTTGAGATTTTTAAGTGATTCTAGGGTTTCCCACACCTCTTGGTTGAGACCCCATTGTTTCTCCTATCCACTTCTCTACAGATGCAAGTGTAACATTCATTAATTCTTACTTGCTCATGGTGATTTCCTACTGTGAGAAATCTCTCTAGAGATTTATCAAACCATTCATCACAAATAAGCTCAATTCATTAAGTGTTGGTTGGTGTGAGTCAAAACCATCCTTGACGAAGATCAATCATGTAGGATTATGGTTTCTAATAACTTTGAGAAAGAAAGGTCGGTAAGTAGCCGGAGTCGTTGTGGTGGAGATCGAACTTGCGAATTTGTGGTTTTTACTAAGTGTGGAGGATTGGGTACTGAAGATCATTGTGTCGAGTCCAATTTGGGTACAGTTCGAGTCTTGTAAGTTAATTCTTTTCTCATTGTGTATTCGTCTCTAGTTGAGGTCCAGTAGTTTTTCTCAAAATGGTTTCCGCTTAAAAATTGTATGTTTTATGGTTTGTAATTTGTTTAATTTAATTGGATTGAAGAAATTGGTAAAATAATTAAATTAGACCTATTCAACAACCCCCCTCCCCCCCGGATCTCATAACAAAGAAAATTTCAAAAAGTAAACATAGACACAATGGAAAAGAGAAACGTGAACCTGATGCAGTTGGCTGACTCGTAAAGCAAACTTGGCATGTTCATAGGTTACTGTATTGACATATATGTGGATGAGGAGTGCTAGCCCTACTCGCATGTAATTTCTACTTTCAGTTGGAACCAACCACGTGTCCCTGCTTTAACTGATTGCCTTTGCAACCGGTTAAAAGCAAACAATCTCACACCAACTCTCGAATTTAAAAATAAATCCCTTTAACTCTTTGTTATTACAAAATGATCCTTTTCTAAATCAACACGTTTCTTGCTTTTGTTATTGCTTTTGCCAACATGTTCCCTGAGCTTCATCTTCTCCCAGTAACGAACCTGAACGGGATTGTATTGTATGCCGTATTTCTTTCCGCGCCCAAGACTCGGACCAGCATCTGGGACTGTAAAGCAGCCTTATCCAAGTGCCGAGCAAACTCGGCACTTGGGACGACTTTTTTTCTCTCCTCTCTCCCCCTATTCTTCCTCCGTTAGAAACCTAGCACGAATTGCCCTAAGGGCATTCCTCAACCTCGTTAAAATCCAAGGCATTCTCAAGGTACGAGCATCAGATCACTCCATTTCCTAGATGATACATTGATCTCTAAAACTGGGCTGCGGATGGGTCATGGCATTGGTTGGGACCTAGGAACCAACCACATCCATTCACGAATGTGTTTTTTTTTATTAAAAAAATAATAATATTGGACACATCTGGAGCTATCCTAGATTGGCAAAACATCATGCCATGGCATTAGTACTATTGATGAAATAAATTATTTTGAGTGAAATGAATTACATGCCTAAAAATTAGTGATGGTAACATGCATTAAAACCTAATTTTCTTTCTAATATAAAATGACCATTGTGATGAGAATTCTTGGATGGTCCACGTGTCACTTGTTCCTTGAATTCAGGTTGACTGGTAGAAGGAAGAAAGTAGGTTTGCAGCTCATCTTTATTGATGCGGGTGGGGGCTCCTCCTATCAAAGTCCTCCGACAATCAAGTCAGTATACGTTCAAGATGAGGTGCAAAGAACAAACTTTGAAAGAAAGAGCGAGTTAAGGACTTTGAGCTTTCAAATGAGATTTGCTCAATGATAAGGAGTTCAACTGGTCAAGATTCAGTAGTTGTTTAGTATATTTTCAGTAGTCCTCCAGTCCCCCTTCATTATAGGAAGTATGGGGTATTTATAGACTTGAGTTTGGATGCCTCATCATGCCCATGCATGGCCATGCAACTTGCTTTATGATCATTACCAAATATGTCAGGCAGATCTTCATGCAAACGTGTCACACGTGTGAGCCTACTATTTCTAAGGTTGATCTTGGGTCGAAAGCAGGCTGAGATGACTAGCATTAAATGCATTAAATGCTAAGATAGTGCTTTTCAGCTAACAACAGAGTAAATAGATCGCCTCCTGATTATTTCATCCTGCAAGGTGGTTCCATCTAGGGCTACAAACGGAGCAAATTCGAAGTGGATACCACTGTATCTGATTCAGTTTAATATCTATACTATCCAAATCCGATCAGTTATCCGACCGACCCCATCATCAAGACACTGTGCTGATGAGAAAGCTCTCATGTCCTGGCTATAGCTTGATAGAAGGATGTTCCTTATACTCCACAAGGACTATTTGAGGCTCATTGGTTTACAACATAGAAGCAATATAGGCTAATGCATCGGCATGCCTATTCTTGTCTCACCTAATATGCTTGATTTCTATGATATCAAATGTCTCACATAGACCATGGACGAATGCAACATAACGACGCATTCGATCTTCTCGACATTCATAGACATCATTCATCTGGTTCACGACGAGCTGAGAATCACAAACACTTGCAACTTCAAGATGCCCAACTCCTTTGCACTTTGGAGGTCGAGTATCAACGTCTTGTACTCAGATTCATTATTCGAGGTAGAGAAACCTACTTTGATATTTTTTGGGCTGATAAGCACAACACTGAGCCCTGAACCCTGCCCCACTTGCATTGGATGAATCGTCCACTTATAAGCACCATTTGCTCCATACAGGCATCTCATCCTCTTCATTACCCTTGCCCCTTACTTTGTTTAGGAACTCGTGACGATCTTGATCTTCTTCCAGCCTGACATCTACCACAGGAAAATCAGACAAAAAACTCACCATGGCCTACCCCATCTTAGATATCCGTGCTCGGTATTGACTATCGAACTCACTTAATACGACAACCCATTTTAAGATTCGTCCCGCCAGCTCAGGTTTTCCCAACACAATTTTGAGTGGATATGTTGTGATGACGATAATAGAGTGTGCTTGAAAGTAAGGACGTAACTTTTTAGCAGAAAATACTAGAGTGAGGCATACCTTTTCAAGCTTGCTATAATGAGACTCCTCCTTGAGAAAGGTTTTGCTGGTGAAATATATTGGTTTTTTCGTGTCTTCGCAGCTCCGGATCAATACGGAACCAATTGCTTTCTCTGAGACAGAGATTCGTGTCTTCGCAGCTCCGGATCAATACGGAACCAATTGCATTCTCTGAGACAGAGAGATAGAGGTAGAACACTTTGCTAGGATCAGATACAGACAAAATAGGTGCAGAGCCCAGATATTCCTTCAGGGCAACAAAAGCTCGAGAGCAGTCCTTCGTCTACCAGAAGACAGAATCTTTGCGCAATAACTCGAAGAGGGGCTTGCATCGATTAGAAGATTTTGAAATAAACCTATTGAGGGCAGTAATCCATCCTATCAACTTCTGAATTTCCTTCATCATCCTTGGTTCAGGCATGTCAAGGAGAGCACGAATCTGAGCTAGATTAGCCTCAATCTCTCGCTAGTTAACTAGGTAACCCAAAAATTTATCCGAGGTGATGTCGAATATGCACTTCTTTGGATTCAACTTCAAATTGAAAGTTTGAAGGATAGAAAAAGGCTCAACTAGGTCAGCTGCATGAGTCTTCCATGCTAGAATTTTCACCATGATGTCATCAATATATACTTCCACTGTCTTGCCATACAATGGTCCAAACATTGCTGTCATCAAAAGCTAGTAAGTGGTACTAGCATTCTTGAGACCAAAGGGCATCACTCGGTAATAGAACAACCCATGCTCTGTGATGAAGTCTATCTTTTCTTGATCTTCATCAGCAAGGATAATCTGGTTGTACCCTGAATACCCATCCATGAAGGACAACATCTCATGGCCAACAGTAGTATTGAGAAGTCTATCAATCCTAAGCAAAAGAAAAGAGTCTTTTGGACATGCTTTATTAAGATTGGTGAAATCTATACAGACTTTGACCTTTCCACCCCTCTTACCCACAACATTTGCTATCCACTTTGGATATTGAACTTCATGAATGAATTCATAGTGGATGAGCTTGTCAATCTCTTCGTTGACGGCATTGTGGTAAGCAGGAGCAAGTCTTCATGGCTTCTGCTTGACAGGATAAAGAGTGAGATCAATATTTAAGTGATGACAAATAACTTCTGAGCTGATCTCTGTCATATCTTTGTGTGACCAAGCAAAGACATCCAGATTCTTCTTCAAAAAGTACAACAGCTTGGCCTCTTCTTTCGTTGTCAGGCTCGTCCCTATTAGCAACACTCGTGGCTCTTCATCCATCCCTAGGTTTATAGCTTTCGTGGGCTCAACAGTTGGTCTTTCAACTACTTCATCCACGTCTTCTTCTTCGGCCACCCTGCACTGTAATTGCTATTTTGAAGTGTTCGGTGTGGTAAAGTGGCACTTCTGGGAGGCTAGCTGATCTCCATTGGCCCATCTTGAGTGGGGAATTTCAGAACTTGATAATAAGATGAGGGGACAGCTCTCATCTCATGTGTCCACCATCGACCAAGAATGACATTGTATGGGGATGGAGCATCAAGGATGGCAAACCTCGTCTATAGCACGATTGAACCAACTTGGACTGGTAGGATGACATCTCCAAGGGGCTGCATTAAGCTTCCATCAAACCCAATCGAAGCAGTCTGCGATGAAACCAATAAGAATTGGTCTAACTTCATTTGAGTGAAGGCCGGGAGATACAGAATGTCCACCGAACTTCCTGAATCGATGAGCACCCTCTTGATGTCGTAATCACCGATCCTTATCTTGAGGACGAGAGCATCATAATGAGGACAGACCACAGTTGTCATATCGTGGTCGACGAAGGTGAGAGCTTGCCCGATGCCCCTTGACGTTGGTTGTACTTGACATACCTCAACCATATGGGACAACTTCCTGGTCTTTGCACGGAAGTCCTGCTCCAAATCTGCCACTAGAGAACAAGCACGATGAATGGCATTGATCCTGTCGGTTGGTGCTCCTCCTCCTCTCCTTTGATCTGTATTTAGATTTACGGGCCATTCCACATGTGGAAGGTTTAAGGGAACTTAACTTTGTGCCTGCCCCACAACTGCATCAGAGACCACGTATTCCCTCAGATAGCCTTCCCGAACGAGTCACTCTTAGTATTCTCTAAGGATTCTACATCGATTGGTCAGATGATCAGGACACTTATGATAATGGTAGTACTCTTGGGCTCGGGGCCCTTCAGTGGTATCAGTGATAGCTCGGGCTGGTCACTCGAAGTAAGATTCGTTCACCATGGTCCGTATTATTGTTGATGGACTGACTGAAAAATGGACTTGGTCGGCACGACTCTGATATGGACATCTCTTCAACGTGTGACTACCCCGCTCCTTGGGACCTTGCATCGATCTAGACTAATTTTGAATGGGCTAATAAGGACGTCTATCCGGCCGTCCCTTCTACTGCTGATGATTCTGATTGGACTGCATGGGTCATCGATCTGGCTGTTACTGCTGCTGGTTTTGATTTTGATTCTGATTCAGTTCTTATGGGCATCGAACCGATTGATCCCGCTGACTTGCATAAATAATCCTCTCCCTTGGCTCATATCTTGGTGACCCCTCATCATCAGAAGAATCATACCTTGGTCTCTTCCCTTTCTTCGAGGTGGAAGCTTTGTTCGCCCTCCACGGCTTCCACTCTTGCTCCTCTCAACCTCGTCGTGCAATGATTGCAGTGTCGTCCTCAAACCTCCCAAATTTGACTACATGGACCATCATATCATCAAGTTTTGTGGGATAATCGAGGGTGAGAGACTCGTACATCTTGGAGTTCTTTGGCAACACATTCTTGAATGCAGCTATGTTACTGCTATTCTCGATCTTATCAATATTCAAGACTTCATCGCTGAACCACTAAATAAAGTCCTTGAGAGACTCTGAGGGCTTCATTCCCAAGGCAAAGAGGGAGTTCGAGCCTGCCTTCTTCTTGTTGATAATATACTAATCAATAAAGGTAGATCTCAGTCCTACCATATTCCTTATTATTCCAGAAGGGATGTTATAGAACCATCTCGCAGCTACTCCTGTAAGACTGTTCGGGCAAGCCTTACAGAGGAGGTTATCATCAGGATTGTGGAGAGCCATAGCATGCTTGAGGTTGAACAGATGGTCAAATGGATCTGTCCTTCCGTCAAACATGATGAAGTTTGGCGTTATGAACTTTGAGGGGGTGTAGGATTGGTTGATCTGATCCTAGAAAGGAGAGGATCCAACATCCAGCTTTGCTTGTCGGGCAAACTGGTCCAGAGTACTTCCACCCGTGCCTCCAACATAGGCACTGATCATGACCTCTACGTCTATAGGGGTCATCCACGCCCTCTAGTCCCCATAATGCGTTTGAACATTTGGCTCATGGGCATCACGAGCCCGTGGCTCCTCACGGGGTACTGGAAGTTTCGCAGATCATCACGAGCATACGGCTCTCGTAGCTTGGCACGGGCATAATGATTTTGTGGCTCAATGTGGACATATTTAAGCTCTCACGGTTCAGTACGAGCATACTGAAAAAGAAGAGAACGAGGTCTAAATGCATCACGGGGAGGAGAGAGAGGTACAAACCTTACATCAAGGTTGTCATGCAGCTGTAGGGATGCTTGTCGTGCCCATGGGCCTCTTGGAGGGGACGAGAAGAGCTGACGTCACACATCCGGCCTTGGAGAGGGCTCTCTTCGGGCATCACGACGTAGAGACTCTGGCCGCTTTACTCCACCTTAAGGATCATCTTGGTTAGGTGGCTACATAGCCGGGTACCAAGGAGAGTAATCACCGACTCTCGGATCCAAGGGGAGTTCGAGTTGGGACTCGAAGATGTCATTCTCATAAGCATCCAGCCTCTCTTAAAACGTCTGTTGGTTACTTACTAACCAGCCTAATGTTGACTGCTGCTACTGCAACAGAGCAATGATTTGGTTGGCCTGAGATATGTCTCCTTCAGGAGGCTGGTCTCGACATTTGTCTGACTTCTAAGACAATTGGCCTAGCCACGTCTTTGGCAAGGGGAATCTGAGCTCTATCTGACATTGTAAGCAAGGTGTATGAAAGATGGTGGGATCGTTTATGAGTTTCCTAGAGATGGCGCCAATTTTTGTGATGGGAATTCTTGGATGGTCCACGCATCGTTTGTTCCTTGAATTCAGGTTGACTAGTAGAAGGAAGAGGATAGATTTATAGCTCATCTTTATTGATGCAGGTGGGGGCTCCTCTTGTCAAAGTCCTCTGACGATCAAGTCAGTATACGTTCAAGATGAGGTGCAAAGAACAAACATTGAGAGAGAGAGAGTTAAGAACTTTGAGCTTTCAAATGAGGTTTGCTCAGTGATAAAGAGTTCAACTGGTCGAGATTCAGTAGTTTTTCAGTATATTTTCAGTAGTCCTCTAGTCCCCCTTTATTATGGGAAGTCTGGGGTATTTATAGACTTGAGTTCGGATGCCTCATTATGCCCATGCATGGCCATGCTTACCAAATATGTCAGACAGATCTTCATGCAAACGTGTCACACGTGTGAGCCTACTATTTCTAAGGTCGGTCTTGAGTCGAAAGCAGGCTGAGATGACTGGCATTAAATGCATTAAATGCTAAGACAGTGCTTTTCACTTAACAACAGAGTAAATAGATCGCCTCCTGATTATTTCGTCCTATAAGGTGGGTCCATCTAGGGCTACAAACGGAGCGAATTTGAAGTGGATACCACTGTATCTAATTCATTTTAATATCTATACTATCAAAATCCGATCAGTTATCCGACCGAATACTAATACACATCATTCGAACTTGAATTCATTTAAACTAAACAAATTCGGATAATATCTGAATTTGGCCGACTGTATTTCAACAGATTCAAAGATTCAGATGGTGTTTGATTCTATTTATTCCATTAAAAAAATTATGCAATCTACCCTATTCATGAAAATGAAAACCCTATATATCTTCATGAAAATCGAACCTAAAAATTATTTTTTTAACCCTAAAAATTGTTACGAGTAAAAGAAAGGGGAAAACAAACCTAAAAATCTAAGAAAAAATTAAATAGGGTTTACCTTCTTCTTTCATTTTCATTCCCGAAATTTCGTAGGCTTGGAAGAAGGAGTAGCTATCGGTTGTCTCAAGATTAGAGAGAGAGAAAAAAAAAGATGGAGGATCTACCTGCTAGAGGCACGCATGCTTGAGGTTTGAAGCTGCAAGCTTCAAGCTTGAAGGGGGACATTGATACAGGTACGCACATGCAAATCCAAGAAAATCCAAGTTGTAACAAGTTGAATGCAAATCCAAGCTTTCGAAAAATCTAAGCTTGAAGCTTTGTATCTTCATCTTTTTTCTCTCACTTACTTCCCCTTTCCCCAATTTGGGTTGAATTTAGAAGAGAAATCGATAGGCCATTTTATATAAGTTAAAAATGACCACTTTGACCCTCATCGTTTTGGTTTTATTTTGAAAACTCATGTAAATATGTTATATTATAAAGGGCATATTCATAAATAGAATCGAATGTCTGTCAGATCGGATACATCACTATCTGAATCCGCTCCGTTACTTAAACGGATACTTAATAGGTATCCGGATTTGCTCCACCGGATACATAACCGGATAATTATCCATCTAATTGGTACGAATTCAGATAATATCCGAAGCCGTTTGCAGCCCTAGTTCCGTCCTCAATGTAGATATGGGTTCGTCCTTATCACAACAATGATATCTGGCATTGTCTTTCAGACTACGATATCTGACATTTTCCTGAAGAGCACATGCTCATCAATGGAGTATGAAAACCTCATTCGTCCTTTCCAAGGATGAGGATTCTACTCGTCCTTGCAACACTTGCTCAATTACGAATTTTATCCATTACAGCCATCATCCCAGCATCAAATATTTTGAGCAGCAAAGATGGTTGGCTTTTGTTCAAGACAACGACAGAGGGAAAGAGAGCTTTCGTTCAGGGGAAACTAGGGTTTGTGATGGGGAAAGGCAGAGAGGGGAAAGACGGAGAGAAGGTGTTGGCAAAAGCAAGAAACCATGTTTGTTTAAAAAAGGATAATTTTTTAATGACAAAGAGTTAAGGGATTTATTTTAAAAAACAAGAGTTGGTGAGAGAGTGTTTGCTTCTAACCGGTTGCAAAGGCAATCGGTTAAAGCAGGGACACATGATTGGTTCCGGCTGAAAGTAGGTATTGCCTGCGATTAGGGCTAGCACTCCTCATATGTGGATACTATTAGATGTAGCAATGGTTAATTATTAAGATCGAGTCCGTCTATGGGTACCCCTAAATATACTCCCATATGTACTCCCGGATCCTAACCGTTTATAACTTATCATCAAGGGCCAAGATTAATGCTAAGGTAGCACAATTTTAAGAAGAGTAAGTCAAGCCACGTTTAGATAATTCTTTTTCTTCTTACAGTGCCTAATATGCCCTCAATACAAACAATAGAACAAAACAAAAGGCAAAATGGGTTTATACCTTTGTTGTATCTTCTCCTTCCCTGGTGCGTCGCAGTGTCGTTGCCTTCGGCAGAAAATTGCTTGTTCTTGATTTTATTAATTTTCTATGGCCGGTAAGTGGTATTGGGTTGCGTTTTTCGACCCAATTTTTATGAGTAGAATAATAGAATAAGTTGTGTATCTCATCTTCAGAGTAATGAAGGAAGAGATGTGGGTGGAGGTCTACATTCCTTTTAAATATTAGTTTGTCTTCTTAATTGCAGGTTGGAATGAATTAAAAGAAAGCAAGGCTGATGCTTTGCGGGATTTTGATTTTTGGAGTTTCTTAGATGGCTTTAAAGGATGCTTGCAGGGTGTTACTACAAGCACACAAAATCGTTCCTGAAGCTCAATGCCAAGCGGTTTCTATTTTAGATCAAAAGGAGCTTCTATTTTAGATCAAAGGGAATTGATTTGAAATCACAAATGCTATGTTTGGTTACCAAGAAAATAGGGAATGGAAAAGAAAATAGGAAGAAAATCTTATTTTCCTTTATTTGGTTACAAAGAAAATGAAAGAAGGAAAAGAAAATTGGGAAAAAATTCTCTAAAATTTTCTCCCATTTGATAGATTTAGAATCTTAAAAAAAATCTTGTATTTTAAAGAGAAAAGAAAAGAAAAAGTTATTGGGTTCTCATTTCTGACCTCTCTTCTTCTTCTCCACTCCAAGTCTCCAACAATGATTTCCGCCGGCGACTCCGACGAAGACACCGGCGACATCGGCGATTCTGACGACAGCAATAGCATATTTCTCTCTCTCT
Source organism: Tetracentron sinense (assembly GCA_015143295.1). NCBI lineage: Eukaryota > Viridiplantae > Streptophyta > Magnoliopsida > Trochodendrales > Trochodendraceae > Tetracentron > Tetracentron sinense. Next base: position 31,709,666 of record CM026569.1, on the reverse strand, counting down.
CTCTCTCTCTCACCTCTCTCTCTCTCTCTTCCAAAATCACGGTTTGGGGGCTTGGATTGATTTAAAAAAGTTAGAATAAGATTATGTTAGGTTTTAATCTTGATTTGGATGAGGATTTAAGTTTTGAAATGATTTTTAAAAATTCCATGTTGGATTTTAGTTGAAATAAACAAAGATTTAAAAACAAAAACTGAAACAGTGAGGTTTGGATTGATTAAAAAATAAGATTATGATAGGTTTTAATCTTGATTTGGATAATGATTTAATTTTTAAAATAATTTTTAGAAATTCCATATTGGATTTTAGTTGAAATAAGCAAAGATTTATAAATAAATAAACTGAAAACAGTAGCTGGGATGTCCTTGTCATGAGGAAGAAGACGGTGACACAACCGGTATTTTTTTAATTGTTTTAGAATTTTTTGAAAAAATGTTTATACATTTTTTTAAATGTATAAAATATTCAAAAGTATAAGAGATGAACTTTTTGCTTTCTTGGCTTGGAAAAGAGGGTCAGACAACAACATATGGAGCTTCCTTTTCAAGGAATCTGTATCATCAAAATGGGAGGGCAGAGGAGCTGATAATGATTGAAATAATTCTGAAACAGAGGAAGCTGAAAAGGAGGATGAGAAGAATGTTCGTTCACATCAGCCAAGAGCGGTGTTTGGGGTAGGAATCAAAGAGACTAAAGAGCTGTGCGGCGAGGGTTTCGCTCTATCATGAGATGATCAATTCCATGCGGATAGGTTCAGGTTTAACAGAAAATTCCACTGAAGTAGCCTGCATCGGAAACCTCAACCACATTCACACTAGTGAGCCGTTTAGTTTGAGATCCCTAAATGCTTTCAATCTTGCTCTGCACTCGGGGCAATACTCCAAGCAAGTGAAGATATGAACGAGACTTCATAATTTTCTTTATTGCACTCATACACTTTTAACTAATAGATAGCACCCTTACCACGGATCGTTGCGGAGCCTAAAGTAGTAAGATCACCTGCAAGGACCGAGTATGAGATACATTTCAAGAGCTAGTAGTTTTATCCCTTAGCCTATAGATCCATAGATGGATCCTATTCTGGCTAGCGCAGCCCCAAAACTGTTATTTGGTTGGTTTGTTTTCATAGATAAACGGATATCCGATTGAGTAAAATTAAAATTTTTGAAGTTATTTTAAAGGATTAGGGGTATTTTGATAATTTAAAAAAAGTAGGGCATTTTGGTAATTTTAAAAAAAATTAGCAAATTTTCTCTCTAATTTTCTAGGCAACCAAATGATGGAAAATTTATAATTTTCTCTTATGTTTTTTTTTTCTTTTCTTTTTCACATTTTCTCGACAAACAAACACAACAAAAAGAAATTGCCATACGTCCCTGGGGAAACTGCAGGTTTAGTTGCAGACGCAACAAAAATGAAGGCAAACATATTAGGTATCTTCCCACACCTTGCAGGGCTGGGGTTGTCTCTACAAATTCTAGAAAAAAAAATCTTAGGGTTTTTTGTTGGGTTTTTTTATGGTCCTTCACATAATTGCTTTTCTGAAAAGCCTGGTCTGGTTTATGTATTGTCATGATTTTGGTGCAGCTTGGAAGCTCCCATACGCAATAATAATGGGACTCCTTGCAAATACCACTAAGACTCCTCTTTTGAGGTTTGTGTGGTTTTTGAAGGCCATTTGCTCTTGGCTTGAAAAAAGTTTCATGTTCTTTGGTTTTTCTTTGATGGGAAGAAACCCTAAGATACTCTATTTAAGTGGTAGCCGCCATCCCCTCCTCCTCTAACACAGCAGAGAACCCATCTTGAGTGTTATAGAGAGAGAGAGGTAGAGCTGCCTTCTGATCAAGAAATTGGTGATCGTTGCCCAATGCAAAGGGATTTCGTTTTTGAAGCTAGACAATAGCTCTCTAAAGGAATGTTGATATTCATATTTTAATTGAATATTTGTGGTTTGATTGATCTTTCATGCCTAGATTCATGGGCAAAAGTTAGTTTATGAACTGTATAGTTCAACAAGTGGTATCAGAGCTCAGATTGAGCATGCTTTATCAATTTGTTTTTTAAAAAAGGCCAATGCGCAAATGGCCGGAGCAAACAGCAACAGTGGACGACAACGTTCAGACGACTTGTCTGTTAACAGTTTTGGAATATGAACTATTTTTATTTCTTAAGGAAGAACACGACTGTAAGTGATCCATTTGGACCCACCCGACCCAGTAACCCATTTTTGGACCCATTTCAATATTAGTCTTCCTTTGGGCCATAACAGGTTCTATACAAATCCAGTTTGGGCCCATAAATAGCCAAAAGGTAGATATTTCCGAACACTATGTAATATATTATGAACACTGTTTGATCACTATTTGAGAGCTGAAAATATAGAAATCAGACCTTTACTACCATGTCTAATTTTCTCAGTTGATCATGTGCATGATTGTTAAAACTGAATATGTCCACATCATGTCAAAATCTGACATTTTGATGTTTAATTTAATCCTTGCATGTACTCAGAAATATATATATATATATATATATATATATATATATTAAATTCTCCTCATTAATAGTGTGTATGGATGTGAACATATTTAGGAAGGTTATTTGAAGAACTTTGGATTTTAGTCATGGTAGGATGGATAAGGTTTAGGTCTTTCCTATAGGGGTTTAGGAAGACCGGTAAAGCGGTCATTCATGGCATTTGAAACCAAAGTAGGTCTGTTATCTGCCCAAAGGTGATCAACCTATGGAGGTTACAGTTTTCCTTGAATTCTAAGATTTTAATTTCATTAAGATGGCAAGTTGCACTCACTTACATGAAATTACTAATTCTGGTCAAAGCTGATTTTGTTAATTTCATAAGAGTAGAGTGAGTAGAATAGTTATGAATGTTAAAGTAAGAGAAGGGCAAACTTCCTAGCGAAAGCTAGTGGAAATTCTGGATCAAACTAATAACACAAATAACTAGGTCTATGCGTGTTTCTTCAAACACGATCTTGGGGGGCATATAGCATGTCAAAGTTTCTGCCCAAAGGTGCTACTAAGATGATGCACTTTGCCTATCCCGTAGAGTGGAAGTCTTTGCACATGATTAATACACTCTGACATAATTTGACCTTAACCCCCCGGGTGCAAATTTTATTATAAGACGCTCTTATGGAACAGTTGGTGACATAGGATTATGTCAATGCAGTTATGGACAGGACCGTAATTCAAAAGCATCTGGTTGGTATTGAGCCTTTAAATGGCTCTAATTACTCTACTTGGCGCATGAACTTAGATATTGTGCTAGGATTTATGGATTATGATTTTGTCCTCATTGGGGACAAGCCCATGGCTCCATCACCAGACTCTACTGAGTCACAGATTACCCAGCATGCTAAGTGGGAAAAGGCAAATAGAATGGCCATAATGATTATTCGGGCCTCAATCAACGAGGCTTTGAGGGGTGGCATTAAAACCACCGAAACAACAAAGGAACTTCTTACCCTTATTAAGATTCAGTTCGTAGGAACTCAGAAGTCTCTCCAGTATAGTTACCTGAGTCAGTTAATGAGTCTCAAATTTGATGGTAGCAAGCAGTGTGCATGACCACATTTTAAAGATGTCTAAGTTAGTACTTGGTCTTTGGGAACAGGGTATTACCTTTGAGGATGATCTGTTAATTCATTTTGCAATCCTTTCATTACCTAAGTCGTATAATACCTTCAAGGTAAATTATAATGCCCAAGAAACAAAGTGGGATTTGAATCAGCTGATCACATTGTGTGTCACTGAAGAAGAACGACTGAAAGGTTATATAAGGCTGAGTCTGCACATTCTATTCTTCATCCCCAACATAAGAGAAATTTCAAGAAAAATGGTTACCAAAGGAACATCAACCACAAAGGAAAGGGACCTAAGAATGGTTTTAAGACAAAAAAGATTGGAGATACTGATGTATGCTTCTTTTGTAAGAAGAAAGGACATTTCAAGAAGGACTGCTATCAATTTAAAAATCAAATGAAAAAGAAAGAAGGTATTGATTTAGTTTCAGTTTGTTTCGAGTCAAATTTAATAGATGTTCCAGAAAATTCGTGGTGGGTTGACTCAGGTGCATCTGTGCACATCACTCATTCTTTACAGGGGCTCAACAGCAGGAGAAGCCCTAGACCTGAAGAAAGGCTCTTTATGGGAAATGCCGAGGCTATGAAGATTGAGACTATTGGCAGCTATAAACTCATTTTGGATTCTGGATTCGTCTTAGTTTTGCATGATGTTTTCTATGTTCCATCCTTTAGACTAAATCTCATATCTACTTCTAGACTTGATGCACTTGGTTATGGATTTATATTTTGTAATGGTAGTTTGACTATAAATTATCATTCGGATGTTGCTGGTTGTGGCTTATTGTTAGATGGTCTATATCAATTATTGTTAGATGGACTTTTTGCACAATCTTTGCTATATGCTAATTCTATTCTCTCTAGATCCGAGTACCCATATCCAGCAAAAGAATCTTCTATGCTTTGGCATAAGCATTTAGGTCACATTTCCAGAAAATATCTAGAATTTACGATTAGAAATGGTATCTTAAACCATTTAGATTTCAAGGACTTTAGCACATGAATTGTTTGTATTAAGGGAAAGATGACAAAACAATGGAAATTTGAAGCAACAAGAGCCTCAGATCTATTAGAGTTAATTCATATTGATATTTGTGGACTCTTTCCTATCCCTACTCGAGGTGGTCAGTGCTATTTTATCAGTTTCATAGATGATTTCTCTCGTTTTGCCTATGTCTACTTGATTCATCACAAATCAGAAGCTCTTGACGTTTTTAAACTTTATCTTGCTCAGGTGGAAAAACAATTAGACAAAAGGATAAAAGTTGTTCGATCATGGAAACTTTGTGCAATTCTTGAGGGAACATGGTATTGTTCTACAATACACTTCCCCCGGAACACCTCAGCAAAATGGTGTTTCTGAAAGAAGGAATCTACATATCAAGAAGTAGTTCGTAGTATGATGAGTCATTCTAATCTTCCTAACAACTTTTGGGGTGAAGCATTGAAACTGCTGTCTATATCCTCAATAGAGTTCCATGCAAGGCTGCACCTAAAAGTCCTTTCAAGCTTTGGACTGGTAGAAACCAAGCTTAGGCCATCTTCATATTTGGGGGTGTCTTGCTGAGGCAAAATTGTATAATCCTGAGATCAAGAAACTCGGCCCTCGAACCGAGACTTGTTATTTCATTGGATATCCTAAAAGATCCAAAGGGTATAGATTCTATTGTCCCTCAAGACCAATGGAAATTATTGAAACCAGTCATGCTAGATTTTTTGAGGATGACTATATCAGTGAGAGTTTGAAACATAGAAAGTTCTCTTTTCAAGAAGAATGCATTGATGTTCCAGTTTTCTCTTCATCAGATGCTATGCAGCATTCTTCTATTCTCCTAATCATTACTCCCATCAGAAATGTTGAAGAATCAGTCCCTCAAGAGCTGATTTCCCAGGATACTATTTTACAAGATGTCATTCCACAAGCATCAGAGGCATATGAGGATCAACCTATTGCTTTGAGAAAGTCCATTAGAGAGCGAAGGCCGGGTATTTCTGATGATTATATTGTGTATCTACAGGAAGGCGAAAGTGCAGATATTGACTTTATTGATCCCCTTATTTTCAGAGCCGCCATGGAATGCAATGAATCTCCACAATGGCAGGCAGCAATAAGAGAGGAGTTGCAGTCCATGGAAAAGAATGGTGTCTGGGATGTTATGGTTCTGCTAGAAAATCGTAAGAAAATTGAGTGCAAATGGGTCTATAAGACCAAGAGGGATTCAAAAGGAAGAATCGAAAGATTCAAGGCTAGGCTTGGTGCTAAGGGTTTCAGACAAAAACCAGGAGTTGATTTCAATGAGACTTTCTCTCATGTCTTTTCTAAGATTTCCTCAGAAGTATCCTGGCCATTGTAGCGCACTATGATTTAGAATTGCATCAAATGGATGTAAAAACTGCCTTCTTAAATGGTGATTTAGAGGAAGAGATCTACATGACTCAACTTGAAGGTTTTGAAGTACAAGGAAAGAAACAAGCATCAAGGCAATGGTATTTGAAATTCGATCAAGTTGTGATCAAGAATGGCTTCAAGGAGACATTGTTGACAAGTGCATCTATCTGAAAAAATGTGGAAGCCGATTCATAATTCTTGTGCTTTATGTCGACGATATCTTACTAGCTAGTAATGATATTCACCCCTTGCATGACACAAAGCATTTTCATTCACAAAATTTTGATATGAAAGATATGGGAAATGCAGAGTATGTTCAGGGAATTAAGATCCATTGAGATTGATTAGCCAGATTACTGGGTTAGTCACAAAAGGCTTATATTGAAACAATGCTTAAAAGGATCAATATGCAATCTTGTGCACCTGGTGAAGCCCTAGTAGTAAAAGGTGATATATTTAGTAACAAACAGTGTGCTCAGAATGAAGCCGAAAGAAGTCAGATAGATGTGATAGAATATGCTTCAACCGTGGGGAGTCTCATGTATGCAATGATTTGCATACGGCCTGACATTAGTTACATTGTTGGGATTCTTGGTAGATATCAAAAGAATCCTGGTATTGCTCATTGGCGAGCAGTAAAGAAAGTATTATGATTTTTACAAAGAACCAAGGATTTTATGTTGATCTACAGGCGTTCGAGCGAGCTAGAGGTTGTTGGCTACACTGATTCAGATTATGCCGGGTGTCATGATACCATAAAATCTACTTCTGGATATATTTTCTTGCTCACTCAAGGAGCTGTTTCTTGGAGAAGCTCCAAGCAATCTATAATGGCTGATTCGATCATGTTCGCTGAGTTTATTGGTTGTTATGAGGCTACTAGGCATGCAATATGGTTGAGGAATTTTACCGGTGAATTAGGGTTTGTGGATTCTATCCACAAACCGTTGGTCATCTATTGCAATAACGAAGCTGCTACAAAATTCATTAAAAATGAAAGGGTGACGAAGAGTAACAAGCACATACAGGTTAAGTACCTTCTCGTATGTGAAAAGGTTCGTGAAAGGATAATTGAAATTCCTCATCCGAGTTCTGCTACCATGATTGTTCACCCACTCACAAAAGGACTTCTGCCAAGAGTCTTTAAGGATCATGTATCCCACATGGGAGTGTTGGAATCTTTTGATTCTGCTACTTGATTGGGAGTTTTCTCACATTGTTTGAATTATAGATTTTTTGTTGTAAAACTGTCCATGATTTTGATGCATTTTTATCACATGCATATGCAATATTCTTTATTTGCCTGTGAGTATAAGTACTCGGTTAAAGGTTGCTTGGGCTAGATGTGACTTGGCATCACATTGGTAAACCTTCATCCTTGATAGATGAGTTTACCTTGTGGTTTTCACTCAGAAAACCACAAGGTAAACTCTCAAATTTCTTGATGATGCTAATACTGAGACCATGGAACTGTCCTAGGGTCAAATGGGAACACTATGGACATTCATGATCCACTATTAGCGGCATCTCTAAATTTGGGTGATGGTTTAATAACACCTAAATCGTGACACTCAATGTTTTTCAAAATAAAAGGATGACCATCCGCTTTGCAATTTGTCAGAACAGATAGTTGTTTTCAAAATAAACTACTATATATATTATATGTATGTTCGGACCAAGTGGGAGATTGTTGGGTTTTTATGGTCCTTCACATAATTGCTTTTCTGAAAAGCTTGGTCTAATTTCTGTATTGTCACGATTTTGGTGTAGCTTGGAAGCTCCCATACGCAATAATAATGGAACTCCTTGTAAATACCACTAAGACTCCTCTTTTGAGGTTTGTGTGGTTTTCGAAGGGCCATTTGCTCTTGGCTTGAAAAAATTTTCGTGTTCTTGGGTTTTTCTTTGATGGGAAGAAACCCTAAGATACTCTATTTGTTGAAGTTTGGCTTAATTTCAAGAGGGGCGAGGATTTTTTTTTGTGAAAATGCTATTTGAGTCTTTATATGCTTTGGGAAACCCCTATTCCATTTGGGGGACTTTCTATTAGTCTAGGTCTCTTTTAGGCCTATAAATAGGGGATTATGGGTCTAAGGTTTGTAATCTAATCATCTTGAAAGGATCAAGGAATGCTTTTGCATTGACAGTGAGAGATAATAGAAAGGGTTAAAGCATACTAGGGCTTGGGAAAGGTTTAAGGGAGGATATATAGGGATTCTTCTTTGGGTTTTCATTGAGAAGGTGAGTTGAGTGCTTTTGTACTGGTTCCTCAAGGTTTCTGTGAATAAAGAAGTGATCAGATCTTAACCCGTGGACGTAGGCAGGTTGTTGCCGAACCACGTATATCTCTCGTGTTCCTTTGTGTGTATGTTTTTGGTTTATTCTTTTCCATTTGGTTATTTCTACTATTGCTTTTCCTATAACAAATTGGTATCAGAGCTTCAGGTTAATTATTTTTCAATGGCTTTGAAAAATTCTAGGTAATTTTCCCTGGAGAAGTTTGACGGAAAAGAAAGTTTCAATCTATGGCAAAGGAGGGTAAATGATGTCCTAGTTCAACAGAGTCTCACAATGGCGTTGAATGGGGATTCCGGTAAACTGGAAAAGATGTCTAATGCAGATTGAGAAGACATTGAGGCGAGGACAGTCAGCACAATACGCCTCTGTCTTACAGATAATGTGATGCATAGCGTTATGGATGAGGAATCGGCACCGGATCTTTGGAAGAAGTTGGAAACGCTTTATATCAGAAAGAGCCTTACCAACAGGTTATACTTGAAAAAGGAGTTCAATACCTTAAAGATGGCGGAGGGTGCAGATCTCATTGAGCACATTAATGTGTTCAACCATATCTTGAATCAACTATAGAAAGTTGGTGTTAAGGTGGATGAAGAAGACCAGGCCGTGGGGTTTCTTACATCACTTCTTGATTCATATGATCACTTGGTGACAACCTTCATGTATGGCAAGGAGACATTGCAAATGGAGGAGGTCACAACGGCACTACTCTCTTATGAGATTAGGCGGAAGCCATCACATGATGGGAATAATCATGTCATGGTTGCTCGGAGAGGAAGAAGGGACTTGAAGAGAGGATCTGGAAAAGGCAGGGGCAGATCCAAATCAAAGGGAAAAGGCGGGGTCCAGTTCTATCATTGCAAAGAATTAGGGCACTTTAAAAGGGAGTATCTGAGGCATGCTGATGGGAAGAGAAATTCTTCCGAAGGAGATTCTTCGACGGTAATAGCAACGGACAATGAGGAATACATTGGAGATGCTTTCACAGTCTACAAAGGTATGGACAATTCTTCTGGTGAGTGGATTTTAGATTTGGGGGCTTCGTGTCATATTTGCTTAAATATAGAATTTTTCGATACATTCCAAAAGGGGATAGGAAAAGTGTTCCTAGGTGATGGATCTGAATGTGAAATCACGGGATTTAATAATATAAAGATAAGAATGTTTGATGGAGTTATTCAGAATTCAGGAGGAGTAGCTTGTGCTCCTAAGTTGAGAAGGAATTTAATATTACTCGGACAATTAGACTCCAAGTGCTATTGCTACACAGTTGCAGGTGGAGTTATCAAAATAAAATGGGGAAAGCAGGGTTTCTTAGTTTTGATGGAGGGGAAGAAGTGTGGTGGATTATATCTCCTGGAGGGGAATGCGGTGATAGGTAGAGCTACTACAAGGTCTGCAGGAAAATGAAAATCTGATGTTGTGCAGATGGTAGAAAGCTCACCTAAAGTCTCTTTCACGATCGGTGCAGAGATGGGTATTCTGGTAGGTTTTCGTAAGGGTGCAGATGGTGATAATGTGCCTTTGATGGAGAGGACGGGTCTATATCATCGTCTGGGATTCTTCTACATTAAAGAATGAGTTTTCAGGCTACACATGAGTTTTGACCATGTTTTATCGAATCCGGTGGACTGCTTTCTGGGGTTGGTTTCGAGGGTATGTGTAGCTGGTGGGTTTCTTTCACAGATGGTGCAGAGGTGGGCAAGGTCAAAGCTGGAGTTTGCGGTATTTGCAAACGGGTTTGCGGTAATTGCAAACGAGTTTCAAATTTTGAGAGAGATTTTGGTTTGAGGTGGAGGTGCTTTCCGGATGTGGGCAATGCGATGTTCTATCTTGAAGGTTTGCTTGGTGATTATCAAATCGATTCTCTTGGTTGCAGAGGTGTCGCAGAATTTTCGCCAAAGGTGGAGATTGTTGAAGTTTGGCTTAATTTCAAGAGGGGCGATCGATCGCCCCTAGTGGGATCGATTGCCTCGAATGCCTTTTTGGCCCAGGTGCGAGAATTTTTTTGGGGAAAATGTTATTTAAGTCTTTATAAGTTTTGGGAAAAACCTATTCCGATTGGAGGGCTTTCTATTAGTCTAGGTCTCTTGTTTATGCCTATAAATAGGGGATTATGGGTCTAGGGTTTGTAATCTAATCATCTTGAAAGGATCAAGGAATGTTTTTGCATTGAGAGTGGGAGATAATAGAAAGGGTTAAAACATACTAGGGCTTGAGAAAGGTTTAAGGCAGGATAGATAAAGATTCTTCTTTGGGTTTTCATAGAGAAGGTGAGTTGAGTGCTTTTGTACTGGTTCCTCAAGGTTTTTGTGAATAAAGAAGTGATCGGATCTTGACCCGTGGACGTAGGCAGGTTGTTGCCAAACAATGTATATCTCTTGTGTTCCTTTGTGCGTGTGTTTTTGGTTTATTCTTTTCCATCTGGTTATTTCTATTGTTGCTTTTCCCACAACACTATTTAAGTGGTAGCCATCCCCTCCTCCTCTAACACAGCAGAGAACCCATCTTGAGTGTTATAGAGAGAGAGGTAGAGCTGCCTTCTGATCCAGAAATTAGAGATCGTTGCTCAAAGCAAAGGTATTTCGTTTTTGAAGCTAGAGAAAATAGCTCTCTAGAGGTATGTTGATCTTCATATTTTAATTGAATATTTGTGGTTTGATTGATCTTTCATGCCTAGATTCATGGGCAAAAGTTAGTTTATGAACTGTATAGTTCAACATTTTTTCCTCATCATTAAATTCATGGTTAGAAGGCATTTTTTAAGGTTTTAAAAAAATAGAGAAACTAACATACTGGATGAAGAGAGGCATTGATGATGAGCTTTGTCTTGGTCTAGGAGAGAATGAGGAGGGAGGGTTGTGTGGTGAATTCAGTTAAGGAGAGAGCGAAGGTCTGGGAGAGAATGAGGATGGGTAATCACATACCTCTTTATACTTTTTATAGAACTGGTTGTTTGCCCATAGGTGCCCCTCTCTCCATAACCCATTTTTGCTTGAAAATGAGGAATGATGTGAAGGAAAGAGAAATATAGATCGGGAGCAGCACAGGGAAGGAGACGATTCAACAAAGGTATAAACCCATTTTGCCTTTTGTTCTTTGTTTGTATTGGGGGCATATTAGGCATTATAAGAAGAAAAGAAATGACTTGGCTGAACATAGCTTGGCATACTTTTCTTATAGGTGTGTCACTTCAGCATTAATCTTAAACCTTGTGTTGAAATTGAGGATTTGGAAGCTTGCTGACTAGAGTAGATCCTCAACTCTTACGGTGACTGGATCATCATCTTCAAGTTCCACCTCGGGTATTTCTGGGTAATCTGTCTGCAAGCCAAAACAGCTCAGCTACACTCTCATTAACTATCCTCCTTTGGTTTCCTGAAAGAGTGAAGACAAGAGAAGAAAAGAGAAGAAAATATGGAAGTGATCCGAGGGAGAGAAGAGGGAATAGTGAAGAATACTGATGAACTGCCAGCTTTCCTCCTTCAGAACACTCAAAAACATGTGAAAGATATCTGAGCACGAGAAGTTTTAAGTATTGATCTCAGTTTGATCTTCCAAAATCCGATCCTCAACTCTTAATGGTCCTCTCCTATTTATAGAAGAAAATCATTTTATTTAATTAATTAATATGTAAGAATATTCTTTGATATGACGTCTAACTGATTTTGACGTATGACAGCTATATTCGGGTAAAAGGAGCCAATTTGTTAGAATATTGACAAAAATCGTTAAATGAAGCCTTTCTGTTAAAAAATAGACAAAATCTATTAAGTGGAGCCATTCTGTCAATAACTAACTCTTATTTTGTTAAAAATGGTTTACATCCGTTAAAGAGAGCCTATTTGTTAATCACCACGTGTTCTTTTAGAAAAGAGTTGCCAGCTCATCAAACCACCATAACCATCTTTCAGTTATAACTTAATCCTTTAAACTGTCATGACCCAAACAAGCTTTTGGTTGCATACTTCAAATGTTAAAAGAGCAAACACTTTCAAAAAGGAGTTTATCTATTTTAACAAATTCCCTCCTAGCCCTCTAGACCATAAATCATAATCCTTCCCCTAGAAATTTAATATATATATATATAAATCGTCGTACACCAAAGGCAGGTCATAAGCCTTTGGGATACCTTGTCTAGAGAAATCATAAGTGTTAGATGAGGGCACTATTCTCAGGGTGGATATCGTATCCACCATCAGGCCTCAATCATCTAGTACGAGAGAATAAGACTATGGAGGCCGCATTTTCCTCTAATAGCCCACAGGAAAATGAGGGCAAGATACATCCTCAGTATTCCCTCCTGACTGTCAGCCCAGGTTGTAATCCGTACTTTACAGGAATAGGAGTTGGGGGGAACACACACGCCCATTCCCACGAGGAAGGCAATCAGTGCCTACCCCCTGACAAAGGCAATAGGGTACATGTTGATATGGTTCCACCGAATCCTTATGGAGATGAGGTTGAACTGGTAACCGCCTTTTTGTCTCAACGGAGTATGACTCATTTGAGCTTCTAATCAGCATCAGCTCGTAAGACCATTGATTCAAGACCTGTCTTGAAGAATAAGATATCTTAATGGCGTTAGAATACATTCAGTAATCTGATTCTACTGAAATCTTACCAAGGACAAATTTGGTCCTGACGGAGTAGGCCGCCTTTGAGCTTTCCATCTGATTTCTGAAAGCTTATCAGTTAGTCAAAATCTACTCCTTTTACTGCATTATCTGTTAAATACTTAGCTACTTCAGACCATGAAGGCGTAGTAAGTTAACCAGCATGCTCGGAATCCAGATCTTATTCTCGAACGTGGCATACTTTAAGGTATCTGAACCTTTCGAATCCTTTGAGCATTTATCAGGATCAAAAGCTTATCTGAAATATCTGTAAAATATTACTCAGGCCGAGAAAGGCGTTAGTAATTAATACCCCAAGGCTTGTTATGCCTTCAACAACGTTAAACCACATAGATAGTGTAAATGAACATTTGATATACTAATGGTTCAAAATTTGTATTCATAACAAAATACTTAAGTCAATAGAACCTTTTTCGGATCATCATAATGTTTATCTACGTGGCTTCTAACTAGTTCAGGTTCTGATCTGACTAGGAAATTACTTCCACATGTCATCTTATCATTTTCCATTATCAACATTTAGCCCCCTGCCTACAAAGGCGGCGAAATCCATCATCTTTATAAGACTTCTGTGCAGGCAATCAAGACACTTCAAATCATATTAGATCATATATCTGAATGTATTAAATGTATCAGAACATCAAAAGGTATTAGACATGTATCAATTATTTTTGAAACATATTGAATACATCAGAATATCGAAATGTATCGGTCATGTAAGATCATCAGAACGTATCAGCTATGTCATAGTATCAAAAATGTGTTAGAACATAGTGCATGTATCATATCATCAGGATATACTAGAAATGTATCTGATTGTATCAAAATATATCTAAACATATTTAATATGTCAGGATATCAGCATGTATTTAGAAATGTATCAATGTATCAATATATTGAAGTGCTTCAAAATATTCATAAGAATATGTTAGCGTACCAGAAGATATCAAACTTATCAAATCATACCAAAATATGTCAGAATATATTAAGTTGTATAAAAAACAGATCAAAAAGTATCAGAAGATTTTTGATTTCCGAATATCTTTGTCAGTATATGATATCATTCAGTCAAATCAATCTATCAGCTTTCACAAAAATGGTGGAGAGGATCACTTTACAAATCTGCTGGAAAACTCTTTCGCATTTATTACCCCTTTCATGCCATTATCTTCATGATCGCAAACTGGCTATTAGCATTATTTTAGGTAACGTGTATATCTCTTTTTTCTCAAAACTGCAAACCATCATAACCACCTCGGTAATACGCTCTCCCACTTTTTCAGGGTTTTGAGTCTGTATTTAATGCTTACCACTTCGTATTCTTCCATTTTCAAAAATTATATTAACTTTTTTTTTTCTTTTTGAAATCCAACCAAGAACCAGAACTTAGTCTTCATCTTCCTGCATCCAGAACCAGAACTTTACCAGAAAAAATCGTCTTCTTGTTGGTAAGTTTCGTTCATGTGCCTCATCTCTACCATTATTTGTAACCGTATCTTTATCCTTCTTCTTTCAATTTTTTTTAGAGAATCTGGATCCCAAACCTTTTATAACCAGATAATCTGAAATTGCATTCTTGTTTCTTTCTTCTTTTCTTAGTCATGGCATCATCTTCTTCAAAAGCATCAGTACCTTCATCAGATTTACCAAAGATAACTTATGGGAATCCACTGAAAATCACTCATGGGATTCATCCATTCCTTCTGATGAGTGAATCCTCCCATATAGGGATTCTGAAGAGTACATCAGTAATTTCCCTTCTCCTTCGCTTTCCACATGTTTTAGATTAGAAAGAAAAGATCTTTCCTTCTCAACACTAATATTTAGTTCTCATAGTGGTCGCACAAAGGAATGGTCGTCTTGGTGTGAACGCATGCTGAAGCACCCAAAGTATGGACCATTACTAAAGGCTGTGGAAATCTATGATTCCATAGAGCTGTCTATGGATTTTGAGATCAAGAGAGATACTGATTCTCTGTCTATGGTGATGACATGGTGGAATTCCCAAACTCACACCTTTATCACTTCTTGGGGTGAGATTACTCCTACACTTGAGGATGTAAAAGCTTTACTTAAGTTGCCGCTTTTTGAAAATCACGAGATTCAGAAGATTTCTCTTTCCCCGGAAGATACAGAGATTGTTCAAGCTTTACATGAAGCTTTATGGATGTCCCATATTAAGCCACTGTGGGGCAAAGGCTCTGGTGCACACGCAAACCATCCAAACTTTTATGGTTGGGTAAGATACTTCTTTCGCGAGTTAGGTCCTGTAAACAAGAAAACAGGTAAACATGAATGTTAATATGGACCTGAATACAACAAGCCCTTGGAATTTCTAGCCTTTATCAGCATGTAGCTTTCCAGATATGTGTTTGAAGGTCCTCCTGTCGAGAAAGTAGTTGATAGAGCTTTTCCTTTAGCTCTTTGCCTTTCAGAAGGCTTGAGTTTTCCTCTAGCACCTTACTTCTTAGGTACTCTGTACAGGAATTTAGATCAATTTTTGAATTATCAAGTTTGGTCAGCAGGACAGTATCACATAGAAACTTTTGTTCATACAGTCTTTTTTTAAATTTGGCTTTGGGAAAGATTTCCCCAGTATGCACCCACTCCGAAAGTCTTTAAGCCTTTGAAGAATAGGGAACCAAAATATAGGTCAGGGAGATGGTCTTCTGTTCCCAAAAAGAAAGGGAGTAAGTTGTCAGAAGTTTTTGATACAGAATCAGCTTTTGTTTTCAGACCGTATATAGAAGTTATTAAAGGAGTTGAAAGGCTTTTCTTTCATTCTCAATCTGATTTAGAAATGGTGGACATGTCTAAAGAGGGTAGAAGAAATATTTCTTTAAAGAAATTTGACTGATTTGCCTCAGTTTCTAAAGCAAATTTGGTGGGTATTTACAGTTTAGACCACAGTAGGATAAACAATTATGTGACAGTTTCTTACAATCCTCAGAGATGTATGAGGCAGTTTGGCGTTGATGGGTACCCGAGCCATCTGCAGATTCAGTGTCAGTCAAACAAGTTATGAAAGCTTTTATTTTAGAGACATGAATTCAAGAGTTAAGGCCAAATGTTACCAGCTTTCACCTAGTTGGGGAACAGAGAATTGGAAGATGCACTGAAAATTACAAGTCTTTTTGGAAAGCTTGCTTTACCTCCTTCAAGAACTTTGTATCCTTGCCAAGAATGGTTTGTCAACGGGTGTCCTCATTGATGGACGAAGAGAAAGGCTTAAAAGCACCTCCAGTGACTGGCAGAAAGCGTAAGGCTGAGAAAAAGGCTTCTTCATCACCAGCTTCTCAGGTAACAATTACTGCAAAAAAAATTTCATTAAAAAGAAAAATAATTCCCACGACTCAGCCTGGGACGTTTCTTGGCCCCTCGTATTGGATAAGATCAAAATGTCCAGCTGTAAGTATGCTTTTAATACTTCACATCTTTTTTATTCTCATACCTTTATCTTTGTAATCTTTCAACCACACATATATATATGTTTTTTTTTTTTTATTGTAGATTTAATCTCCTTCTCCTCTCTCAAAGGGTAAAAAGCATGAGATTGAAGAATCCCTCCCTCTTTCCAAGAAGGGTAAAAGGCTTGAGAGCGAGGAAGAAGAAGATGAAATTCCCATTTTGGTTAAGAAGAAATCACTTCAGCAAAAACTTATCTTTCAACCAAGAAATCTGACTTACCTCCTTTGGGATCAGTTGGTCAACCAAGCAAACAGAAATTTCTGGTCAAATAGAAGTTCAAGTCTCCTCCTTCTATCAAAACTACTCAAAAGAGAGCGGATACTTCAAGTATCCTTGGTGTTCTTAAGAAATTCAGAGATTGGGGCACAAGAGTCGAGGTCTTCTAGCAGATTAAAGGATATTGCCAAAGGGATTGCTCTGAAAAGCAATGTAGAAAAACCTGTAATTATTGAAGATAACTCATCAGGAGAAGACCTTATTGAGTCTTCTAGTTCTCCAACGTCAAAGTCTGATGATGTTTTTGCTTCTGATGAAGGCTTGGAAGAATGTGTTATTGAAGCTTTTAATGATGACTTTATCAATAGCGAGCCTTTTGATGAAGAAACTGTTGTTGAAGAAGGCATTGACAGAAAGTTTTCTGAAGAAGAACCAATTAAAGAGGAATTTCTTAGGGCAAAGAACATGATAGGCTCACCATCAGCTTTTACTGAAGATCTTAGCGTTGTGACAGGTTCTTCTTCTGGCTTTATTCCTGAAAGCTTAGCAGCTTTTAGAACAAATTGCTCTTGAAAAAGCCGTGTTGGACATTGAGGTGAATACAGATAAATCAACTCCTTCAGAAGGAAATATTTCAATTGAACCTTCTGTTCATTCTTCTGAAGTCTTAAAAAAGGAAGATTTGAATCTCAAAGGTGTTGAGTCTATGGAAGTTACCACCTCCTTTCTTAATATGGACAGAATCGTTCCTATTGAGGGGGCTCGAATAGGTTAGTACTTTTATCAATTCATATGCTCATGTATGCATTCAACCATAAAATAAAGCTCTTACCAACTGATATAATTTACAGAAGAAACTATAACTGAAGGAGTAATAGAAGCTTTTACTGAAGAGGTTGTTAGTAAAATGCCTGTTGAAGGAGTTAATATTTCCGTGATGGAAGATGTGTCAGACCAGGTCATCCCTTTTGAAGAAGGCGCAACTTCTGCAAAAGACTTGGGCTCGTCTATTAAAGAAGTATCCGACTATCAGATCGTCACACTTTCCTCTATCCTTCTTGTCCCCTCATCTCTGAAGGCTTTGGAGGCTATTGTTAGTTTATATCCTATTTCTTCTGGATCCCTTAACCTATGGAGGAAAGTAGTAAGAAGATATGGTGACATTACTAGTTCTTGTCCTCTAACCAATCCAATCTTCAGGGCTGGTTCTATTGATATTATTTGTTCTACTATATACAAGGTTCAACATATTAATCCTAAAATGTTGAAGGTGGAGGAGATTTCCCAATGGGATGCTGAGTTGCAGGAGTTGGAAAAGATTAGCATAAAAGTACAATGGCTACGAGAGCTTTTAAAGATCTTGATCACAGCAGCCGTTGAATCTCATCGTTTTGCACTGGCCACAGAAGCTTTTAAGAGTAAAGTTGTCAGTATTGCAGATATAAAGCAAAACCTCTCTTTTTGTCAAACAGAAGTTAATGATCTCGAGCAAGAGATTGTTCAGAAAGAGATTTTGCTGAAAGAGAAAAAGAAAGTTGTTGCTAACTTACAGGAGGATCTTGGCAGAGTAGAGAAGGAAGTTGATGCTGCTCAAACTGAACACGACTTGTTAAAGGCTTCTGTTGAGAAATTAATTGCCTTGAGAACCAAGGACTTCACTTCTGAAGTATTATGATATTAATTTGCAGAAATTTTTATGTTATTTCCATTGTAGAAAAGACTTATTTTTATTCTGTTCGCAACTTTTTAAGTGTTCAAAGTATGCACTACTGATGCATCTTTGTACAAACTACTAATCCTTTTTAATATTTTAGATTTTGAATTTCTTTGCTGCTTTATTACACTTTCATGCATAGAATCTTTTTAGCCACTTTACATTGATAGGATCATGTAATAGCTCTCCAGTTTGAGTGGATAACAAATAGTACTCACTTTCAAAGCTTTTACGAATGATAAAAGGCCCCTCCCAGTTAGGAGTAAACTTTGAAGCTTTTGTACCGTTCAAATGGCTGTCCTAAGAACCAAATCTCTTTTTTTCAGGACTCAATGATGTATCATTTTGTCATAAGCTCTGACAACACTTGCTTTGTAGGCTTCAGCTCTAGCATCAACTGCTTCATGCCTTTCATCTGCTACTTCCAATTGAGCTAACCTGGCTGTCTGAAGGCTTTCCAATTATTCACCAAATACTTTAACTCGTGTTGATGGTATTTTAATTTCTAAAGGTACGGTACCATAGCTTTTGAACCATATATTAGGGAGAAAGGAGTAACACCAGTAGCTGATCTTTTTGAAGTCATGTAGGCCCATAATACTTTTGGAAGCTTCTCACACTATCTTTTATGAGCTCCTTCAATCATCTTTCCAATGATCTTGAGTATAGTCTTGTTGGTTGCCTCTGCTTGACCATTACCTTTAGGATAATAAGGAGTGGATCTCCTATGCTTAATAGCATACTTTTCCAATAAAGTCCTCACATCGGAATTAATGAAAGGCGTTCCATTATCTATAACTAACTCCTTTGGTATACCAAACCGACAAATGATATTTTCTTTGATAAAACCAGCTACAACAGCTCCTGTGGCTTTTCTTAAAGGTACAACTTCCACCCATTTAGTAAAGTATTCTGTAGCTACTAAAATCCAAATACATCTTTTAGCAGGCGGACTAATTGGACCAATTAGATCTAGCCCCCAAGTGTGAAAGGGCCATGGAGCAGTAACACACTGCAATGATTGGGCTGGTGTATGTATTACGTTTCCTCTAACTTGACATTGATGACACTTCTGTACATGCATATTAGCATCTGCCTCCATTGTAGGCCAATAATACCCCAAACCGAGGATATGTTGATATAGCTTTCGCTTTCCTTGATGAGCACCACAATCACCATCATGAGCTTCATGTAATGCTGTCTCGATTTCATCTCCTGCTAAACATCTGACTGTGGTACCACTGAAACTTTTTCTGAAGAGTTCACCTTTGTCAAAGTAAAACCTGGCAATTTTCTTCATGAACTTAAAAGCTTCCTTTGGGTTAGCTGGGACCATTCTTTTATCAAAGTATTCAATGTAAGGCTTTCTTCAATCCTCCCACTGACCTACGAAACAACATTCTTCTTTATCTGGATGTGATTGGCATACAAAACATGCTTTTTGGACATCAGCTGCATCCTTTTCCATAGTTGGCTAATATAAACCACACCGCTGCATCCTTCTATACAAATTAACATTTGGGTCATGTCCACAAATGCTCTCATGAATACTTTTCATTTGTTGTCCCACCTCTTTTAAGCCAATACATCTCATCAGTATGCCATCAGGTCCTCTGAAGTATAATACTTCATTTATTATTAAAAAATCTGTGAGTACCTTCAGAGGTATGATAGGTACAACAGCTGACTCTTTGATATGGCGATATCTTTCCAAATTAGTGTTCTCCAATCTTCTACCATTAATCCTTTAAGAATTAAATCAATTATCAATGGAGTAGGAATCCGACACCATACAACTGTTACCTGCGTAGATTCTTTATCAAAAACAAGCTTGGAAGCCAATGTAGCCAAGGCATCTGCATAACGGTTTCCAGATCTTTCTTTGTATCTGAATCCAATAGCTTCGAAGTTTTTCATTATTTGTTGGGCTACTTTTTTGTAAGGCGCCAAGCCAACATCTTTGACACTGAACAAGTTATTCATCTGACTAATTACCAAGTTAGAATCACCCATAACTTTCAAATTCTTGATGCCCATTTCCTTGGCAATCATGAGTCCTATCAGAAAAGCTTCATATTCCGCAATATTATTTGAACAAGGAAAATCTAATTTAAATGAAAAAGAGAGAATGTTACCTTCAGGAGCTTTTAATACAATACCAACTCGGGCAGAATCAGCAATCTTTGAACCGTCAAAATACATCAGCCATTCTTTTAGAATATTTGTCATCATTACTTCTGACAATTCTCCTGGTAATTCTTCACTCAATGAAGTATCATCTGCTCCAGGAAAATTAGCCAATAAATCTGCTAAAGCTTGTCCTTTGATAGCATGCGAATTGAGGCATATGATGTCAAATTCCGAAAGTGCAAGAAGCCATTTGGATGCTCGTCCCGAGAGAATAGGCTTTAACAATAGATATCTGATTGGATTAGACTTTGTGACCAGGAATACTTTGTGACATAAGAGGTAATGGTAAAACTTCTGTATAGCATAAACCAATGAGAGACAAATCCTTTCCACACAAGGATATCTCAATTCTGCATCCCGAAGGATTCTAGTGAGATAATAGATAGGACGTTCTCGTCCATCATGATCCTCCTGAGCCAATAAAGAACCAATTGCACGCACTGTAGATGCTAAGTATAATACCAAAGGCTTGTGCAAGATAGGTGCCATCATAGTCTTTGTAGAGCTCATCATCCTTTGGAGTTTCCTGAAAGCTTCTTCACAAGTCTCACTCCATTTGAACTCAACGTTTTTTTGTAATAAAGGCATCAAAGGTGTAGTGATCTCATCTAGACCAGGTATAAAATGCCGTATATAAGATACTCTCCCTAAGAAGCTTTTCAGTTCTTTGACATTCTTAGGAGCTGTCATAGTTGAAATAGCTTGAGTTTTTTCCGGATCAACATTTATTCCATGCATGTTGACAACAAAGCCCAAGAACTTTCCAGCAGATACTCCAAAGGCACATTTTAAAGGATTCATTTTCAATTGATACTGACAGCATCTTTTGAAGACTCTTTAGATCGGCAACATGATTTTCATGCTTTTGAGACTTGATCACAATATCATCAACATAATCTTCCACAAGGTTGTGAAACATGTCATGGAAAATGGCTGTCATCGCTCTTTGATAAGTAGCTCTTACATTTTTTAGTCCAAATGACATTACAGTATAAAAGAAATTACTAATAGGAGTTCTGAAGGCTATCTTTTCTGCATCTTCTGGAGCTATTTTGATTTGATTATATCCGTTGTACCCATCCATAAGTGAGAAGGAGTCGTGGCCGGCTGTTGCATCAACCAATAGATCCATGTTTGGCAAAGGAAATTCATCCTTTGGACAGGCTTTGTTAAGATCTCGAAAATCAACACAGCAATGCATCTGACCATTTTTCTTTTTGACTGGTACTACATTTTCCAGCCAGGTTGGATGCTATATAGGCTTTATGGAACCTACTTTCAACAGCTTTTCAACCTCAACCTTGATTTGATTTTCAACCTCTGGATGAAATCTTCTTGGTGGCTGTTTGATTGGGACATATCCAGGATTTATGTTCAGCTTATGAGTCACCAACTTTGAATCTAGGCCAGGCTTTTCTTCATAGGTTCATGCAAAGACATCTTTATACTCCTTTAGTAATTTTATCAGCTCCTCCTTTTCATTTGGACTCATCTTTGAACTAATCAATACTGGGCGAGGGTTGCCACCGCCATCTATCAGATTTACTTCTTGCAATTCTTCTTGTACTGTCTTGACATTATCTTGTAATTGCTTTGGGGCCTCTACAACTTCTTCAAACTTACTTTCTTCCTTCTGCATTGGCTGTCCTTCCGGCATTGGAATTAGACTCAGTATTCATGAGTCTAACTCCTTGGATTGTCACAAGATGTAGACAATCTTACCATCTGGTTGAACCATCCTTTTGCATTCACCCGGACTTTTCTTCTCATCCTCACCCCGCGATCTCTTTGACGGGGTCACACTTTCGGATGACGTTAAAGAGACCTCAACATCCTTTGGTAAAGCAATTCCGAAAGGCTTCATCAAAATATTTTCTCCTTCAACAACTAGCTCATCGTAAAACAACGCATCAGCAGCATGAACTTCAGAACAGTCAAAAGGCGTTGAGGTGGTTGGTATGCGAATATTTCAGCCTTTATATACACCTTTAACACATTGATGAAAGGTGGATGGTACAAACTGAAATTTGTGAAGCCAAGGACGACCAAGTAATACATGATAATTCACATTAACATCAATTACATGCATTTTAATTAAAGCATTAATGAGACCAACTTGTAAATTGACTGAAATAAAACCCACTGTATTTTGACACTTTCCTCCAAAACCAGATATTTCAATCGGTTGCTTCACAATCTTGGAAAGGTTTAGACCCATTACCTTGGCTGTTGATAATGGCAAGAGATTTAGAGAAGAACATGGATCCACCAAGGCTCTTTTGGTATTGAAAGTATTGATCAAGGCAGTAATATAGAGAGGTCTGTTATAAGCTGTTGAAGAAGCAGTCATGTCATCAGCAATGAAAATAATATCATGAACAGCTTCTCGAATCGGTTTCTTTGTTGTAGCATATGCGACCAAACAATGCTCAGAAGATTCTTCAGCTATTGCAATTAAGGCAGCTATAGTAGCTATTCTTGATGTTGCTGAAAATCTTAATTGGTCAAAGAAGTTTTTGAACTTTGGCGATTAAGACAAAATTTCTATCTCAGAAGTGGCATTGGAAGTAACAGCCTTTTGATAATTCTCTTCTGTCATTATTTCCAATGGGTTATGACTGACCATTACGACTACATCCTTGCCATTATGGTTTGGTAAAGGGTTCTTGTGCACTGACTTCTCTGGATCAGTGGATATTTTCAAATGTCCCGCAGCAATCTTTTCCTGAAAAATCTGTCGTAAAGTAAAAAAATATTTAGTTGCATGACGCACCATTTTGTGGTATAAACAATACTTTTCATCTTCTTTTTCATTTGCTGAAAGCGGATGTAATGGCGAATGAGGATATAAGACACCATCATTAATCCATTTATTCAAAATATGAGTCACTTCCGCTATGCTGCATGGAAAAGGCGATGAAATATCTTCTGGATTAAATTTGAATCTTCTGTCTGACCGAGGCGGGTATTGCTTTGATACTGGCCGTCCTCCATGGGCTTCTGCAGCCATTGCTGAACTTCTTCTATCACGACGATTAGGTTTATCATCATAACTGAATTGGAGAGCTCTGGAAGTATTGGTACGTGAAACAACAATGTTAAGGCATTGAGCCACATCATATAACTTTGCAAATGTGCCAATAGCAGCTACTTCCAAGTAAGCTCTATACTCCCTTGTAGTACTGTCCACACAGCTGGACGAGTCTTTCTTCAGTGGCAGGTTCATGGCAATCCAGGACCAAATGTCGAAAGTGGTGCACATATTCAGTCAAATCCTCATTGATCTTCTGTTGTTCCTTAGAGAGAGTATTCAAAGTAATACTCTCCTCCACAGGGAAAAATTTCGTTGAGAAGGCGCTAACCATCTCCTCCCAGGAATGGATTGTATCAACCAGTAATGTGGTGTACCAGGAAAAAGTTCTGTCTGTGAGAGATTTTGAGAACTCTCGAAGGCGTAAGTTTTCGCTTCCAGCGTACCTACCCAAAGTATCAACAAAACGCATAACGTGCTCTCGAGCATTTCCTGTTCTTCCATTATAAAGAGTAAATTGAGGAGCGATGTAACCTGAAGGATACTCCATTTGAAGGAGTTCTGGTGAAAATGGTGGTCTGATGTCAAAGGCACCAGCAATTCCTTACCGTTGTGCTTGCTCTTTCTCGAACATAGCTGAGAAATCCTCTACAGTGACAAAGGCTGTAGTCCTATCCTGATCACAATCTCTAGGACCACGATGATCATAATTAGGAGATAGAGTAAAATCTCTTCCATGACCACCATGCAGAGGGGTTTTGTTTACTGGAGATCCTCTTTCAGAATTCTGATTTGGTGAAGGAGTCCAATCTGGATGATCATGATGGCCTTCTATTCGATTATGTCGAATATTGTTTAAGTTTTCCTCCATGTGCTTCTCAGAAGCTAGAATTTGGGCAGCTACTCAATCATGCATTTCCTGGATCTGATTATGCAATTGAGTTTGCATTTGAGCCTGCATCTGCACTTGGGAGGCTTGAAGTTGTGCAATTATCGGTCCAAGGATAGCGTTCAAACTTGATCCTTCAGGCCTTGATGTAGTGGATACCTCACGAACATCTTCTGGAACAACAAAGCTGGAAGGATTAGCTCTCTTGCTCACCATCTTCTTCCAGGATGGATGCAATCAAAAGTCCCCAGCGGAGTCGCCAATTGTTGAAATTAGGATTCAGAAGCTTGTTGACTAGAGTAGATCCTCAAACTTTCGGTGACTGGATCATCATCTTCAAGCTCCACCTCGGGTATTTCTGGGTAATATGTCTGCAAGCCAAAAGAGCTCAGCTACACTCTCATTAACTATCCTCCTTTGGTTTCCTGAAAGAGTGAAGACAAGAGAAGAAAATATGGAAGTGATCCAAGGGAGAGAAGAGGGAACAGTGAAGAATACTGATGAACTGGTAGCTTTCCTCCTTCAGAACACTCAAGAACATGTGAAAGATATTTGAGAACGAGAAGTTTTAAGTATTGATCTCAATTTGATCTTCCAAAATCCAATCCTCAACTCTTATTGGTCATCTCCTATTTATAGAATAAAATCATTTTATTTAATTAATTAATATGTAAAAATATTCTTTGATATGACGTCTAACTGATTCTGACGTATGACAACTGTATTCTATTAAAAGGAGCCAATCTGTTAGAATATTGACAGAACTCGTTAAACGGATCGAGCATTTCTATTAAAAAATAGACAGAATCTATTAAGTGGAGCCATTCTGTCAATAACTAACTCTTATTCTGTTAAAAATGGTTT
The DNA here is from genome assembly GCA_015143295.1 of Tetracentron sinense. Classification (NCBI taxonomy): domain Eukaryota; kingdom Viridiplantae; phylum Streptophyta; class Magnoliopsida; order Trochodendrales; family Trochodendraceae; genus Tetracentron; species Tetracentron sinense. Next base: position 31,684,371 of record CM026569.1, on the reverse strand, counting down.
ACATCCATTAAAGAGAGTCTATTTGTTAATCACCACGTGTTCTTTTAGAAAAGAGCTGCCAGCTCATCAAACCACCATAACCATCTTTCAGTTATAACTTAATCCTTTAAACTGTCATGACCCAAACAAGATTTTGGATGCATACTTCAAAGGTTAAAAGAGCAAACTACTTTCAGAAAGGAGTTTATCTATTTTAACAAATTCCCTCCTAGCCCTCTAGACCACAAATCATAATCCTTCCCCTAGATATAATATATATATATATATATATAAATCATCGTACACCAATGGCAGGTCATAAGCCTTTGGGATACCTTGTCTAGAGAAATCATAAGTGTTGGACGAGGGCACTATTCTCAGGGTGGATATCGTATCCACCGTCAGGCCTCAATCATCTAGTACGAGAGAATGAGACTATGGAGGCCACGTTTTTCTCCAATAGCCCATAGGGAAATGGGGGCAAGATACATCCTCAGCATTCCCTCCTGACTGTCAGCCCAGGAAATAATCCGTACTTTGCTGAAATAGGAGATGAGGGGAACACACACGCCCATTCCCATGAGGAAGGCAATCAGTGCCTTTACCTCCTGACAAAGGTAATAGGGTACATGGTGATATGGTTCCACCGAATCTCTATGGAGATGAGGCTGAACCGGTAACCAACTTTTCGTCTCAATGGGGTATAAGTCCTCCGAGCTTCTGATCAGCATCAGCTCGCAACGCCATTGATTCAAGACCTGTCTTGAAGAATAAGATATCGTAATAGCGTTAGAATACATTCAGTAATCTAATTCTACTGAAATCTTACAAATGAAAAATTTGGTTCTGACGGAGTAGGCCACCTTTGAGCATTCCACCTGATTTCTGAAAGCTTATCAAGTAGTCAAAATCTGCTCCTTTTACTATATCATCTGTTAAATACTCAGCTGCTTCAAACCATGAAGGCGTAGTGAGTTAACCAAGATGCTCAGAGTTCGGATCTTATTCTCGAACGTGGCATACTTTAAGGTATCTGAACCTTTTGAATCCTTTGAGCTTTTATCAGAATCAAAAACTTATCTGAAATATCTGTAAAATATTACTCAGACCGAGAAAGGCATCAGTAATTAATACCCGAAGGCTTATTATGCCTTCAACAATGTTAAATCGCATAGATAGTGTAAATGAACATCTGATATACTAATGGTTCAAAATTTGTATTCAGAACAAAATACTTTAAGGCAATAAAACCTTTTTCGGATCATCATAATCTTTATCTACGTGGCTTCTGACCAGTTCAGGTTCTGATTTGACTAACAAAATTACTTCTACGTGTCATCTTATCATTTTCCATCATCAACACCTTGATTATAAGTAATAAACAGTTAGGATCCATGAGTACATATGGGAGAGTATATTTAGGATCGCCCCACTCCAACCGTGGGGGATGTGAACGTGTGAAGTGTGCCTCATAATGCCCAAAACCTTATGCCTTCACCTGAGACTGTGCCCGTGTCCGCACTCGCTGCGAGCGCAGCTCACATGCCCAATTTTTACAATCTACGAAGGCACTCAAGCCTTTATAAGCTCATGAAATTTTTCATAACTTACTGAAGTAAGACTAAACTTTAGGAGAGTAAAAACAAGGAAGATACCTAGTCTCAGTTAAGAATCCAAGCTTCAAGTCTTCCCCTTTACCAAAAAAAAAGGAAAAGACAAACCATCTTTTAGCAATTTTAAAAAATGTTAATTGTTTTCAACAGTAAGAGGAAAAAGGAAATTTTACCCAAAGTGTTTTATCTCAACTGGAATTGTAATCACATCCCAAGGTACAATGGCCTTATAACTGTAGAGTCTAAATTAGGCCTCGAATTCTCAGGTAGATGCCAGAAAAGTGGTCTCAGGCAACCACACATTGTGTGCCATGTGGCATAAAACAGGGGAGAAGTCATTTCATTTTCTCCCTTGATTTTTGACTTCTTCCCACTTGATATCTCTCTCCATTTTTCTCACAACTTTATCGCCATGTGTCGCAACATGTGTGGGGAAATCAAAAATCAAGGGAACAATTATTTGACTTCTCCCACCACATGGCACACAATGTGTGGTTGCCCGAGACCACTTTTCTGGCATCTACCAAAGAGAATCCGAGGCCCTAACTTAAGGTAGGTACATCACTCTTCACCTGCAATTGTACGGCTTGGCTATGAGCAAGGTAGCTAAATGTGGTCATTATTGATGATTAACCCCTTCATTCTCATATTTATATTATGTTTTTTAGTTCACTACAATTAAAATAAGAGGTCTAGCCCAGGATGCAGATTTCTAAACTCTCAATGTGAGTGTAACACTTGTCAGTTCTATCCCTTCATTAATTTTTTCAAATGGAAAAGTTATGATTTCATCTAGTTCAAAATATTTTTTTATTTTTTTTGAAAAAAAGCCACTCAGTAGGAGTGGGGGGTTTGGTAGACCCCTACCGATTTAATTAAATATAAAAGAAATGGGGTGGACATAAACCTTACCCTGAACATACAACCAACCGAGAGGGGGGGATATAAAACCTTACCCCTCCCAAGCCAAACACGCTCAGAGATGGCATTTCCATCCCTGAAAAAAAAACCAACAAAAAATACAGAAGCCCCTAAAACCATAAGACCAACAAGACCCACCTAAGTTGGGGGGGACATAAACCAAAACCCCAACAAAAAAAACAAACACTAAAATCTGAAATATGCTAATACCCACAACACAACACAGATCAACCTGAGCAGATATTTCGGACATTAAAAAGAGAAGATCTATCAGTGCATAACATACCCTTAATAGGCTTTGGACAAACATATATACTTTTGAAATTTTTTTTGTCCTGAGTCCTGCCAACTTTCTTAGAAAGGAAGTCAGCTATCTGATTATTTTCACGGTAGGTATGCTGAAATATCAAGTTACATTTAGTCTTCAAACTGATAATTTTCTTCCACCAGTACCACGTTTTTCAGGGAAGAATCATAACACCATTGATCACATCAATAACAATTTTAGAATCACTTTCCACAATGATATTAGATAATCCCAATTTATCACATAGCTGACAACCGTCCCAAATAGCCCTGATTTCTGCTATAATAATCATGTAACAGTTCTAAAGATAATAGTAAAAAGTAGCAACACATGTCGTGCCTATTGTGAGAGTTTGGAAGTCTGTGTTGGGCTCGCAATTCTCTTGAAATAACATGGATAAAAGGATACCTTTGATTTCTAGGGTATATGTATAATCTCATTTACTATTTTGCTTTAAATCTTAATGAAAGGCCTCTACACTCTTGAAAATATAACTGGACAAAAATTGTAATGGTTGGAAAACAAATAAGGATTCTTTCATCTTCTATCTAAATTTTATATTAAGCACATTTTTGGGCTAGGACTACTGATGGATTAATCTCAAATTTAATCAAGTTGATATAATTTGCCCAAATAGCTTAATTTGAGATAATCTATCCAAAATTGGACAAAGCCTCCCCTTAATCTATGTGATTTTAGATTCTCGGATTACCCCAATTAAGGGTTGATTCAAATTGACAGTTCGATCAAATTGTCTAAAATGAGCCCAATTGGACTATCAGAAGATTGTTCATGTGGTATGTCTAAGAAACACAGTCCACGTCAATGTTTTCATAACCGGACCGACCGTCGAACTGGATATGTGACCGATCCCAGTTTGACCGATCCGGTTCGACAATGTCCTTTTCTTATTAAATTTTTTTTTTTCTTTTTTTGGCCGATTCTTTCGGTTTTTTACCAGTTTTATTATCGATTCTTCTGTTCAACCAGCCGGTTCTTCTAGTTCCCCATTTTCAGGCTGATTTTGGTGGTATTGGGACTTGGCCAATTCCCAATTTATTGGCCGGTCTGGTTTCAAAACACTGGTCCACATAATTGGTCAATAGAAAATAAAGATATGAAGAGATGGTGATAAAAGAAGACCCTAAAAAGGTTTCCATTACTTGATGTGATACATGAGAAGAGGCTTCCTTTTCTCCTCTCTTGTACGGTCAAGAGGAAGAAGCATTCTCTTCTCCCTTCCTTCTGCGTATGAGCATTTGTGTATTCAGCTCATTTCTATCATTTTATAAAAGATGGGAAAAATTTAATCAACAGGCATACTCCACAAGCAGGGGCGGAGGCAGGATTCTCTTGTAGGAGAGGCTAAAATTGGGGTTCGGGGCGTAGCCCCCAAATTTTTTTTTTTTTTTTTTGAGGGCTAAGTTCATTGACTATCGCTTCTATTTGTGTCCGTTGGTAAGGAATACATTTTTTTTCTCTGAAGTTTAGGGGGGGCTAGAGCCCCCATTGCCCCACTCCGCCTTTCCCACCCTACACCCCTATTAGTACTATTAGCTTTTTTTCCCCCAAAATTTCAGAGGGGGCTTCTGCGCCCCCCCCCCCCCCCCCCCCTCTCGGGGGGCCCCATGTGGCTTCGCCCAGGACCACAAGGTCTAAGGTTCCAACTTTCATGCCTAAGACAAAAAAGAAAAATGAAAAAAAAGGGACTTAACCTTAGGTCCAATGACTTGATTTTGGGGCATGGGTGGGGTTCGGGCAACTCAAGCTCAACCAAACTCATAAAAAGTTAAATTAGTTTCGGCCCCAATGATTTGATTTTTGGGCATGGCCGGGGTTTGGGAAACTCGGGTTAAGTCTGGGGGAGGGCTCTAACTCGAGATCAATGGGATAACCGCACGGCCTTTGAACCACCATGTGGCATGCACCTCATGCGGGGGTAATTGTGATTCTTACAAAATGAAGAATGTCATGTTTTATTGTGTAAATTCAGACTTGTATGAAATATATATTTTGTGGAGTTTAATGAGACTTTATAATAGTTGGATGAACATTTTATTATGTAATAGAGTTGGAATAATATGACATAGAACTTTTTTTTTTAAATTTTTATCAACGTGATTATGTCGAAATTCTTTAGGAATGATCTGACTCACGGATACTAAACGGGTTCTCAGCACAAAAAGGTTTATTTTCAGAATCAGTGAATCACCAAACACGATGGCAAACATCCCCTTACTTGCGTGAAACCGTTAAAGTGAATCCCGGTGCACGGATTGCAGCTATTTTTTACCAGCATTGTGGCCATTGACTGCTCTAGTATCTGGTTCTCTTGGGGATTTACAGTTTCATACTGTTGTTTAAACTGTGCGCTTTCTCCTAGTGGGAACTTAGAGAGAAGCTGAATAAATGAAATTGTGGTAAAAAAAAAATAGCCAACAATAGCCGATATCTACTATAATGAATCCCATTCAAATAGCCAACACGAGTCGACATCTACTTTACTGATTCCCATTCTAATCGCATACAGACGGAAAAGGGACAGAAAGGGGAGTTCTTTCTAACATACGATCGTCCGAGGAATGATCAAAATTTCAGTAGCACTTTTGAACCATTTCACACTTATCTGGAAAATCCAAAGGATGGTTTAACACCCAAAGTAAAGCATTAAACTGAAGAGTAATCTAATAGCATGATCAGATTCAGAACAAATTACTCTATGGAATCTTTTCTGATATGATCAATTTCATTATCTGAAATAATATCCCCCAAGTGATTACAAGGAAGTTTAAACCACCATTAAGGTTAAACTAAACACAAATGTGGCATATGGTATAAAGGAGAAAATAAAGTGCAAAAAAATGATGGCAAGAGTATCAGGAATCTTGGATATTTTCTATTGTTTTAAAGAGATGCTCTTGTTTTTCTTTTCGTTCGAAGCTTTCTTGCATGGGCTTGGTGATCTGTAGATAAAACCTAATCCACATTGTGAAACCCAGGAAGAAGGGAAGTGATGAACCCTATGACAATCATCTGGATCTCCCTCACGATTCCCCACCAGTTGACACCATCCCCTTGAGCAGGTTGTGCCTGATTTTCGTTCTCCGCTGGCCGATTTCTGTCATCAGCAGGGTGATTATCATTCTCACTTCCAGGCTCACCGTCTGCCACAGATAGTCCATAGCAATATTATCTATACAGAATATTTGCCCTTCCCTAAACTTATCTTTTAGTATGAAATCATTGCCAAAAGACCCAAGGATTGGATTTGTTGCTATTACAGAGCAAATAATATAGATGAATGTACAAGGATGTGACTTGATCAAATAGCATTGATGATGATGAAGGTGACTACTGGGTCACATCCATATTAATATCTACAATGATCAATAATCACCTCCTCGGCCGAGGAGGGGACTATTGCTCCTCACAAAGCCCCTTTAACTGCCCTTGAACTATGGTTAACCAAAGTTAGATGCTTTAATCTTAAGGGTTAGTGAATCTTAACCACAATTAAAAGGAGTTAAAAGGGGACATGCGGCGAAAAAAAGGAAGCTAGCAAGACACAATTTCCCCTCGCATTATTTCTCATCTACAATTAGAGAATGTATGCATGTATGCCCGGAACCGACATAAGGTGTTTAGGTTGCCCAAGTTCCGTAGATTTCAGTACCCAAGTGACAAGAATGTATGCATGTATGCCCGGAACCGACATAAGGTGTTTACGTGGCCCAAGTTGTAGATTTCAGTACCCAAGTGATTTGACCAACATAGGGTGTTTAGGTTGCCCAAGTTCCGAAGATTTCAGTACCCAAGTGACAAATCACGATACATGCAGCATTGTGTCAATTTAAGTGTAGAGCTGAATTGCTAAATAATTACATATATTTGTATGCCTGCATGTTCCGATATGCAAGTACGGTGTAAGTTTGCATGTCAGAACACCGATGTTTGTGTATGCATTCCAATTTTCAATTAGATACTGGGAGAAATAAAAGGTACCTGCCCGAGCAGCATTCTCATCCTCCGGTATGGGAGCAGCTGGTACATTCTCAGCCCCGACAGGAGGTCGTGGTTGTGGTTGTGGAGGTGCCCTCTGCATGCCTTGTGAAAGCCACCGTATTAATGGCGTGAGAGCTCCAGTCTGATATCTGCAGTACTCACAACATCAGTAAAGCTCAGTTAGGACCTATGTAACTTAGAGATGATGGATATTTATTAATCAGAAAAGAGAAACCATGAGATATTTGTTTCTTTTCTTCTTTCCATAAAACTTTCTGGAGATCACTGAAGAACCACGATAGTGGGACTGATGTATATTGGGAGTGGTGTACAAAAGATGTTTCAAATCAATATGAATCTAGATTAACAAAACTATACGAAAACTAAAATGTTACAAATCAATATGAATCTATATTAACAAATCTATACGAAAACTAAAACAGTAGATTGAATTAATAATATCAAATGAATAAAAATGAATCTAGGTTAACAAAAGTACACGAAACTAAAACAGTAGAATGGATAAATCAATAATATCAAATAAATAAAAAATAGGGTAACTAGAAATTTTATTTCCTTGCCTTCTTTTTCCATTATATTCTAGAGGGATCAAAGGGCCATGGACTAGTTGTAGTGGTGCACAGAAGATGTTTCAGATCAAAACGATCAGAAGTTCAGCTACTTACAGATAAACCAGTAGAGAAAGAAACAGAAGAAGAGCGAGTCTTTGTCTTGATCCATCTTGATTGAACACGAAAATTACAGCTGCCAGCTTTAGTATGAGAAACAAGTCAAGCTGAAATGCAATATGAAATCTCCTTACGACAACTTGTCTCTGTGGCGCATGCTGTGGCCGTCCTTGTCCATGCTCCTCACCCACCACTCCAGCCTCAGGAGGATTTGGTCTTCTGATGCCACACATGTAATCACATGAAGAAAAGAACATCTTTAAACTGAATAAAGTTTTTTGCACCTTCAATCTATAAATGTAAACCAACTACACTGCATTCAGGTAGAGCAGTATAATAGAATCCCATGCAGATATTAATTATATATAATGCACTCAATGAACCTTAGAGACCAAGTAACCTGGTGAAGGCAAATTGAGACCCATCCAAACCTATCCTTCTATTGAATCATCACAAAATTCTAAAAAGAAGGTAGATACAAGAAAGAAGACACAGAAATAGAGTTCTTCTCACAAGTAAAATCTCTAGGTTAAGCAAAAGGGAGAGCAAGCCATGCAATCAGAGAATTTCACAGAACAGATATACAATTCCCTTGAATTCTTTGAAAACATGTGAACCTAATAGAAGATCCCAAATGCTTGATGATCTCAAACATATCTTCAAACTTTGAGCATAAGGGCCATGAATTATACTATTTTGCTGAAGCTCTCTAAAGACGTTCAAGGCAACACAGGTCCTTAAAACAGCAGAAGAGAAGGAACCGAAATCCCAGATCCCTGTAAAGACTGCTATACTCGCAATTGTAACCAAAACTACCAGCTTACCAACAGAATGTTCCCTCCCACAGTGTTTCCTCAACCAAGACCAAGGGTTTCTTCTTCCCTAGGGTTTTCTCTGCAATCTGAGCTTCATCCACTCATTTTAGCCCCAGAAAGAATGGATAAGACAGTATATATCTTGGTCTATTCAGTTTTCCTACCATGCACACTAAATCCAATAATGGAAAATGTACCAAGAGGACAAATTGATGTAAGGACAAGAAAGGCAAGCCACATAAGCCCTCTCAGGGTGGGCAACAAAGGCAATCCACATCTCCAAAGCTGAGCTTTAACCACTCATTATAGCCCCTTCACTCTGTCTCATTCCCACCGGACTACAACTGAACAGGAAAATGCGAAAGCTTGTCAAACAAGTATTTTTTTCATCATGCTTGGTTCACATTGGAAGGATAGGATCTATAGAAGCACAAGAACTAAGCTGCAAAAGTAAAAGGACCAAACATTACACTCGAAGCATGGAAATAAAAATTGCCGAAACTGATATGTATTGCCCAATACATATTGATTTCGGCAGGGACCTATACAAACTGATACTAATACGTTTAAAATAGGGATGAATATGACTTGCCTGAAACTAATACGTATCGGTAGGACTCCGATATGTATCATTTTTTTAGGACTCTTTCGGTGCCTCTCTTTTTATAGGTCATGTTATAACCCTAAAAAGGAAATTTCTTTTATTCTTCTCTCCCTCTTTCTACACCCCAAAACTCAAACTCCTTTTGAGTTTTGTGATAAAAAAAACTTTATTTGGTTGGATACCATCGCCCACACCAACATAGACATGAAGCTTATTATGGATATCGGACGGAGGTAAAATCATCAAGCTCATAGACACATCAGCCGCAATCTACTATACATGATTTGTTTGGCAACTTATCCTTATATGGCCAATCCCATCACTATGAAATCTTTACCACCAGCCTTACACTCAGCTACATAGAGGCGATGATGATGATGATTTGTATGAACAAATCTGTAATTCAATGTGGCTTTAGACTTAATACTGTAGTTCACACTTTACATTTTATACTTGTTTACTTGTTTAGTTTCTAAGTTATTTATATTTTTCACTTATTGTGTAATTGTAATTGTGCTTGTGTGTGATTTGTATGAGCTAGCCCGTAATTCCATGTGGCTTTAGACTAATAGTTAACACTTGGACTTGTTTACTTTATAAGTTATTTATGTCTCTCATTTATTTTGTACTTGTAATTGTGTTTGTTACTTAGAGTCTGTACTGATCACTTCCCATGACTTATTGGTTTTGGTTATATCTACTTATTAGTTGGTACTTAATGACTTAGGGAATGTTTCATATTATTTAAATATTTTATCATCAATTCTTTTGCATATGAATTGAAGTCATGCTTTGATTTTTTCTTCTTATTTTCTGTTTTTTTTAGTTAATTTTTTTTTAATGATTTATAAATATCATTTGGTATGTATCGGTATCAAGGATACGTAATAGTTTCGGTTGAAACCTTTACCGATAAAAAAACAGTTTCAGTTGAAACCGTTATGTACCCCAAAACCTGCACTTTGATCCTTGATTAGAAATCTAGACTCTAGATCCCCACGCACCAGAAATGGAGCATGTCGGCCTCTCCAGCAAAAGGCAGTGACATGAACTACAAACATCTTATTAACGATTGCAATACACCCATAAAGACAACATATAAAATGTAAACAATAATCAAAAGATATATACAAATACAAATATCAACTACAAACACTCACACTTGTTACCCAAAAAAAATACTTACGTGGGTATATTATAGGTGAGTGGAATAAGAGTGTTGGAAGGAAGTCCAGACATGGGCCCCATAAATGGAAGAACAGGAACAGCATAAATGCCTGCCCCGCGGTTAGTGTGTTCTTGGTTCTGCAAAGGGATTAATCCTGGGACAAGCGCAGGGTACATGATTGGAAGCATCTGTATATCACCATTCGGAGAAGCTGGAAAACCAGATGATTCTGGTACCTGAGATAACAAAATCACGAGGTCTGACAATTTGAATACAGAAAAGAATTCATGTATCTATATGTATTTGACTATATAGTAGACTTTCTAATCACTAATAATCATAGTAGAAAGAGATTTTAATGTTTCTTAGAGAATTTATCGCTATTTGCTTTCATAAATTTTCTCAGTGCAGACATTACATTTCCAACATAAATTCATTCATCATATATAAAAGGTTAACAACATCCTCCCCCCCAACACACACAATAAAAAAAAAAAAAAGTTAAGAGCGGGTGGGGGGGAGAAATGAGCGCAGGTACATGTAAACTCATCTAAAAACAAAAAAAGCAAATCCAACCTCAAAAAATATATGGCAGACTAAAAAGAGGCTGCGTGTTCATAATGCATGAAAAAAGGCCTAATGATGCTTGATCTAGCCGGGCTTTCTAATGCACCATTGGTTTTCATAATTTCTACAAGGGAGCAAGGACATTGTTATTTACAACTATATCCTCCTCCAGTTCTACTTTTAGAAAGAAATTTTCATATAACTATGTGGAGTGCAGCGGTGCGCCAACAGGGGTGGAGCCAGGTGGGGGCCTGTGGAACTTTTGAAAAAACTTTTTATGGGGTATAGCCATGGGAATGGGATTGGTGCGGATTGCAAATTCGGCTAGCCGATCCACATATCCTTTTTAACATCCCTTCAAACTATGGCTAAGTTTAACTAAATTAAGGTTAATATATACTGTTTCCATTTTTTCTTCTTCTAAAAACCAAGGTTAGATGGATGAACCCTAGGGGCTGAATGAATCTTAACCACATTTAGTTGGTGTTAAAAAGGGGGACGTGGATCAATGAAGACCGGCATTTAGCTGGTAGCCGAATGCGCTGTCCACTATCTATTTCCCTTTTTTATACTACGAAAATGCTTGACAGTCTTCCAAAGATGCAAGGTGGTGGCAACAAGTATCAAACCATCTCCCTTTTATAGGGTAGCAACATGTGTTGCACCCACTTCGCATCTTTGGAAAAATTTGACAAAGTGCTTTTGGGACTAGCACTCCCCTTTATACCAAGTTGTTTAAGTATTTAATTGGGCATAATCATGGGACAAGGGGCCAGTTGTTTCCTAAAAATATTGTATTATACTATTTAATTATTAAGTATTTAATTGGGCATAATCATGGGACAAGGGGGCAGTTGTTTCCTAAAAAAAATGTACTATACTATTAAATTATTTAATATGGCATAGCCATGAAGCAAGAGGGCCACTGTCTCCTAAACTTTTGAAAATAAAATATATCTTTCATACCATTTCATTTAATCATAGAACTAGGCCTCAATGTTTTAAAACGTTAAGGCATGAGGCGAGGCGTTAGGACTTCAAGATGCGTGAGGTGTAAGCAGTGTAGTCAAAGCGCACCTAGGCGACCGCCTAGGCGTTCTGGAGGGGTAACCGACTGGGCGGATGCTTAGGCCGTCGAAGCTAACGAGTCGGTCGACTGGGCGACACCTAGGCGTTTTGGGTGTGGGCGTCGCCTGGGCATGTCCATACCAAAATGTCTTTTTTTTCTTTGGTTATACACCGCATACTAACTTACTAACCCAGCTAACCTATAAATATAATTTTAGATTAACAAAACAAACTAAAATTATATTGTTTTAATATACTTAATCATTAATTAGGTTTATATATAAATAACATTTTAAGAAGAAGAAGAAGAAGAAGAGGAAGAGGAAGAGGAAGAAGAAGAAGTAAGCTCCCACTTGCACCCTCTAGTCTTGCGGTCTGCTCCCTCCTGTGTAACCCTCTTGCATCTCTCTCTCACTTCTCTCTCTTTCTTTAGTTCTTTTATTGACACAGTGGGTCCATCTCACTTATTTTGATAGAATGGAAACAGCCAAACAGGCTATGGACCCACTGTGTTCTCTTTCCCTTTTTTTAATGGACTCGTTTCCCTTCCTCTTTTTGGATTTTGCTAACCCTACTTTAGATGGACCCATGCTCCTACTTTAGATGGACCCACTATGTCCCTTTTGTTTATAGTCTTAATCTCTTTATATCTTATATTTGTCAAGTTTAAAACACTACCTCAAGTGTTAGAAATTAGGTTTAAAACTTCAAGCTAATTATATATCTCTATTTAAGTAATAATTAATATGCATATGTCATATATATAAATATATATAATTTTTTAAAAAAAATTTAGCGCCTAGGCCACGCCTCACCTAGGCCAACCAAATAGCCTAGGCGCCTTGACTACACTGAGCGTAAGCCTCAAGGCGTGAAGCGTAAGCCTCACAAGAAAGCTTCATGTTCTCTCATTTTATCAAATAAATATAATATAAGAAAAATGGCAAAACGATTCAAGAAGTTAATGAAAAATTATAGTATATATATACATATATAGAGAGAGACATTTATATTTGTATTTGTATACATTGTGTGTTCATGTGGGCGCACACGTACACATAAGAAATACTATATAATTTAGTTGAAACAGATAACAAATTTTAGAAAAAAAAAACGACATTTAAGTCTCAGTTCCTAATTTTAGTTAATGTATAAAACGTACACAGACATAAAGCAAGCTTCAAGATATGAGGCGTGTGCCTCATGTGAGCCTCATTGGGTTTTAAGCCTCTTGGTTAAGCCTCAAGGCGTTTTCCTTAAGCCTCACCCCGAGGCGAGCCTCGAGGCGAAAGCTTCACACGCTTTAAAAAAACACTGCTAGGCATAGCCATGAGACAGGGGGACAACTGACTCATAAACAAGTAGAAATAATACTCTTAAGATATGTATGAAATTGCCCAAGAACTTAGTAGTCAATTTTTTTTTCTAGAGCTTTGCCCCCAAACCCCATCCCAATATTTTGTACATGCCTAATCTTTCTCCACAAACATCAACAATTACTACCATTTTTAATCAACCATCATGTGCCCCCCTAATAAAAAATCCTGGCTCCACCACTGGCAGCCAACATCTCATTTTTGCAACTTTTGGTCACAAATCCTCATTATCGTCTTCTTTTTTAACATCATTAAAATCTGTCATTGAAAAAAATACACATTCACGAACACCTCGTGAACTAATTCTTTGCTTGCGGGATTGACACTTAGATGCTGATTGAATTCCTTATGCGCAACATAGCTAATTGATCTACTCATTTTATCAAAGAAACTCTCCTTAGACTTCCCATCATTCAATGTATGCAGATCCATTGTTGTCTAAACAATGGTTCAAAAACCCGAAAGTCGATTCACAACTCGAAAGTTAGCTGGTTCAAGTAACTCGGAAAATTCGAAAACAACTCGACTCAGTTCAACTCGAAATATATATATAACAATTAGGCAATTACCAATTTATTGGGATTTTATCCAAGATCGAACCACAAATAACTTAAAAACATGGGTTAAAAAAACCCAAAGTGCGCTAGTTTTGCAACCCCAAACAACCTAAAAACCAAGTTTAACAAAACCAATAGTAGGATGGTTTTGCAGACCAAAAAATATCTGAGGCAAAGATAGTATAACATTTGTGTTTAGGTTTAAAACAAAAACAAAGATGACAAAAATAACCTTCTGTGACTCGACCAAGTTTGGCCAGTCAAAAAACTCAACTGACTCGACCGAATTACTTGAGTAACTTGCCGAATAAAGTCCCCTTCGAGTTTTGAGGCGACTCGAAACTCAGTCAAGTCGAGTAACTTAGCCGAGTCGACTCACCAAGTTTTCGAACTATGGTCTAAACAATTGGCCATCCATCCTCTTCATGAGGACTATGAAATGTTGGACATGTAACCTAGAAAACAGAGTATAGAAGACAACAAGTTGAGTCCAAGTCATGCTCCTCGTGGATTACCGTCTTTAAAGCTTTATTCATCCCCACACAGGTCAACAAATAGGCAAAACCAGTAAAGTTCTAGATACAACAAACACAACTTTAAAGTTGTTTAACAACTTTAATTGTTGTATTGAGGAGTCATTTCAGAATACTGTTCATCTTCAGACTTCAAGTATGCCCAGACAGAAAACAGAAAGAGAGAAGGCAAAGAACATCAGTAATATTCATCCCTGGGAAGAGATCCTTTCACAACACTTAGAAGAGACATAATGTCTTTCTGAATAATTATCAAAACCAAAGGATACTCCCTGTGAAGAGTTGCAACCAAAGGGATGAGACACCACAAAAACTAGCTTAAAACACAATTGGGACTGATTTGGAAAAAAAAAGGCCTATAAGAATTTATGTATATTCTACCTATAACTCAACCCAACCCACCCCAACCTAGCCCGACTTGGTGGGCATAGATTAGGCACAAAGGGCATAGGAGGAATAGGTAACAAATTTCAATGCCCCCTTGAAGACTCAAGCCTTCATCCAACTCTCCTACTTATATACAAGAGAAAACTCGATAAGAAATTCAATGGGGATGTGTGCAACCATTCATGGTTAAAAATGTTGACGAAATATCGTCAATATCAACGATATTTCTCGATTTCGCACTGTTCTGATATATCTATACAAGATATTGTAAAATTTACAATTTTTCGAAAATGTCGACTGAAATTTCCGAAATATCGCACGATATTTCAAAATTTTCCGGTCGACATCTTCAAAACATTCGTATTGAGATTTAAAAAACCCATTTTTTTCAGGTTTTTTTGCTGTGTTCGTGAAACCCATTTAGGGTTCACTTTGTCTAAAATGGAAAAAGGAAAAAAGAAAAGAGGAGAGGAGAAAGAAGGAAGAAGAGAGGAGGAAGGAAGAACCATACATGTAGCCTGGAGGACCTCCGTTGTCGTTGTCGTCGCCGTCGCCGTCACCATTGCCGTCTCCATTCTCCTTGTTGTCGCCCTACCCTAGGTCTTCTCTACTCTGCGGCTCTGCTCATTTCCCTTTCCTTCGAAGGTTATAAAAGTTGTAAGGGTTATAACTTATAACTTATATAAGGTTATAACTTATAACATAAAATGACCATATTACCCCTAAATTGATAGTGTTGCTAGTATTACCCCTATATAATAGTGTTTTTTTAAAAGAATATATTTTATTAAAATGAGTTTACATATCTCCTTCAATTGACTATGAGAATAAAATGTAGTTCATTTTTTTTACACTATAGACAAATATCATCATACATTGTCGTTAACGTGAGTGCACATCTTTGGCCCCCTTCTCATTGCATCTCTTATATACATTGTTGTGTTTTTAATTTTTTTAATTCTTAGATGTGTATTAAGTATTAACATCTATTTTAACAATTCCTTAGGTTTCATTGAAAAATTCCATGTTTTCATTATTGTTTTCAATTTTTTCCTCCACATACGATATTGTTACCGCGCTATCAATATATCTTGCAATATATCTCTGATATATCTTTTTTTCACAACTCGACATGACAGCGATATCAACATTCAGAACCTTGGAACCATTCAAATCACACTACAAAATCATCCAATAGACATATTTTGAAATATCCAATAGAAAAGAGCAATGCCAATTGCCACCAACATATTGTATCAATAGCCATAATCCATTGCATGGCTTGAAGTTAGCTGCCTTTGTAAAAGTTTCTTTCAACAACATCTAAAGTCCAAGACGTTGGGAGAAAGATCTTTAGGAGAAAACTAGGGGAAATGTTCGAGAGATGCAAAAGGAAAAGGAAAATACAACACATATGGAGAAGACACATTTTGCTAAAACATGTTGTTTTGCAAATTTTAGGGAAGAAATGATTACAAGATCGAATGGAAAAATCCAAATGGGGTTTTGCCAACGGATTCCTTTAAGTTAGAGTATAATATAATTATATATGTTTTGTACCTTACGTACATATATATATATATACACACACACACTAAAATATGCATTTACTACATATATTTATATGCAAAACAAATTCTAGTATCCTAACAATATCTGTCTATTAACAACCCAAATCCCATGACCCATTACCCATAAGTCAGGTACTAATAACCCATATACCTACCCTTACTAAAGTTTATTCTAAAACACTTACTAACTCACTAATAGTTAAATCTATTACCTTTCTAATTCTCTCTTAATATCTACATAAGAGGGCTGGAGGTTCCTCTCAAAGGAATCTCTATGGTTTTCATCACCCCCACCACCAAGGTTCTGAATGTCGATTGCGGGATATGTTGCACCTTGGAAAAAAGATATATTGCGAGATATATCAGTTAGCGGATAATATATCGCATGTTGATGGAAAAATTGCGGGAAAATAGAGAAAAATATAATTTTTTTCAAAAAAAACTTCAAGAAATGTTAATACACATTTAAAAATCATAAAGTAAAAAAAAAACAAACAATGTATGTAATAGATGCAATGGAAAGGGGGAGAAAAATGTGTGCTAACGACAATGTATGATTGACTAATATTGATATAACTTATATATACTGTTTCATTCATCTCTCAATCAATCATAATAATAAAAATACACAATCAGAGTTCCATACATAATACATCCATGATCTAACCCGCTCCAAAAACTACAATCAGAGTCACATGGAGTTAAGCTAAAAATTGTAAATTTTGAGTTTTTCCTAATTCCCCCTCTCTAAAGTAAGAAAAATGAATTTTAACTCAGAAATCTAGTGTAATATGCATCAAATTGATCCATTTGCACAAGTTTAGACTACTAACACACTAATTATGCAAATTCCATTATAATTTGAAAAGAATTCTTATCTTTTAGGGAAATTTCAACAAAGGTAATGCAAATGGAGTGCACTTCAACTCCGAATGATAAATGTAGGTAAATGTGGGCATCAAAGTGGATGATTTCTCAAGAAAATGAAAAAATCCCTTAAACTACTTCAAAATCTCTCAAAAGTCAAATCCCTCCTCTTTATTCGATATTCTCTCCTTTTATAGGTTAAAGGGCGAAATATCCCTATCTTATAGAAGATAAATCGGAAATATTGGGATATTTTGTAAAAACAAACAATACTACACTTGAGAGATATTTTGCACCAAAAACTTCGAATAAAAAAAGAAAGGATTTTTATACAACAGTGAATAGTAAAATACCTCTTTCAATTTCCTCTCCAAGGAGTTTGAATACTTTTTCAATCCTTTGAAATTATGCATTGTGTGTTTTTATTGTAGGAATTTGTAGGTTAGAGCACCGATCAAAAAAAATATTGTGGGTTAGAGCTTGGGTTCAAAGAATAATAAGGAGAAGAGTGGGTTTTTAAGCTCAAAAGAGAGCTTTGAAGACTCAGTTTCAATACTCTTCAGTACGCTCAATACATACTGTAACGTATTGGTCGTCCAATATTGGTAGGACATGGTACAAAAATTAGTACATGGGAGTTTCGTATGGGTAAAGCCAGATATCAATATATATCGAGGGGTACATATCAATAGAGGTGATATCTTAGATCATGATCAATGTTTTAAAAGACGCGTGAGGCTTACACCTCGAGGCTCGCATCGGGGCGAGGCTTAAGGAAAACGCCTTGTGGCTTAACCAAGAGGCTTAAATCCCATGAAGTTCGCGCCTCAAGGTGTGAGGCTCACATGAGCATAGTTGTTAAATCCTTACGATTTACGATTCAAATCCTACAATTCGATTCGAATCCCAAGCAAAACGATTCAAATCGGAGGTGAGAATCTTAATTTGGTAAATCCTATTTGATTTGCGATTCATATTACGATTTGCAATTCAAATTGTACGATTCATACAATTCGAACACGAAACCCCATTTATGGACCAATACTTAAAAAATATTTTTTATTCTTTTGATTTTCTAAAGGTACTTTATATTTTTTAAGAAGAGAGAAAAAACAGGAAAACCCCTATAACAGACATGCCAAAACCCCTATTTGGGTTGTAACTCTGTTGCTATGAAACGAGAAAAAAAAAAGGAGAAAAATGATGGAATTGGATTTTGGGAAAACTTGATAGTTTATTTTATTAGTCTTTTTAATTGTACAAGTCTTTTGATATTTGATCTCATACAACATGATTATATGAGTTTACTTTTGTTGATTTATCTTTAATGATATTAGTTTTTTTTTCAATTTTATGGAGATCATTCGCGTTTTTTATAATGTATGCAATGAAATATTCATTACTTTCTTTTATCAATAGATATGAATGAAATCTTTTGGATAATAGATTATTCTATTTTTCTGATTTATTAAGTAATTTTTTGTATTTTTAAAAAAATGGATTAAATCTTACGATTTACGATTTGAATCGAATCGGTCTTAAAACGGTTTTACGATTCGATTACGATTTAACAACCTTACACATAAGGCACATGCCTCACACCTTGAGCTCGTTTTGTCTATGGCATACACCTCATACATTAACTAAAATTAGGGTTCAAGCTATAATAGTGTTTTTTTTGCAACTAATAATAAATAACACTTCATTTATTTCAGATAAGAGTCATATGACATTGAAAATGATGATGATATTGGTTTCAACCAATACTTAATTTATTATGTTTAACGTATTTATGCTTGTAAAACCATTTGAATCTAATCACATTATTTCCTTAGTAGACATTGCAAAATTTTGGAGCCACTAGCCTATAACATAGTTCATGGTTTCTTTGCAATATTTTACTAAAATTCTAAATCCACCATATGAATTGATGATTGAACATCATCTTCAATATGAATATAAAAAAAAAAAGTAAATCTAAATTTCAGCATTTGATTGCCCTTCTTATATTTATTTTTTGATAGTTGAATATTTGTATAGTATTTCTTATGTGTACGCGTGCGCCCACATGCAAACGAGAATAAATATAAGTATCCTTCTCTCTCTCTCTCTCTCTCTCTCTATATATATATATATATATATATATCTACTATAATCTTTCATTAGTATTTTGAATCTTTCAACAATTTTTCTTATATTTTAGTTATTTGTTAAAATGAAGGAACATGAAGCTTTCTTGTGAAGCTTAAGCCTCACGCCTCGAGGCTTACGCTTCACGCATCTTGAGGTCCAAACGTCTCGTCTCACGCCTTCACGTTTTAAAACATTAATCATGATATCCCTGGTGATCATAGTTGTCAAGGCGACAAACCCCATGGACGCCTGAGGCGGTAGCCTGAAACCCCGAGGCGTCGCCTAATGAACTTTTTGTTGCAGATGTTCCCCCTTATATGAGATCTATGTGTGACACATTTTCTTTTATCATTCATATAAATTACACCCCTATCAAAATGTACTTTGATAGAACCATCGTTAGAGACAATTCTAAGAATAATAAAGAGGGATTCAAGTGTTGGAAAAAAAATGGAATAAATATTAAGTCCACTGACTACTGAAAGAGGGGTGAGAGGATTGTGAGGGATAAAAAATAGATAGCCCAACAGGAAAGAGAAAAAAAGCGGAAGGAGATGAGAGATGAGAGAGAATATAAGACTGAATAAAATGTAGAAAAATAACCCGATAGTCAAATGTGATGCTGAATAAGGGAGAGAGAAGGGGGGAGAGGGAGATGTACCTCTTACGCTCATTTCTTTCTTTTTCTCGATTATAATCAAGATAAGTAATAAAATAATATTGATAAATAAAATATATAATTATAGGGCATACACTTATTTAAATTATAAAAGACCCCTTTCAATATGAGTTTATGAGAGTTTTGGGGGTCCTAAAATAGTTTAGGGCATTTAAAGGTTCTTAATTTGTTATTGGGCCGCCTGAGCTAGCTGTAATTTAACAACCACGAAAAAAAACAAATGCGGACTATATAGTCCACCCATAAACAGAGGGAGAGACTAATTGGTCCACCCATTGAGAGAGAGAACAAGTTAGCATGACAGAAACATACTTGATACCGTTCGTCTCTTCTTTCTTCTTTTATCTGCAACTTTTTTTTGTTGAATATATAAATTTTATCATATTATATTGTAAAAGACATGAGAAGTTTATAAAATAACATATTATTTTGTTTACTAAACAATCATATTCACATTTTTTTTAAAATTCTTAAACAATAATAATATTACATATATCAGATTTTTAATAATGACCGCTAGAGGCAACCAATCGCCTGAGCCTAGCAGAGCGCTTGGTCGCCTCGGTAACCGCCTGAGGCGACGCATTTAACAACTATGTTGGTAATGTAGGGCGATTTAGGAGTGGTTTAATTTGAAGGAAAACCACGAAAGTATTACCCGTTTTAAAAATTAGTACATAGGAGTTTCGTATGGGTAAAGCCAAATATCGATATGTATCGAGGGATACATATCAATAGAGCCGATATCTTAGATCATGACTATCCCTGGTGATGTAGGGCACTTTAGGAGTGGTTTAATTTGAAGGAAAACCATGAGAGAATTAGTTGCTTTATAGTATAAAAACGATCCAAACTAAGTAAGGTGGATCCTCAACACCCAAATTCAGCAAGTATCTCACAAGAGATTAATTAAGTTAGATATAAGCTAACACGCTTATAATATATATATCCATTCAAAGAAAGCTACTTCTCATTTTATTTTTCAAGTATATATAGATAACAATGATCTCACATGGGAAACTACTACAAAACTCACTATCATGGGAAAACATCAAACTCATTAATTAAGCTCACTCGCTACAACTAATATATCGGGAAACACCACTTTCTACAACTAACTACAACTACTATTTGGGGAAACACCACTTTCTACAACTAACTACAACTAATATATGGGGAAACACCACTTTCTACAACTAAACACTAGGTAGCATTAATGTGAAAGTGGAAAGTCCTTGACTTGCTGAACGGGTATATGGATTGGATTAGAGGGATAGTTAGATCATGGGTAATGGGCAAATGGCTCATAGTTTATGGATAAATAGGTCATAGGTCATGGTTAAATGTATCATGAGTCATGATAGCATACTTCTCACATCCACATAACTTAATACATCACAAAATGTAGGCCCTCATATCTTAGCCTATATCACCCGGACCATAGTCTGTCAAGTGTCATCCCTCGAAGATACATTCGGATTAAGTGCATTGAGGCAGTTCATGATACGCAAGAAATCCCCTACCTCCCAGTCATTTAACCTCCTGCGAAAAGCTGGACATGACCATTGAACTACACAGGCCCATTGAACTACACAGGCGCTTGAAACATAAAGCTACTATGGCTTTCTTATCAACTGCTAACAAGTTCAAAATGGAAAAATCCTCTAAGAGATGAGAGACCACACCAAACGTCCTCCTAAAATTCACCTCATCTCTTCTACCAACAGAGAACCTAATAGGCTTCCCGAACTCCTCTTTTGTATTCAGCCAACCACATACAAACCCCTAACCTCCATAGGATCCCACCCTAAAGACTCGACATATTTAACTGTAATAATCTACCTCCATAAGCTCTCTCCTCTCCAAATCTCCATAATCATTTCCCTAGGAAAGCTATGGTCATATCTTTAAAAGATCTAATGCCTAACCCCCTTCCTTGAATGGTTGCAGCACCTCCTTCCTATCAATCAGGTACTACTTCCTCGCTTCCACTCTGTCATTTCCAAGGAAATCTCTATGGATTCCTTCTAACACTTCTGCTTTCTTATATGAATAAGTTTAATTTAATGGAGCTCGTGCATGACATTGGCCATGCCACCACATCACTATTCACATCAGGCAACCATAGATATATCAGACCGAGATTTATAGTAGCAGTATCCATAGATCCGATTTTCAATATTAAGTTAAAATTTACCCGTTATTGATTTTTTTAAAAATTTCCACTCTTTGGACTTTTTAAAATTTTCACTTCTGAATTGGGTTTGTCCAGCTTGTTCATGCCTCTAAGCTCATATACCGCCTCATTCAATCTTGTCTATAGGATCTCTGTTCCTAAATCCGCAGCCAATATATATATATATATATTGGTAGCTCAACAATTACAAGTTCATAAGGCAAAAGGCAACATCCAGACTCAAAATCATACTCCACTCCAGCTGTGAAGGGATCCGAAACCCTTAAAGCTGATCAAATCCAGATAAACATAGAATATGTCATAAGTTGTACAGAAAGAACAATATAAACCCATCTCATGCAGATAAAGAGACTAGATTCACAAACTCAATCCCCGAAACCTATAATGAATCCCCCAGAACACGTGAGGAACCCCAAAAACCCCAATTTTACGTAGTCCTCCAAAAAAAAGGATCGATAGCTGTTGATTGGCAACAGCATACGAAAGATAAGCAACAGAAACCCTATATCTTAGCGATTTGTATATAGAAAATAAAAGGAACGAACAAAATTGAGATTATAATCGGCATGCTGATTTGAAGGTTAAGTATCTGTGGTTTCCTGTCCAAAGAAAGTACCTTTGGTTTCGGGAGATTGTCTTCAGATGCTTGGTTGCTTGAACCCTGCGTCTCAGATTCTTCCGCCATTAGAGATCTCCAAATCGAGTTCCGAAGATTTTCGGTAAGAAAGAAATAGGGTTTTAAATTGAAGTCCTGAATTATCAAAAAATGATAAAAAAATGCTGAGTAGAATTTACGAAATTCTATAAATTCCCGAGATCGAATCACAACCAATCGCGATTGAACTCACGAATTCAGTCGCACCCATAGGTCAACACGTATCCTTTTTAACCCCTATTAATCATGGTTAAAATTTACTAATCCTTAGGGTTCAACAATCTAACCTTGGTTTTTAGAAATTTCATTTTTTTAAAAAAAATTTAACAATAGGTTAAAAATTCTTAAACCCTAAGGTTACTTTCTTTTTTTTTTCCTTCTAAAAAGCAAGATTAAATTGGTTTTTTTTTTTTAATATGTAATCAAAGAGATATATTAATTGACGGAAAAAAGTATCAGTAATAGTGCAATTCATAAAAGAGTTTACAATTGTGTAACTAAAGACAATAAACTAGTATAATAGATCAGGACTGATTATTATCATTCTAGCACAAATCCCAAATCCACCCTTCCATCTCGTTTTAAGACCTACTCCAAAATCAATCGGTGTGAATGAGTTCGAATATGAGAAATAGAAGATGAAGAGTTTTTGAAAACTCTCTTATTTCTCTCTTTCCAAATAGTCTGTGATGGTTTCAAGTAAGACCAACCACATTGCTCTTTTGGCACCATCCGTACTAACCAAAGACCAGCATGATACGAAGTTCTGAAAGGAAAAAGGGAAGACCTAATTCATCCCTAACCCTATGTTTGGTTGTCGAGAAAATAAATGAAAACATGGAAAAGAAAAGAAAATTAGATAATACACAACCAAAATTTGTATTAGAAATTCAAAATATTCTTTCCTTTTCTATATTTTCACTAATTTTCTCGGCAACCAAACATAGCATATAAATGATAGAGAAAGTACCCCAAATGACATCCACAATAAGACAGTGCAACAACAAGTGATCCACATTTCTCCCGTTTGGAGTGAACCCTAAAGATTAAGGAATCTTAACCCCCCCAACGATGCAGCAACTATCTTCTTTTTTGTAGAGGTGAGATTGGGGTATCAAAGTGGACTTTGTAAAGAGGTGGTCCCATTAGTCTGTCATTCCGAGCAATCACTATAGGCTGGTTGTGAATATGGCTATTTGGTTTGCTCGAAAATGAGGCCGTCTTCTCTCATATTGTATCTGATCCACGTAGAACAGTGAATTGGGCCCAAAGGTTGGCGGCTGAGATCCTTCACGAAGCAGCAAGTAGTCCCACCAAGGGGTCCTGTCCTTGATCAAAATAGCATGGTGGTCCCTTTTAGATGGTAGGTCCCGCCGAGGGGTTTTCATAAGATCAATTGTGATTGAGCTTTTTGTGGTTCAGACAGCGAAGCAGGGTTGGAATTGTGGTTGGTGACCATAGGGCGATGGTTCTTGTTCGAGTCTTAAAGGCTATTCAAGCAAGCTCTCATTTTGTGTGGAAGCCTTTGCCTTAAAAGAAAGCTTGGACTTGGCAAAGAGGCGAGGGTGGGTAAATTTTACCATTGAAAGTGATTCTCAAGTTATGATAAAAATTATAAATGACGGGTCATCTTCCTCGGGGATAGAGGTCTGTCGAATCCTTAGGATATATCCTCATTCTTAGACCTTCTCTTCGCCATGAGAGTAGTCTTCATTCGTCGTCAAGCGAACTCAGCAGCTCATAGTCGCCAGAGGGCTCTGTGCACATATAGATTGGCAGGAAATTCTGGTTTTGTTGTTCGGATCACAGAGTTGTCTCCTTTTCAACCCCGTGTATCTTGGGTGTGGAAGGGGTGGTAATTATCCGTTGATTAGTCTAGCTGTCTCCGAGGTATCCTTTTTTCTTACTCTATACGTTGTTAATTTTGATTCTATCACACTACGTATCATTTGATAACCAAAGAAATTTCATGCCTTCAGCTTCAAATAGAATTTAAAATGGAGGAATTAGAAAGATATTTGAAATAGATAGATCTCGGCAACAAGACTTCCTATATCCACTTCTTCTATTTCAATTTGCACTTACCAAAAAAACAATGACCCCTCAATTTTAAATGATTAGTGTTAACCTGCCAAAAAAAAAACAATGACCCTTTATTTTTAACATTTAGCACTATACCTCTCCTTTTGAATCACTTTAGTAATCTACCCTTCCTTTCCAAAAAATTTGGTAACCTATTGCACCCTTTGTATCAAGGTAAAACGTGTTTGGATAAATTACCAAAACAACAAGCTGAGACTATTTTAAAATACAAAAATATAAGCCCGAGCCTAACCACGGCCCCTCTCACTCTAAAAATAAATAAACTACAATAAGATAAAACATATGAGGTCAATAATATGGCTTCTCTTATGAGAGGTCGTGAGATCTAATCTTAATAGGTGATATCTTACAAGAGTGCCACTTTCATCACAAATTGTTAACTGATGATTGATACTAATAATAGGTAAATGATAACGCAAAAAAAAGGCTTTCAGTCTAAAGATTGAATTTTGGGTATGATGGTGATCTTAATTAGATTGGAGCATTCCCTCTAATGGGTCTTTATGACATCCCAGTTTTGAATCCTAAGCCCATTGTTATTTCTAATAAAGGATTCGGATTAGAGGGTGCATATTCTTTAACGGGTTTGTTGGGTAGTAATCACTACGTCAGTGAGTTTAGTTATTAGTTGTTGAGAGATAGTGAGAGCCTAATAGAGAAGTTGTAGGTGATGTCAATGTTAGTCTTCAAACAGTTGGAAATATAGACTGAGCCACCGAACTGGCGGGCGGAGGTCTGTAGTGAAGTGGGGAGCAAAGTCTATCAATGACGGAGGGTTTCACGAAACTATCAATGAGTTCAGGGGTCTTCGTGTCACTGTTTCTTTGGAGAGGTTGATGGTTCTCTTATTGCAGCAGAGCTTCGTGAATTTCCTTTTTGTTTTTATTTCTTATTTTAAAATTTTAAATTCACTAAATTTGGTGTATAGCCAACAAACATTAACACAAACATTAACTTGCTCGTAGCACCAGTCAAGTATATATATACTAGCGGGTGGCACATGCGATGCACGTGAGAGCGAGGGGAAGGAGTTAACCATAGTTAATAAGAATTAAAAGGGACACGTGTTAACCCGTTGGTGCGATTGAACTCGCTAGTAGCACGTGCGATGCACGTGAGAGTGAGAGGGAGGAGTTAACCACAGTTAATAGCAGTTAAAAGGGACATGTGTTAACCCTGCGGGTGCGATTGAACTCTCCCCGAGTTCAATCGCGATTGGCTGTGATTCTAAGTAGATAGATGAGCAAGGGTTAGTTTGGGAGTTAAAGTAAAACATTAAATCAAAGGCAAGGGGTAGTTTGGGAATTAAAGTAAAACATTAAATCAACATTTTGTTTTTGGGATTTCTTTTCATGCAGAGCGTCGCATGATATTTAAACTGTTTGTTTTTATATAAGGGTATTTTGAGAATTTTGGAAAAATCATCTAGGCATGCCTCTTGCATTATAATAGTAAAGATATATATATATCATTCTACTAATAAAAGTACAAGAAGTATGCAAAATTTTACTTGGACGTAAATACCCTTTAACTTAATTAATTTATTTTATACATAACTTATAATATAACCAAATTTTAATTAAATCATTATTTAATATTATGTGAGACCCATTATTAAAAGAGAGTTGGTTTAGGACTCTGTCATATTAGGAAAGAATCCTAAAGGAGAGTTGGTTTAGGACTCTGCAATATTTTAGGGAAGAATTCTATTTCTATAGAAATAAAGTCACGGAAATGAGAGTTTGTTTAGGACTCTACCATATTTTAGGGAAGACAACCATGGATAGTATCTTCCTATAATCTCCACACCCCGTTTGATCTACCCTTATGAGAAGGATCATATAAATTCCAAATTGACACCTGGGGAGCATCCAAGAAAAGATAAATAATTTTTCTATTATTAAATTTAAATTAATATAAGAAATATTAAATTTAATTACTCAATTATATTTATATAAAATATAATATTATATTAAAAAAATTATTTAATATAAAGAGAGTAACGTGACGTCTAATGAAAATATATTAAAAATTATATATTTTTTGTAAATTATATTTTAATAATGAAAACATTATACGTGCAAGGCACGTGCACTTTTATTAGTATATATATATATTCATTTTCATACGGTGTTTTAAAACCCAGACTGACCTAACCAGTCAAATTAGCTTAATGGAGACCCGAACGTCTCACCGGTCTCATTTGAACCTTTTATTTGTCAAATGTCTAACCCAGAATGAATTAGTTCAAACTACTTGACCCGACATGACTTATGCGACAAACAATTTTCTTTGAACCTTTTGGGTCATTGCAAAAGGTAATTTATAAACCTCCCAAAATCTATAGAACCTCAAAATGTAAACCCAAGCTAGGCCGTTGGCACTAACATGCCTAAGATTGAAAATCTTTTACTATTATAAAGAGAATGAGCCGGTTAAAAATGTTAATTGAATTTTGTCATAATGATTAAACTACCTTTATACGTATCTTTTATGCTACTATAATTAGGATGACAAAATTACCATTTTTTGGTACAATCCAAGTGTTAGTAGTAGTATTAGTATTTGTCAATGAAGGTCTAGCATTGGAAGCTTGAATAAGGATGGTGACACAACTAAAGCACCCTTCAGGATTGATCCAGGAACCTCCCTCCAAGTGGGGATGTACTATCACTGGGCTGACTCCAAAGTGTAAAATTACTCTTATATCTTTGCTGATTAAATTTTTTCACTATTAATAAAATTACCCTTACACTTTTATTTTCTCTATTATTATAGTGAGAATGAAAATAATTACTATTTCACTTATATCTTTTCTATCTCTATTATTATAATTACTATTGAAAATATTACCTAAAATAGGGCCCATAAAAATATCGATTGAGTTTTGTCACTATTTACAAAATTAGACTCACATTATCTTCTCTATTATTATAAGAATGATAAAATTACTGTGCTTATTTATTTCTTCACTATCTCTACTGTTATAACCATTGCTGACAAAATTACTTCTCTAATATGATAATGAGAATGACAACATTATGATTACACTTATGTTCTCTATCTCTACTATTATAAGAATAGGACTCTTATAAATGTTGATTGAACAAAATTGCCTTTATACTTACTAGCGGGTGGCACGTGTGATGCACATGAGTGCAAGGGGAAGGAGTTAACCACAGTTAATAAGAGTTAAAAGGGACCCGTTTAACCTGTGGGTGCGATTGAACTCGCTAGTGGCACGTGCGATGCACGTAAGAGTGAGGGGAAGGAGTTAACCACAGTTAATAGGAGTTAAAAGGGACACGCGTTAACCCGTGGGTGCGATTGAACTCTCCCTAAGTTCAATCACGATTGGCTGTGATTCTAAATAGATAGATGAGCAAAGGTTAGTTTGGGAATTAAAGTAAAACATTAAATCAAAGGCAAGGGGTAGTTTAGGAATTAAAGTAAAACATTAAATCAATGTTTTGTTTTTATATAAGGGTAGTTTAGGAATTTCAGAAAAATCATCTACGCATGCCTCTTGTATTATAATAGTAAAGATATTTTTATTATCATAACGCAATGAAATTATAATATGGATTCTCATGTTAAATACGTAGATTGAATATTTTAAGAGAACAAAATTACTCTTTAACTCAAAAATGTTTCTATTACAAACTAGCAGGTGGCACCTCCGATGCACGTGAGAGCGAGGGGAAGGAGTTAACCACAGTTAATAGGAGTCATAAGGGGCACGTGAGAACGAGGGGAAGGAGTTAACCACAGTTAATAGGAGTCAAAAGGGACACGTGTTAACCCACGGGTGCAATTGAACTCTCCCCAAGTTCAATCGCGATTGACTGTGATTCTATTATTTAAATAGATAGATGAGGGTAGTTTGGGAATCAAAGTAAAACATTAAATTAAAATTAAGTTTTATATAAGGGTAGTTTAGGAATTTCGGAAAATTCAGGCTACGCCTGCCTCTCCCATTATAATAGTAAAGATTTAGGAGTAGTTTGGTCTTTTTCAAAAAACCATCTCTCTACTCTCCACCTCTATTTCCTTCCATACTTTCTCACGCATCTCTTTCTTTCACACATGTGCATCGCGTGAGTCTCACTAGGGTCCCTATTCTTTCTCTCTCCCGCTGCCTTCTATCTTTTTTCTGTTTTTTTGGTTAAGAGGAAATAGATTTATTGCCAAAAAACCAGACTAGTATGGGGATTCTTTGAAGCCAGAATCCTCCTACAGTCCCAAGGATTACATGAGTGAACCCGGTAATCCCCCCATTCCACAAAAACTCATGCTAAAACTAGCTAGCTTGTGCGCAAAAGCATTATCATTTTTGCTGATATGAATGACAAAATGATGAGAAATCTTAGCCAGTTCTTCCCGAATATCCCTCATAATCACCTCAATCTCTTATGGCCCTTTGGTATGCGGTTGCAGGGCGAGCTTAACAAGCACTTCGGCATCCAACCCGAACTCTATTTGCTGCCAACCATGCCGGTTCCCTAGAGCAATAGCATTGCGGAAAGCTGTAGCTTCAGCTATAAGAGTAGACCCTCCCAGGATCGCTTGAATAGCACCATGAAGAATAGTGCCATTGGAACTACGGGCTATGACACCTGACCCCGCTCGGTTTGACTGGGAAAGATATGCTCTGTCCGACATGATTTTGACCCATCCAGGGGGGGTAGCAGTTCGGTTTCTACGAACTCCTCCAGGCTGAACCGCACTTGAAGGAAGAGAAGGGTTATCAGGCCTCAAAGCTTTGAGGCTTTCCTGGGCGAGACTTTCCGCTTGCTGAATAAAGAGGGGGGGGATGAGCCTTGCTAGCCGAGAAATATGTCCCATTGCGGCTCTTCCACATGCATCACATTGTACAACTCACTAGTAACATATTAAAATACATAAATTATTAAATAAGGTGAAGGAGCTTATAATTGTTTGAGTTTGTTTTTTTTTTAAAAAAAATTTTATTTGCATTTTTTTTTTCTAATTTTCTCACTACTATTTTCTAATTTTCTCACTACTATACTATTACTAATGACATTGTATAACTGAAGAACCCAACTGACCTGATGGTTCAACCAGTTTGGACTGACCCGGTCCCTTGAGGGGTCAACATCTGTCCTGGTTTTTAAAACATTGTAATCTATTTTGTATCAGATGAACATCCATTCAAAATAACCACGTGGCTGTGATAAAAACCCCACCTAATGTATAGACTAGAGACCCAATTGGTATACCTTTCATTTTATTCCTAGTTTATTTGTATTTTTATTTTTATTTTTTTATTTTTGTGGGATTCGCCCTAGAGCTGTCAATGGGCTTGACTCCGACCAGACTATCCATACCCAGTTCTAAGTGGAAAGTATTGAGCCCAAGCCCAACCCAAGCCCTAGCCCAGCCCAAACACAAGCTAGGTCGGGCTCCAACTCATAAAATGGTTTTACACATTATTTCTCTCTTAAAAACATGTTTTGATTTATTAAAAAAATGTCATTAAAGATTTTTAAGAAAATGTAAAAGTTATTACACATCAGAAAAGACACACATAACATTTCAATGCTTAACCCCCAGGGGTGTAGCCCAATGGCCTAGGACGAACCAGAAATCGGACGTCTCGAGGTCGATTCCTAGGCTGCCTTCGATATTGGTTGTATGGGGTATGAGTATTCCCTATGCAACACGTGACACTAGTCTGAATCTTTAAGGCTCAGGATATCCACATTTACATTTTAAAAAAAAGTTTAATACTTGAGTTTAAAGGATAATATATATATATATATATATATATATATATATATATATATATATATATATATATATATATATATATAATATTCGGGTTGACCCGGGCTCAACCAACAAAGCCTTAGACCTACTCTAAATTATGTGGGCTTCCCCACTTATCGAGCCCAACCTACTTAGGGCTTAAAAACCGATCGTGTAGCAATTACTATTTTCTTTTTGTCATCTTGATTTTGTGCGAAGCATGAGTGAGAAAGGTACAAACTACGCGCTTGGTAAGATGCTCCCATCATGATCTATTTTTTATAGTCTGGACTTTTACCGAGGACTGCTTAATTAGTAACCACTATTTTCCGTTTTCGAATCTCTACTAAGCTAGTGCTCACTATCCTAGATATACTAATATAGTATAAATCAATGGTGACTGATAGAGTGAGAGAGAGAGCTTGACCCTACACTGAAAATCGGAACTGAGAAGACAACCGGCACTCCTAGAACTCCTTGGTTTTCAGCTTTTTAGTGAAGGAAGTTCATGTGGAGCTAACATGTCTGGCTATAAGTATAGCCAAATCAAGATGAGATGGGACAGACGGTCAGAGGCCGCAGCGGGACTACCATAGGAAAGCCTGCCCCCACTGATTCCTTTAGAAGGGATGGAGAAGTTAGCTGATTAAATTTTCTTTTTGACTCTTTCCCCGCATTGGAAAAAATATGTTATCCTTCCCAAAGAGGCAATAGCTGTTGGACATATATGCCCTCGAAAACCAATAAAAGACTTTTCTATGTTGATTAGAGAAGCATCATATTCACTCAACCAACTATAAAGCGTATTTAAAATAATTAATGTCTGATTTGATGATGACATAAAGTTCCATAGGTAACATTGTAGGAAAATCATGCAAAGGTTGCGAGGAGATATGATTTTCTAGTTCCTTGTAAACCTAATATTGTTTGAAGCCATTAGAGTACTGGTTGGGCGCCGTACTTCATCATGGCTTGCACATGTGTAGTTCTATAAGATAGTGTGATGAATCTCATTCACATAGAGTATTGACTCTTGACTAACATGTGAGTATATATACTAAGTACATAATACTAAACGGGGTCACTAGTGGATACCCTATGAAATACATTGTCAGATTGTATTAGGGTTATCCATTCGACAAATTATCCTTAGACCTGAGAGGTTAACATCTTCTCAAACATTTGTCTATAAGGCTTTGATGTGCCAATCGGCAATGTCCAATTTACAGAACTAACTCCCGGTACGTTGGGTCATGTACACAATGTTTAAAGAAGTGTGTAAACACTCAACAAGGAATCCACTACTCCTTAATTGGAGATAATGATATCAAGATGATACTTGTTGAATTGAACTCAAAATCTAGTACTGGTGCTTTTTGGAAAAATAGTCTTTATCGAAGTTGATATTTTCAATATAGAAAAGTATATGTATATGTCAGTTCTTTTCTAATGTTTCTTCAAAAGTGTTTTGGAAGTTCAGTTCAATGAAATAAGAAAGAGTTTTATTCATAAGCTAGGGACTAGATAGTAGACTTGTTCCAATCCTGGAAGCTTATATGTGATATCGGATTATGGAAGGATTTACTTGTACATATATATTGTGAGATAAGACTTGCAAGGAATTCTCTAATCTACGATGGTTACTGATCGTCAGTCAATCTTAAATTATTCCTTCTTAGTAATAATTCCGTAGAATAGTACTAGTAAGGGTATCGTTCCTCTTAGGACTGCGCTGGTTTCGTTGCTTTTTATTCAGATTAATTTTAAACTAATAATTGAGGCAATTGAATTTTGATTTGATTAAACTAAAACAATGAATTAAACTAATTTAAATGAAATTTCTAAATTAAACTAAAAACAATTGGGTTTTTAAATCCTTTTGGAGAGAAAATCTAGGGTTTTCAAATCCACCACTAACCTAATAACTAATCCCTATTTTAAATTTATTATAACCTCTTAAATTGTAAACATTCCAGTTAGAGTGACAGTACGTCCCCTCTCAACTGCTCAAGAAAAGTTCAAGGGATTATATCCTTAGAATATCGTATCTTCGGTTAGCACGAATGATACACACTAATCTACGGTTGTGTAATCACTCGTCTTCCCTTAGCATAAAATATCTTCAGATTTAATCTCTCGATATTTTAAAACCTATGTTTAAATTCTAACGAAAATTAACACAAGTGATTTTAATTCCAATTTCATAATACCTAAGACAAGGTTGAGAATTCCATTGAAATTAAATATAATTCAAATAAATCCGGTTGTTTGAAAACAACCCTCTCATTATGCAATCAATGTTTTACAATGCAGAGAATTAAAATAAAAACAAAATAAAGGACACAGTTACTTGGCTAGGGTTTCATCGAAACCCTAGAGTGGAAATTAGTTCATCGCGAGGGAGGAATGCAACATCTTCATGGACAAAGTTGCAGCACTTCTCTTCATGACTTCCTTGATCTCCAGAGCTTCTCTTCTTCAGATCCAAAATCTCTACAAATTTCTCTCCCTCTCTCTAATGATAATGGCTAAGAATTCTCCTTTTTATAGAGAAAGATAGAAAGATAGAGTCCTTCTAGAATAAAGAGTTCTAATTGAGGTACAACTCTTCTTTTTCTCTCTCTAAACTCTCTTAGGGTTGAATGAGGATTAAACCATCATTTAGGAAGACAATAATAGAGTTGGAAAGTGTTTAGAAGTACTAAAACACTATTCACGGAATATTATTTCACCCTATTTACAGTTTTGCCACTAAACTTCAAATAATTCTAGAGAGCTCAATTTTAATCGGATTGACCCAAAATTTTAAACATAGCTCCTTTAGGTCATCTAGAATCTATCCAAAAATTTTCATAAATTGTGGATAAATAAAAATTACCAAACTACCCCTCTATTGATAGAAGTGCGATTTTGGCCAATCGATTTATCAGGGTAGATTTCTGCGATTTCGCTCTCTTTTCTTCTTCTTTCTTTTACTCTTCTTTTTTTCTGAGATTTTTGGAGTCTTTGAAGCTTGTAAATCTTCCATTTTATCTTCTTTTCCTCGTATGAACCTGAAATAAGAATAAACAACCAAGTAGCATAAAATAATATAAATAATTACTCTAAATGATTAGCAAGTTAAGTTTGAGGTGCTTTTATGTATAACATTTAGCACCGATCAGTTACATCTCGTAATGGGGTGATGTCTGAATTTATGATTTGTGGAAGTCCAGGGGTTTTGATAAAATTCAATTACCCCAGTAATGGAAAAATTGGAAAGTTGTTTCCAAGGTACTCTAGGGTTCCATCTTATTGATGAATGAGAATCCGGATAAAAATTTATGTGGAAAACAGGATCCCCTAGATCTTAATACCATAGAAAACATCAAATACTATCTAAAAGTTTTAGTCATATCACCTCAGTGAACGATGTTCACCGGTGAAGCTTAAATCCTCTCGAACCGTCAGAACTCTTTATAGAGATTTCTCGAAAAAATACTCGTAGCTCGATCCTTGTTCTTCACTATCCCCACGAAGTTTTAGAATCTCTCTTTGGAATTGTTGAAGCAAGAGGAAGAAGATGGAGTAATGGTGTAGACCTTCTATCACCCACAACCTTAAGGTTCAAAACCCTAAAGTAGCAAAACCCAACTTGAAGCACCCTTTGAAGCTCACGAAAATCCCGAGGGGAGACCCTAGGGGCTCACGGTTTGGAGAGAGAGGAGAGGATGAATGAAAAATTTTTGGAGAATTATTTCTCCTATGGTCTTGGGTGTTGGGGTATTTATAGACTAGGATCCTATCCTAATCTTACTTCAACTTGATCTTATCCCTTAGGAATTATTTATCAATAATAACTCTTATTATTAATTAAACAATATCCTAGTTTATCTATAACTACTTTAATTATATTAAACCTATTAATTAAAGAATCCTTTTCCAAAAAGGATTTCTTAATTAAAGGGATTAGTCAACAACCAATAAAAGGGAGGAATCCTAGTCAAACTAGGAAACCTTAACCACAAGGGGGGGGCGTGAGCTTTGAGGAGTTAAAAATCCTAGTTGTAATCCAATTACAACTTCATCTTAATCCTACTTGCAATCCAACCATTGGATTTTAATTCCATAATAAATAGAATTATTATTCAATAATTATTCAAGTAACCATGTCCTAATCCAATTAGGATTTCTAAAGTAGGCGCCCCACCCTAGGGTTTAAACCCATGGGCTTGGGCCCATATTATGGATATGGGTCAAACCCATTTCCCTTTAATTAGGTTAATTAAATAATTACTAATATAATCTCTAGATTTAAATTAACAATTAATTTAAACCATAGATTAACTTTTAATCTATTAAATTAATGATTAACTTTTAATCACTTAAATAATTGATTAACATTTAATCAATTATTGAGCTTTTATTTCTTATGTGAGCATCTCCACAGATTGCTCTGGGACATTCTTACCTTGGCTTACCCAATGTTATCTCATTGACCCTAAATAGGAATTACATCGGAATTGCAAGTGACGTGAGATATCCATGTTGCAATTGAATCCCAGTGTATGAACATTAACCATTACGGATCCCACCATATGAACTTTTTAATTTGATTTATCCTTCCAAATACATTATCCCTAATGGGCCTTCGAGATTGACATACTATCTAACTCATAGCCCATTGCACATCAACCGGGTTTCCAAGACTTATGATTAAGCCATGAGAAACAATTTTTCATGAAATGTTTTTTAAGAAAATCATTTGATAAGTATAATATCTTTTAATAAAAGTATATTTCAAAACTTATTTTGATTTCAAAATTACCTGCGCAGGATTTGAACTTAATCAACTGTCTTACCCGGAACTTGGATAATCTCTCAAATTAATGAGCATGGATTTCTTGTTTAAAATTCATCATGACTCGAATAGCTTTCTGACTATTCAACTATCACTGTATCATATTTCCTATGGTAGAAAATACTTTGGTGGAATCAAAACAATCAGATCATTGTTCAGTCATAGATGAACTCATCAAATCTAAGGATCATCGAAACTGTTCAATGTGAATGAGAGACCAACTATCTGATAGTATGTTTACGCAAGAGGTCTCTCATTGAATACAATCAGTCAGTATACATTTAAGTACCCATATGCTGATGTGTAGTTTTCACTACAATAGTTCGAGATAGAACTACATCTCAACTATTGAGAACATCTTAGCACGGTGGCAGCCATATAAGTGAAGTGTCCAGCTTCACCCATAGTTGTGACTATATAAGGTATAAGGAACTGGAAAGTCATATCTGCCTATGATAATCTAATCACATAACTTTCCTACAATATATCTTAAGGACCATTATCGATATCTCATATCGTATAGATCATCTCATGATCATGGTCAATTACCCATAATGAATACACAATAGATTAAGAAGAAATCTTTATTAAACAAATTAATAAGAATCTAACAATCTAAATGACTTTTCTGGGCATCATGTCTAACAATGGAAGCTAGTGGGTTCCCACAGTTGGAGGTATGGGATCCATTTAGATCTCACACACAAGAATCTTCTAAAGGTATTTAATTTAATTATGAATTAAATTAATTAATTGCTCTCATTCATATACGATATGAAAATCCAAAAGGGATTAGGGTGTATAAGAGTGGGACCCACCTAGGGTGGGACGCCCACTCATCTCCCTCTTCTTAATATTATTTAATTGAAAATTTAATAATGAGCATGGGTGTATGGGAGTGGGACCCACCTAGGGTGGGACATCCCACTTTGTCTCTTCTTTCCTAATTTTATTACTTACTAATTTGGAATTGGTTAGTAGATAAGAAAGAATCCTAGTCTAATTAGAATTAGAAAGGAAACCTATTTCTAATTTGGAAGAAAGGAGTTCTAGTCTAATTATAATTAGAAAGGAATCCTAAATAAAAGGAAAGTCTCCTAATCTAATTAGGAATTAAATTGGAAAGAGGAAACCTAATCTAATTAGGAATTAGATAAGGGAAATGATTCTAATTAAAAATTATAATCCTAGACTAAAGAGGAAACCTAATCTAATTATGAATTTGATTAGAATAGAGAATCGTAATTGGATTAGGAATGCTTTCTATTTGTCTTTAAACACATCTAATTACATTAGTATGTGTTACAATCAAATTAGGAAACCCTATTTGAGTAGGAGATCTCCACTAATGCTTATAAACATGGGGTTTCTCTTTTGAAACACATAGAAGCTAATGCTCCCCAAAAAGTGGACGCCCCTCTCTCTCCTCTCCCCAAGTTTGGACGTCCTCCCCTCTCCTTTTAGGGTTGGACGTCCTCCCCTCTTGCTCTCATGGTGACAGTAAGGTCACCCCTTGTTCTCCTACGTTTGAGGTTATTGATTTGATCATCCTCCCTTGTGTTGATCAAAGTGTTGATCTTCAAAGCAAAGAGAAAAGAAAAAAGGAAGAAGAAGAAAAAGAAAAGGAAGAGCTTCTACCATTATTAGAGTTCGAAGAGTCATTACCTTCGATTGGAGAAAAGTCTTAATGCTTGAAGAAGGTTTGTGTGAATCGACAGGAGGCTTTACACTTGAGAAGCTTTGTCAGTATGGTTTCTTACACAATGATTTAATATGATCATAAGATGACCATTGAGAAGATTTTGATTAGATCAAAATTAAGTTTGAATTAAAAATCTATTTTTCGAAATTTTTTACATTCATGTCTTTCAGTGGTATCAGAACCTACCTTATGAACTATTAATTTTATGGTGTTATTGCATGTTTTCCTTTTGATTAAAATAATACCCATAGAGATTTCGGCCAGCACATATTAATGGGTTTTTATTTTATTAAATGTTAATTAATAAATCCCATGGTGTTTGACACCTCATGCTTAAGCGTCCATGGAGATTAAAGCTCATTTCGATTTGATTTGATAAATTGATTTTCGGATTTGTATTTGATTATGAGAATCAATACAGTTTCGTTATTTGGGCCATAACTAAATGGTTGTAAGTTCGATTTTGGTCCGTAAGCACAACTTTTGAAAGCCGTTGAAAAGATATTCAACTTTCATGAAGAAAGTTTTTCTAGAATCAGTCATTTCGAAGGTCAAAACCTCAAATGAAATTCTAAAACGGGAAAATGAGTTTTCTAAATTAATTTTTCATGAGGCTTTCAAATTTTTCCTTAATTCTTGATTTGAGAGCATGGTGATCGCTACTCAATCTTAAATTATTCATTCTTAGTAATAATTTTGTAGAATAGTACTAGTAAGAGTATTGAACCTCTGAGGATTGCGCTAGTTTCGTTGCCTTTTATCAAGATTAATTCTAAGCTAATGAGATAGAAAATTGATTTTTTGCTTGATTAAACTAAAAACAATTAATTAAACTAATTAAAGTTTTTAAATAAATTATCAACTACTGGTTTTAAATCTTTTGGAGAGAAGATCTAGGGTTTTCAAATCCACTACTAACCTAATAACCAATCCCTATTCATAATTTATTCTAACCTCTTAAATTGCAAACATTCCAGTTAGAGTGACAACACGTCCCTTCTCAACTGATCAAGAAAAGTTCAAGGGATTACATCCTAAGCATATCATATCTTCAGTTAGCACGGATGATACACACTAATCTATGGTTGTGTAATCACTAGTCTTCCCTTAGCATAAAATATCTTCAGATCTAATCTCTCGATATGTTAAAACCATTGCATAAAACCCATGCTTAAATTCTAACGAAAATCAACACAAGTGATTTTAATTCCAATTTCATAATACCTCAGACAAGGTTAAGAATTCTATTGAAATCAAATATAATTCAAATAAATCCTGATTGTTGAAATAACCCTCTCATTATGCAATCAATGTTTTATAACTAATAAATCAAAATAAAACAAAATAGGACGACACTGTTACTTGGCTAGGGTTTCATCAAAACCCTAGAATGGAAACTAGTTCATCGTGAGGGAAGAATACATCATCTTCATTGACAAAGATATACACTCTTCTTCATGACTTCCTTTTTCTCTAGAGCTTCTTTTCTTTCTGATTCAAAATCTCTACATCCTATTATGGCTAAGGATTCTCCTTTTTATAGAGAAAGAGAAAGATAGAGTCCCTATAAAATAAGGAGTTCTAATTGGGGTACAACTCTTCTTTTCTCTTTTCCTTACGAAATTTAGGCCTTTAAGAATAGTCAAACTGAGCCCAAAAGATAAAATTCTCGCAGTTTAAAAATATCAAAACGCACGGAGGGCGATCAATCGCCCCCCTCTGGGCGATCGATCGCCGAGGGTAAACTTTGCTTGTTTGCTTTGGGTTTTTCTCCTTTCTTCTATCTTTTTTTCCTGAGATCCATTTGAACCTTTAATTGCTTTTAAATCATCCAATTTAAGCTCTTTTTCTCGCATGAACCTGAAACAAATGTAAACAACCAAGTAGCATAAAAATATTCAAAAGATCACTCGAAAGGGTTAGCAAATTAAGTTTGATGTGCATATATGTATAACATCCTGGACCGATCACAACCCCAAACTTAGACATTGCTAGTCCTCGAGCAATGAAAAATAAAATAAAAAGTAAACTAAACTATATCTACATCCCCTTTCATGGGATCCCCGGTTGCATTTTGCATATGCAACAAGCCTTTTAAACCCCTAGGTGGTCCTAGAGGACGAGTGAAGTCTCGTGAAGGTTTACAGTGATGATACCTACAAACATCTGTACTACCCTTTAACTGTGCAATATATTCAAGTAAAACATGCAAATCTTAAAACAGTGATTGAATCATATTCCAAAATTTTCAGAATCACAATACATATAAAATAATCCACAAATTATTAACAAGAATGAATTTTCAATTCTTCACATTCTCAATTTCACCCCATTTTTTACCAGTTCTGAAAAATTAGGCTTATAGAAGATTGGTCAGAATTTTCTTTGATGTGTAATGTGACTAACAATCAAATGTGTGATATAAACCTTACTTTTCAACAGTTTTTCTATCTTCTCATTTATCATTGAATTTTCTTTCAATTTAAACACCCAATCCCAAGGCTTTTACTCATTATATTTTCTTTTTATAAGTGTGACTGTGCAGAATCTAAGTCCGTTAAGCACTCTAGATAACCCAGGTAGCGAGTGTTAGGTCGGTGACTCCCAAACTAGATGGCTTTAGGGCACCAGGTATAAAGACACCTCTAAGGGCTTATTAACTCGAGTTAAATAGGCTACAAACTTAAACTAGTCACATTAGGTTATTTTATCGATTCCAATTATCACATGGTTTGACGTGAACACTCTATGCTTAGTGAGGCAAGAGGCCCGGTTACTAAGTGTAACACTTGGTTAGATTACCCATTCTTCTATGACTTTTTAAATTTTGCCAAGGTTAGTGTTCAATTTCTAGGTCATCCAATTTCCTATGAGTTAACAAAAACACTAACTAATTAGTTCGGTTTCAAACCCACTAAACAATATATTAGAGTGCTCGTGCATATATCAAAGTGTATTCATGACTTTTGAAAAATTTTAAGCCTTTATAGTTCAGTCAAGGGTTAAAAACAGTGTGTATTTAGGATTATGTGTTTTCAAATTTAACCCTATCAATAAGATTTGGATTACCCTATATGCATCACAATCTTTCATATTTTAGAATAGAACAATTTAAAAAATTTCAGTGTTTGCATGTCTTATCCTATTTCATAGTTGCACAATCATTCAAAAAGATAATAAAAATTCTGGCCTATTATTTCCCAACCCCAAACTTAAAAGTTTACATTGTCCTCAATGTGAAAATAAAATTCAATCACAAATAGGGATGGGAACAATAATACCTGACTGATGAAAGACAAATCATGATGAAAATAAGAAGAGGGTGGTACCATGAACCACCCCAAACTTGATCCACACAGTACATAACAGGGTTAGTATAAAACCAGAAATATTCACACATAAAAAAAATAGATGCAGAGAGAAAAGATAGAACATAAAATAGTAAACATCAGAATTCAGCACAGTGGATAAAACAAGTGATAAACTGACTCAAAAACAACTAAAGAAGAAGTCTAAGTTATATACAACGGACTCAAGAAATGGAAAAACCTAACTAAAGACTGGAGAGAACAACTACTGAGGAGGAGGAGGTGGTGGTCGATGATAGTGTCCTAGGGGGAAATAGGCATCAAAGGTAGCCTTCATCATCTACTAAAAATCAAATGCCTGTTGAGCCTGCTGCTGATAAAAGGCATCTGCCTGATCCCATCTCTGTGCTTACTACTCCCTAAATGCGTGAAACTCGGCCTGATGCTGCTGGAGGAGCTGTCTAGACTCCTACTGAAACTGCTAATCACTCTCCCAGTGCTGCTGTTGTGCCTCCCATCTTTACTGTTGGGCCTCCCAATGTTGATCTTGAATACTCTGGTACTCCAAAAACTCCTGACGAGTCAAGTACACAGGGGCCTCAGGCTGAACACTAGACTAGGGAGGAGGCCTTCGAGATCTAGGCCGGGGAGGTGCATTAAACTCATCAGGTAAAATATCATCCTCAGGAGTCGGATCATCTGGCATTCTCTTCTTTGTAGCTTTAATTAGAGCATTATAAGATTTACCCCCAAGAAGACTCTCCAAAAAATAAAGGAGGTGTAGTAGGCTCAATCTCATCAAGGACATACCCGTGATCAAGTAATAACTGGGTAATTAAATTACCAAAAGAAAGATTCCAAATATTTGATCCAGGTGACTGCAAAGCAATGGCCTTGCCATAGAATTTTTCCATAGTCCTCCAGATATATTCTGCTACATCAACCCATTGCTCACTCTAAAACTCATACAAGGCTCTCAAAAGATCTCGTCTCTTAACTTTATGCCCTATGGGAAATAAATTTAATTTAAAAATTGAGTCTATAAACCATAATCTAGGTGACTGCAAAACAATGGCCTTGTCATAAAATTTTTCCATAGTCCTCTAGATATATTTTGCTACATCAACCCATTGCCCACTCCAAAACTCATACAAGGCTCTCAAAAGAAGATCTCGTCTCTCAACTTTATGCCCTATGGGAAACAAATTTAATTTAAAAATTGAGTCTATAAACCATGATCCAGGTGACTGCAAAACAATGGCCTTGTCATAGAATTTTGCCATAGTCCTCCAGATATATTTTGCTACATCAACCCATTGCCCACTCAAAAGAAGATCTCGTCTCTCAACTTTATGCCCTTAACTATGTTTTAATAAAATAGACGAACTAATCGAGGATGGGCCATGGTGGAAGGCCGTAACAAACACAACAGTCCCCTCCTTTCTAATTCTTGAATAGTGGAGGCGGTAGGCATATGATTTCTATAAAAATCAATTTCAAAGATGGTGATAGGCTCCACCTGCCACTCTCCAAAAAGAGCATTGGGTTCCTCATGAGATTCTATTGGTTGCTTTCCTATATTTTTCCTCTTTTTTGGAGCCATTTGAAATAAAAATCTCTTTGAGAAATTTTAACAAACACTTGGTGAGCGTTCTTGTTCACAACCCAAATCAACACCTAAAACAATCCAGACACAGCCAACCCATCCTTCCACAACTACAATCAACCCCAATCCAAACACTTTATCACACACTCGGCCCACCTAGCCTCCTACAACACAAATCAATCTCAATCCAACAAAAATCTCACAAAAGAATGGAAAATAAATGGAAAGAGAAGAGATCTAGGGAGTTATCTTTGTGAGAAATCCACTATCCCTCGTGAAGATTTCACCCAAACAAGAATTAAGAATGATTTAGAGATGATTTGGAGGAAGAAAATGGAGGAGAGTGAGAGAGAATGGTACGGGAAGGGGTAGAATGAGAGAAAATAGGGAGTTCACGAGTGTTTTAATGCTATTCACAAGTTGGGCGATCGATCCCCCTAGGGGCGATCGATCGCCACCTTTAAAAATTACAAACAGCCTTTTCCGAAAATGGGCGATCGATCCCCATTGGGGCGATCGATTGCCAAAAACGCTGTCCAGCCTCTTTTTTTTTTTAATTTAATTTTTTTGAACGTAGACCATGGGCGATCGAATCGCCAAAAAGGCCGTGGGGCTAATTTTTTATTTATTTATATAAAATCAAAAATCCTAGACTTAAGACTCTAGATTGAGTGGATATTAAATCCACCCCCAAACTTAAACTCTTGACAGATTTGGTGGATGTTAAATCCACCCCAAACTTAGACACTAACTCTCTAAAATAAAGTATATTACAAAATCGATGGGTTGCCTCCCAACAAGCACTAAGTTTTACGTTTTCAGCTAGAATTCCGTAAATTAATCAACCGTCTTGATAGACGGGATCATGCAAAACTAAAGTTTCAATCAACTCACCCGAAACAATAACCTCTACATAGGGTTTCAATCTTTGCCCATTTACCTTGAAAATATTTCTATCTCTTGGGTCTTTGGGCTCAACTGCTCCATGGGGGAATACTGTGGTTACAATATAGGGCCCATCCCATTTAGAACGAAGCTTACCAGGGAAGAGGTGTAATTTGGAATTGAAAAGCTAAAATTTTTGATTAGTGTGAAAAGTCCTTCGTAAGATATTCTTATCATGAAAAGCTTTAGTTTCGGCTTTGTAGATTTTTGCACTCTCATATGCGTCATTACGCATCTCCTCTAATTCGGAGAGTTGGAGTTTCCGATCTGATCCTGCTAAAGCCATATCGAAGTTAAACTTCTTAATGGCCCATAGGGCTTTGTGTTCCAACTCTACCGGAAGATGGCAAGCTTTTCCAAAAATGAGGCGATAGGGAGACATTTCAATAGGAGTCTTAAAAGCCGTACGATACGCCCAAAGGGCATCATTAAGCCTTATAGACCAATCTTTTCGATCTGGTCTCACGATTTTCATGAGAATGTTCTTAATCTCCCTATTTGAAACCTTGACTTGACCACTCATTTAGGGGTGGTATGGAGTAGCTACTTTATGAGTAATGAAGTATTTGAGGAGGAGAGCCTCAAAGTAACGATTTATAAAATGTTTCCCTCTATCACTTTTAATTGCTCTAGGTGTGCCAAATCGACTAAAGATATTCTCTTGAAGGAATTTGACCACAACTTTGTGATCATTAGTCTTTGTGGCAACTGCTTCCAATCACTTGGAGACATATTCTACCGCCACCAAAATATATTCAAATCCGAAAGATGGTGAGAAGAGACCTATGAAATCAATACCCCATACGTCGAAAAGTTCAACAACTAGAATCAGGGATAAAGGTATCATGTTTCTCTAGGACATTGCACCTAATTGTTGACACCTTAAACAAGCCTGACAAAAGTCATTGGCATTTTTAAAGATTGAAGGCCAATAAAAACCACTTTGTAAGACCTTCGCTGTGGTCTTTTTCCCTCCAAAGTGACCTCCGCATGCAAGAGAGTGGCAAAAGGTAAGAATACTTTGGAATTCACTCTCGGACACACATCTTCGGATCACTTGATCGTAACAATATTTAAACAATTCCGGATCTTCCTAGAAATAGAACTTGATTTAGGAAAAGAACTGGGATTTGTCTTGTTTGGACCATGAAGATGAAATCTGTCCAACTATTAGGTAATTGACAATATAAGCAAACCATGGGGTTGAATTTGATTTACCTGAAATAGTTGCTCGTCCGGAAAGGTGTCATAGACGGGACAAGGCTTTAGAGAAGAGTCGATTAAGATTCTAGATAAATGGTCAACGACCACATTGTCGGAACCTTTCTTTTCCGGATCTCTAGATCGAACTCTTGAAGTAGATGTATCCATCTAATCAACCTAGGCTTAGTATCCTTCTTGGCAAGGGGATAGCGCAAGGCGGCATGATCAGTGCATACTAAGATTTTGGAACCTAAGAGATAGGATCGAAATTTATCGAGGGCAAATAATACAGCTAGTAATTCTTTCTTGGTAGTGATATAATGTAACTGAGCATCCGATAGAGTCTTACTTGCATAGTTGATAGCATGCGGGGTTCT
Organism: Tetracentron sinense; assembly: GCA_015143295.1. Classification (NCBI taxonomy): domain Eukaryota; kingdom Viridiplantae; phylum Streptophyta; class Magnoliopsida; order Trochodendrales; family Trochodendraceae; genus Tetracentron; species Tetracentron sinense. The sequence continues at coordinate 31,639,830 of CM026569.1, read as the reverse complement.
ATTCACCCTTTGCCCTAAAACAACATTGACTGCATAGTCTGAGGCACCACACATAAGCTCAAATGGGAGTGACCAGTTTGGGGGTTGCATAATTGGAGCTATAGAAAGTAGAGTGCGGAGCTTCTCAAAAGCTTCATGACAAGCTTCGTTAAAGGAGAAAGGTACATCATTGCACAATAAATTGCTCAAGGGTGCTGGAATTTTACTAAAGTCCTTGATGAAGCGACGGTAAAACCCCGCATGGCCTAGGAAAGAGCAAATTTGTGTCACCATAGATGGTGGAGGAAGACTTGCTATAAGGTCAATCTTAGCCTTATCTACTTCTATCCCTCTTTTAGATACAATGTGTCCCAATACAATACCCTCTTGAACCATAAAATGGCTCTTCTCCTAACTCAATATAAGATTTTTCTTCTCGCATCGTTGAAAGACCAATGATAAATGGTGGAGACAATCTTTGAAGGAGGTTCAAAAAATGAAAAAATCATCCATGAAAACCTTAAGAAAATTTTCTACCATATCGGAGAAAATGAAGATCATACACCTTTGAAAAGTCGTCAGTGCATTACAAAGTCCTAATGATATGCGCCAATAGGAAAAAGTGCCAAAAGGACATGTGAATGTAGTTTTTTCTTGATCTTCAGGATAGACAGACACTTGATTATATCCGGAATAGCCATCCAGAAAATAGTAATGACTCTTGCCTGCTAACCTTTCTAGGATTTGATTAATGAATGAGAGTGGAAATGATCCTTCTTAGTCATGGAATTAAGTTTCCTATAATCAATACACACACGCCAACCTGTGGTTACGTGTGTTGGAACAACTCCTTCTGGATTAGTAATCACCGTTATATCGGATTTTTTTGGTACCACTTGAATGTGACTCACCCATTTACTATCTGAGATAGGGTATATGATACCTGCATCTAGCAACTTCACAACTTCCTTCATCACTACCTCTTTTATGTTAAGATTCAACCTCCGTTGTGCTTCTCTTGAAGTTTTAGCATCCTCTTTAAGATGGATGCGATGCATGCACACGGAAGGGTTGATTCCCTTCAAATCTGCTATACTCCACCCTATGGCTCCTTTGTCATTTTTAAGCACAACCATCAATTGAGTCTCTTGTTCATCAATTAGAACCGATGCTATGATGGCGAGGAGAGTGTCCTTTGATCCTAGAAAGGCATATTTAAGTGAAACCGGAAGGGGTTTCAACTCAAGAGTAGGTGCGGCCTCTAAGGATGGGATGGGAGGAGTGCTAGAAGTGGGAGGTAATGACTCTTTCTTGGCTTTCCAAGATAGGAAATCCACTTGAGAAGTCGAATTCACTAAATTATTGATTTCTTCAATAGATCCCTCTACATCGAATTCATCTACATTAAAATGAGAGAGACATGCTTCATATGGGTCATTAGATAAGATGTAAGGATCTGACTCCTCTACCATCTCTTCGATAGAATCGATCATAAAATAAGCCTCATCATCATTATAAGGGGGTAGTTGGGATATGCTGAAAATATTTAACCAAACCTTCATATTCCCAAAAGATACATCCATCACCTCAGTTCGACAATTTATACATGCATTGGCTGTAACCAAGAAAGGTCGAACCAAGGATCATTAGGATTTGCTTTAAGGGATTTCGGACCGATTCCATATCAAGAATGAGAAAGTCGAACAAAAAATAGAATTTATCGACTTTAATGAGGACATCCTCAACTATCCCTCTAGGAATTCTAATTGATCTGTCAGCTAGTTGCAGAATGACTGATGTAGGGCGAAGTTCGCCCAACCCTAACCTTTCATAAACCGAGTAAGGGAGCAAATTCACACTTGCTCCTAAATCAATGAGGGCCCGGTCAATGGAGTGATCTCCAATGATACAAGAAATAGTAGGTGCACCCGGGTCCTTGTATTTAGGAGGAGTGGTATGTTGAAGCAAAGAGTTCACTTGCTTGGTTAGAAGAATTTTCTTGGATACTGTAGGGGGATCCGGATAAAAAAATTATGCAAAAATTGGATCCCGATGATCTTTACACCATAGAAAGCAACTACCATTATCTAAAAGTTTTAGTCATATTACCTCGGTGAATGATGTTCACCGGTGAAGCTAATATAAACTCGAACTGTCAGAACACTTTGTGCAGATTTTTCAAAGAAATACTCGAAACTCAATCCTTGTTCTTCGCTATCCCCACGAAGCTTTAGAATCTCTACTTGGAATTGAAGAAGTAAGAAGAAGAAGATGGAGTAATGGTGTAGATTTTCTATCACCCAAAACTCTAGGGTTCAAAACCCTTGAATTAAAAAACCCAACTTGGATGCACCCTTGTAGCTCACGAAAATCCCTAGGGGCTCACGGCTTGGAGAGGATGAGAGGAAGAGAAAAAAATTCTGGGGAATTATATCTCTCACGTTTTAGGGTGTAGTGTATTTATAGATTAGAATCTAATTCTAATCCTAATACAATTAGTAGTTATCCCTTTGGAATTATTTGTTAATAATAACTCTTATTATTAACTAAATAAAATCCTAGTTTATCTATAACTACTCTAGTCATAATAAACTTACTAATATAGGAGTCCTTTTCAAAAGAGGATTCCTTAATTAAAGGATTAACCAACCACCTCAAAAAGAAGCCTAATCCAATTAGGAGACTAACCATAGGAGAGGGCCGTGAGCCAAGGGGAGGGCGTGAGCTTTATGGGAGTTTTGGACTCCTAGTTGTAATACAACTCCATCTTATCTTCATCTTACTTTCATTCCAAGCATTGAAATTTAATTCCATAATTTAAAGAGTTATTATTAAACAATTATTCAACTAACCTAATCCTAATCCAATTAGGATTACTAAAGTGGGCGCCCAACCCTAGGGTTTTAATCCATGGGCTTAGGCCCATATTAAAGGTCCATCCTTATGGGTTTATGGATATGGGTCAAACTCATTTCCCCTTTAATTAGGTTAATTAAATAATTACTAAAATAATCCTTTAATTTAAATTAACAATTAATTTAAACCATAGATTAACTTTTAATCTATTTTAATCAATGATTAACATTTAATCGTTTAAACAATTGATTAACTTTTAATCAATTTTTTGAGCTTGTATTTCTTATGTGAGCATCTCCACAGATTGCTCTGGGATATTCTTAGCCTGACTTACCCAATGTTATCCCATTTACCCTAAATAGGAATTACATCGGAATTGCAAGTGACGTGAGATATCCATGTTGCAATTGAATCCCAGTGTATGAACATTAACCAATACGGATCTCGCCACATGAACTTTTTAATTCAATTGATCCTTCTAATTACATTATCTCTAATAAGTCTTCGAGATTATTGATATTATCTAACTCATAGCCCATTGCACATCATCCGATTTTCCAAGACTTCTGATTAAGCCACGAGAAACATTTTTTCATGTAAAACATTTTGGGAAATTTTTTTTTTATAAATATAATATATTTTAAATAAAATATATTTCAAACTTGTTTTGTTTCAAAATCACCTACGCATGATTTAAGCTTAATCAACAGTCTTACCCGGAACTTGGATAATCTCTCAAATTAATGAGTATGAATTTCTTGTTTAAAATTCATTATGAGTCGAACAGCTTTCTGACTATCCAACTGTCACTGTATCGTAATCCTTAAGGTAGAGATTACTTTGGTGGAATCAAAATAGTTAGATTACTGCTTAGTTATAAATAAACTCATCAGATCTAAGAATCATTAAAACTGTTCAATGTGAATAAGAGACCAACTACCTGATAGTATGTTTATGCAAGAGGTCTCTCATTGAAGCAATCAGTCAGTGTACATTTAAGCACCCATATGCTGATGTGTAGTTTCCACTACAATAGTTTGAGATAGAACTACATCTTAACTGTTGAGAACATCTTAGCATAGTGGCAGCCATATAAGTGCAGTGCCCAGCTTCATCCATAGCTGTGACTATATAAGGTATAAGGAACTAGAAAGTTATATATGCCTGTGATAATCCAATCACATAACTTTCCTACAATATATCCTAAGGACCTTTATTGATATCTCATATCGTATAGATTATCTCATGATCATGGTTAATTACTCATAATGAATACACAATAGATAAAGAAAAAGTCTCTATTAATCAAATTAATAAGAATCTTACAATCTAAATGAATTTTCTAGGCATCATGTCTAACAATACATGAGTCCTTAATTTACGCTTTTGAGTGCACAAATCCTTCAGAAATTTGGAATAAGCCGAAATTTGCTTGATTACATTAAGCAGAGGAAGATTTATCTTGACTTCTTTGAAGACCTCAATCATGTCTTCCATTTTTGCTCACTTTTTACCAAATAGTGAGGAATCATTCAAAGAAGTAGGATATGAGGCTCTAGGCATGTAGGATGCCTCGGGACTAGGATCTAGAGTGAAAGAAGGACCTTGATCCTTTTCATTGGTATAATTTCTCTTGCCCTGAATTTTAGAAGGTCCTACAATGGGCTTTTCTTTCTTGTCCGGATTTTTCCAAACATTATCTTCAACTACCTTCCCACTCCTTAAGGTGGTCACAGCCTGAACTTGTTCATGATTTATTTCATTGACTTGATTGACACCTTTAGGATTACTCAGAGGTTGACTTGGACGTGTTCCATCAACTCTCCTATTGATTGAATTAGCAAGTTGTCCCATTTGGGACTCAAGCTTTTGAATTGATTGAGAGTGTGAGTGAAGTAATTGAGTATTGCTTTCCAAACCTTTTAGAGCATTTAACACCTTCTCCTCAAAAGATGGATTTCTTTGGTTAAAATTGGGAGGAGCTAGCTGTTGAAATTGTTGGGGTTGGTAGTTGGATTGACCTTGAAAAGGCCTATTGAATGACCTTTGAGGTTGGGGAAAATTATTCCCTTAAGTTTGCGGCTGCTATGAAAAATTGGAATGATTCCTCCAACCCAAATTATAGGTATTTGAATAAGGATCATTACTTGGGCGGATATAGGCGGCATTTGCATACTCTTGGGCAAGATTCGGGAATTGGGCAGCAGATGGACACTCTTGAACATAATGTTCAAGGCTAGAACAAATAGGACACACCTCCTTCTGATTAGGAGTTGGTTGAGGAGATGTGTGGGAAGGAGGCCCTGAAGCCATGAGTTTATCCAGTTTGCAAGACAATTCATCTACTTTAGATGAAACATCTATAGAAGTGCCCACTTTATAGATGTCTCTCTTTTGATTTGAGGAAGATGAAGGTCTCTCAGAACGATTATTTCGAGGCATGGTGGAGAGAATTTTCACTTAGATTTTTAAAAAGTTCTTATGCCTAATTCTCATTTTTCATCATAAATATCCATCCACAAGAAACATCAACCAATTGATAGTTGAGATTAGACAATCCATCATAGAATGATTGGACTAACTGTCACTTTGAAATTTGGTGGTGGGCACATTTACGGAGAAGATCTTTGGATCTCTTTCATGTTTCATGAAATAGCTCACCATTAATTGGAGCAAAGCTCTTTGATGGTTCGCTTCATCAAGTTGATTTTTCTTATGGGAAAGAATTTTATAAGAAATTCTTGTTGCATTTGAGCCCATGTGGTAATAGAATTGGCCTCAAAAGAGTTAAGCCAATATTTGGCTTTATCTTTTAAAGAGAATGGAAAGAGGCGCAATACAAGGACACCATCAGAAAATTCCTGCAACTTGAAAGTTGTACAAATCTCATGAAATTCATCAAGATGTTTGTAAGGATCTTTGATCGGTGCTAATTGTTATACATTTATGCACCTTAAACTGCATTTGTTAATTCTTTTGAGCTCATTTATCCACTACGATACTTTATTTGGGTGTGTTTAGTGTTTTTAGGTTCATGCCAGAAAAAAAAAGACAAAAATGATCACTTACAAGCTTTAGAGTTTCTTGTGAATCGCTACCGAGCAAAGATCCGAGCTTAAGAGAAGTAAAAATGCAAAATCAACCCTTATTCAGTGTTTGGGGCATAACTCCTTAACCATAGCTCCGATTTAGGCCCATAATATATCAAAACGACCGGCTTGAAAAGCTCTACAATTTCTGTAAAGAAAGTTTGGACAAATTCTATAACCACCAATCGATCGGCATCATTTTGTCCAATCGATCGGCGGACGCCGTTTTTGGTATAATGAAAAGTGCGAAAAATTGATTTTTAAGCTCGTTTTGGATGTTTCTAAAGCTAGACTTCAGTAAAACTCTCTCTATAAAAACAAAAACTTCATTCCATGCAAAAGGTTCTGAATTTTGAGATTTGAAAGAGAGAGCTCTGGAGATTTTGTGAAGGTTGGAGGATGGATTGCTCGCATTCTTCGTGTTCTCCATCGAAAGCGGTGTTTCTTATTCTCGCTATGAACTAATTTCTTTTTCTATGGTTTAGATGAAACCCTAGCCAAGTAACTGTGTCTCTTTGTACTTTATTTTAGTTTATTTAATTGTAAACAATGATTGCATAATAAGAGGGTTATTCATAACCAAACTTTATTGATTATATTCGATTTCAGTGTGATTCTGTCCTAATCTTAGGTTTTATTATATTGAGATTGAAATCATCCATCTTAATTTTCTGTGATTATTAATGTGGATTTTATGTAATGATATTACTGTTGAGGAATTAAATCATAGGATATTTTATGCTAAGGGAAGACGAGTGATTTCACAACCCTAGTTTAGTATGTATCACTCGTCCTAACCGAAGATAGGATATGCCTAGGGTCTAATCCCTGGAATCATTCTAGATGGATGAGTGGATTCTTGTAGTCACTCTCATCCCTATTGTTTACATTGTGATGGATTTGAATAAATGCATTAAGGACCAGTTATGAAGCTAATGGTGGATTCGAACACCTTAGATCTTTTCTCATTGATATATCATAAAAAAACTCTTAGTTTAATTAGTTAGAATAAAACCCATTGACATAGAAGTAATCTTGAGAAAAAGCCAATGAAACCAACTTAATCTTCTGTGGTTTGACACCTCATACTAGTCACTATTCTACGGAATTGTAGGTATTACGAGGTTTATTTTATTGACGATCAACTTTTGGCGCCGTTGTCGGGGATTGTAGGAACGGTTTAGTTGCTTAATTCAAAGATTAAGACTGAATCATTTTTATTCAAAAAAAAAAAATTAAAATTTTTTTTTTTACTTATCTCTAAAATTTTGTATTGCAGGTACCAATTGCTTGGATTGAAAACAATGCTTAGCTAAAATTTTAACAGGAAAGCTACTGTTATACAAAAACAAAAGCTACCCAATTGTCACTTGCCGAATGCACTGTAAGTATTCTCTCATCTGGAGTGAATTTTTTTACAAATTGGTCTCTGTCAAACATAGAGTTTGCCTCTAGGGTGTATGCATGGTAGACAATCTTGTAAACCAGAGTTAATCCTTATCAATTTAGAGTTAGAGCGTACCGCTAGGCTTCTCAAGGCTTTGGTCCGATTTTATTCTAACCTAGAGACTACCCCTTTCTCGAAAATGGTTGAGAATCCAGACCCAACCAAGTCTTTGAAGGAATACTTTGTTCCGTCATCATACTCTTCTCCTTCATGCATCCGGTTGTCGGACACTATGACAGCCCACTATGAGATTAAGTCCTGCACAATTCAGATGCTCCCATCCTCCCACGGACTTAGTAATAAAGACCCCTATAAGCATCTGGATGATTTTAATGAAATCTGCACTACTTTAAGTTGCATAATTTTACAGATGATGCTCTCAGGTTGCGCCTCTTCCCATTCTCCCTAAAGGACAAAACCAAATATTGGCTTAACTTTCTTGAGGCCGACACTATCCATACATGGATACAGCTCCATCAGAAATTCTTAAAGAAAATTTTTTCCATTGGCAAAACCAATCAAATAAGGCGAACCATCATGAGTTTTTCTCAAATTGATGGTGAATTTTTTCATGAGTCATAGGAGAGATTCAAGGATCTCCTCAGAAAATGTCCTCACCATCAGATTCCAAAATGGCAACTTGTCTAGGCATTCTATGATGGTCTATCTCAATTCAATCGATAGATGGTTGATTTCTCATGTGGGGGGACGTTTATGACAAAGAGCGAGATGCAAGCATGGGAATTGTTCAAAAATTTGAGTGAAAAATCCTTACACCATGCTTCCTCCAATCGTTCTGAGAGACAAAATTTCACTCCAAATCCAAAGCGAGACATCTATGAAGTGGGCACTCCTAATGATGTCTCTACTAAAGTGGATGAGTTGTCTCAAAAATTAGACCAACTAATGGCTATAGGGCAATCTTTCTACACACCCTCTCAACTAACTCTTAATCAGAGAGAGGTGTGCCCTCTTTGTTTTAGCCCTGCACATTATGTGCATAAGTGTCCTGCTGCAAATCAATTTTCAGAATTTGTTCAAGAGCATGCTAATGCTGCCTACGCTCACCTGGGTAATGATCCCTACTCAAACATGTATAACCCAGGGTGGAAAAGTCATCCTAATTTCTCATGGCAGCTACAAGCTCAAGGGAACACATCCTCCCAAGCTTAAGGAAATTCTTTTTCCCAACATCAAAGGTCAAACAATTAGCCTTTCCAAAATTAGTCCAATTACCAATCCCAACAATAATTTCAATACTCCAATCCTCCTCCTCAAAGGGTTGGAAGTGTTGAATGCTCTAAAAGGGTTGGAAAGTAACACTCAATTACTTCACTTACACTCTCAATCGATTCAAAAGCTAAAAACCTAAATGGGCTAACTAGCTAATGTTATGAATAAGAGAGTTGAGGGAATGCTTCCTAGCCAACCCGTGAGCAATCCTAGATGTGTAAATCAGGTCAATGATAATAATTGTGAACATTTCCAGGCCGTTACAACGTTAAGGAATGAGAAGGTGGTAGACAATCTAGTTAGGGAAAATCAAAACAACCTTAAAGAGTCCATTGTAGGTTCATCTCACTCTGAGGGCGAGGAAAGGAACACAAATAAAAAGGATCAAGTCCTCTGTGTCATCACCTATTCCTATTTCCGAGGCACCCTATAGACCTAAATCCCCATTCCTAACTTGTTTGAAGGACCCATCACCCTTTAATAAAAAAAGGAGCAAAAATTGATGATATGATTGAAGTCTTCAAACAGGTTAAGAATAACCTACCCCTCTTAGATGCTATCAAGCAAGTTCCGACTTATGCCAAATTTCTCAAGGACTTGTGCACCAAAAAACACAAATCTAGGATTCATGTATCCAAGAAAGTCCTTCTAACCGAACAGATAAGCTCTATTCTCCAACATTTCACTCCACCAAAATTCAAGGATCCCGATGCTCCTACTATCTCATGCATCATTGGAGATCACTCTATTGATTGGGCACTCCTAGATTAAAGAGCGAGTGTTAATCTGTTACCCTTTTCGATTTATGAGCAACTTGGTTTGGGTGAGCTTCGCTCTACATCAGTCATCCTGTAGTTAACTGACAGGTCGTTCAAAATGCCTAGAGGGATGATTGAAGATGTGGTAATCAAGGTTGACAAATTCCTTTTCCCTATTGACTTTTTAGTCCTTGATATGAAACCGGTTCCCAATCCTAAAAAGCAAATTCTGATGATCTTTGGTCGACCATTTTTGGCTACAGCCAATGCATGTATAAATTGTCGAACCGGGGTGATGGATGTATCTTTTGGAAACATGAAAATCCGGTTAAACATCTTCAATACTTCCCAACAACCATTTATTGATGAAGAATGTTTCATGGTCGACACTATTGATGAGATGGTTGAGGATACCCTTCCCATGATCCATTCGAGGCATGTCTCTCTCATTTCAACATTGATGATTTTGATATACAATGGTCTATTTCGGAGGTCAATCAATTGCCAAATTCATCCCATCTTATTGACTCTCCCCCTTGGAAATCCCAGACTGAACCTCTTCCTATTACCTCTAGTATCCCGGCCATTCCATCCCTTGAGGTACCTCCCATTCTTGAGTTGAAGCCACTCTCAGATTCACTTAAATATGCCTTCTTGGGATCTCAAGAAACTCTCTCAGTTATCATTGCAACCGACTTATCAGTCGAGCAGGAGAGGAGATTGATGACTGTGCTTCAAAAACATAAGGGAGCTATAGGATACACCATTGCTGATTTAAAAGGGATTGACCCTTCCGTTTGGATACATCGCATCCATCTTGAAGAGGATGCCAAACCCTCTAGAAAAGCACAACAGCAGTTGAATCCTAACATGGAGGAAGTGGTCATGAAAGAGGTTGTCAAATTGCTTGATGCGGGTATCATTTACCCCATCTCGGATAGCAAATAGGTGAGTCCTACCCAAGTGGTACCAAAGAAGTCTGGTATCACCGTTGTGTCCAATTCCAAAGGAGAGTTGGTTCCTACTCGTGTCACTACTGGGTGACGTGTTTGCATTGACTATAGGAAGCTCAACTCCATGACTAGGAAAGATCACTTTCCACTCTCATTCATCGATCAAATCTTAGAGCGGTTAGCAGGAAAAAGCTACTACTGTTTCCTCGATGGTTATTCTGGATATAACCAAGTGCTTGTCTATCCTAAGGACCAAGAGAAAACCACCTTCACATGTCCTTTTGGCACTTTTGCCTATAGGCGCATGTCCTTCGGTCTATGCAATGCACCGGCGACATTTCAACGGTGTATGATGTCAATTTTCTCCGACATGGTGGAGAAGTTTCTCGAGGTTTTTATGGATGATTTTTCCGTATTTAGAACCTCTTTTAACGATTGTCTCTACAATTTGACATTTGTCTTAAAAATATGTGAGGAGACAAATCTTATCTTGAGTTGGGAAAATAGTCATTTTATGGTTCAAGAGGGCATTTTTCTGCGACACATTGTGTTCAAAAAGTTAATCGAGGTAGATAAGGCTAAAATCGATTTGATTTCGAGTCTCCCTCCACCGACCACGGTGCGAAAGATTCGTTATTTTCTTGGTCATGCGGGGTTTTACCGTCACTTTATCAAAGATTTCAGTAAAATCTCTGGACCTTTGAGCAATCTTCTTGCCAAATGTCCCATTCTCTTTCGATAAAGCCTATGTAGAAGTTTTCAACAACCTCCATCATCTCCTCTCTACAGCCCCAATCATGCAGCCCTCAGATTGGTCCCTTTCCTTTGAGTTGATGTATGATGTCTCGGGTTATGCAGTTGGGGCGGTTTTAGGGCAAAGGGTGAATAAGACCCCTCATGCAATCTACTATGCGAGTAAGACCCTCTCGGATGCTCAATTGAATTACACCACTATCGAGAAGGAATTAATAGCCATTGTTTTTTTCCTGGATAAGTTCCGTTCTTATCTCTTAGGATCCAAAATCTTGGTTTACACTGACCACACTGCCTTGCGGTATCTCCTTTCCAAGAAAGACACCAAACCTAGACTGATTAGGTGGATCCTCCTCCTTCAAGAGTTTAGCTTAGAAATTTGAGACAAAAAAGGGTCCGATAATGTAGTCGCCGACCACCTATCAAGACTTCTAGTAAACTCTTCCCATGATCCTTGTCCCGTCCAAGACTCCTTCCCGGACGAACAATTGTTCGGGGTAACTCAAGTGCCACTTCCTTGGTATGCCCACATTGTCAATTACCTCGCAATTGGGGAACTTCCCCCTCATTGCTCCCCGCAAGAAAAATCTCGATTCTTCTCCCAAATCAAATTCTTTTTTTGGGAAGATTCGGAATTGTTCAAATATTGTTCGGATCAAGTGATCCGACGATGTGTGCCGGAGAGTGAATTCCAAAGTATTCTCACATTTTGTCACTCTCTTGCATACGGCGGTCATTTCAGAGGGAAGAAAATAGTCGTACAAGGTCTTACAAAGCAGTTTTTACTGGCCTTCTCTCTTCAAAGGCTTCAAAGTTGCCTATGACTTTTGTCGGACTTGTTTAAGGTGCCAACAGTTGGGCGCGATGTCTCGCAGAGACATGATGCGTCTCACCCCTATCCTAGTAGTAGAGATATTTGATGTGTGGGGTATTGATTTCATCGGTCCCTTTCCGCCATCGTTCGGTTTTGAATATATCTTGGTGGCGGTGGACTACGTCTCTAAATGGGTGGAAGCGGTTGCTACTAAGACAAATGACCACAAAGTGGTGGTCAAGTTTCTTCAAGAGAACATCTTTTGTCGATTTGGCACACCACGTTCTATTATAAGTGATGGAGGAAAACACTTCCTCAATTGTTATTTCGAGGCCCTATGTCTCAAATACTCTATCACTCACAAGGTTGCCACACCATACAACCCACAAACAAGTGGCCAGGTGGAAGTCTCAAATAGAGAGATTAAGAAGATCCTAATGAAGACTGTGAGGACAAATCGAAAGGATTGGTCTGCACGGCTCAATGACGCCCTTTGGGGATATCGCACCGCCTACAAGGCCCCAATTGGTATGTCTCCCTATCGCTTTGTCTTCAGAAAGGCCTGCCACCTTCCGGTTGAATTGGAACACAAAGCCCTGTGGGCCATCAAGAAGTTCAACTTCGACATGATCACAGCCGGATCCAATAGAAAACTCCAACTTTCTGAGTTAGAAGAGTTACGCAATGATGCGTATGAGAGCACAAAGATTTACAAGGCGGAAATCAAAATCTTTCATGACAAACATATTCTCCGAAAATCCTTCGTTCCAAATAAAAAAGTTTGGTTATTCAACTCTAAATTGCGTCTCTTCCCTGGTAAACTTTGCTCTCGATGGGATGGTCCTTACATTGTTATATAAGTGGCCTCTCATGGAGTTGTCGAGGTTCAAGACCCTAAAGATGGGCATCTATTCAAAGTGAACGGTCAAAGACTGAAACACTACATTGAAGGCATTATGACCGGTGATCTAATTGAGGCCATTGACTTGTTGGGCCCTGCCAATCTCGACTTTTAGTCATGAGGCCGTCTGGCTGAAGACGATAAACTTAGCGCTAGTAGGGAGGCAACCCTTCATTGTGTGATCCAAATTCTTCCGATCTTTAGTCATCCACACTAAAAAAAAAACAAGGCTTGTTTGCCAATCGATCGGTAGTCTCTTAGCCGATCGATCGCCCATTTTATGGCCCCTAATCCTTGTCTTCCGATCAATTGCCCAAAAGCGGTAGCGATTCTTCCTTCATCCTTCGATCAATCGCCCAATCTCGGCCGGTTGATCGCCCAAAGCCAGTAAGAATCAACCTTCGCCTTCCAATCGATCACCCAATCTGGGCCGATCGATAGCCCAAAAGCCGGTAAGAATCAACCTTCGCCTTCTGATCGATCGCCCAACCTGGGCCGATCGATCGCCAACTGTCGTAGCCTGCCACCTGTCGTTCGATCAATCGGTAGACCTGGGCCGCCCGATCGTACAAATGATAAAAAAAAAATAGCCAGTATTTAAACGTTAGATGATCGTTGGGACCGATCGATCGGCCCTCTAGGCACCGATCGATCGGCGCCCGGCGGGAGTCTATATAATTGGGCCCCTTCTTGTTTTTTTTTCACATCTTTCACTCTCTCCACTCCCCATTTCTCACACCCTTTTCCTCTTCATCTTCCCCATCTTTCTCCTTCCTCACTATGAGGCATTCTCAGGCCTCCCAAAATCGCCCTCGTGTCGCCCCCGATGAACTTGACTGTTTTTGGGGCTCTCGCAAGTTAAACCATCAAACTTGTTTTGTGTTCGACTCTCACTTCCACTCGCAAGATGATACTGCATAGGCTATCGAAGAATTGGAACGTCCCCAATTGGGTGGCCTTTTTTAACCAACTTCCACAATTTATCCTAGGTTGTTGCGTATTTTTTATAAAAATTTGCGTCGGATGAGGACTACCCTCATATGCTTTGTTCTTCTATTGATGGTCATGATATAGGTTTTGGTGGGCGTGATATAGCGGAGATTTTAGGGTGTCGCTTGCCCTGTGACCCAGATATTGTGTATGTTGATGAGACACCTTCGGTCACGGTGCAAGAAATTGTTGATACCATGTGTACTGGTCGGTATGGCGACCATAATCGGACTTGCACTACCCGCACGTTCCTTCCACCACGTCTATGGTTGGTTGACTCCATCTTCCGTCGCAATCTTAATCCGCTTGAGCATAAGTTAGAGCGTCGGGGCCTACTTCTCAAGGCTCTATTTGCCATCCATGAGGGCTTTTATTTTGATGCCACTTCTGTAATTCTGGACGTTTTTGAGCGAGTGTTGGATAAACTCATCAATACTCAGAGCCCCTCTAGCAAGAAATGGACACTTCCGTTACCCAATCTTATTTGCTCCATTGTTGCCAGCTTCGGGTATGCCATATCTGCGGATGAGCCCGTCGACTCCACTTTGCCCACCTTCGGTCATGCCCAATGGGACAAGAGTGTCCACGCTATGCATGCCGCTCCAATGCTCCTGTAATCAATCCCTCTCGGGCCTGTCATCCTGCTCCACCACAAGCTTCCTCTTCCATGAGCCACGAGGACTATGAGAATCTGTGCTCTAGGTATGAACAAGTACGGGGTGATGTGGCTAGTTTCCGACACAAGTTTGACATCTTTCGTGACTTCACTTATGCATGTCATGACCAATTCGAGTATACTCTCGATAACATCTACGAGCACACCCCTGTCATGTTTGAAACTGTTGAAGAGACTCAAACCATGCTGCGTGCTCTTCATCTCCCTCACTTTCCCCCACCCCTGGGCCCTCAGTGAGGACTTCTTCTAGTCGTTCGGCTGTGTTTTATCTTCCCCGGAAGGCGTTGTGAGTCTGTGCTGCGATTACTAGACTTATTAGCTTTTTGCCGTTTCTAAGTGTATTTGCTTCACAATATGGTTATACCTCCCCTAGTGCAACGTAACTTTCTCACTAACCCGGCAAGATACAGGTTTTAAGAAGTTTTGGGGCGATCTTTTGCTTGATAAATCTTTTTTATATTCGTTTATTCCTTCTTCATCTTTTGATGCCTGGATTGCCCTCACATAGTCGGTATTATTTTCTCCATTACATTGCCCTTTTAATTCTTTTTACATTAGGACATGTATCTTAAGTTTGAGGTGAGTTGATCCGAACAATGAAGAGATGGCATAAAGAGGTTTTCAAATGCTTGATGCGGGTATCATTTACCCCATCTCGGATAGCAAATAGGTGAGTCCTACCCAAGTGGTACCCAAGAAGTCTGGTATCACCGTTGTGTCCAATTCCAAATGAGAGTTGGTTCCTACTCGTGTCACTACTGGGTGACGTGTTTGCATTGACTATAGGAAGCTCAACTCCATGACTAGGAAAGATCACTTTCCACTCTCATTCATCGATCAAATCTTAGAGCGGTTAGCAGGAAAAAGCTACTATTGTTTCCTCGATGGTTATTCTGGATATAACCAAGTGCTTGTCTATCCTAAGGACCAAGAGAAAACCACCTTCACATGTCCTTTTGGCACTTTTGCCTATAGGCGCATGTCCTTCGGTCTATGTAATGCACCGGCGACATTTCACCGGTGTATGATGTCAATTTTCTCCGACATGGTGGAGAAGTTTCTCGAGGTTTTTATGGATGATTTTTCCGTATTTAGAACCTCTTTTAACGATTGTCTCTACAATTTGACATTGGTCTTAAAAATATGTGAGGAGACAAATCTTATCTTGAGTTGGGAAAATAGTCATTTTATGGTTCAAGAGGGCATTGTTCTGCGACACATTGTGTTCAAAAAGTTAATCGAGGTAGATAAGGCTAAAATCGATTTGATTTCGAGTCTCCCTCCACCGACCACGGTGCGAAAGATTCGTTCTTTTCTTGGTCATGTGGGGTTTTACCGTCACTTTATCAAAGATTTCAGTAAAATCTCTGGACCTTTGAGCAATCTTCTTGCCAAATGTCTCATTCTCTTTTGATAAAGCCTATGTAGAAGTTTTCAACAACCTCCATCATCTCCTCTCTACAGCCCCAATCATGCAGCCCTCAGATTGGTCCCTTTCCTTTGAGTTGATGTGTGATGTCTCGGGTTATGCAGTTGGGGCGGTTTTAGGGCAAAGGGTGAATAAGACCCCTCATGCAATCTACTATGCGAGTAAGACCCTCTCGGATGCTCAATTGAATTACACCACTATCGAGAAGGAATTAATAGCCATTGTTTTTTTCTGGATAAGTTCCGTTCTTATCTCTTAGGATCCAAAATCTTGGTTTACACTGACCACACCGCCTTGCGGTATCTCCTTTCCAAGAAGGACACCAAACCTAGACTGATTAGGTGGATCCTCCTCCTTCAAGAGTTTAGCTTAGAAATTTGAGACAAAAAAGGGTCCGACAATGTAGTCGCCGACCACCTATCAAGACTTCTAGTCAACTCTTCCCATGATCCTTGTCCCGTCCAAGACTCCTTCCCAGACGAACAATTGTTCGGGGTAACTCAAGTGCCACTTCCTTGGTATGCCCACATTGTCAATTACCTCGCAATTGGGGAACTTCCCCCTCATTGCTCCCCGCAAGAAAAATCTTGATTCTTCTCCCAAATCAAATTCTTTTTTTGGGAAGATTCGGAATTGTTCAAATATTGTTCGGATCAAGTGATCCGACGATGTGTGCCGGAGAGTGAATTCCAAAGTATTCTCACATTTTGTCACTCTCTTGCATACGGCGGTCATTTCAGAGGGAAGAAAATAGTCGTACAAGGTCTTACAAAGCAGTTTTTACTGGCCTTCTCTCTTCAAAGGCTTCAAAGTTGCCTATGACTTTTGTCGGACTTGTTTAAGGTGCCAACAGTTGGGCGCGATGTCTCACAGAGACATGATGCCTCTCACCCCTATCCTAGTAGTAGAGATATTTGATGTGTGGGGTATTGATTTCATCGGTCCCTTTCCGCCATCATTTGGTTTTGAATATATCTTGGTGGCGGTGGACTACGTCTCTAAATGGGTGGAAGCGGTTGCTACTAAGACAAATGACCACAAAGTGGTGGTCAAGTTTCTTCAAGAGAACATCTTTTGTCGATTTGGCACACCACGTTCTATTATAAGTGATGGAGGAAAACACTTCCTCAATTGTTATTTCGAGGCCCTATGTCTCAAATACTCTATCACTCACAAGGTTGCCACACCATACAACCCACAAACAAGTGGCCAGGTGGAAGTCTCAAATAGAGAGATTAAGAACATCCTAATGAAGACTGTGAGGACAAATCGAAAGGATTGGTCTGCACGGCTCAATGACGCCCTTTGGGCATATTGCACCACCTACAAGGCCCCAATTGGTATGTCTCCCTATCGCTTTGTCTTCAGAAAGGCCTGCCACCTTCCGGTTGAACTGGAACACAAAGCCCTGTGGGCCATCAAGAAGTTCAACTTCGACATGATCACAGCCGGATCCAATAGAAAACTCCAGCTTTCTGAGTTAGAAGAGTTACGCAATGATGCGTATGAGAGCGCAAAGATTTACAAGGCAGAAATCAAAATCTTTCATGACAAACATATTCTCCGAAAATCCTTCATTCCGAATAAAAAAGTTTGGTTATTCAACTCTAAATTGCGTCTCTTCCCTGGTAAACTTCGCTCTCGATGGGATGGTCCTTACATTGTTATATAAGTGGCCTCTCATGGAGCTATCGAGGTTCAAGACCCCAAAGATGGGCATCTATTCAAAGTGAACGGTCAAAGACTGAAACCCTACATTGAAGGCATTATGACCGGCGATCTAATTGAGGCCATTGACTTGTTGGACCCTGCCAATCTCGACTTTTAGTCATGAGGCCGTCTGGCTGAAGACGATAAACTTAGCGCTAGTAGGGAGGCAACCCTTCATTGTGTGATCCAAATTCTTCCGATCTTTAGTCATCCACACTAAAAAAAAAACAAGGCTTGTTTGCCAATCGATCGGTAGTCTCTTAGCCGATCGATCGCCCATTTTATGGCCCCTAATCCTTGTCTTCCGATCGATCGCCCAAAAGCGGCAGTGATTCTTCCTTCATCCTTCGATCAATCGCCCAATCTCGGCCGATTGATCGCCCAAAGCCAGTAAGAATCAACCTTCGCCTTCCAATCGATCACCCAATCTGGGCCGATCGATAGCCCAAAAGCCGGTAAGAATCAACCTTCGCCTTCTGATCGATCGCCCAACCTGGGCCGATTGATCGCCAACTGTCGTAGCCTGCCACCTGTCGTTCGATCAATCGGTAGACCTGGGCCGCCCGATCGTACAAATGATAAAAAAAAAATAGCCAGTATTTAAACGTTAGATGATCGTTGGGACTGATCGATCGGCCCTCTAGGCACCGATCGATCGGCGCCCGGCGGGAGTCTATATAATTGGGCCCCTTCTTGTTTTTTTTTCACATCTTTCACTCTCTCCACTCCCCATTTCTCACACCCTTTTCCTCTTCATCTTCCCCATCTTTCTCCTTCCTCACTATGAGGCATTCTCAGGCCTCCCAAAATCGCCCTCGTGTCGCCCCCGATGAACTTGACTGTTTTTGGGGCTCTCGCAAGTTAAACCATCAAACTTGTTTTGTGGTCGACTCTCACTTCCACTCGCAAGATGATACTGCATAGGCTATCGAAGAATTGGAACGTCGCCAATTGGGTGGCCTTTTTTAACCAACTTCCACAATTTATCCTAGGTTGTTGCGTATTTTTTTTATAAAAATTTGCGTCGGATGAGGACTACCCTCATATGCTTTGTTCTTCTATTGATGCTCATGAGATTTTAGGGTGTCGCTTGCCCTGTGACCCAGATATTGTGTATGTTGATGAGACACCTTCGGTCACGGTGCAAGAAATTGTTGATACCATGTGTACTGGTCGGTATGGCGACCATAATCGGACTTGCACTACCCGCACGTTCCTTCCACCACGTCTATGGTTGGTTGACTCCATCTTCCGTCGCAATCTTAATCCGCTTGAGCATAAGTTAGAGCATCGGGGCCTACTTCTCAAGGCTCTATTTGCCATCCATGAGGGCTTTTATTTTGATGCCACTTCTGTAATTCTGGACTTTTTGAGCGAGTGTTGGATAAACTCATCAATACTCAGAGCCCCTCTAGCACGAAATGGACACTTCCGTTACCCAATCTTATTTGCTCCATTGTTGCCAGCTCCGGGTATGCCATATCTGCGGATGAGCCCGTCGACTCCACTTTGCCCACCTTCGGTCATGCCCAATGGGACAAGAGTGTCCACGCTATGCATGCCGCTCCAATGCTCCTGTTATCCCTCCCTCTCGGGCCTGTCATCCAGCTCCACCACAAGCTTCCTCTTCCATGAGACACGAGGACTATGAGAATCTGTGCTCTAGGTATGAACAAGTACAGGGCGATGTGGCTAGTTTCCGACACGAGTTTGACATCTTTCGTGACTTCACTTATGCATCTCATGACCAATTCGAGTATACTCTCGACAACATCTACGAGCACACCCCTGTCAGGTTTGAAACTGTTGAAGAGACTCAAACCATGCTGCGTGCTCTTCATCTCCCTCACGTTCCCCCACCCCTGGGCCCTCAGTGAGGACTTCTTCTAGTCGTTCGGCTGTGTTTTATCTTCTGTTGTGATCTGTGCTGCTATTACTTAGACTTATTAGGCTTTTGCTGTTTTCTAGATGTATTTGCTTCACATATATGGTTTCTCCTTATGGGCACCGTCTTTCTCACTAACCCTGCAAGATACAGTTTTAATGAAGTTTGGGGGTGATCTTTGCTTGATAAATCTTTTTTATATTCGTTTTCCTTCTTCATCTTTGATGCATGGATTGTCCTCACATGTCAGGTATTATTTTTCTCCATTACTTGCGCTTTAATTCTTTTTACATTAAGGACAATGTAATCTTTAAGTTTGAGGTTGGGAAATAACTGTCATTATTTGCTGACTAGGCATCCATGTAAGAGGGTAGGGCGTGCAAACAAATAAAATTACAAAATTTATCTATTTCTAAATCTAAATTGCGATATATATGTTATAATCCACTTATTACTGATTGACTTAATTTGAGAACACATGATCCCAAATTGATACAATTCTTACTATTGACTGAACTTTGCATGCTGAAAATTTATGAAGTCATGCGTCACCTTGAGAAATTGCACGAGCACTCTACCATATTGTCTTGTGGGGTTTGAAATTGAATCAATCAATTGATGTTTTTGAAACCTTTGAAGAAGTTAGGTGACCTAGAAATTGAAAACCACCATTGGCTAAATTGAAAAATCTTTAATGACACAAATGATCACCTGAACAGGTTTGCACTTAGTAACAGGGCCTCTTGCCTAACTAAGCAGAGAGTGTTCGCATCAAACCGTGTGAACTCTGTATAGGATAAAGAATCACAGAAAATTTGTACCTCCACTAATATTATTTAAATCTTTGAACCAAACTCCTACCTAGTAACCAGGCCTCTGCCCACTAAGCAGGGAGTGTTCGTGTCAAACAGTGGAGGTTTGGAATAAACATTTATCAAGAGTGACTAGTCTGAGTTCGGAGCCTATTTGATTCAAGTTAATAAGCCCTAGGGTTTCTTAACACCTGATGCCCTAAGACCGTATGGTTTGGGAGTCACTGGCCCAACACTTGCTATACGGGTTGTCTAGAAAGCTTAATGAACTTAGACTCTGCACAGTCCACTCATTCAATAAAAAAAAAGTGTCAAGAAAAAGCCTTGGGTCGGTGATTAAATTGATGGGAAATATGATAACAGAAGGGGTGATAAAATATCTGTTGAGAGAAAATGTTAAGATCACATATTCAATTGATAGTCACACAACACATGAAATGAGACAAATGACCAATCTTTAATAAGCATAAATGTTCAGAATTGTGTAAGGTTGTGTGAAATTGAGAATGTAGAGAGTCAAGAATAAAGCCGAATGAGAGAATTATGTTGTATGTATCATGATATTTTTATTAGTGCATGTCATACTTGAGCATAGGTGCAAAGTTGCAGGGAAATACTGATGTTTGTGGCTATCGTCACTGGTAAACCCTCACGAGACTTCACTCGTCCACTAGGGTCACCTAGGGGTTTAAAAAGCTTATTGCATATGCCAAATGCAACCGGTGATCCCATGAAAGGGGATGTAGTTTAGCTTAACTTAGTTTTATTTTTATTGCTCGAAGACTAGCAATATGTAAGTTTGGGGTTGTAATCGGTGCTAATTGTTATACATTTATGCACCTTAAACTGCATTTGTTAATCCATTTGAGCTCATTTATCCACTACGATACTTCACTTGGGTGTGTTTAATGTTTTCAGGTTCATGCGAGGAAAAGAAGACAAAAATGATCATTTACAAACTTTAGAGTTTCTTGTGAATCGCTACCGAGCAAAGATCCGAGCTTAAGAGTAGTAGGAATGCAAAATCAACCCTTGTTGGTGTTCGAGGCATAACTCCTTAACCGTATCTCCGATTTAAACTCATAATATATCAACACGACTGGTTCAAAAAGCTCTACAACTTCCGTCAAGGAAGTTCAGACAAACACTGTAACCACCGATCGATCGGTTCCATTTTGGCCGATCGATCGGCGGACGCCGTTTTGGGTATAAGAAAAGTGTGAAAAATTATTTTTGAGCTCGTTTTGGATGTTTCTAAAACTAGACTTCACTAAAACTCTCTCTCTATAAAAAGGAAAGTTTCCTTCCATGCAAAAGATTTTGAATTTTGAGATTTGAAAGAGAGAAAGCTCTGTAGATTTGTGAAGGTTGGAGGATGGATTGCTCTCGTTCTTCGTGTTCTTCATCGAAAGCGGTGTTCCTTACTCTCGTTATGAACTAATTCTTTTTCTATTGTTTAGATGAAATCCTAGCCAAGTAATTGTGTCTCTTTGTACTTTATTTTAGTTTATTCAATTGTAAACAACGATTGCATAATAAGAGGGTTATTCATAACCAGAATTTATTGATTATATTCGATTTCAGTGTGATTCTATCCTTGTCTTAGGTTTTATTATATTAAGATTGAAATCATCCATCTTAATTTTCTGTGATTATTAATGTGGATTTTATACAATGGTATTACTATTAAGGAATTAAATCATATATAGGATATTTTATGCTAAGGGAAGACGAGTGATTTCACAACCCTAGTTTAGTGTGTATCACTCGTCCTAACCGAAGATAGGATATGCCTAGGGTCTAATCCCTTGAATCATTCTAGATGGATGAGTGAATTCTTGTAGTCACTCTCATCCCTATTGTTTGCATTGTGATGGACTTGAATAAATAATTAGAGACTAGTTATGAAGCTAGTGGTGGATTCGAACACCCTAGATCTTCTCTCACTGATATATCATAAAAAATTCTTAGTTTAATTAGTTAGAATAGAATCTGTTAGTTTAATTTCTACTCTTCGGATAAAATCAATCATTCGTGTTACCTATTGACTTAATCTTGAAAAAAAGGCAACGAAACCAACGCAATCTTCTGTGGTTCGATACGTCATATTAGTCATGATTATACGGAATTGTAGCTACTATAAGGTTTATTTAATTGACGATCAATCTTCATTATTGAGTCCATGATAAGATGATATGATTTGAATAATGCTGGACTTGATTTCATAATAGGCTGCCATAGTATCCAGCAACTGGATGCTTGAAGGGGATGAATATGTAGAAGGAGTAAAATACTCCTTCAAGGATTTCATTGGGTCATGGTCTTCCGTCATGTTAGGGAAATGAATAGCCTCTAGGTTTGCTCTAGGAATGGTAGAAGCCTTAGCTTCTGAATTTGATTCGAATAAGGCAAAAGCCTTGAGAAACCTATAAGTACGCTCTAACTTAGAATCAAGGGGGAATAACTCAGGATTACAAGATCTCCGACCGTGCATACACCCTAAAGAAAAACTCTATGTTTGACAGACGCCAAATTGAAATAAAATATTTACTTAAGACAGTAAATACTTACAAAACTCTCATGCTTTCCAAGATGATGAACAAGCTTTTTCAATCATTGCTGTTTAAGCAATTTGGTACCTGAAAACATAAAGATTTCAATTAAATAAAATGAAAAATATTATTGGATTTTCTATTATGATTAATTTAAAGTTAATCTTTCAAATTAACAACTAGACCGTTCCAACAATCTCCGGCAATGGCGCCAAAAATTGATCGTTACTCAATCTTAAATTATTCATTCTTAGTAATAATTCCGTAGAATAGTACTAGTAAGGATATCGAACCTCTGAGAACTGTGCTGATTTCGTTGCCTCTTATCAAGATTAATTCTAAACTAATGAGATGGACAATTGATTTTTTACTTGATTAAACTAAAAAAAATTAATTAAACTAATTAAGGTTTCTAAATTAATTATCAACTACTGGTTTTAAATATTTTAGAGAGAAGATCTAGGGTTTTCAAATCCACCACTAACCTAATAATCAATCCCTATTCTGAATTTATTCTAACCTCTTAAATTGCAAACATTTCACTTAGATTGACAGCACTTCCCCTCTCAATTGATCAAAAAAAGTTCAAGGGATTATATCCTAAGCATATCGTATCTTTGGTTAGCACGAGTGATACACACTAAACTACAGTTGTGTAATTACTCGTCTACCCTTAGCATAAAATATCTTCGGATCTAATCTCTCGATATGTTAAAACCATTGCATAAAACCCATGTTTAAATTCTAACGAAAATTAACACAAGTGATTTTAATTCCAATTTCATAATACCTCAAACAAGATTAAGAATTCTATTGAAATCAAATATAATTCAAATAAATCCTGGTATTTGAAACAACCCTCTCATTATGCAATCAATGTTTTACAACTAAGAAATCAAAATATAAAAAAATAGAACGACACAGTTACTTGGCTAGGGTTTCATCGAAACCCTAGAATGGAAATTAGTTAATCGCGAGAGAAGAACACATCATCTTCATAGACAAAGCTGATACACTCTACTTCATGGCTTTCTTTTTCTCCAGAGCTTATCTTCTTTCTGATTCAAAATCTCTATATCCTTATTATGACTAAGGATTCTCCTTTTTATAGAGAAAGAGAGAAAGATAGAGTCCCTATAAAATAAGGAGTTCTAATTGGGGTACAACTCTTCTTTTCTCTTTTCCCTACGAAATTTGGGCCTTTAAGAATAGTCAAACTGGGTCCAAAAGATAAAATTCTCGCAGTTTAAAAATATCAAAACGGACAGAGGGCGATCGATCGGCCCCCTCTGGGCGATCGATCGCCCAGGGTAAACAACTAAGTAGCATAAAAATATTTAAAATATCACTCGAAAGGGTTAACAAGTTAAGTTTGAGGTAGATATATGTATAACATCTTGCACCGATCACATGGGATGCTATTAAATCGTTTAACGGGTTATCATTTAATTATTTGATTCAAGAGCACAGGCTGAGATTTAATTAGTTTAATTATCTTCTTCGAGTCCACGGGGTATCAATTAATTAAATGTTAATTATGATATCCTTTATGGTCCCCTAAAAGGTTTATGAGAATTATGTCATAATTATTGTAGTTGATTTGGATCAATTGAATGTGCTCAGAAATACCGGCTACATAGTATATATAAGTTTTTATTGGATTAATTGTTAATCAAGTAATTACGTAAATTAATGTCATTGGTTTAGATAAAGGATTTATCTCAAGTGAATTTAAATTGATAGAGATCAATTATTTTATGGACAATTAATACTATTGTTTAGGATATTATTATATTTAATTGTTAAATCAAATAATCCCTAAAGCAGTTGACCCTTATGGAAAATTTTGAATTCATCTATTATTGATTTTGAATTTATTTTTGGAATCAATATATGGTGATATTAAAAATTAGCAATCTGCTGATTTTTATTTTGGTCATTTAATAGTTATTAGATCAAAATAATATGAAATGGATGAGATCCCTAGGCTAGCCGAATTTAATACGGTGTTTTCTATTTGTTTATCAATTGAGGAATGTGATGATGGATTTTAGGGTTAGATTAAAATCTTAGAGAAATTATTTTTCTCAATAATTTCTTAAGCATTAAAGGAAAATATTTTTCTTTTAATGATACTCTAAAGTCCTAAGATTTCATTCTAGACATATTTGCTTTATTAATTGCTTTAGGGTTTTTCCATTAAATGTTAATAGTGGCCTTAACCATATGAGAAAGAGTTTCCCTAAGGTTAGCCAAAACCCTTGTTGAAGTCATGGACTTTCTAAGATATTTGTCATGCCATGTTATTATTCATAGTTAATGAATGGTTAATTAATATTCTTGTTGAATAGTGGATGAGTTCCATAATCATGCCTTCTTATCTCTCTCTATTCTCTTCTCTTTCTTCTTATGAGTTGTACTCCTCTTGAGCACCCTATTTTGAGTGGTTTCTCAAGGTTTCTTATTTTGAATATGATGTAATCATAGTATTAGGAGTTGCTGATTTTTCTATGGAGATATCGAATTGAATATAGAAGATGATGGTGATCGCATGGAGAATAAATCTTGGAAGGCGTTGTACAAAGAGTAGTTGTAGGATTTCTAAGATAGGATGATCATGTAAACTCATTGTGTGACTGTATTATGTATTTCATGTGATGATTTGTTATAGCTTTTAATTGCTTAGAAAAGTCCATAACCCTTATAATAATATGATTGTCGTTTTTGTGCATATTTTAGATAATTGGATCAAACTCCACAATATGTGTTTTGTTGAAACATAAAAAGTTTGTATTTAAATAAAACACATTATTATAGCCCTTTTGGACATGTTTCATGTAGTCCATGTTGAAATTTTTACGTAAAATTTGTTACTTGCATGATTATGAGATAATTGTGCCTTAATTGACATAGATGTAAGCTAACAAAATTCACAATTATGAGAAGTTCTTGAGTGACACTTATAGACCCTAGTAGAGGTCTTAGAGAGTTGTTTAAAGACTCTCATAATTTCATGTAGACTTAGGGTTGGTGAACCCTAATGTGCTAAAATTAATTAGTAGAGAATTAAAGGATAATATAGTCCATTTTGACTTATAGGTTTTAGTAATGCACATGGACACTTTATAATTGTTCTTTTAGGCCTGTGATGCTTAGTATGATCAATGGTTCATCATATGAACTATCAAAGGCCCATTGATGTCAAAATGACCTTTGTACCATTGAATTAGATCCATTAAGATTTCCGGGGCTAGTGGGAGTCCATTGGAATTAGTTTGATCTAATTAAACAAAATTTGTTTTATTGTCATATGATGATTTTTGTATGTTATTTTATACTGAGATAAATTGATATAAATTTATGGGATCAGAGGATATGATCCTCAACTAGCTCCCGGAGTCCTTTAATATGGTTATGGTGAACAAGTAAGGAATCAGATTGTCTGAAATCCCACATGTTGCATATGGATAAGAACCTTGTGAAGGTTTCAAGGCTACTTGCAAAGATATTCAAAAGTTTTTCCAAAGGAAAGATATTCTAGTACTATGGACAAGGACTCTTCTGAGAAGAAAGAAAATTATAAAGAATGTGCTTCACAGTGAAGCAGTTGGTCATTGGATACTAGACAAACCTTTAGAAGGATTGTCCAACTTGTATACTCATCAAGTCCTACTTAATTGTTGGAATCTCCAGCTCGTAATGTTTGGTATGAGCTTGCATAAGTGCAATAGTTGCATGTTTGCTAAGAAGAAAGAGATATTCGAGTAGAGAAAACTTCTACTTGGTAATAGGACAAAAGCAATAGTTGCTACAGTCACAATTGAGATGTTTTTATGAAAACTAACTCAAAATAGGATTTTATTCTTAAAGACTATGTATGTGTCAATTACTTATAGAAATTAGATTTCTTATATTGTTACTATTGTAACATTAATTTGTATCTGACACATTCTTAGTCTTTATGAACTTAGTCCTATGAGTAATTATCATGGAAAAATATGTGTTTTCCTGTATTGTATTAGTACACACGGATGATCGTAGTCATATGAACCTTCCATTAAGAGATAGCTAACTTTATTTCATCTTCTTTGAAAAATTCAAGGAATTCCACAATGAAATAAAGAAATAGCTTGATAAGTCTTCCATGATTGAGAAAAGTACCTCTTAATAGAAAATTCATAAGTTACTCTCATTACATCTTGTCTCAGATAATTCTCATAACAAACCATAGCGTGATGGTGTTGTTAAGTTGAACAATATTGGATATGATTCGATATAAGATGAGCTTGAGATTCGTATTAGAGACACTTAGTCTTTATTCCTGGATAACAAAAGGATATTTGTAACCATGAATACTAGTTTCCTAGAAGAGAAACTGAATCTAGAATTGTTTTAGAACCGGAAGCCCGACCAATAAGCCAATAACTATGAGAATTGATAGAGATCAACTCTCTACTGTCACCATACCTAAATAGTATACTAGAACCCCTAGAACCCATAGGTCCCAGAATCTATAGTTAGACTAACTTTTATTCTGATGAAGTAATCAAACTGTTTCATTTCCTTCTAAGAATGAAAGTATCATTTGTATACAAACTGGTTAGTGGGAGTGTGATTACTTTCCTGGCTCTATGCAAAGATAATATTCTATTCATTGTGAAGAATTATGAATATTATTCTTTTCTCTTAAATGTGATCTAGCAATTTTGCAAAGGACAAAAACTTTGACATCATGTTTTCTTAGTCCTAAATGGTTTAGAGACAAAAGGAAAATGAGATTGTTATTCTCCCAATGACAATCATATTTTTTGTGCAAGTAAGATTCCAAGAAAAGACTTTTTCTACCTTTAGAGAATGGAATCTGTTTCTCTTAGATATATGATATTATGAAACATTATACTTGTACTAGATCGAATATTCATCACATATGATGTGATAAGATATTGGTCAGATTAGTTTAGAGCATTGTACAATGGTAAAGCACAAGCAATTTAACTTCTAAAAATGACAGTTCGACAGTATCATTTTGTTTAGTCCTTTAAGATTGTGGTTATTGATAATAAATCTGCAAGAGTTGCAAGTATTATTATATTACTATAATAGTTGTGGTAAATCAGACATGACAGACCCATATATATTAAGTTATGTCTCAACTGGTGTTTGAGAAACATCACTGAGAAGATGGGCATTACATCAAATTGGCTTAGAGTGCAAGAGGGAGATTGTTGGACATATATACCCACGAAAGCCAATAAAAAACTTTTTTGTGTTGATTAGAGAAGCATCATATTCACTCAACAAACTATAAAACGTATTTATAATAATTACTATCTCATTTGATGATGACATAAAGTTCCATAGGTAACATTATAGGAAAATCATGCAAAGGTTGCGAGGAGATATGAGTTTCCAATTCCTTGTAAACCTAATATTGTTCGAATCCTCTAGAGTACTGATTGGACGTCGTACTTCATCATGGTTTGCAAATGTGTAGTTCTATAAGATAGTGTGATGAATCTCATTCACATAGAGTGTTGACTCTTGACTAACATGTGAGTATATGTACTAAGTACATAATACTGAACGGGGTCACTAGTGGATACCCTATGAAATACACTGTCAGATTGTATTAGGGTTATCCATTCGACAAATTATCCTTAAACCTGAGAGGTTAACATCTTCTCAAACATCTGTCTATAAGGCTTTGATGTGCTAATCGGCAAATGTTGGGTCATGTACATAATGTTTGGAGAAGTGTGTAAACACTCAATAAGGAATCCACTACTACTTAATTGGAGATAATGATATCAAGATGATACTTGTTGAATTAAACTCCAAATCTAGTACTAGTGCTTTTCGGTAAAATGGTCTTTATCGAATTTGATATTTTCAATATAGAAAAGTATATGTATATGTCAGTTCTTTTCTAATGTTTCTTCAAAAGTGTTTTGGAAGTTCAATTCAGTGAAAAAGTATTAATGAGAAAGAGTTCTATTCATAAGCTAGGGACTAGACAGTGGACTTGTTCAAATCCCGGAAACTTATATGTGATATTGGATTATGGAAGGATTTATTTGTAAATATATATTATGAGATATTACTTGCAAGCAATTCTCTAATCTCCGATGGTTACATCGTAGTGGGGTGATATCTGAATTTATGATTTGTGGAAGTCCAAGGGTTTTGACAAAATACAATTACCCCAGTAATGGAGAAATTGGAAAGTTGTTTCCAAGGTACACTAGGGTTCCATCTTATAAAAGCTAGTGGGTCCCACAGTTGGAGATATGAGATCCCTTTAGATCCAACACACAAGAATCTTCTAATGGTATTTAATTTAACTATGAATTAAATTAATTAATTTTCTCTATGATTAATGATTGTGCTATATGGTATAGCAAATGACTCATTCATATACGATATGAAAATCAAAAAGGGATTAGGGTGTATAAGAGTAGGACCCACCTAGGGTGGGACGCCCACTTATCTCCTTCTTCTTAATATTATTTAATTGAGAATTAAATAATGAGCATGGGTGTATGGTAGTGGGACCCACCTAGGGTGGGACATCCCACTCTCTCTCTTCTATCCTAATTTTATTACTTACTAATTTGGAATTGGTTAGTAGATAAAAAAGAATCCTAGTCTAATTAGAATTAGAAAGGAAACCTATTTCTAATTTGGAATTAGAAAGGAGTCATAGTCTAATTATACTTAGAAAGGAATCCTAGATAAAATGAAAGTCTCCTAATCTAATTAGGAATTAGATTGGAAAGTGGAAACCTAATCTAATTATGAATTGAATTAGAATAAGGAATCCTAATTGGATTAGGAATGCTTTCTATTAGTCTTTAAACACATCTAATTAGATTAGTATGTGTTACAGTCAAATTAGGAAACCCTATTTGAGTAGGAGATCTCCACTAACACTTATAAATATGGGGTTTCTCTTCGAAACACATAGAAACTAATGCTCCCCAAAAAGTGGACGCTCCTCTCCCCAGGTTTGGACGTCCTCCCCTCTCCTTTTAGGGTTGGACGTCCTCCCCTCTTGCTCCCATGGTGACCGTACGGTCACCCCTTGTTCTCCTATGTTTGAGGTTATTGATCTGATCATCCTCCCTTGTGTTGATCTTCAAAGTAAAGAGAAAAGGAAAAAAGAAGAAAAAGAAAAAGAAAAGAAAGAGCTTCTACCATTATTAGAGTATGAAGTCATTATTTTCGATTGGACAAAAGCCTTAATGCTTGATGAAGGCTCGTGTGAATCGACAGGAGGCTTTACACTTGAGAAGCTTTGTAAGTATGGTTTCTTACACCATGATTTAATATGATCATAAGATGACCATTGAAAAGATTTTGATTAGATCAAAATCAAGTTTGAATTAAAAATTTGTTTTTTGAAAATTTTTATATTCATGTATTTCAATAGCTATGTACAGGTAGTAGCTTAGGAAACGTTTGTATGTTGTTTTATTTCACTTGAATCTCTTTTTTTTGTTGTGACAAAAAGATTGGAAACCGGCTCTATACCCCTACTTCTTTAGGCTCTGAAGAATCAGGTGGCGGGGTCGGACAACCTTAAGGTGAAATGTGAGGGAGGTCATCATGCTGGTATGGCCATTTTCGACTAGGGCTTTCCCGACCATTGACACCCCTAATCTTTCTATACATCGTTTTCCCCCATACATATTAATTCTAGGATAATGCTAGCACCACTTTTTCTCAAGACTCACTCTTTTTTTTTATTGGACATAGTATTAGTGCAAAACAAGTCTTTCTCTAATTGAAAAACAATAATTCAAGTCTTTCTATTGAAGAAAGTGAGTTTAAAAGAAAGTGGAGCTAGCATTGCTATTCAACCAAAATCCAAACAAACATATTTTACACTTGAAAATTAAATAAGACTTTAAATATGAGCCAGACAGCTTGCAGAGATCCCCTTTCCCATTGTAGTTGGTGGTAGTTTTGTAATTATGAAATAAATCATGCTACAAAATTCCACTCTTTCCCTTAATTACATTACCACCAAGCTTAGCTTTGAAAAGAGAGCTCGAAACTTTAAAGAAAAGCTATTGACTCATATTTTTGTACTCCCAAATCCTAACCCTCAAATTCAAATAATTAAAGGTCAAGATTAGATTTGACATGACTTATTTTGTTATTTTTAAGGCCATATCAGCTTTAATCTTGGCTTGGCATGACTTATTTTGTCATTTTCTAAGGCCATAT
This sequence comes from Tetracentron sinense, assembly GCA_015143295.1. Lineage (NCBI taxonomy): Eukaryota > Viridiplantae > Streptophyta > Magnoliopsida > Trochodendrales > Trochodendraceae > Tetracentron > Tetracentron sinense. The sequence continues at coordinate 31,608,764 of CM026569.1, read as the reverse complement.
CAACTTTAATCTTGATCTTTAATTACTTGTATTAAATGTTTAGGATTTAGGAGTATATGTGGGAGTAACCATGGCGACTCTTTATTTAAACTCAAAAAATAAATAAGCCAAAATACTTCCTTTTTTTATTTGGTGGCTAGGCTACTTGTTAACCCAAGCTTCCTTGATAAAAGGTTTTGACAGTCACTTGTCATTACTTGAATTTTCATTGGGACAATATATCACATAAAATAAACTCGAAATGTTAATAATTTTAAAACAATTAGTTTACATAAATCCTACTATTGAGTTGATCCAATTAAAATTAGCGGATGATTAAGAAATACTAACCAATGCAAGAAGGGTTGTGGTGTATACCACCTTTGAGTCGTTTGAGACCATTTTCCTTTTTTGTTTTATCTTTTAATCAAAGTTACACTTCTATAGCATTGTTAAGATCCATTGATGCACAATAAAGTTTTAGCTATGTGTTAGCCTATATATTACAATCATTGATAACCTTAATGATTTTGATGATAACACAATAATGAAATGACCATTATATTACTAATGCTTCTATTGAGTTTATGTGTAATTCAGTTTATGGAAAACATTAGCAAACCTTCCAATGCCAAAAGCATGAAAATGCCACCAAACGTGAAAAGATCCACAATCAAGCCAATTAAAGATCCACTAAGAAGCAATGTTGAAAGTCATGAAGATGGAACCAAAGAAACAAGACTCCTGACTTGAAGATGATGACTTGAAGATGAAGACTTACTCTGGAGCAATCTTGGTAAATAAAGATCATGATGAACCAAGATCAAGCTTGAAGACGCTAAAAACTCTCTAAATAAAAGACTAAAGATTTTATATTTATAGTTTGAGAGTGCTTAGGACTTAGATAAAAAGTCTTCAAAGTTTGATGGTTGAAAGCTCAAAAGCCTTGATTGACCATATGAACCTTATAAGTAATTTACATATCGTTCTAAGGTCCTACAAAATCATTTTGAATGATAATATCATTAATTAAAGATAAGGTAGTTGACCTATCAAATCATTAATATTATCAAGGTTGGTTAAAGAGGAGTTCTCCAAGAAAAAAGAAAACCACTCGACTAGATTGACCTTAAGTACCTAAGAGTATTTTGCATAATCATTCTAAGGTCCTACAACATCTTTTTAGATGAATATTCCCTTGATAAGATAAGCAAATTGACCTATCAAATCATTAATCTCATTAAGGTTGGGTAAAGAGGTGTTTTTTTTGTGAATATCATAAGATTGATTTGACTCTGGAGCATTCTGTTTCTGACTGACTGAAAACCAATCGACTGATTTGTGCGGGACAAACCTTTTAAGCTCTGTAACGACTAGTTTTCAATGACTATTTTTGCATTAAATGCACCTCAAACTACCATATTTCTCATGGGCTATAAAATGAAATGACTTATAAACTAGAACAAGTAGATTCATCACTCCTATCATTTTATTACTCACTCAATCATTCTTTGATCCATCTATTGAGTAAAAACCCTAGAACCCCAAAAAAGTTTATCTTGAAATATTCAACTCCAATCTTTGAGAGATTTTTACTGAGTTTTAAAGAGATCATCTAGCTCATGTAAGGTGCAATTTGTGATTGTAAATCACTTTTCTATAAATTGTGCTTGAAATCCAGAATTGATGAATTCTTGTCCTTGAAGTGGGAAGCTTTGTAAAAAAATTTGATCATCACCCATAAACCCATAAGAAGATGTTGCTAAATCAAGAGAGGATTCTCTTGCAAGTGTAAATGTTTGATCTTCATCCGAAAGAAGATCGTGCAAATGTATTGTGTTGAATCATCAAGTGGGAAAACTTGAGACAGGGACGTAGGCGGGAAGGCCGAACCTCAAAAACATATCCTGTGTTTGTTTTCTCTTTCTCTCTTCTCTTTTGTTTTATTATTGCATTAATTTTAGAATTACTATATTTTCATCCCCTTGTTATTAAATTAATTAAAATTCCACAAAAAGAGATTATGAAGAAATTTGAATTTACCAAGACCCTATTCAGCCCCCCTCTAGGGTCCAATCCTTAGGCAACACTATGCCCCAATTCAAGACCAGTCTCACCAATTAAATGGTCCAATTCAACAAGTTTTGGGATATGTATACAGCATACATTAGGTCACTTATTTCCATCAATGTTTTCTTCTATCTCATCACAAACCATGCTCAAAAGCAAGACATACAAGCACAACAGTTGAGACTCAGAGTTGATAAAGGTAGTGTTTCGAAAACCGGCCACCCAACCAGTCCCCTAAGCCACCAAAATTGGCATGAAAATAGAGAACTTGAAGAACCATCCGGTTCAACCGGCCATATAGCCCGGAAGAACCGCCAAAAAAGATTTTTTCTTTTTAAAAATAAATTATAAAAGGCCATGGAGAAGAAGATGACTCTATAGGCCTACCACTACATAGGAGCAATACGGCCGGTCCGGTAATGAAAACATCTGATAAAGGAACACTTGCACATGGATGCTCTGTGCCATACCGCATGCCATGATTGGTAAGCTGATCAGCACCTGAATTTGATTCCTATGTACTGTAAACCCTAGAAATTTCAGAGTATACAGGTTTTACCCAAAATATAAATAGAGTTCCAACCCCATTCACCTTTGTCAAATGCCAAAAATAGCCGACTTCCAAAGTGCTTTGCCTGGTGTGAAACACAAATCAACCAACCCTAACCTCCCAGGGTTTGAGCATGGATATAAGCGGACTAATCTTGGGGTTACTGCATTACTGTTGATTTTGCTGTCTCTGTTGTGGGAAATTGGGGTTCTGTGATGCATTTTGGAGAGCCGCCATACCAGGTTGTAGATTCTGAGCATTGGCTGACATGTTCCCAAACACGCCTTGTGCCCCATGTTGCTGCTGCTGTTGCTGTTGCTGTTGCTGTAAAGGCATCATATTACCGGTATTGCCTGTTCCCATGTTAAACACTGCAAGGAAGAGTCAGAACTATATTAAGCCTGATAAGTCCACATCCATATCTTAGGTTGATTGGAAAGTTAGGATCAGATTGCAATATTTTCTGATAATGAGCCATCAACATGGTGGGCGATTAATAAAGTGCAGGTCAATGACTATGAGATGGTGGGTGGTATAAAATATCATAGGCTGAGCCCTTGATGAATCCACCTGCATCATGCAATTTTCCTTTTTTCATTTCACTAAGTTAATGTAAAATTGAGTACATTTAGAGCTACGGACAAAGACAAAGAAGGGTAGAGGATGAAGATCATACTTTGATCGCTTAGGATTTGGGAAGAATGATTTCGCTGATGGCCACCAGATATTCCAAACTGAAAGCAGTAAATTGATTGAGAAAATTAATCAAGAGATCACAAGCAATACTATTATAATATAATCGAAACCAATTGTAAAATTAAAATGATAATGAGGCAAAAATTTACACAATAGGCATGCTAATAGTCCACACATAACCCTCAAACATCAGAAGACAAACTAGCTCTAGCTACATTGTAAATCTATAAATTGTCTATAACAAATGAAATGTAAATTGAAGATATAAGCAAAATCCAAAATAAAGTCCTGATTGAATTCGAATATGCCAAACCGAGCCTCAATCGAGCGGAGTCAAATCAAGCTGGGCTTGGCTTGAGTTCGCCTTGATTGTAAGTTCGAGCTCAGTACCCTCCTCCACCCCTTTGATTGTTTTGCTAAAAAAACCCTTTGATTTGGTAGAGCGCATATTTACCCAAATTGGTACACCCAACCACCTTTAACTTGGCTTGGGTGTCCAAATTGGGTACACAATCACTTTGGTTAGGGTGTGATGAGATGTACCAAAGACGGTACACCTCTACCAATATGATGGTTGTGTAAAGTGGGTGCATTGAAGGATCAGTGCACCCTTCTCAATTTCGTTTGAAGCGGGCATCCTGAGATTGGTGCACCCCACTCCTAAGTTGATAAATTTTCACTGCCTAGTGCCTACAGTGCTAGATTAAGTAGAGCTCCTATTATCAGAATTTCTTCTATTTAACGGCTCTCAGATGCTCCAAAGAATGACATTAATCAACGATTCCACTTTACTCTGGCCTGAATACAAAAAAGCCTGCATTGACGTTTTAACTTTCAGCTTACCATAGGTCTGATTGGGTGTGTGTTAAATGATAACATTAAACCAAAAAAAAAAAGGTTTTAACTTCAGCTTATGTTTTTAATAAGGGCATAACCAATGGAAGTGCCAAAAAGAAAGAGAACTTGATTATTTGCAGGGAGCTTGCTAAAGGCTTGCTGATTTATCCAACTGCAAAAAGCTCTTTTTATTTTCAATTCGTCAGGCAATTGAATCAATGCAGGAAAAAAAATCAAAATACTGTAGAGCATTCTATTATGGATCAAGAAAGAAAATATTTCCTTGCACTCCCTTGCTAATCCACTTAACTGAAAGGGTCAAAATGGAGTCTTAAGTAATCATATTCAAAACCAAAGGGATGGAGATGTCAAAGTTGTATAGATTCCATTGATTAAATCCTATTTCTTCCCCACGGTATAACATATTGGAAACTGACCTGCATTCGTGGCAGAAGTGATTGTGATGGCATTGTCGCAGACATGTTTGAAATCTGAAATAGATAAAAAAATGAATGAGATTGCCATAACTCACCAATCTTTCCAGATACGAAAAGAATAACACATTCAAGAAAAACTACACAAGTTTTATCCACATGGCAACATATACCATGTTCTCATAAGAAAAAACCAGCAATGCTGAGAAATTTTGAGCTACACTTGCTGATTCATCAATCCGGAAACAGAGTAGGCAATGTGAAATGAACACCCCCTTCCTCCGCACCCCAACAAAGGCGAAAGAAAAAGAAGAAACTAGATAAACACCAGAAAGAGACAGAAAATGTAGATAGAAAATGAAATGTATATTAAGAATGACAACACAAAAGGGCAGTTAAATTTGACTTGTGGTATAACAAGCCATACACATGCTAAAAACTTTTAGTATAAAGGTTTCATATTGCAATTTTAGTGGGGCACATATGACACCCTTTACTGAGAAATTGGTAACACTAGGCTGCTGAGGAATTCCAAGTACAACCTCCTTTCAATAAGTAGCTAAGAAAATAATCATAATCAGAACCTCTATTGATCAGATTACCTAAATGGCCTTTTATCTAAGGTGCATGGTTATTTGTGCGTAACTGTTCATGCCCTACAATATCTGCTTTAATCAACTAGTATTGTGCAATTGATTTTCATAGAAACAGCCAGGTGATGTCATGGTGGCCTAAACATCAACATAACTGGGGAAGATATTCTATCAAATTGAGCTGGAAACAATATGCCACTTGAGGAATCCACATACGACAGCTTCTAGAGATCCAATAGGCCATATAGACATGGAACGAGCTCGTCAAAAGATGGACAGGATAGACCCTGCTAAAGCAAGACAAAATGTTGTGCTGACACATCCAAGATGTGCTAAATTTCATTGACTTATAGCATATGACCTCAAAATTTCAGCCCTTCCAAGAAACTCCACAAAGTATCGAAGCATCTGGGAAGCTAAGAAAAATTAGAGCTTCTATTAGCAGGAGGAAGCTTCAAAAGATCATTCTAGTAATCAATAAATGCTGAAGGATTGGTGCATCAACAAGGAACCAACACGAGATCCGTAGGTGCAATCTACTTGCAGAAGCCAAAGAAGAAGAAAGACATTGAAGAATTCCACATACACCAACTGATTGAGAGTTGAAACTTAGCTACAAGTCACAAAGCACAAAAAAACAGAGAGACCATAATCATGGAAGCCTATAAAGGAATCGACAGAAAACCATTCCCAATAGGGCACAGATAGCAGTTCAAAAAAAGACACTTCCCCAAGTATGACACCTAGCAACAATAGAACTGGATACTACCCAAATATTCCCACCCTCAGCCACTCATGTTCATCCGAGCAGAGCAATCACACTGCACATTTCTACATTCTCCCCACCTTAAGTGGCCAAATTTTTGTTCTTGCTAGAGCATGGAATGATAGCGTACAGAGAATAAAATGCCAACATTGAACAGAAAAAAAAAGGGAAAAGATCTAACCATCTGGGTATTTGGTGAAGTCTGAGCAGCATTAAACAGCGCACTGTTTGCAGTTCCAGAAAATTGGCTTAAGTGGCTCCTTAACTGATTTCCCTGGTTAAGTTGGTTTTGCCCAATGTTATGCTGAAGATGCCCAGAAGACAGTTGCCTACCCTGGAATTGCTGGTGTGCCAGTGGCTGAGAAAATTGTATCTGATGCTGTCCATGTACCTGGTGAAGAGATGTTTTGGAGTTATGAAACAAAAAGAGGCATAGTTGAAAATGCCAGTGTGTGTGTGAGTACGCACATTGTGATTGGTTAATGATGAACTAACTGTTCATATGCCAGAAGAGATCCATCAGTGTGTGTTGTTAGTAGTCGACATATTGTTGGTTGATGAGACGAGGAGGTGCGAATCAGCACTGGACCTATGAAGGTCTGCCTTGGTATTTCAGGATTTTATAATAAATCAAACCAAGACCATGCATATGGATTGCAACTTTGATAGACATCAACAAGGTGGAGCATTAATTACGATTTATGACCAGGAGATACCCCAAGACCCCATTTCCATTGTCAGGTTCCACCATAAAGAGGGAGCTATTGAGGAAGCAGCCTGCAAAATTAGTGTCGGGGAATGGGCTACTCTCCCTTCTACTTATCTAGCTATATGCCTAAAGGTAAGGTATTAAACTTCGGTTTTGGTATAAACTTCGGTCGCTAAGGAAGTTTAAGAAAGTCCAAGAAAGTTATGTAAAAATAAAAAGTTTAGAAAATTATAAGGAAACATTGGAAATTTAAGATAAAATTTTAAAAATTTAATACTTAAGCATAAATACACATCTAGAATTCATTATATTACTGATGCAAGCATATAGTACTCAAATGTGAGAATCATGTTAAGTGACATGCGTTGTCTACTTGTCTGAGCAGTAATTTCTTCTCGATTTTTCTCTATATTGTTAAAAAAAAATTTAACTATATTTTATCTTCTTTGTCAAGTGAAGGGGATATGTATTCTCTTTAAATTTTTTTTAATGATTATCCATGTTAATTGTTTTAGAAATCTGAAAAACGTATGAATGCACATTAAAGTTGATAAATAATTGAAATTCAATTTAGTCTCTAAACCTATTTCAATCTACAATTGATGAGGTCAATGTTTTTACAGGACTGATCAAAATATGAAAAGGAGGATATGGGTAGTTAAATAATTTTTAATTTATGAAACGCTATTAGGAAATTATTTAATTTTTTCATATTACTTAATGCTAACCACACTCTAATAATAAAATTAGAATAAGGTTAATGCTAGAGACAATGTCTTTCCTTATGAAGAAAGTAAGTTTAAAGCGAGTGGAACTAGCATTACTCTTTCAAGTTAAAACTTAAAACCCTTTAGTTTATAGATTTTTTTCTGTACCCTTCGGTTAACTTCCATCGAAGTCCTGTATTTTCTCAACACTCAATCGAAGTTCACCATGAAGTCTAATATTTTTGAAATACAAACGCATTTCACTTTAGACACGATAGAAGTCAACTCAATTCGGTCAACTTTAGTGGAGTTGAGTCAATTTTTGACACCATACTAAAGGGGTCTGGGATATAGTGATAGAGAGGGTCAACAAAAGATGAACAACTTAGAAGTCCAATCTACTTTCAAAAGGGAGCAACATACTTTAACAAAGAGCACTTTAACAAGCATACCAAAATACTTCCTTTTTCTGATGGTTGTCCTTGTGTAAATATCAAAATCCTTGAGAAGCTTCAAAGGAATTTCTTATGCATGATAGGGAGGAGGTATGAAGATATCATCTGGTTAAGGGGAAAGAGGTTTGTAAACCCAAGAAGGAAGGTGGTGCTGGGCTCAGACATATCCGGGTAGTAAGCAACGTAATGTTAGGAAAATGGTTATGGAGATCTAGGGAGAGAGTTTTTGGAGGAAGGTCACAACTGGCACCTATGGGGTGGATATAGTTAGGAGAGTGCTGAGTGGCTCGTATGCTGTTGGTTTGTGGGAAGGAGTTCTCAATGTTATGCCTCCGGACAAGGATTGCAAAGTTGCTAGTTACTATGAAAGGATTGCAGGAGGAATGGTTTGGAACCCAAGATTAAGATGGGACCAGGTGATAGGGAAATGGAGTGGGTTCTAAACTTAGTGAATTGTCTTAAAGAGGTTTATCTAGCAAAAATGTGGAAGGTCGTGTAGTCCGGATGAACATAGCAAAGCTCAATTTTTGGTTCAGTCTTCCTACTTGACTCTCCTAGGCCATTTCAGCCCCCTTTTTACTCATAGACAAATATGGAAATCTGGCATTCCAACTAAGATACCCTTCTTCCCATGGATGACATCATTGCATAATATTATGAACGTAGACCACCTCATGAGTAGAGGATGGAGGAGGCTAACAAATGCTTATTATATATTGAAGCTAAGGAGATGTTAGATCACCCTCTTATCCATTTCAGTCATTCCTGATAGATCTGGAGTCGATTTTTTTATCTTCTTTGATAAATTGTGTCTTCCCAATAGTTTCATGAATTGCCTTCTTAGTTGGACCATGACAGAGCTCACTCAAGGGAGGTTAGTGATTTGGAAACTCATTATGAGCTTTGTGCTGGAATATCTGGAAACAGAGAAATTTGCGAGTTTTATCCTGTCCTAATGAGAAAGTTTGGACGGTGTGGATCTGGTCAAACTGATAATGAGCTTTCTGGTGTTCCATCCAAAAGGATTTTGATAGTGCGGAACTAGTCAATCTGTTCCTTCTTGTAGAGGTGAAGCATTTTTTAATCTCCTTCAGTAATTTTTCTTGGTCAGTCTATTTATAGGTCTTCTGTTTTGTTTTTTTTTTCTATTGTTTTTCATTATGCTGTGAAAGTTCTTTCTGAATTATCCACTTGGTAGTTTTTTCTCGCAGCCTTTGTATATATTTTTTACTGTTACACTGCCTCATTACCTATCAAAAAAAAAAAGAGCATTGGGTAGCTGAAGAGAAATGTTCTTCTAAAGTGTTTTATGACCAGGGATACCAATCAGACTTGACCAAAAATTTCAAACCATTAATAAGATTGGCTATAATTTATGAAGCAGAATGTTTAACAATATGGAAACATCCATGTATTGAAAATCTACAAAAAGTGTGAACTTTCATTACCAACTTCTGACAGAAAGTCCAAAAAATCTTAAATTTAAAATCTTTCCCCACATTGCCAAAATATACCTGTTCAGCAAAATGGTGCAGATGTAGCTATATACATTTGTGTTATTTTGACTTTTCTTTATAGTTTTTAGCGAGTGCTGGACCCTTAACCCCATTTTTTGTTTCGAGAAAATATTTTTATTTTAAAATATAGAAATTAAAATATAAAAGGATATGTAATGGAAAATCATTACCTACTTCTATTAAAAAATGTTGATTATTTTGGTACATAAATTTAACCATATAATGGTAATAAAGAATTAAAAATAATCTTTATTTTAATATTAAATACTTTAATAAAGATCATTACCATCATCAATGCCTTATTCCAAAATACTTGGGTTCAGTAACACGAATTTTGTTATGCCATTCTATTTTATGAAAAATCATAACTTCGATTAATTGTGTATTTCTAATCTTTCTTCATATATCCACGCCATTTTTGGCCTTCTCTTCGCCCTTATAGAGCATCCAACTTGCACAAATTCATCCTTTAGAGCATTTAACTTACAGCAATGCACTTCTCATAGGGGGTTGTTAGTGGTTTTTGTTGAACATGTCCAAATCATCGGAGTCGACTCTCCATACTATTCACCTATTGATGCCATTACCTGATTCACTCGAATGCACTAATTTTCAATCTTACCTTTCTTTGTCTTTTCACTCACTTATCTCAACATCCTCATCTTGACTAGACTAATTCTATTAATATGTTGCTTTTTAGTAGCCCAACATTTTGCTCCATAAATTAGAGATGGTCTTATAGTTACCCTACATAATTTTCCTTCTAGTTTGATCGAAATGGGTCAGTAATATAACATTTCAGAAGTAGAATGATATGAATAATTGAGCTGAGCTTTATTTCTAAGGCCAATATCCTCTTCAATCTATCCATCCATATGAATAGTTGAGTGAAGATATCGGATCCGGTCTTTTTGGGAGTCATTTATCTTTAACTATTGTAAGCACCCAATTTTTACACCCTAGGTTAACCCCAGTCAACACTGAGCTGACCCTAAGTTAACCCCAGTCAAACCCTAGGTCTAACCCTAGGACAGCCCCTCTTAACCCTAGGTCAAACCCTAATTAGCCCTAGGTCAACCCTAGTTCACTCCAAGTGAACCCTAGGACTAGCCCTAGCCTAGCCCCTACAACCCTAGGGCATGGGCCCAAAACCCATGCAAAACTCTAAGACCCTAGGGCTTAAGCCCTCGGTTTGGGCCCAAGGGCCCCAAAAATTCAAATCCTTAAGTCCGTACCGTGTGCAAGCTGGGCTAAGCTTGTTCTGGGTAAAAACCGATAATGGCGGTAGACTCTCTATCGCCATTATCCATTTAGCCTAGAATGGGAATGGCGGTACTGGAATTACCGTCATTCCCAGTTTATGTTTTCTCAGCACTCAATTGCCCCCTTAGTGCCCAGGCACACCTCCTGACAGCCCCCTTTCCCCTCAGCGGCTTCGCCTACCTTCGTCCTAATACCCCCTGTGTCCCTAGCCCCTCCTCTATAAATCCAAGGCCCCCCTCAACCTTCAAAGACACGGTTGAACCCCTATCCGAACCCCTACCTTACTATCCTTGAGTTTCAACCTCATCCAAGCATCACCAAAGGCTCCCAGGGCCATCCTAGGCCTACTCCCAACCGGGTAGCATCACCACCGTGAACCCCCACCACCGAGATCACCTTCACTGGTGAAGGGTAACAGAAGGGTAGGGCCTCCCCCTACCCTTTTTTTTTTGTAATAAACACTGCTGTGAGCCCTTGGTCCTACTCTAGGGGACTTCATTTTCTATTGTTGAATAACCCAAGAGCAGAGGCTCCCCCTACCTTCCTCATAGGTATGGGGGACCCCTCACAGGTAAAAACCCCAGCCTAGTAGCCTCCAATGCATCCCCAGACCTTTTGGGGGACCCTCAGCTCATGAGGGATCCATTGGAAGCAGCACAGTGCACCCCTATGGGGGCACATCAAGTTTCTGGAAAACTTCCAGAATGACGGTAAACACAGTACCGCCATTCTGGATCTTCCCAGTCCAGTAGCCATAGACCCTACCTTGGTGGAGCCCTGGTCCATTCCAGGGCCTGGACTTGGTCCTTAGGACCTCCCTAAGCCTACCTTGGTCCTTCTAGGCTAACCAGACCTCGTTAACCATGGTTAAATCACTCTAAAAGCAAACTGACCAGAATAGCGGTAAAACCAGAATGGCGGTAAACATTCTACCGCCATTCTTGGTTTTCTGTTATAGTGCAAATATGGCACTGTGGGTCCATTTTAGACCAATCTCAAGGCCCACAATAGGCCCGGGATATGGGGGGAGTCCCCTAACCAGCCTTAAAGGTCCATGACCCCACAGGTTCACCCCTGACCATCCACCTTGATTGGCAAAACCATTCTCAGGTATAACTAAGAATAGCGGTAGACTGTCTACTGTCATTCCAATTCTATAAAGAATTGGAAATGACGGTAATCCATTAACCGTCATTCCTAGTTTTTTGTTCATGGGCTTTGCAATGGGCCCAGACATGGTAGGAGGCCACTCTATAGGCCCTGCCAAGATACCTGGGCCCACCCCAGACAAGACCACACCTCTTAACTGGGGTTAACTCAACCCTGATTAACTTTTAACCACGATTAAGCTCACTTAACCCTTAGAAAAATCCTTCAAATTTTCAAAAACAACTAAAAAATGCAAAAAAATAAAAAACGTGACTTTGGACCTTGCCAACCATGGTTAGCAACCCTAACCATAATTAACACTTCTCCTTGACCACGGTTAACTGACTTAACCCATGGTTGAATACCTTTTAGCCTACCGGGCTAACCCTTGGCCTGCTGGGCCTAACCCTAAGCCTATCGGGCTAATCCTTGGCCTCCGGGCCCAAATCAACCAAACCATGCACTTGACCAACTCGGTCAAACAAACCTATCCTCCGGGCTAGACCCTTAGCCATTCCGGTGCACACACACACTCCCCTTAGCCTCTGCACGAGCTCATGTGCCAGAACTACGCTCGGTTTGATCTCACCCCATGTGAGTACGTAGGCAACCCAACCCGGGTTCGACCCTAGTTAGCTTTTCTTTCTTGGATTAGTATAACCTAAACACTAAGGCATTTGAATAAATATTTGACATTAATTTGGCTTATACCTAGGGAGTAGGTAACCATTGCAAAATAGGGGTTCCAAGGTGCCTAACACCTTCCCTGAGACTTAGCCGAACCTCTTACCTAGAATTCTAATGAAGACTAAAGACCTTATCCATAACCTCGGGACTTATCCCTTCTAAATGAATAAGTGGCGACTGTAAAATCACAACAAATCCCAGTGAGTAACAAAATCCGTGCTCACAGCTTTGGTGACTCTGTTAAGGTTCAACTCGGAACCTACGTTTAAGCCAAATAAACTTCAAAATTGTTCAAATGCCTTTGAATTTAGTCTAATACTAATTCTTTTCTCTTTTGGGTGTATTTTGTACTGTGCATATTATACATATCATAGTAGTGTAATGACCCATGAAACCTAGTAGATAGGCTTATTACGCTTATGGCTGCTGGATGATTATCCTCAGTGTCAAAAGCTTAAAAGTCTTGGAGGTCTGCGGAATTACGCCTGCTGGATGATTACCCTCAGGAAAGGATTCTAAACGCTCCCGCTTACACCAATCGTCATTTTTCAGGTATGTTCTATACCAGGGAGTCGCATATACGGTGTTAATTGACCATGATCCTTTTGAGGAAAACACCTGTATTATCCTAGCATTCAGCATATAGAATAGGCTATGGTATAGTCTACAAGCAACCCACCTGAAGGGATACCCTAAACCATAACCTGCTTGTACCCTATACCTGTCCCTAATCATGGTTGACTGTGAGGACACTTTTATCCTGATAAGCACCCACCCAGGGACATATAATGAGTCATACTTATGCTTGTAATAAAACACATCCAACCCTGCATCCTGACACCGTATATGGGGTTCAAGTCTCAGGCAGATAGGTCTTTACAAGACCTATCCCCTAACCTTCACCTGATAGGCTCTCAGTTCCCAACAACCTGGGTAAAGCATGCCGGATCTTTGTCCGATGGCCCTATCGGATCACATGTGTCTTACCACACCCAATCAAAATCAAAAAAATATACAATCATTATCATCTTTGCATCTACATTTGCATACACAATATACTTACACAGAGTCTGTCTTTGTTCAAGTAGATGGCAGGTCCTTCAGGGATTGTTAAGTCAATAGGTAAACCGTCACGGCCCATATATTTGACCTCTCAGGCGGCATGTGATGACAACCTCCAGAAATCAATTGAAGCTCTCACTCCTAATCAGCGTCTCACACCTGTGGTTGGTAGTACACCTGCCTATAATCATCCCCGTGCCTGCCGATCTCCGAGATGCTTACAGTGTACCCACGAAGATTTCTCAGAATCAGCACCAGATAGTGACTACAGACGTCAGAACTCTTTACCAGCTTCTCCAAAGCCTGACAGAGGAGCAGATTATATGAGAATGTGAGTGGCTAGTCCTGAAACAGCTACCACGCAGTTATCATAACAGGAAGACGATGCATGATCCTTGCTGGTCTAACTGGCTCAGCAGCCTCTGTGCCACTCTGAGTCCTTCGCCAGTTCAGACTCCCTCAGCGCATCCCGGTAATAGACAAGCTGAGAAATGATTTTGTCGACTTCACTGTGCACAATGAATGCCTCACTCGTTGCTTCCAGGTAGATTGGCGAAACTCTAGAAGAAAACAGTGGCCAAACTTTGTGGTTACAATAGGACCACCAACTGATTCAGCATACTGACTTTGGGTGGAAGATCCTAACATTCCATCCAGTATGTCAACACCAAGGAAACTGCCCACACCAGTTTCAGCTCCGTCAAAAGGAACCATACCTATAATTGAAATGGTGGTTCCCTGGAGAGACATATTCCTGGAGAGGCAACTACAAATCCAGGAGAAGGAGAGAAGGCTACGGAAAGCCCGACAAACGTTCAGGTAGCAGGAAGCGGAGTGGGACAGCGAACTTCAAGACATGCAGGACAGGTCGAGCAGCTCGAGTAGACAGTCCGATCTCTCCAAAAGAGACACAGGGGCGATGCCAGAGAGACAATCATTATCAGGGCCCAACTGCACTTCTACCAAGAGCAGCTTGATAGTGCAAAGGTTGAGATGACCGCCCGGATCCGACAGTTCGGATCATGAATGTTCAATGCTACTGAGACAATTGACAACATGGAGGTTGAGATCACATCCCTCCAACAGTAAATCATAGACCTCAACGGTGTGCCCCGGCCACTTGATTTTGCCATCCCTGATGGACCTGCCTAGGATCGAGTCTTTTTTTTCTTTTTTCACAGTCCTGTACTCACCAACCATGTATCAATGAAAATCTTTTCCGGCATCTTCTTTTTTGCAAATCATGCATATTCATGTTTAGTCGTTGCATTCTTTTTAGTTGCATGAGCCGACCCATGACTTGTTCTATGACTACAATTCTCGCAGAAGCAGCAACCTTAGACGTAGTCCTGACTAAAGTGTCAATCACTGAAGAAGCACCCAACGTCGCCTTACCTGAGAACCGATTAAAGTCCATGGCAGAACCTTCGGATCAACATCAAAGAAATAGTGAGATCCTACAGTCTCATGATAGAGACATCGCAGCCATGCAAGCCAAGCTCGACAATGTTCTGGAATCCTTGAAGATTCTTATTGGTGCCCGAACCAATGAACCCTCCATCCGAAACCCTAGAGGGGAATCCTCTGAACAACCAAACTCGTAACCACATCAGCCTATTCCTATTGTCATCCCTAACCCAAGACCCGTGCCAGGCGGAGGTGAAGTAGAGTATGAGCAATTTGATGTGGTAGAGCAGCCCAAGGCCTCTCATGTCAACCAAGACCGGCCATCTTCTTCAGACCCTATGCTGTCCCTCAATGACAAGCATGAAGAGATCAAGCAGATGAAAGAGGAAATGAGAAGGACGAAAGGGACGTCTACCAGCTCTAGTCTATCTTTGGAGGATCTGACATTCTCGTCTGGGGATGCTGTTCCCCTAGGTTTCAAAGTGCCAGACTTTGAGAAGTACGATGACACAGGCTACCCAAAGCAACACTTGCAATTGTATCTGGGGGACATCCTCCAGCATAACAAGAACCAACCTCTTCTCATCCAGTATTTCCAAAAGAGTCTAAAGGGAGCAGCCCTCATGTGGTGGATGTCAGTGGACAATCAACAAATCAAGACTTGACAAGATGCCATGGATAACTTTGTTGATCAGTACTCATTCAACCAGGAGCTCCGACCTCAGAGGAGCCAGTTAGAACAGATGAGCCAGCACAACAATAAGTTTTTCTTGGAGTATGCTACCCGCTGGAGGGAGATGGCAGCAAAGATCCCTACTCCCATCCCTAAAGAGGAGTTGGCAAGCATGTTCATGGGTATGTTGGCCAGGTAATGACCCTAAAGGGGGAGGGGGGGTGAATAGGGTCTATGGCAGATTTTAAAATTTTTGGACTATAAGTCTAAGATGCGGAATAAGATTTAATTTGCAACTAAAAATTAATCAGAAATAATGCTGAAAGTAAAGGAGAAGAGTAAGAGAATCAAAATGTGAGAATTTCTTTCCTAACACACCAAATTAATTCTCTAGGAACTCCATCATAATTATCTCCAAGTCAATACATATTATATGAAGATCTTTCTTCTTTTACTTAAACTTCTCCATCAATAACTTTAATAATAATAAAAACTGAATTTATATTTAATTTAGATGCCTCCAAAGGAGAAACAATTGTGCATTGACATTTTCTAGTCATTTTAGCATTTATATGATATTTAAAAAATAAATATTGTGGACAAAAGAAATTTTAAATAACAATTTTCCAAAATTGAATGATAACGAAAATTGAGCTAGTACCTCCTAGAACTACAACTATGTTCATGTGTCATTCATTGGAATCTTATTGCCATTTATATACAATTTTAGAATTAGATTAATCAACTAAAATAGAAAAAAATTCTAAAACATGAGCATAGTTTTTAAATTAAGTAAAGAAATCCCATGATATATGACTATATGCCCTTGGTAATTTTGCTCACTCAACTTGTCTTTCTTATGGCACATGATTGTTTGAGGTAGTATTAGGAGATATGGGGGTTTACTCTTGCCACTTAAGAACTTAAGATTTCCTGAACGATCAATGAATCCCCATTTTTGAGAATTTATTATCCAAAACTGTGAAAAATGGATCAAATTGGCCCATTTCCCAAAAACAATTTCCAATATTTATCTAATTCCCAGATTCTTAAGAGTGCCAAATTTCCCACGAAACCGACACAAAGCTTTTTATGATTACTATGATGTGGAAACCAATACGAATGCTGAATTTAGGGCGGTTTTTGATGGATGTATGCTCTGTGAACAACATGGTTTATATAATGTGGTGGTGGAAAGTGATTCCAAAATAGTGACTGATGTGATTAATGGTAATCTGGAACCCCCATCGAAAGTTTGGTATTGGTGGAAAGAGATTATCAGATTGAAGACTTGGTGCAACTTGATTTTCCAGCATACTTTTAGAGAAAATAACCGGGTAGCAGATTTTCTTTCTAAAGAAGCTTGTCAGTTACAAATGCAAGGGTTGATCCGTATGGACAGCTCTGAGCTTGTAAATATTAGAGTTTAGATTATTGTTTTTTTAGTTGGGGTTTTGGTTTATGTCCCCCCCAACTTAGTATTGTTGGGTCTGGTTGGTCTTATGCTTGTAGGGGTAAGGTTTATGTCCCCCCCTTGTTTTTATAATTTTGGTCGGTTTGTCAAGGATGGAAATGCCATCCCGGAGTTTATTTGTCCAGGGAGGGGTAAGGTTTTATGTCCCCCCCTCTCGGTTGCTTGTCTGTATGGGGTAAGGTTTATGTCCCCCCCATTTTTTTCTATTTTAATAAAACAGGTAGGGGTCAGCCAAACCCCCCACTCCTTCTGAGTGGTTTTTTTTTTTTCAAATATATATATATATATATATATCATTCTACTAATAAAAGTACAAGGAGTATGCATAACTTTATGTTGACCAAAATACCCTTTAATTTATTTCATTTTATAAATAACTTAGGCTATACCAAATTTTATGTGCGCCTACTTCACCTCACGTATTTAATTGGCAATCTTGCTTTAGATAAACTTTTTAAATCTCTATTTTGGTGTTCGCATGGAGGACTCTCTTAGATTAAGATTATATTAATCTCAATTCTCACGTCTCTCTTCTATCTCTATCTCCCAATGGCTTGCAAGCTGCAACTATGTGTGGAGATGGAAACCTCATTCGTGGCTGTTGTGGTTCGTGCGTGAAGGAGATGAAGGTGCATGGTGGGCTGGCTTTCTACTATTGTTGTAGGGCGTGAGAGATGTGAGAGAGGACCTGATAGAGCCCTTCTTCCTTCCAAATCGTAGAGAGACAAAGCTAAACCCAGATCACGAGAGAGAAAGAGAGAGAGAGCTAAACCCAAATCAAATCGTAGAGCTGAAGAGGCACTTCTTGTTCTTTTTCTCCTTGTAGTATTTGCTAAAACCGTGAGATCAGATATATATATATATATATATATAAAAAGAGGGTGGTCAAGATGAGAAAATTTATATGGATGAATAGTAAGACTCGGATGGACAGAATAAATATGAGAGCATCTAAGAGAACTTAGGAGTAGCTTCAATAAATGATAAAATAAAGGTGGTTAAGATAATTTAGTCATGTGCAAAAAAGTCAATTGATAACATCTGTGTCAAGAGCACACTAGTACATGTCAAAATGGTATAAAAATAAAAAGGAGAGGAGCGAAGACATGGGAATCATAGTTACCAAATCGGGGTTCGGGAATTATTCGTATTGGGAAAAGTTCGAAAAAAATTTGCAAAATTCGAAAATAAATTGGGAAAATTTCGGGTAAGAAATGGAAAAATATGAAATAAGATTTTATGAAATTTATAAACAAATATATTTCATATATTAGATATTTATTCGAGATTTTTTCAAAAGTCGTGAATAATCGTGTTTAATTCTCAAAATTCGTGATTTTTTTGAAAAAGTGGTTATTTTTTTCCAAAACTTGTGAATACTTCGGGAATTGATCGTCTGACGAAAAAATCGGGCAATATTCGGGATTTTTTGAAAAAATCGGAGAACTTGGTAACTATGATGGGAATCAAAGTAGAAAGAAGTTATTTATGAAGGTGTACATTTGCTATCACCCTAAAATGATGGAAGGGGAACATGATCCATGTAGCCAACCCCAAATTCTTGGGAAAAGACATGGGTGATGACAATGACACACATAGATAATATACATGTGTACAGATAAGTATGAATGAAATAGAGTTAATACAAATGTTTGCGCGTGAATAAAATCACTCTGAAAGATGAAAAAAAAAAGTAATTAATAAGAGTTAAGTGTAAAGTTACCGATTGAAATTTCTGCTGATTCTGTCCCTGCAAGTCATGCAGCTGTGGCAGCTGGCTCTGCTCAGAGAATAAAACAATTTATAGTAAATACAATTCAATGGCTTTGTCTCAAAGAGATTTAGCACACTAATATTAATAAATACAAGTCTATTCAAGCCACAGATATAGACAGTTAAATAAGAGGATCAATCTATAGCAAACTTTCTGAATAATGAACCAACAGCCTATCAAAAAGATCCTAAAAAAAAGTTGGGGCAAATGTAGTTCTACAGTAGAAAAGGATTCAGAGTTCTGAGATTGAGTGATAGATAATATTCAGAAAAAAAGCTTTGGGAAATTTATCTGTCTACAATCAACAGCCATAAAGATTTTGATCAGGTGCCATTCTCCTTCATATACCAAGAGCTGGATGGAGCATCACCAGAGCAGATTAATGCACTATCGAGAACGAAGTGGTGTGAGAACATCTAATGGTAGCATCACCAATTAAGTGGCACTATCAGCATATGGAATAGGCAAGTGTAACAGGGAAATAAAACGAAACAAAAAAAATGAGTACAATGTTGCACTGTATGACATTTGGCGTGCCCTCAAACCCTCATGTGTCCCGTGCTTCACATTTGAGGGGGAGAGATAAGTAAGGCACAAAGCATATAGTGTACTGCATGCAGTGTACAAAATGCTTATTGAAGGCTGCAAGTGTTAAAATGCTTTTTTTTTTTATATGAGCCTCTAATTGGAATTAGAGCATGAAACCGTACCTGTCCCAGTCCTGGTGTTGAAGATTGCCTGAACTGTTGTTGAGCAAGGAGTTGCTGCTGCTGATGGTGAGGTAACTGCATCATTTTCTGCCTCTGCTGCTGCTGCTGCTGCTGCTGTTGCTGCTGTTGTTGCTGTTGTTGTTGTGTCTGTTGCTGAGGAGACGGTGTGTTCATTATGTTTGTGCTAGACCTAGGTGAGTTTGCATATGGCAGTGGAGATGTCGATGTATTATCGAAGGAAGTAGCTCCAGTGGCACCAGAAGGAGATGGAACTGACCTTCCGATAAGTTGTGCTCCAGAGGCCTGCTTTAAATTTATTGTGTAAGAGAACAAAAAACCCAATGGGGCACTGTAGAAGATATCTTTATAATTTTTAACTTCTTAGAGAAACCTAGAAAAAAACTTGGAGAGGATTCAGGATGAATCCCAACAAAAAAATTTTAATCTTTCTTGCAACTGGTTAAATGATATTCAGCTGATGTAGTTTCATTAGATCACACAAACAAGTGAGAGATCAAGTCACAACTAAGGGCATTTTTTAAAAAACAAGATCAAAACACAACTGCCCATATACTTCAAAGTAACTGCCAGCTAAACATGTAGTCCAACAAAATCTAAGGTGGATAAAAGTACTTAAGCCACAAACAGGACACTTCGTATATTAGAAGATCGATTTTCATGATAATAATAAAGTGAAATATGTCGAAATATTTTTGCGAAAAGTATAAATAAAAAATAAATGTCCGGAAGCAAGTTAGGATCATTTGTTTTTAACAGGAACCCAACCTTAACAACACTCTTATTGCTTGCTAAATAAGCGTGGGACAACACATTCTCAAAGAGGATCGGATTCGCATTCACAGAAACTAAAATAGAATCCTGAAATGATAGGTTTCTGGCAACATCAACCATGAATAGGTTGATAAAGTAGAGGTTTTTATAGGTTAGAATTTTGGAGATGTTAGATGCATGTTTGTAATGCTTTGGTCTCCTTTTTTTATATTCCTACTTAGGTGGCCTTTGTTAACATTGGTCTAAAAAGTACTTATTTGAAAATTATGCTTAGTTTGACTTTAGATTGTTAAGTTGAAGGTTAATTGCATGTCTACATTTTAGAGATTTTAGGGGTAAAAACCTCTACTTTAAAAAGTAGCTCCATAGTTAACAATCTAAAGTCCAACTAAGCATAATTTTCAAACAAGCACTTCTTTTTAGACTAGTGTTAACAAACGCCACCTTAATGGTTGCCCAATTGGTTATTTCAGGATTTCCCGGGGTTTGAGGTGAGGTCCTCTGTTATCCCCCAATTTTTAATAATGGTTACCGAGGCCTTAAGGGTAATTTGCAAAGCTGATGAATCAGTAGATTTGTAGCTAGGTTTGAGAGGAGAAGAGAGAGAGAAATGGAAAAGAGAGAATAAGGAAGTTAGGGTTCCTCTTCTCTACGATGGCTATATTAACTTGGCTAATACAATAATTGGGCCCAAGGCCCATACAAGAGAAAACAAAATAAAAACGTAAGTGTTGGGCCACTACAACATAAGAGAGGCCCATAACTACATTATACTACAACATAAGAGAGGCCCATAACTACATTATATCACCACTCCCCCTCAAGCTAGTCCGTATATGGCACACATGCCCAGCTTGCTAAGTATGTCAAATAAGCGATAGCTTGGGACTCCCTTAGTTAATATATGTGCAAGTTGGTCACCAATCTTTCACATAGAGAATGCAAATCTCTCTAGAACTGAGTTTTTCTTTGATGAAATGACGATCAATCTCAATATGTTTAGTTTTGTTATGCTGGACTGAGTTGTGTGCAATGCTAATCGTAGCTCTGTTGTCACAGTAAAGACTCATAGGCTTGCCCACTAGAAATACAAGCTCCTATAGTAGAATCTTTACCCATAGCAATTCACATATTCCATGAGCCATGACTCGGAACTCAGCCTCTGCACTAGACCTTGCCAAACCAGCCTGCATCTTGCTTCTCCAAGTGACAAGATTTCCCCCACAATCATGCAATATCTAGATGTAGATCTTGTGTCCAAAACAGATCCCGCCCAATCAACATCGGTGTATGCTTTACTCTTAAGTACTTATGACAGCCAAAGAGGATCCATTTCCCAGGAGAGAATTTCAAGTACCTGAGAATCTTGTAAACTGCCATTTGATGAGAGGTTTTTGGAGCATGCATAAATTGGCTCACCACGCCAACTACAGAGGATATATCAGGGAGAGTGAAAGAGATGTACATAAGACGACCAACAAGCCTCTGATATCTTCATAAATCACCAAGAGGCTCACCACCATCATCTGCTAATATGTGGTTCTGCTCTATTGGTGCATTCAAAGGCTTGCAACCTAACATCCCTGTTTCTTTGAGAAGATCTAAGATGTATTTCCTTCGTGAGATAAAAATCTCTCATTTCCTTGATCTGACAACTTCTATGCTAAGAAAGTACCTTAACTGCCCTAAGTCCTTTATCTCAAACTTTGTAGCCAATTGAGATTTAAACCTCTTAATTTCCTTCGCATCAGACCCTGTCAAAATTATGTTATTCACATAGACTATAAGGACAATTGTCTTACCCTGATAGTGTTTAATAAACAAAGTATGATTGGCTCGCTTTGAGTATACCCTTGTTTCTTCATGGCACCACTGAACCTTTCAGACTAGGCACAAGGGGACTGCTTCAACTTCTTTAATTTACAAACTTTCCCTTATGTTGTGGAAAAGCTAAAACAAGAGGAATAATCATATAAACTTCCTCCACTAAGTCTCCATGAAGGAAGGTGTTCTTCACATCAAATTGATGAAGATGCTAGTCTTGGTTAGCAACAACAGAGAGAATCACGCAGATATAATTCATTTTAGCCACTAGAGCAAAGGTCTCATGGTAGTCAATGTCATGAGTTTGGGTGAAACCCTTCGCAACCAGTCTAACCTTGTCTATTTCCACAGATCCATCCGACTTGAATTTCACTGTGAAAACTCACTTGCATCCACCTGGCTTCTTTCACCTTGGAAGATCAATATTTCTCATGTGTCACTTTTCTCAAGAGCCCCTATTTCTTCACACATCGCATCCTTCCACTTAGGATGAACAAGTTCTTCAGAAACACTACAAGGCAAATACACTGAAGACAAGTAAGAGAACAAAGAACGATAGGAAGGAGATAATGAGTTAACAAAATTGGAGATAGGGTATTGAGTGCAAGATCTAACTCCCTTCCTAATGGCAATCGGGAGATCAAAATCATCAACAAGTGAGAGATCGGAATCATTACCTAAGTTTGAAGGATTCAGATCTAAGAGAGAATCTTGGCAGGGAGCGTGAGACATAGGTCGTGGTCGCTTGGAGTAAACCTGTAATTTTTTCCCTTACGTATGTCCAATATCAATCACAGGAGAGTCATGGATTCCTAAATATAAAGAGGTATAAGAGAAGACAACGCTTCAACATCAACATTCTCCGCTTGAAGAAGGGAGGAAGAAAGTAAGAAACATCCTCAAAGAAAGAGACATTTATAGATAGAAACTTCCTCTTGGAAGGAGGGTAGTAGCCTTATAACCCTTCTGAGTGGGGGAATATCCAAGGAAGACACTTGACAACATGAGGGTCAAGTTTGGTGCGGTTAGGTTTGGGCACATGCACGAAGCAGACAAAACCAAATACTTTTGGTAATATAGGAAAACGGGGCGATGTAGGTGAAAGGGCATCCAATGGAGCTTTGAAGCCCAAGATTCATGAGACGATTCTATTTATAAGAAAGACAATAGAAAGTAAAGCTTTTAACCAAAGGTATGTGAGGACATGCATGACAAGAAGGGATCTGGTGTTGTCAAGAAGATGTATATTCTTGCGTTCAGCCACGTCATTCTACTGTGGAGTATGAACACAAGTGGTTTGGTGAACAATACCATGGTTAGTAAAATAGGTGCACAAGTCCCATTAAGATATTCCCCACCATTATCAAATCGAAGTATCTTAAGCTTACATCAAACTGAGTACAAACCATTTTATGAAAAACTTTAAAAGAAGCATATACATCAGATTTTAACTTAAGAAGATACATCCAAATGGCACGAGAAAAATCATCCACAAAAGTCACAATTATTTATAACCAAACACAGAAGGAGTGGGTGTGGGACCCCAAACATCAGAATGAACAAGTCCAAAAGGTGAATTGCATTTAGATATGCTAGGAGAGTAGGAAACCTTATAATGTTTAGACAATTCACAAGTTTCACATTTAAAAGAAGTTGCAGATTAAGAAAGAGACAACCAAGGAAACATCCTCTTGAGAAGCAAAAAAGATGGATGACCTAAATGAAAGTACCATCGCATTAAATGGTCAAAATTACTCCTATGCCCTAAAGAGGACTAATAAGCATGCATCCTAGAAGAGGAATCCAACTAATAGAGACCATCCTTCTCACGACCACTGCCAATCATCTGTCTCATCATCAGATCCTGAACAACACAATGGGAAAGAAAAAAGGTGCAACGAAACCAGCGCAATCTTCTGTGGTTCGACACCCCATCTTAGTCACTATTCTACGGAATTCGTGCTATTAAGAGGTTTAATAAATTGACAATCAATTTTTGACGCCGTTACCAGGGATTGTTAGAACGGTTTAGTTGCTTAGTTTTAGAGATTAAGTCTAAGTCAATCATATTCAAAAATTACAAAAATATTTTCCTTTTTATTGAACTTTTGTACATTTGTTTTGCTTGGATTGAAATACTGTCGGGCTTAACGATAACAAGGGAGTGATTGTCCAACAAGGCGAAAGCTTGCTCAAATCCCGCACAACGGGAGAACATTGTAAGTATTTACTTACCTCAAGTGGATAATTATCTTCTTATTGCAAATTGGTGTCGGTCAAACATAGAGTATTTCCTTAAGGTGTATGCATGGCAGCACAGTAGGTCTTGTAATCCTAAACTATTTCCCATTAATTCAAAGTTAGAGCATATTGCTAGGTTCTTTAAGGCTTTGGCCCAATTTTATTCAAATCCAGAAGCTATTCCTTCCTCTGCAATGGTAGAAGAACAAGACCCAAAAAATCCTTGAAGGAATACTTTATTTCTTCTATATATTCCTCTCCCTCATGCATCCGGCTGTTGAACACTACAGCAGCCCACTATGAAATTAAGTCCAACATAATTCAAATGGTACCATCCTATTACAAACTTAATTACGAAGATCCTTACAAGTATCTAGATGAATTCCATGAAATCTGCACAACCTTTAGGTTGCAGAATTTCACAAATGATGCTCTAAGGTTGCGCCTCTTCCCATTCTCCCTTAAAAACAAAGCCAAATATTGGCTTAATTCTTTTAAAGGCCAACACTATCCACTCATGGGCTCAACTGCAGCAGAAAATTCTGAAGAAATTCTTTCCCAAAGGCAAAACCAATCAAATTAGGCGAACCATCACGAGTTTTTCCCAAATTGATGGTGAGCAATTTCATGAGACTTGAGAGAGATTCAAGGATCTTCTCCGTAAATGCCCCCACCACCAATTTCCTAAATGACACCTTGTCCAATCTTTTTATGATGGGTTGCCACAATACAACCGTCAAACAGTTGATGTCTCTTGCGGGAGGACATTTATGATGAAAAGCACGACCCATGCATGGAAACTCTTTGAAAATCTACACGAAAACTCTTAACACCGTACCTCTACAAGTCGTTCTGAGAAACAACCTTCCACCCAAATCCCAAAAGAAGCATCTATGAAGTGTGCACTTTTAGTGATGTCTCATATAATGTGGATGAGTTGTCTCACAAATTTCACTAACTCATGGCTGTAGGGCCATCTTCTTACACACCTCCTCATCTTCCTAATCCTAGCGAGGTGTGTTCTTTATGTTCCAGCCTTGCACATCATGTGCATGAGTGTCCTCCAGTAGCCCAATTCCCGGACTTTGTCCAAGAGCATGCCACTGTTGCCTACACCCGCCCGGTTAATGATCTATATTCTACTACGTATAACTCAGGGTAGAGAAACCATCCGAACTTTTCATGGCAGCCACAAGCTCAAGGGAATTCCTTCCCCTAACCTCAAGGGTCGAACAACTGGCCTTTTCAAAATCAGCCCAACTACCATCCTCCCCAACAACAGCAATTCCAACACTCTATTCCTCAACGGAACTCATCTTTAGAGGAGAAATTGTTGATTGCTCTCAAAGATTTAGAGGCCAACACCCAACTAATGCACTCTCATTCTCAATCTATCCAGAGGCTTGAGTCCCTAAATGGGACAACTAGCTAATATCATATACAAAAGAGAGGAAGGGAAGCTCCCAACCAGTGAGCAATCCTAGGGGTGTACACATGGTTGACGATGGTCAAAACAATGAAACTCATCATGATCCGTGAGCACGTGCTTGCCATCACCACCCTACAAAGTGGGAAGGTAGTTGACAATAAGGTCAGGGAAAAGAAGAGTGAAGAAGAGCCCATGAGGGGCCCAACAAAATCCAAGGGAGAGAGAGGGAATATCTCTGAGGAACAAGGTCCTTCCCCATCTGTATCGGATTCTACTCCTATGGCATCCTATATCTCTAAAGCTCCTTTTCCTCAATGCTTAACTGATCCTCTCCTTTTGGCAAAAGGGGAGCCAAAGTTGATGATATGATGGAGGTCTTTAAACAAGTTAAAATCAATCTCTCGCTTATAGATGTCATTAAAAAAATCCCGGCTTACGCCAAGTTCCTGAAAGACCTATGCACTTAAGAGCGTAAATCTTGGAGACTCGAACTCATGTGTCTAAGAAGGTCCTTCTCATTGAGCAAGTAAGCTCCATTATCCAACATAACACTCATCCTAAATTCAAGGATTTTGGTGCTCCTTCCATCTCATGTGTTATTGGAGATCACTCCATCGATCGAGCACTTCTCGATTTAGGAGCTAGTGTTAATTTACTGCCCTTCTCGATGTATGAACAACTAGGCTTAGGGGAGCTTTACCCCACATCCGTCGCATTACAATTGGCGGATAAATCTATGAAAAAGCCTCATGGGGTAATTGAATATGTTCTCATCAAAGTCGATAAGTTCTACTTTCCTGTTGACTTTCTCTTCCTTGAAAAGGAACCTGTGCACAATCTAAAAAACCAAATTTCGGTCATCCTCGATCGTCCCTTCTTGACCACTGCCAATGCATGTATAAACTGTAGGACCGGGGTGATGGATGTCATTTGGTAACATAAAAGTTCAACTAAACATCTTCAATACCTCCGAACAACAACCGAAAGGAGAGGAGTGCTTCCTGGTTGATGTGACTAATGAAACAGTTGAGGAGACCCCTCCTTATGCTTTAATAGATAATCTTGTAGAGGCATCACTTGCTTATCTCAGACCCTTGGACCCCAACATAGAAAAGGCTAAAGAAGAAAAAAAAATTTTGCTTAATTCCACTACTCTGAAAGGCATTCTATTAGAGAAGCATAAAAAGAGAGCCAAATGCACATGCTTATTCAGCCCTTTTGCCTATAAGCACAGGCCATGTAGGTTATATCATACACCTGCAACCTTTCAAAGGCATATGAAATCCATCTTCTCCGACCCAAGATGGGTGCGTGCTCAAGGCCAATGCCCAGCATCTCAAGCCCTATGTTGAAGGCATTAGGACTGGGGAGCTGATCGAGTCCATCGAGATTTAGACGGATGAATTGAATGTGTCTGGCTGAAGACGATAAACTTAGCGCTTTTTGTGAGGCAACCCAAGTTTTTGTAGTTTTGTTTTAGGTTCTTTCATTGGAGGAGTATTTTTAACCCATGTTATGCTCAGATGATGTCTTGTACTTCATTTATATTTATTGACTTTTCTAGCACCTATTCTTTTTGTGGGTGTTCTTTTTATGTACGAACTGCCTGCTAGGTATGGTTTGGATGAAGTTTGTGGTAGGTTTGTTATTGATGAGATTTTCTTTTCACCCCCCTTCACCATTTTTCACTTTTGGATTACCCCTTACTCAACAGGTATTATTGTTCGGACCCTTATTTGTGCTGTAGTTCTTTTCTTACATTGGGGACAATGTAATCTTCAAGTTTGTAGTTGGGCAATAATTTGCATCATTTTTGGTGATTATGCAACATGCAATAGGGTAAAAATGCAAAAGACTTAAAATTTTGAGGCTGAACTATTTTGAATTCGAAAAATTGTGATACATATTGGGTAATCTAATACTTATTGTTAGGCTTAAATTTGAGAACACACGATCACAAATATACACAATTCTTAACCCTTGATTGAATATCTCATGCTGAAAATATGTGGAAGTCATTAGTATACTTTGAAAATCTGCACGAGCACTCTACCATGTTGTCTAGTGGGGTTTGAAACTGTACTTATCAATTAGTGCTTTTGTTACCTCATAAGGAATTGGGTGATCTAGAGATTGAACACCACCCTTGGCTTAACTGAAAAAAAAATTATGACAAAAATGGGTTACCTGACCAGGTTTTGCACTTTGTAAGCGGGCCTCTTCCCCTCACTAAGCAGAGAGTGTTCGCGTCAAACCCTCTGAGCTTTGGAAATGATAAAATAGCCTAAGAAAAAAATCTTTATTATTTGATTACTTGTTCGCCGAACCAAATTTCCTACCCAGTAACCGGGTCTCTTGCCTCACTAAGCAAAGAGTGTTCGCGTCAAATAGTGGGGGTTTTGGAACGGATTTCTATCCTAGTGTGACTTGTCTGAGTTTGGAACCTATTTGACTCGAGTTAATAAGCCCTTAGGGGTGTCTAGACACCTGGTTCCCTAAAGCCTTCTGGTTTGGGAGTCACTGGACTAACACTCGTTACACGGGTTGTCTAGAACGCTTAATGGACTTAGACTCTGCACAGTCCACACACACATATATATACACAAAAAAAAGAGAAAAGATGAAAAATTGTCAAGTGAATGCCTTGGGTTGATTGTTTGAATTGATCGAAAGTTTGATGACAAGTGGGTAGACATAATAACTGTTGAGAGGCTAGGTTGAGATCGCATATTCAATTGATAGTTCACACTACACATCAAAGAAAACTGATGACCAATCTTTAATAAGCTGAAATGTTCAAAATTGGGCGAGATTGTGTGAAATTGAGAATGTGGAGGGTCGAAAATTTAAATTTGTCAATAATTTGTGGATTATGTTGTATGTATTGTGATTTTAAGGATTTAGAACATGTATCGGTTACTATTTTGAAAATTGCATGTCCTACTTGAGCATATTTGCAGGATGACAGGGTAGTACTGATGTTTGTGGGTATCATCTCTGGTAAACTCTCAAGAGACTTCACTCGTCCACTAGGGCTACCTAGGGGTTTAAAAGGCTTGTTGCATATGCCAAATGCAACCGGGGATCCCACGAAATGGGATGTAGTTAGTTTTTATTTTTATTTTGCATTGCCCGAGGACTAGCAATGTGTAAGTTTGGGGTTGTGGTCGGTTCTAATTGTTACACATTTATACACCTCAAACTACACTTGTTAATTCCTTAGAGTCTATTTAGGAACTGTTTTACGGTACTTAGTTTTTTTTGTCCATTTCAGGTTCATGTGAGGAAAAAAAGAAAAAACTTGGGATTTATTAGCTTCAAAGACTTTAAAGAACCTCAGCCATGAGAAGAACAAAAGATAGAAAGAAGAAAGATCAAACCAGCAAAAAATTCAAGCTGTGATCGATTGCAGGTCTAAGGACGATCGATCGCAGCTCAAAACAGAGACCAGAAAAGCCAGAAAAAGATCAATACAAAAAATTCAAGATGCGATTGATCGGAGCACAACTAGCGATTGATCGTAGGAAAAACAGTAGTTGTGCACAGAAATCGAGGTACCTGCGATCGATCACATATCGGCGTTTCAATCTCGGGATGCACGCACAAAAGTTGTTTTTTTGAGTGGTAAATAAGCAATATCATAAATAGGGAAGATCAAGAGATCAAGTACAAGAGGACCACAGAAGAAAAATAGCAGAGTTTACAAGCACATAAACTCAAAAGCAACGAAACAAGCATGCCTAGCATGCCTTCCAGGCCCACCACCACCAGAAAATCAACAATCAATACAATATCACCGGATTTACTCCCCATCAATTCGGAGCCTTGCCCACTCTAATATAACCGCCCTGATGCGCTCACAAATGCGAGAGGGGGGCGAAGAAATGTTCTAAAAAACTCTTAAGGTTCCTTTCTTTCCATATCATCCATGATACTGCGCCAAGGAAAATCTCCTATAGGACCTCACGCGTCCCCACCACTTACCAGAGACCAACTAGATAAGAAGTTGTAAAAGGAAGAGGAAAAAACTCAGTCCACCCTTATGCAGAAGAGGAAAAAGCCCTATAAACCAAACACAGCAGGACAGTGTAAGAGCAAGTGGTCCACGGACTCTTCCGCTTGGAGGCACAAATAACACCGGTTTACCAACCTCCACCCTCTATGTTGCAAATGATCACACGTGAGGATCTTATTCAATGATGCATTCCAAAGAAAAAAAAGAAACCTTAGAAGGGATCCCTGGAGTCCATACAATCTGAGGAGGAAACGGACCCGAGGGAATAGGACCAAGAGAGTGATCTTACTGAGAATCGACCAAGGTTTCTTCCAGACCAAACCCGTCTATCCTTGACATTCAGACATGGCGTAAATTGGCTTAGGTGAGCTAACAGGCACGCTAACTCATCAATTTCCCAATCATTTAACCCACGCCGTAGCTTCGGGCCCCACACCACCCCCTCTCCTTGACGCTCGAAATAATCCCCTACAAGAGCCCCCTGTTTGTAGCTAATGAGAATATGTGCCCAAACTCATCCTGGAGCCTGTGCGCGCCACACCACACATCTTTTCAAAATCTCACCTCTAATCCGTTACCCACTAGAAACCAAAACTTAGGCACAACCAAATTGGCATTTGCGATAACACCCTTCTAAAACCCCATGCCATGCGGACCTCTAACTTCGCTCGGGACCCAACACGAAGACTCCATATTTCGCCACAAGCTATCCCTCTCCGCCCCAAATCTCCAAATTCATTTCCCTAAGAAAGCCTTATTGACATTGGCCAAGGACTTGAGATTCAATCCCCTGGCCTCTTTTGCCCGACAACATTGTTTCCAATCCACCAGGTGATACTTGAAAGTATCCACCTTCTCGTGCCAGAGAAATTCTTTTTGCAATCTCTCCAGGAACGCGGCCACATGGCCACAGACTTAGGAATGGTTAGGATGGACATGTAGAATGTTGGGAGACTACTAAGGGTGCTATGAATGAGGGTCAACTTTCCTCCCTTGGATAGAAAATGTGACTTCCACCCTGCTAACCGATTCACAACCCTCTCTAGCACTGGCGCCCAAACCGCCTAAGCTTTGAAACCGGATCCTAAGTAAACAGATGGAAGGGAGCCCGCTTTGCATCCCAAACAAGCGGCAAGCTGGTCTATGTCAGGGACCCCGCCTACACGGAAGTTGGGAATTGGTCTCCTATTTGGAGGTTTCTAAAACCCTAATTAACAACCAGGGGTAGCTTTATAAAAAAGAAATCAAAAGGCCTTGAAAAAGGTTCTGAATTTTAGAAAACTAAAGAAAGAAGACTCTAGAGATCTGTGAAGGTTTGAAGAGGACGTGTCATTCGTGGTCTTCGTCGACGATGGTGTTCTCCTCCCTCGCCATGAACTAATTCTTCTTTCTAGGGTTTAGTGAAACTCTAGCAATGTAATTGTATCTCTGACGTATTTTATTTAGGTTTTTCTGATTGTAAACAATGATTGCATAATGATAAGGTTGTTCAACAACTAAGTTTTATTGATTTTATTTGATTTCAATTGATTTTTATCATTTTTTTTAGTTTTTATAATATTGAAATTAAAAGCTTAATGTGGATTTTATGCAATGGTATTCATTGTTCAAGAGATTGAATACTGGGATGTTCTACGCTTAGGGAAGACGGATGATTCCACAACCCTAGTTTAGTGTGAATCATTCGTACTAACCACAGATAGGGCATACCTACGATTTGATCACGTGCATCATTCTTGATATGTTGAGTTGGGACTTGTAGTCACACTCACTCTAATTGTTTGCATTATGAATGACCTGTATCAATGCAATAGGTTCAGTTATGAGGTTAGTGATGGATTCAAATACTCTAAATCTTCTCAATTAATTATCATTAAAAAATTTTAGTTGATTCCATTAATTAGAAATCATTAGGTTAAATTTTGTTTTCGATTGAATAAATCAATACAAATTTTGTTCATCATTGACTTGGATATAAATCTTGAGAAAAAGGCAATGAAACCAGCGCAATCTTCTTTGGTTTGACACCCCATACTAGTCACGGAATTCGTGCTATTACGAGGTTTACTAAATTGACGATCAAGGATTCTAGAAGAGAACTGACTACTTTTCTAGCTTTGCTGTCTCTAGAGTTTTTGGATTTGCTATCTCTGGAAGAAGGTTTGACTGCTTCTATCTCGAGAATGTTTGACTTGTGTTGATCTTCACTTATGTGCTTCACTTGTCTCACTTGACTTCACATAATGTTTTTATTTTGACTACTCTTTTTATAGAATTAAGAGCAGTAAAGTCCACCTTGAACATACCTCCTAAGAGACTTCTCAGGACTTGGATCCTTGACAAATCAAATAAGGCTTATGGGTCCCATTTGATGGGTGTATGATCCATTTTAGTCTTGGATTTGGATAATTGGATTTGGGTTTATGGGCTTTGTTCTTCGTGTCCAAACCGGGCTGTTGGAGGCTCATTTCCTGCCATTGGGCCCAATTTGAATGTATAAGGCATTTTTCATGGTTTTAGGAGCCTTTTTGAAAATTTCAAGGTGTGTAGGGACCTCTATACAACTCTACAAGTGTGTAGGGATCTTTTGTAAAATAGAAAATTTTTCGGGTTCTATATATTACTCCATGACCATGGTTTGAGACCACTAATTAAATGCCACTCTAACTCTTAAGTTTCAAACATGCGTGACAACTTAATGTTATTATTTTATCTCACTTTTTCTAATCTACATGGTTAGTTTTTTTGTTATATAATAAGTTTTAGGTGCATATTTATGCTTAATTTATTTTTTTTATAAAGTTTCATCTTTGATTTACAATATTTCCCTAACGTTTCCTATCGTTCCTTAAGTTCTACAATGTTTCTCCAAACTTCATAGAGATGTTTCTGCTTCCTTAGTGACAGAAGTTCACACCAGCACTAAAGTTAATGCATATAATTTTAATATATTTCTTAATCATTGCCGAGATTTAGGCGATAAATAACTGAAAAAAATTAAGATTTGAATATCTCCCGAGAAAAACTTCAGCAGATAAAAACCTAAGAACGAGATTTGTAACACTGATTTGTAGCTTAGGGTTTGGAGGAGAAAGGAAGGAATAAGAGAGAGAGAGAGAGAGAGA
Source organism: Tetracentron sinense (assembly GCA_015143295.1). NCBI lineage: Eukaryota > Viridiplantae > Streptophyta > Magnoliopsida > Trochodendrales > Trochodendraceae > Tetracentron > Tetracentron sinense. The sequence goes on along the minus strand of CM026569.1, from coordinate 31,575,826 downwards.
AGGGAGATGAGGAAAAAAGAAAGTAAGAGACTTAATTAGTTCTCTCCTCCCTACTATCTAGCCCTTAACCAATTAAAGGCCCAAACTACACCTACAACACTAGTAACATACAATACTTACTACAAACCTCCTCAAGCTGGAGCATATATATCGCATATGCCAGCTTGCCCAGAAAATATTTAAAGGGAGAACCATGAATACCTTTGATTAGGACATCGACGAGCTGGTCACTAGCCTTCACATGCGGGATGCAAACTTGTCCAAAACTGATCTTTTTCTTTTATAAAGTGTGTCTACCTCAATATGTTAGTTCTATCATGCTGAATTGGGTTATAAGCAATATTGATGGTAGCTTTGTTGTCACAGTATGGACTCATTTTCTCTTGCATAAGGGAACCCTAGTTCCTTTAAAAGCACCTTTAACCACAGGAATTTACATATACCATGGGCCATAGCCCTGAACTCAGCTTCTGCACTTGACCTTGCATCCACTGCTTGTTTCTTGCTCCTCCAAGTCAGAAGAATTCTGCTTACAAATACACAATAACTAGAGGTAGATCTTTTGTCTAACATTGATCCTGCTCAATCTGCATTTGTGTATGCCCCTACCCTCAAGTGCCCATGAAAAATACATAGAAGACCTTTCCCAAGATATGACTTCAAGTATCTAAGGGTCTTGTATATAACCTCCATGTGGGTAGTTTTTGGGATATGCATGAACTGACTTACAATTCTGCATACATAATATTCAGGACATGTGTAGTAGATTAGTAAGTTTGATAGTTAGGGTTTGAGAGAAGGAGAGAAAGAGGAGAATAGAAAAGAAGAGAATGAGTTATCTAGGGATTCCTCATCTCTATGGTATTTATATCACTTAGGGAATATAATAAAGGATGGGCCAAAGGCCCATATAAGGGAAGACATAAAATAAGAGCTATAGAGGGTTATAGGGCCCATTATAATATACAACACTCCCCCTCAAACTGGTGCGTATATGTCACACAAGCCCAGCTTGCTAAGAATATCAAGTAAGCGATAACTAGGAACCCCTTTGGTGAGAACATCTACAAGTTGGTCACCGGTCTTCACATAGGGAATGCTGGGAATGCAGATTTCTCCTAAGTTGAGTTTTTCTTTGATGTGTCGATTAACCTCAATATAATTGGTCTTGTCATGCTGGATAGGGTTGTGGGCAATGCTAATTTCAGCCTTGTTATCACAAGAGAGATTCATAAGCTTTTTGACTGGAAACCCAAGTTCCCTCAAGAGAATTCTCACCTATAATAATTCACATATCCCATGAGCCATGACTCTGAACCTAACCTCTGCACTAGACCTTGCAACAACTGCCTGATTCTTACTTGTCCAAGTGACAAGGTTTCCCCCAACAATCATATAGTAACCAGATGTGGATCTTCTGTCATAAATGGGTCCTGCTCAATCTGCATCTGTGTAGGCTTCTACTCTTACGTGCCCATGACAACCAAAGAGAATCCATTTCCCAAGAGATGATTTCAAGTACTTGAGAATCTTGTAAACTGCTTCTTGATGAGAGGTTTTTGGAGCGTGCATAAACTGGCTCACAATGCTCACTGCATAAGCTATATCAAGGCGAGTGAGGAAGAGATAAATCAGACGACCAACCAACCTCTGATATCTTCCTGCATCACTGAGAGGTTCTCCACCATCTTCTGCTAGCTTGTGATTCTGCTATATTGGCACATTCAAAGACTTACATCCTAACATCTCTGTTTCTCTGAGAAAGTCTAGGATGTACTTCCTTTGTGAGATGAAATTCTCTCATTTCCTTGATCTAACAACTTCTATGCCAAGGAAGTACCTTAACTGTCCTAAGTCCTTTATCTCAAATTTCGTAGCTAGTTGAGATTTTAACCTCTTAGTTTCTTTTCATCAGATCCTATCAATACTATGTTATCCACATAAACTATAACGACGGTGGTTTTTTCTTAAAAAGAGTATTATCAGCTTGACTTTGAGTGTATCCTTGTTTACTTATGACTCCACAGAACCTCTCAAACTAGGAACAAGAAGATTGTTTTAACCCATATAGGGTCTTCTTTAGTTTACAAACATTCCCTTGTACTGTGGGAAAGCTAAAACCAGGAGGGACAGTGATGTAGACATTTTCTCCCAAGTCTCCATGAAGGAAGACATTCTTCACATCCAATTGATGAAGGGGCTAGTTTTGATTAGCAGCAAGTGAGAGAATCACATGGAAGAAGTTCATTTTTGCCAGGGGAGAGAAGGTCTCATGATAATCAATTCCATGGATTTGAGTTTCACTGTGAAAACCCACTTGCATCCAATCGACTTCATACCCCTTGTAAGATCCACAAGCTCCCATGTGTCATTTTTCTTAAAGGCTCCCATTTCTTCACACATTGCATTCTTCCACTTAGGATTAGCAAAATCTTCAAATACACTACAAGGCAAAGGTATCGACGACAAAGAAGAGGCAAAGGCACAATATGAAGCAAATAAGGAGTTATATGAAATAAAGTTTGAGATAGAGTGTTGAGTGCAAGATCTAACATCCTTTCTAATGGCAATAGGAAGATCAAAACCATTAACAGGTGAGGAGTCAGAGACAAGTTTGGGCACATGCACAAAGCAAACAGACCCAAACACTTTGGGTGATAGAATAAAATGAGGAGATGTAGGTGAAAGGATGTCAGTGGGGCTTTGAAGTCCAAGATCCGTGAGGGCATTCGGTTCATAAGAAAGGTAGCGGAAAGTAAGGCTTTAGACCAAAAATAGGTAGGAACATGCATGGCAAGGAGAAGGGATTTGGTGATGTAAAAAAGATGTCGATTCTTGTGTTCAGCCAAGCCATTCTGCTACCTACTGGGGAGTGTGAACACGAATGGTTTGGTGAACAATGCCATGGTCTACAAAGTAGGTGCACAAGTTCCCACTCAGATATCGCCCACCATTGTCAGATCGAAGAATTTTAAGCTTAGCATCAAATTGAGTGCATACCATCCTGTGGAATAATGCTCCCAATCTGTGTGATTTAGTCATAAGTGAATTTGATTGCTGGTTTCTTCGAAATGCTTATTGAATGAGTTGAAAACAACTTTGATGATGAAAACAATTATAGGTCGAGATCAAAAAAACTTTGAGAAGCAACAGGAGCCATCTCTCCTGAAACTTGATCTACCCAACTAACCGTTTCTCCATTTTTGGGTTTACATTTTCTATTTTGTTTCCATTTTATGGTTTTGACCACTGTTTCTGGATATTGATTCTACACTTGAAGGTTCTTGTGGGGAAGATGGAGGGGGTAAGAAAATAGATGGGGGTGGAGAAGAAGGGATGTGGAACAAATAAGAATACACGAGAAGGATGGGAAGAAAGGGGTGGAGAGAAATGAGAGAGAACCCTAACACCTCCTCCCCCCCCTTTTGTCGCACATATTTAATGATTGCACGTAACCAATGCATGCATCAAATCATGCAAAAAAAAAAAAACTTTTAAATATTTAAAAAAAATCTTCAAGCTGTGTTAGAAAGGGGGAAAAAGGAAGAAGTGGAGATGAAAAAAATATTAGTGCTTTTTAAGAAAATAATTTTCATTTTGAATTAACCAAACAAATTTCAGGCGTGGAAAAGTGCTTCGCTGTAACGAATCCAAATGAGCCACCAAAATGAAGGACAAATAACCGAAACGATAGGATGGCAACAACGGCAATGCACCACATAACCACCTATCACATTATTAAACCCAGCCTCTTCATTTTTACAGCTTTGCAAAAAGCAAGTTCACACATTTCTCATATGATTCAGAGTAAAGCTATCATGTCACAGTGAACATCCTAACCTGTAACACAGCTCCCTGACTGTTAACGTTGTTAGATGGAGTATTCTTCTGATACATGCCTGCAAAGATAAAGTTTTAATTCCAACATAATGACTTTAAGAAACCAGCTATATTAGAAATCCAGAGAAATACTCATGCTTAAAAAGAAGTGATAGATCACTACCAGATGCATCAGCAAAATTCTGCGCACCGTCCCCACCAGTGAGCACATCTACCAGATGCATTGGAAGGGCAGATGTAATATACCTCTGGTCTCCAGGTATTCGTAAACCTGCATATGTATACACCAGTTCCATGTAACTTCAAGAATCAATAGACATGCCCAACTAAGCATTTCTGTGGGAATGGTTCACATCATGTTACAAGGACTAGTGAACATGTGCCTTCAATTGGATTTAAATTACCTGCAGAACTTAGCCACTACTGGTAAAAAAAATGATCTATGCTACAGACTATTGTGAGCCCGAGAAGGGCTATGCAAGCAGTTGATTTAGGTCAGCAGTTACAAGTACTTGAGGGAAGGAAAGATTTGGAAGAAAGAAAGATCGAAAAAAATGAAAGTAGATCAGATAATGATTCAGTTATGGTACTCTAGGGCCGGTTGTATACAAACCTTTCTGAAGGATTTTGACTACCATTCCAAATAGGAATGTTTTCCTAATCCAGAGCTCAAAATCATTAAGATTTGGAGTTGCCACCTATTCTCATTATGGGGGAGCATAGGAACCCTAAACTAATCCAATGGTAAGGCAAGATGGTCAAATTTAGAGAGTCTAAGTAAGAGATTTGTTTGTGCTAAGGGAATGTATTAGGCATCCTTACCCGCTAAAAGTTGTAATCTACTCCCTAAATATATTAGACTAAGTTTGAAATCATTAAATTCCTAATTAAATGACATGCTATTATTAGTTCAAACTCAAAATAGAATCATGCTATTCAAGATATCATACCAAACCAAAAGTGGAAACATGCTAAGCAATTCATACGCATTCATTCACATCACTCAAAATAGAAACATCCTAACAATCATGAGAAATTACTAAAATCAGAAACAAAAAATCCAAAATAAGCAGCAAACTGAAAATAGTAATAAAAAGAAGAAAATAAAGCTATCTTATTGTTTCTAGTTTCTACCTAGGGTAGCTGAACTCAATCCGAATTGCCTTCGTATCCACTAAAGTGGAATTAAGCAACACATAATTCGAAAGCACGACTAAATATTTTTGGTTTTTTCATGATTTTATTTTTTTGGATTATTGGATGGTCAAAATAGGTATTTACTTGTATTTCAGTTTCTATAACTACTTTCGGAGGTTATAAATAGGAGAATGTAATCTGTATTTTGGAAGAAGAAAGAATTTAATGTGTTCTTAGAAAACATTGGCGGTTTGCCCCCTTGAAGAGGGCATCAATGGAGGATCCAGGCTGCCTCAAATCAGCCATATCTCCTTTCCCTTTTTCCTTTTATATGTTTATTTTATTTCACTGCTGCCAATGTGAAAATAGGGCATAAAACATGTTAGAGGTAATCCCTCCACCACCAGCTTGCAACAGAGCCTATAACAGTATTTGGCAGTAGAGTATCTACTGCTAACTACAGTTCCTGGCTATTGTGCTTCTAGGTGCACTATAATAGGTTATGTCCTTAAACATGTTTGTGCCATAACTTGTTCTCCCGTACTCCATATCAAGTGAGGTTTTTTGCTATATACTCCAAGTTAGATGAGGAATCTACTGATCAAGTTTGAGATCAAAATTCAATCAGACCAAATCATTGGGCCCAAATTAAGTTTCTGCCTATAACTACAGGTAGCCTAAATCAATCCCGAAAATAAAATCGAAGGCCATGGATGAAATCAAAAAGTAGAAAAACCCTTGGATACAGAATTTCGGAATTCAATTCATCTAGTTAGGAGTCAATCATACAGCATTACAGCATCAACATCAAACACTGTAGGGCACAATCAACAGAGTAGACACACCCAATCAAAAATTTGCCTTGGTAGTAGTGTTCTCTAGCTTAAATCAGGTCCAAAGACTGAATTTGAGGCGTTTCCAATCTGTTGTCTCCCTGGATTAAAATTCAAAGGTCTAACCAAATTAACCTAAGGTTGATTTTAGCATAAGGTCCATAATTTATCCATATGAACACAAGGCACTCCAAATACATTCATTAGTTTGTCCCCAAACTTCACATAAAAAATCCCAGCCTCCGATAAAATAAAAATTCAAGGAGTAGAAGGATAGAACAAAATTAAATAATAAAGTAAGAGATTAGGGTTTAGGGATTCTCACATCGAGCTTGCTTTTCCTATTGTAAATTAGACAAAATTTTATCCACTCCTTTGATAATTAATATTGCCAAAGCTCCTTCGATGAAAGCTAGAAGAGAGGGAGAAAGAGAGAGAGTTCTCTCCTAAAAATCCCAAAAATAGTATAAGAAATCCTCTAGTGTTCCTATAGGTATGCAGAGTTGAAGTCCATAATTTCCTAGGGGGTTTTATATAGGGGTGCAATAGTGTTTGAAATAGAAGTTTACCAAGCAAAATTCTGAAAATAATATAATTTGGAAACTGGTAGATAGCGGTAATCACATCATTACTTCTACTATTTACATTGCAAAACAGTTTTTTCCGTAATGTGTCCATCAACAACATCAAACTGATATTAAAATGTCAGTAGTTATCCTACTGACACATTTGAACTGGTTTCTGAAAATGCTTTGGCAGTTTCTCTTTTAGTTTAGCAACTTATTTTAATGAATATTTGCATGTTTTGAAAAGCTAGATGGCAGTAATTAGATTAACTCCACCATTAATTTTAGACTGAAACCCGAGTTTTCAAAATACAAACCTTAGGATGACATGTGTCAACCCACAGTTAGTCAAAAACAATTTCCCCCTTTTAAAGGCTAATTTAAATATAAAAAAAACCCAATTTTATCAGTATTCTTAATAACAATGGGATTTTGCAAAATGGGCATTTTGGTAACTTTTCAGGGATTCTTGGGGAACTCTGTTGTAGGTCACAGGAAGTCCTGTAGACTCTACATGGGTGCAAAATTGTATGCTTACAACTACCAAGTAGGCAAAACATTTATATTTCTTGAACAGTGGTGTTGCCCCTCATTTCTGCTACTGAGATGGCAGCCCTATCCTTGAAATTCAACTCAGTTTGACCTCCAGCCAAGTCTGTTAACAACTTTGGATTGCTAGGCAAAGAATGGGTGCTTAACCTCAGTCTGACGTCTGTTAAATAAAGTGTAAATGAAACATGAAGCTTTTCATTTTCTTTTTTATGTTGTTTAAAGATGAAATAAATTATCAGGAAAAGAGAAGGGAGAAACAAATACAAACATAAACCACCCCAAACGGGAAGAAAGTGAAAAGGGGGGGGAAATGAAAAAGAAATGCAAAACACCAGCTATGAGTCTAGGAGTTTAATTATAGAAGCTATCAGCTTATAGTACAAGTTCTCTATCACAAAGCATTGTTAGCAAGGGAAGCGGCAAGGTCATTCTCCGACCTTGGCACCCATGAGAACGAGATGTTCAAATAGGATGCCGGAGGACATTCTATATGCTCTCAACTAGCTTACTCATCTCAATAACTATCTGATTTTCTCCACCTGATTAACTGTCCGCAACTGGCACAGAACTTATTAAAGAGGGCGAATCTAAAAGGTCATGGGGTCAATCCATCTAAACAATTTAATTCATGGACCTCTTGAATGGACATAGTCCCCAAATCCAAACCAAATGAATGTTCTTAGCAACCAAGTCTTTCTTTGATTTAGAAAAGTAATTAGAGGCAATCGTAAAAGGACCACAAAAATGTTCATAAATCAGATGATTAAGATCATGCACTGAAGTAAAGGAAAGGAAAGAGGGGTACTCGTCTAAGGGCAAAGGTGAGGTGATTGCACCTATAAGACCATGTTTGCAGTTTGCACATAGACAAGGAGCCAATGATAGGCGCACACTTGGATCAGGGAGAGAGGTGCACACTTCTAGTACTTGCATGAAGTTGTAGCACATTTAGAAAAAGCAATTTTTAGTTTCTTTTCATACTTCTTTATTTTTGTAGGGGCATTGTTGGGCAGTAAGGGTCGGAGAAGGGCAATCACTCATCTAACACACTATTATATATTACATAATAGCTCTTTCACATGCTATGTAAGAGGTTCAGGGAAAATTAAAAGTGCTACTCCCTTCTTCAGGGCATTTCTTTAGTTCATGGTATTTGAATCAACATTTTGGGTGCAAAACAAAATTCTTCAATGCATTTCAAGATTCCATCAATATTGAAGGGAGAGCAAGATGGTGAAGCCAGAAGAGTGTAACAAGAGCTAGTGTGTGTGGCAGGTGACACTGTTGTTGTTGTTGTGACTTCTTCTTGGTGCTTCCGTGCAACTTACTAGAAACTGTTACAATTGGGTTTTAAAACCAAATAACACATTTAGCACATTTTTTTTTAATGACGTCTTAATGTTTGAGATTATTGCTTAGCAATTAAAGGTCTTTAGTTAGACTGTTGCCATATTGATCAGTGAAGATCATTGGACTCCAAAACATCTTCCTTACGAGCCTTAAAGGGCCATCTATTCATTGATGGGATATCACACATAAATAAGGCATGCATCTCATCATCTTGAATAGAGTGAACACTCAATAGAAAACCCTATTTTTGTCTCCTCATATTTTGGTATGCTATGATACATAAAGATTTTCTTTCTCAGATTATTCTTTTATAAGTTTACCTTGATACAATCACTGTTGGGTTCAAAGATTCGAAGGAGTGTATCAGCTTATGATCACGCTAGAGAAGTTAGGGTTAGGGTTGTTGAATCCTAGGGGTGATCGCCGACATCCCATGGCATCTTATCCCATGGCATCTTATAATATGAGAATTGTATTGCAAAACTATAGCGTTATTGATGATTGTTACTAGGTGGAAAATAGCCTAGATGGATTGTGGATTTTGTTGGGCTTTATAGCCCACTCCTCTCATTTTGTGTCTTCAGATTCTGAAGCAGTTGCCAATTGGTAAGGAGCTACGCTTGATAGAGTTTGGAAAGAGTACCGGCACAGTTATGGCGCCAAAAGTAAAGGCTATTGTAGCCAGTGAGGTAATGCATTTGCTTATGATGGATTATTGTGATGACCAGTTGTTATTGCTTATGTAAACTCATAAGAAAAGTTCAAAATTTCCGCATTTTCGCAGGTAAAATCTTCCGCATGCGTGGTTATGACAAATAGGCATGCGTCTCGGAACTTGATTCCTTAGGCGCGGGTTCGAGGCGTCACAATAACCACCAGAGGCTAAAGGCCAAGGTTCAGAGATGATTAAGGCCTCGAGGGTGTTCTCTTTCTTGACCACAACTAGCCCTTTGTTGTCGGCGATCGGGACCACAGAGGATTGTTCGTCGCTAGGGAGAATTTGATTAACCTCTGTAGTCCTCCTCACCCAACAATCCTCTGCCTGAAAGAATAAACAGACTAAGGACTTGGATAAAAAATCAGAATGATCTAGCCTGGCTTGACCAAGGAAGACATGAGCTGAGGAGGAGGCCTGCAATTTAGGGAAGGATTGCCTCGACGATATGGAGTTGGGAGCCAAGATCTGATGCTGAGAGTAGTTGGCCAGGGGCACTAACACCTTGAAGAAAAGCATCACCCTTTCCAAAATAGACCAACCACTCTGGTTGACTCCTTGAAATGATAGCCATCGGCGGCGCCCGTCGGAAAGGGGGAAAACAGAGAGCCTAATGAAAGCCCCATGCCCATTTGCAAGCCTCTCGGCCAACAAAGAAGACTGATCACAAATAAGTTTTTTGACTTCGTAACTATGGGATTCTTGAGAATGCAGAGTGTCCAAAATAAACTTAAAGAACCACCAAAACCCCTTCTCCTCCAGGTGGACTGCCACTGAAAACCTTCTGCCTCTTTCGATAAATTTGAACACCGACCCAGAATTGCTGAATATATGCACGAATTCGAAAGACTTCGATTCAATGACAAAGAGTTTCCTCGAACGATCCATCTTCACTTCATAAGCATCTTCGTTCAATGAAACTCTTACATTACTTGTAAAAAAAAATATACGATTATCATGTAAGTTTTGCTTCTTGTTTCACATTTATCTATTAAAGTTACTCAATTTCACATCTAGCATACATTTAATTTACTAAGCTGCATCAACAGATTATGAAAGCATACCGAAATACTCTTACAATAGCCATTTAAGCGCATTTTATTGAACTTCAACAAGAAAAGAAAAGCTTATACCTAGAACTTTTTTGCTGCATATTAAGGGCATTATAATGTTGCTCAACAAATGATTTACATGGTTCTGAATTTAATTGTTTATTCTATCATTTTCATATTGGTAGAATTGACTTCAAAAAAAACCAGTGGTGTCGCTGGACTGGAGATTGCATATTACATATTGGGTTTTGCTAGATATTTGGTTGGATATTTTATTAAAGCCAACTACATATCACTTGCACAAATTTGGTTCAGTCTTTGCTGGACTTGTTAATATAGTTGCATTCAGGTTAAACGGATTATTCATATTCCTTCTAATTAAGTTGCCTTAATTTTATATACAAAAACTGATTCGAACATCCAGCATCACAAGGATTTTCAGATTTATTAGAGGAGGAGGAAGAAGAAGAAGACCCACATGTCACTTTGGGTTGAAAATTTGGGGGCATTCAAGACCTCATATGCACATATGGTTCATTAGAAAGACCCCACATTGGGAAGGTGTGCAGATGAGCTGATTTAGCCTGGTTTATATTAGTTAGGAAAAGAATAAAAGCCCAAAGGGCTGGATATTTTTATTAGTTTGAATATTTGGTCTTTTAAGTTATAATTAGGGTTGCATCGTTATTTTAGTCTTTTGGCAAGTAGGGTTACACCTATTTAAAGCTTCTTTTTGGTGTAAATTTTAGTTAATTTATTACTATGAATGAAAAGACTACTTTTTTTTTGTATTTGATTGTATTTGTCTGTTATTGTGGTTTTTAGGGGTAAGGTTTTATGTCCCCCCCTTCTTTGTCTTTGGTAGGGGTAAGGTTTTATGTCCCCCCCTTGGTTCTTTTAGGGGTAAAGTTTTATGTCCCCCCCCTTGGTCTTTGTAGGGGTAAGGTTTTATGTCCCCCCCAAATTTCATTTTTATTAATAAACAGGTAGGGGTCCGCCAAACCCTCCACTCCCTTTGAGTGGATTTTATTTTACAAAAAAAAAAAAAAAAGACTACTTTTGAGTATCCTCCAATATTTGGATTTGGTGTGATAACATAGGAGTGATTCCTAAAAGGTTCTAAGGTATGTTCTCCTTTTCTCTCTTCCTCTCTATTGATTTTTCTTTATTTTCTATTGCCTTGCAAAATCCCAACAACTGAAACCCTAGCTCCTTCTCCCTTGCTGCTGCAGCCTCCCATTAGCCCTTCCCCTTCAACTGCAGGCCACTCCAGCCCTATCCATCTCAGCCACAGCCCCTGCAGCCCCCTCTCCTTTGCTGCCACACCTCCCAGCAGCCTCCTTAGTACTGCCGTACCACTTTTCCACCTATCCCTTGCTGCCTTAACATTTCTACAGCCCATCCCCTTGTGACTACAGCCTTCCTACCCCGTCCCTATTGCAGCGACAAGGCCCACAACCCTTCTTTATTCCCAAAACCCTAAAACAGCAAAACCCTATACCCCTAACCCTATATATTGATTAATTATTTTATTTATGCTGTAGTTTGTGTTGTTCGAATCAATTCTATTTGATACCACACCTCACAAGCATATTTAAACTCACAACCATTGTTGAGCCTAAACTAGTTTATTAAAATCCTCAATTGGACAAGAAATTCTACATTGAATAAAAGGCAAATCCCTATGCTTGTGGAAGCATAGACTTCCATACAAACCCTAGCAAACATAGCTGAGGGCCCGTATTGTAGGTTTGTGACCTGGCATCAAATCTTCATAAAATTGCTTTACCTACACTTTCTTGAATAATTATTTGTTCTTCATAAAATTGCTTTACCTACACTTTCTTGAATAATTATTTGTGCTAGGATTGCAATTTTATAATTTTCTTTATTCTTGCTAATTCAATCTTGATCTCAACACATTAGATCCTAGGTCATCGCATAGTCCTAGATCAAAAACAAGTTGTTACTGAGCAGCTGTGCCACTCATTCATAATTTCGGATTTTATCTGAACCTAAAAGTTTTATTCTTATACCTTTAAAGAATGTGCGCCTTTCCTAAGAAAGCATGCACATACATGAGCAAAGCCCCTCGCCTTAGGCACTAAAAGGCCCTACTGCCTCATGGTCCCTCTCACATTAACCACACTGAGATCTTCTACTTATGATATTAAGGGCCATTATGCATTCAAGAAAATCCATGGATTGGATTGTTCTTATCAGTGGCATGTCTACCTAGTAGAGGCACAAGACCCATGTGAGCTTCCCTCTTGCAACAACCAACATGAAGGAAACATGGTAGAAGCAGGGCTGAAGTAAGTGGAACACATCTTTTACACGACATGAAAATAAGCAGTTGGGAGTGATACCTTCGCCAAAATTTACAGCAGCTCGGAGTAAATTCTCTTGTTCTTGAATTTTTGCAGCTTGAACCTTGTCCAAAGTTGGAACAATTGCGGGCCCTTGACGAGTACCCAACCCATAGGCTTTGCGAGTATCGGCTATGACTTTTTCAGCACTTTCACAGGCCGCTCCAATCATATCAATTCTAGTCTGTAAAATAAAGAAATCGTATGTTTGAATACAAGAAAACCAGAAAAAAGAACATTGAATGCCATTAAAACCTTAGAGCACCTTTAACTTTTCAATTTGTGTGGATATTGGCAGGTTTTGCATCCCATGTAGTAACTGTTCTCTCTTGAAGTTGTCGTCCATTTCCATCTCTGGCAATAGCTTTGATGACAACATCACAGGTAGTACTGTAACCATGAGACCTCGTTAGAAGTTACTTAAAAATGATTACTAAACTAATATTATGTACACACACGCATATTATAGTATATATATATAGGATTGTTTTTTACTTAACTAAAGAAGGAAAACTACAACAGTTTACAAATTATTGTTCAGATAGATTTTAAATTTATTTAAGGAAACCAACTATAAACCATTTAATTAACTCTATTTTGATATTTATAAGTCAACGAAATTCAAGTGGATATATTGATGAATAATTCAACTGGGATGATAATTACAAATTTTGATGAAATTAGGGATTTATGTTAGTGTGATTAATTTTATAGTTATGCTAGGAAAGTATGTTGATAAATTGATGAGATGTAACCATGAGTTAAGATTTGATGAAAAGGATTCACTCTTTATGTTTGTTTAATTATGATTTATGATCTTGACAAAAAGGCTATTGTTTATACATGCACTCACGATAGTAAAATGCGCACATGCATAAAAAGAAAATTAAGGGCACTACTAGGAACACAAGTAAGACAAAAGCAAAGTAAAAAAGTAAGAAAGTAAGAAAAAAAAGGTACCTTTCTGATCAGACGAAAGTAAAAAAGTAAGAAAGTAAGAAGGGAAAAGTGAATGACTTATTTATGGCTCGATCGAAAGTGCTTCTGTTGTGGAAGCATTAATGTATGATGAGTTTTGCACGAATCAACTACCATCAGATTGGCCCAAGGGCCCAAAGTAAGCCGCCGCACCGGATAATGTGCTAAGTAAGTCGTCTGTACCAGAAATGTGTGAAGGGTGGCAACCTCAGAACATAAAGTACAGTAACCATTTTCCATAATAGGTAAAGCGTATTTCAAGTTATACATATTGCATGTTGTTCTATTTTATAAAGTAAGAAAGTAAAAGACATAATGAACACACATGTTTTCCGCACTCTGATTTATGTATGTGAATTGAATTGAACAGTTAACTGTATGCATATTGATTTTCATGACATTGTTTATTACGGGTATTATATACGTGGAGTGACTTTGTTACTCAACCGATATTTTTTATTGACGGCAGGTTCTGGATTTGATATTTGTGCTCCAAAGTCTTGGGATGAAGAGTACATAGAGAAAGATCCTGCAGGTAATCATCCCGAAGAGAAACGGGATCTTGATCGATGACTGCACTATTGATTTGGTTTATTAGTACTTATTGAGTTTCAAAGAGATTGTAATTGAATTTATTCCGGATTTATGTTTAGGTTAAATTGGTGGTTAAAAATCATGATGGATGGTCAAATTATTTATATTCAGTTTAGTTATGGATTTTAATTGACGTTTAATCGAGGTATGAAATGTTATTTAATGAAGAAATTTTAAAGTTTAGGTTTTAGCATGCTTTTATTGCTCATTAAATGGATTAAGTCAAGTAAGACACGTGCCAAAATTCCACATTCTCCTAGGTAGGATTTTGGGGCACGACAAGTAAGCACTCCCCTTTTGACCTAATGCACTTTCTTTACGTTGAGTTAACCCAGAGGGTACGCATAGATGCCTAGTGGAGAACGAGCTGGAGATCATAAAAAGCATTTCTACACAAGGAGGCAGACAGCTGGGAAGCTTTGCTTCTAGAGTAAGCTAACTCCAAAAACCCGTCCTCAGTTCAGATTGGAGGCTGCAACGCACCTACATGAAGCCGGAATCGCTAGTAATTGCCGGTCAGCCATACGGCGGTGAATTCGTTCCCGGGCCTTGTACACACCGCCAGAAAGACTAAACCAATGTTGGGCTGGAGCGCCCCTTTAGCAAGGAACTAACAACCCTTATGAAAGAAGATCGAAGGCCACCTGGGATTCTGCAAATGGGAATGGATATGGATTACTTGGAGCCGAACGTGGGGGAACCAGCAAAGCTAGCAACTAAACAAGCAAGCATAAGATTACGCCCTGGCGAGGCTCCCATTAGGACTTAGCAATGCCCGGATGAAGTTTTGTCGTCACCTGCCACTGAGGCGGTCGGTAAAGGAAGAAGAGGAGCAGCTTATCAACAGCTGTTTCTTTCTTCACGGATAATCAAAGCGCTCTCAAGATTATTCAAAATCCAGTCTATCACACTTGGACCAAACATACTGAACTAGATCTTTGTTTTATTCCTCACAGGGTTGAAGCGAAGGAAATTTCACCAGCTTATGTTAACTCCTTAAAACAATTTGCCATCATCAAGCCCTTAGCTTGAGGGGGAAGTACAAAAAGGACACAGAGATATTCATGTTATGTTATTCCTTAAGTGTTTAACCACTAACTTGTGTGAATTATGTGTATTAGGCAAATTTCCATCATTTCTCCTTATGTATATAAGATATGTTATACAGGACATGCAACACACTGCAAGAAAACATTAAACAAGTTCGTTTCTTCTCACTCTTCTAGAGTTTTCTCTTTTTCTCTATTTTAATTACCTATGTATCATTCTCATATGAGTACTAAATCCTAAAAAAAATTGGGCAATTTTTCTCCAACTGGAGAAGTATGATGCAGACAGAGTCCGAGGCATATAAGTTTGTCTTTAGAAGTACATTTTGGGTGATCTTTTGGCTCGTTGGAAATCTCTCTTTGACACCTACAACAGCATTCACTACCATTCTGTTGAGATTTTGTCATTTTGGGCCTCAATAAATGCTTAAAAGTTTGGCGACAGGATTAAGGTTAATTATGCAATCAACATGGTTAGAATATGTTGTTTAAGATGGGCGGTTGAGATAAGTTACTTATGCCTTAACGTTAGCTTTTGGGGTTCAAGATCAGTCCAATTTATGGATAATGAATCTTCTGTATATGAAAGATAGAACAATATACTTCCGTAGAAAGAGTGAAGGAGAAGATTCCTGAAAAATAGAAAACACAACCAGGAGTCTCAAAAAACTAATTGATTCCATCTATACAAAACATCTGAGCTATGGATGTTGGAGAAATCCTAAACAGGAGACGAACAATTCCTCAAGAGCCACCTGACAAAAGAACACAACTTGGGAACCAATGATTTAGCCACGCTTCCTCGAATGACCAACTGTGAGAATACGATCAAGCATGGAGGTCCAGACAAATGCCTTCAATTTTGTTAGAATGGGTGCCTTCCAAATCTTCTTGGACTGTGGCAATCTAGACAACTCCCCGGTCTCCTGATGAAGAAGAAACACAACAAAATCCTTAGTGGTGAATATCCCCTTCCCATTACCCTCCAAATCCTGTGGTCTTCAGCTTACAGGTTGATTTGGATTCCATTCAATCGATATCCAAAAGCAAGCATTCAGACCTCTCTCTATCTCTGAGATTTCTTCTGAAAATATGATACCAAACCATCTCTCCATTCGAACATTCAAACAGCTCATTATATGTAACATTCTTAGCAGCGACGAGACTGTAGAGACTTGGACAAACATCGCAGAATTTCCCAACCTGTTCCAATCGTCATCTCAAAAATGAATCATGTCTCCACACCCATCCACAAACCTAGTCTGCTACAAGAACTGGTCATGGACCTTCATAATTCCTTTCCAAGTCCCTACCAATAGATTGTGGAAAGTTGAATAGGGTTCCGATTTTGGTTAGAGATCCCAAATTTTGACTAAATGACCCTCCTCCACTATGCTCTATCTTCGGAATAGAAATGCCACAGCCTTCCCCCTAGAAGCATTTTATGCATATATCTCAACCTCTTGAACCACATGCCATCACATTCCTTCAACCTGTATACCCATTCCAATTGGACCCAGTGAAATCTTTTTTTGTCCCCTCTTTCCTCCCATAGGAAGTGTTTATGAATATTCTTTAATCTCCGGGCCACAGATGCGCATCTTAAAGATGGACATGGAGAACATCAAGCATGGTTCCAAATATCGGTATCGGTATGAGTATCGGTAAGGCAATTTTAGGATATGTATCAGATTATTGGTCCGATACGCCAGGAAAAATGAAGACATGCTTTGATACACAAATAAAATCTTGGATGAGCATTAAGAATTTTGTATGTTAAAAAAAACAAGCATGCTGATAAATGAGTATGAAAAGTGAAAACACAAATCATAGTCACTTAGCAAGTATAGGCAATACAATTTATAAATGAAAATCTTGCATTCAATGAATACATAAGAAAGTATTGACATACGACCATAAAATAAATGACATATATTATACAAGATCAATAGCACAGTGAATTGTCGACTTGAATTTTAGATTGAACCCTAGACTGAAGGCATTTTTTGAAATATTAAAGATTTTAGGGTTTTAGAATATTTCAATAAGAGAAAATATCATTGATTTCTAACAAAAAATAATTATTTGATCCATGGATTTCACATGAAATCAATATATCTACTCTTTATAGGTTGATTACAATCTATTTTATTAATTTAAACAACTAAAATTGGGGAAAAAAATGCATACCTTCAAAATTTGGGAAAACCCTTTTAATTTGAAATCAAATGCTTAGATCTTTGTTTTTTAACATAAAATCGACGAAGGAGTTGTTTTAGGTCCAAAAATTGATTCGAGAAGAAAGATTGTTGAAAGAATGAGTTCTTAGCTCGGTTTTTGTCGAGCCCCAAAATCTGACCCGAATCCTAAGAAGATTTAATCAAATCTTAAGGTGCAACACAAAACCCTCATATACCCAATTTAATTATTAATTAATATAAATTATTAATCAACCATTATATCAACAAGTAAACTAAGTCTAATAACGTACATAATTCGGATCTGATAACATATACATATCACTGTGATTTGATTGTGAAAATATAGATACAAAAAAATATTAAAACATACAGGTGTCTAAAATATAAACAAAATGTGACACCTCGAACAAAACTCTGTAGAAGTTTGATCCACTAGATTAACTCCACACAGATCCACAATCTATGTAATCTTTGTCCACGTACTCAACAAACTCTGTTTGGTCTATAAAGTCACCTAGAGGGTTGAAAGGTGAGCAAAGGGAATCACCCAGTAGTAGTTTACACTGCCGAGTAGTCATCGATATGATTTGAAATAAAACAATTTTAACTAAAACTATTATGATAATATTTAGATCATAGTAATCATGTGTAAAGTAAGTAACTTAACTATATACGAGATAAATTATAACTCACTTCATATTAAACAAACATCATGTATCAGGAGATGAAATGCACTGTAACTCATACTGTTATCCATACTTCATAATCATGCATCACGAGATATATATCAAGCATGGTAGTGTATTCATCTCGAGTGAAGAGGAACACGACTGCTTATATCTCAGTCAAACTGTAAAGAACTACAGATAAGTAACACAAAGACAACTTTTTATCGTGGGCCGGACTTCTTCTCCTATCCTGATTTTGCGGTCCGGTGTTGAATTACCGTTAACTCCCAAATGAGATTGGTGCGGAGTTGAACGCCTAAAAATCAATCTTTTCCGGCTCAGGTAGCTATTGACCAAGACCCTTAAGAAACGGGGTCAATTTCACGTTGATAAGACGTTTGATGACTGCGGACTTTTGCAGGATCTTTGAGCAATCCGGAAGCAAGATCACACCTAACTCCCCGCGTTTATCACCTAATCAAAGCATTCGTGTGAACCTTAACCATCTCTAGAATCCTACATTAACAACCTTTACATAGACGTTTTTCCAGAAAAGATAAAAGGGATCTCCCAAATATCAAACGTGATGTTATTCTTCAGGACATCCCATACTACCAAAGAGACTAGACACCCTGCGTTATCCTGAATAATTTATGACCTCCGGAAAATAGTAATAAATTATTTTTATAGGAACTCAACTGGTCCTTTTCTGAATAACCAAAATTGTACACATATATATCCATATAAGTCTTTTATTTATGAAAAACCCATTTCTATTAAGTTTTAAAAACCTCTTACATTTTTCTCAAAACATTTTAATATTCCAAAATATTTCATAAACATACTGAGTACGCCCTCGCCACCCCGTCTGCTATAACCATTTCTTTAAAATATACACGTGTGTGATAAACTCCAGTATCCAACACTCAATCATGACTAATGCGGCATAGCACTCGGCATTTCAACACTTAATCTTATTCAATCATGACTTATGTGGCATAGTGTAAGAACTCAAAACTTGATTGTCTTGAAACTTGTGCAAATTGAATGAAAATCTGAAAATTTGTACTTAAAATACTTTTTGTATATTTTATAATGTTTAAATATGTCATGTGACCAATGGATAAGTGTTAGGAAGAAGAAAAGGACCAAAACAAGGAAAAATAGAGAAGACTGGTTGACCCCCCCCCCCCCCTCAAGCTTCGTCGACCCCCCTGAGTGCAATCAAATAAAAATGTATGGGGATTTACAGCAAAGAGTAAACATAAGCAACGGATTACCTCTGGTGCACGCTCGAGGCCCAGCCTCAGGCGTCCATTCATCGTGTGCCACATATGGATTACAGTGATAAAAAGGGGGAGAGATATCAACTGGGGAGAAATCAAAAAACAGGGGAGAATATGAAATGACTTCTCCCTTTTTAGCGCCAAGTGCTGCACAATGAATGGACGCCCGAGGCCCCAGAGGTAATCCGATGTCGTAAACAAAAGGATGGTCAATTGCCCACCAAGGGTGGTTGACCACCAAGCAACTAGTCGACCGCCCAATACCACCGGTTGACCACCAGTGATTATTTTAGCCCAGAAACTTTCTAAATTTTGGAAATCCAAGAATTAGAAGTTGCTAAGGACTCTAGGGTCTATATAAGGACCACTAACTCATGGGTTTTAGGGTTTCAAACATTCTAAGATTTCTAGAAATCCCAAAGAGAGTTTGCATAGGGTTTTGCAATGGGTTTTGTAAGGAGAAGAAGGAAAATCTTGGAGATCTCACCCAAGACCATCCTAAAGCGATTTGATCCTAGGGAAGCGATCTTGTGAGGTTCTATATATTGTTTAAGCGTATTAATATATATGAAATAAGTATTCTAAGATCTGGAAATTATGTTTACATGTTATTATGGATAGATGATCATGTTAAGGGTAGGATTTGTATGAATTGAAGAGGGTTTTAATGTTGATAATTGTTAATGGAATAAAGGATATTAGATTTGATGTGTTAATAATTTTGTAATGGTAAATTGAAGATTATATTGATGATTTATGCAAGATAATATAATTGTTTTTTGGAATTTCATACACGTATGATTGAAATTGAATGAAGGGATGATTTCTGGGGTTTTGTACATGGTTGAATATGGAGGAATAGATTGATATTTTAGTATGATAAATTATCGTTGTATGATCTTCCATGTAAATTATAAGTAACTAAGTATGTATTGTTGGTTGAATTACGGATAGGTGAATACTTAGAGAATGACAGTAACGACCTGGAATTCTCTAACCATCGTTATGTGGGTGGCTTTGGTGGAGTTTCGATGGTTTGACTATGACACTCAAGCACATTTCCACCACATGAAAGATATTGAAAGCACATGTCTTACAAGCCCAAGCACAAGCACAAGAATACCATGTTACATGCCATTGGAGAACTATCATGTTTCATGTCACTGAGAATTACCATGATACATGCCCTTGTGGAAGATCCGTTACATGCATTGCCTATTATCATGTTACATGCGTTGTCAAAATCTGTTACATACATTGATACACATGGTTACATGAACTCACACGAACATGCACAAGTCTTAAATGCCTATACAAGTCACGAGTCTCAATATGACATGAATGATGATTATGTGTTTACATGTTTCCGTACTATGAATTATAAGATATGTTTATTTATGTTAAAGCATGACCATGATTACATGATATAATATTGTTAGCTAGACTTTATATACACTGAGTGTTGTCAATGCTCAGCCAAATTGTTACTGTCGGCAGGTTTAAGAGGATTCGACATCTATGCTTCCGGACCTTGGATTGAGTATCTAGAGAAACAAGAAGATGACTTTCAGGAGGCAGAGATTGACTTAGATCATTATCCATACTATTGATCCATTAGATTAATTGTTTTTATTTCACTTTGAGAGATGTAAAAAAACACAATTTAAGTTGATGTTGCTTAGGTTTAATTTTTGTAATTGAGATCATATTGGTGACCGGATTATTTCTGTTAGTTGGTCAACAGTTTAAATGATTTACATTATTGATAATGGAATTTCTATTTATTATTTATGGAGAAATTTTGAGACTCGCATTTTAGCATGCCTTTTATGTTAAGTTAATATGGATATCCAGTGTCACGGGTCCAAAGTCTCTCTGACCAACATGGGATTTTGGTGCGCAATACATAGCCCTCAGCATTTCAACACTCAATTTTACCCAATCATGACTTACGCGGCATGGCTGTAACGACCCGGAATTTTAATAGAATAAAATTATACGTTTATGGGTCCTTAACTGAGGTTAATTAGTTAATTATTTGTTAAATTTGTGGAAAATCAGGTTTGAAGGCGAGGAGCTTCACCTTGGGCGTCGATCTTTTTCCCGAACGTGTTGGCAGTGTCCGTTTTGTCCCTAGACGCCTCGAAGTGCGTGAAAGAGATAAAATCTCTTTCCATCTCTTCTCTTTTCCCTTATTTAAGCTACTTTATTTATGTGGAATGGTTTGGTGATATTATGTGTGGATGGAAAAAGGTCGGAGACCTTATGAATGAAGTATGGATGGGATGGATGGGAGTGAAAATGAAGCAGAGGGACGGAGCCCTCGGTTTCAGGCTGTTTCTAGCTCAGAATTTAGGCTCAGTGTCATTTGCGATAGATGTGTGATATGATGCGATTTTGACATTGTAAGACAATAGTAGGGTCCATTGGCCTGGTTAAGTTCCTTATCGGAACTACTCTTATATGATGTGATGTTTGTTTTAAGGCAATAGTAGGTCTATTGGCCTGGTAAAAGTCCCACCTCAGGACAACCTTTGTGTATGATATGATGTTGGGACATGGTAAGGCGAGGGAATGGTCCATCGGCCGTGTAATGTTCTACACCGGAATGGTATACCATCGGACTTGGTCCAAGGGCGTGAGGCCCAACTGGTTCAATTATTCGAGCAGGGCATGAATAATTGGGGATTTCCTATGGTTAGAAAACCTAACCTACATGAAATGCTGTCTGTGGTCCCTTTTTGGCTAGGTTCGGAAAGGCGGTATCTATTATGAGCTCGGGTTCCTCCGTGACTGATAGTCGGGAGAGTTAGGACGGCATTGGTCCATAGGCTCAAGGTTGGATTAGGGTCTATGGACCCAGTGATGTATTGAGTTTACGAACTCAATGATGTTACCATGAGGGGGCATTGGCCTATGTCGGCAGGTATGCACCCAACAGAGGCTATGATGATTTATGATGGTAGCTGTCAGAGGTGTTGTGCCTGACAGGATTTGAAGTCAGAGGTGTTGTGCCTGACAGGATTTGATGTCAGAGGTGTTGTGCCTGACAGGATTTGATGTCAGAGGTGTTGTGCCTGACAGAGGTTAATGTCAGATGTGTTTTGCCTGACAGGATTTGATGTCAGAGGTGTTGTGCCTGATAGGATTTGATGTCAGAGGTGTTTCCTGGTTATTAGATGGGTGTTCCTGGCATGTCAAATGTGTTATTCCTGGTAGGTCAGATGTGTTCCTGGTAATCAGATGTGTTTCCTGACAAGGGTGTCATGTCAGAGGTATTATGCCTGACAGAGTGATATGTCAGATGTGTACCTGATAGACAGGTGTTTCTTGATGGTCAGGTGTTTCCTAGTGGTCAGGTGTTTCCTATTAGTCAGAGGTGCGTCCCTGGCTTGTCAGATGGGTTTCATTTTCCTGACAGGTTGGATGGGTTTCTTGGCTATCAAATGTGTATCCTGGCTAATCAAATGTGTATCCTGACAATCAGATGTGTATCCTGGTGATCAGATGTGTTTCCTGACAAATGTGGTTGTGTGTGTTGATGTTCCGACTGAGGAAAAAAAATAGAAAGTAATATGTCAGAGGTGTTGTGCCTGATAGGATTTGATGTCAGAGGTGTTTCCTGGTTATTAGATGGGTGTTCCTGGCATGTCAGATATGTTATTCCTGGCAGGTCAGATATGTTCCTGGTAATCAGATGTGTTTCCTGACAAGGGTGTCATGTCAGAGGTATTATGCTTGACAGAGTGATATGCCAGATGTGTACCTGATAGATAAGTGTTTCCTGATGGTCAGGTGTTTCCTGGTGGTCAGGTGTTTCCTGTTAGTCAGAGGTGCGTCCCTGGCTTGTCAGATGAGTTTCATTTTCGTGACAAGTTGGATGGGTTTCCTGGCTATCAGATGTGTATCCTAGCTGATCAGATGTGAATCCTGGCAATCAGATGTGTATCCTGACGATCAGATGTGTTTCCTGACAAATGTGGTTGTGCGTGTGTCGGTGTTCCCATAGAGGGAAAATATAAAGTAAGTGTCAGAGGTGTGGTTCCTGACAGAGTGTGATATGTCAGAGGTGTTGTTCCTGACAGAGTGTGATGTGTCAAAAGTATTATTCCTGGCAGTTATCAGGTGAAGACCCGGGTTATGTGTAGAATATGATGATTTAAGGATTAATTGGGTCGACATACCCAATGATTGGTTATAATCGGGAGAAGTCCCAATTGGTTGATAATTGAGTCTGTGGACTCATGGATAGAGGTTGTACACGGGCGAAGGCCTAATCGATCGAGTCTGTGGACTCAAGGATAAAGCGTGAGCGGTTATCTGAAACGGTAACCTGGTGTCGTGGACAATGACTGGATGAATTTGACAACTTGGAGGTTGGGAACCTCGAATAGGGTAAGATAGCCCTGAGTGACCTCGGGTCACGAATTACGATATTATTATTCTGCATATTATTATAATATGAGAATTGTATTGTACTACTATATCATTATTGATGAATGTTATTATGTGGAAAATAGTTTAGATGGGTTGTGGATTTTGCTGGGCTCTATGGCTCAGTCCTTCATCTTATGTCTTCAGATTCTAGGGCGATTGTAGATTGGCAAGAAGCTATTCTTAATAGAGTCTAGAAAGTGTTCCGGCGCAGTTGCGGCGCCAAAGTAAGAACTACTATAGCCAGTGAGGTATCGCATTTGCTTATGATGGGTTATTGTGATGACCAGTTATTATTGGTTATGTAAGCTCATAAGAAAAGTTGAAAATTCCCGCATTTTCGCGGGTAAAGTCTTCCGCATGCGTGGTTATGACGAACGGGCACGCGTCTCGGAACTTGATTCCTTAGGCGCGGGTTCGGGGTGTCACAGTTGGTATCAGAGCTAAAAGCAATAACCATCTTAACAAATCGTATTAGTTATAGGGTCTAATTGTATATTAGACTCAATTAGGACCATCGTACACTGCCGGTTTTGAATCAAATGATGATTTGAAACCTTCTGTATAATGTTAGGAGTGAAAGCTGGAGATATAGATCATCTCTAAGAGGGTGTAAGAGGAAGTCTTACTATGCCAAAAGGGAATTAAACATTATTAGCCTCAGTAGGATAGATGAGTGAAATATTTTTTGATATCTTTGGATGTCATTCTGATTTTGATGTCCCTATTACGAGATAGTAAAACATTGTTATTTTCGTAATAGGAATACGATGCCGCCGAGACGAGCACCTGGAAACACTCTGGCAGGAGCATTCGAGGCCATCACTGCTCTAACCGAATTGATCCAACAGCAATAGAGTGGTAACCGTGTCTCTATTAACTCAGAACAAGAGCAAGGGAACGGTAGTAGACTTGAGAAGTTCAGAAAACTTAGACCAAACTCATTCTCTGGTGCCACCGATCCATTAGTGGCCGAAAACTGGATTCGAGAGCTTGAAAAGATATTTCGAGCGATGATGTGCCCAGAAGAGGTTAAGCCAGAGTTAGCAATATTCATGTTGGCAAGAGAGGCTGAGCATTGGTGGACGATCGTTGAAAGGACAATTTCAGACGATCAAAAGCCTATCTCCAGGGGAAAATTTGTGGAATTGTTTTATCAGAAGTATTTTTCGATCTCCATGAGGAAGACAAAGGAGATGGAATTCCTTCAGCCGACTCAAAGCAATATGTCAGTTAGCGATTATAAATAGAAGTTCAACCAGCTCTCCTGATTCGCAAAAAGGCTTGTTAAGGATGAACAATTGAGAGTCAACAAGTTCGAGGATAGATTGAAGCTAGCAATCAAAGGAAAATTGGCAGTTCAAAGGTTTACTTCGTTCTCAGAAATTCTAGATAGAGCTCTGAGAATTGAAAAAATACATAAAGAACTACAAGAATCGTTGACCATCAGAGAAAAGAGACCAGCTGAAAGACTAATGGACAAAGAGAGTTTAGAGGATAACAACAAGAAAATAAGATTTGAAAATTTTCGTAGAGAAAATGCTTCAAAAGGAACAAAAACAACAAATTTTGGGCGTGGTGATCGAGACCAGCGTACTGAAGCTTGTAAAGCTAGGGTTTGCTATTAGTGCGGCAAACCGGGCCACATAAAAAGGGATTGCCCTAATTTGAAGCAAAAGTTAGGCGAGGACAAAAAGGTTCATGTCTTCGCAATGTCACAAGAAGAAGTTCAGCACAATGAGGACATCATTAGAGATAGACTTTAGACACTTTTGTTTTGCCATAGTAGGCATTGTCATGATGTATGTTTTGTATGGTTTGTAGTTTATCCTTGTTAATATATATGTAAAAACTCAAAAGTTTTTTTTTAGAATTGATATATTTTGTAATGTGTTCAAGTACATATGAGAATGGAATGCTACTTGACTAAATAGAACTCTCATAACCTTAGGTGAAATTGGCGGTAGGGTGTAAGGTACCCTCTACTATTGGAAGATACAGGTTCATCAAATTTCGTGGACGAAATTTTTGTAAGGAGGGGAGATTGTAACGACCCGGAATTTTAATAGAATAAAATTATACGTTTATGGGTCCTTAACTGAGGTTGATTAGTTAAGTATTTGTTAAATTTGTAGAAAATCAGGTTCGAAGGCGAGGAGCTTCACCTTGGGCGTTGATCTTTTTCCCGAACATGTTGGTAGTGTCCATTTTGTCCCTAGACGCCTCGAAGTGCGTGAAAGAGGTAAAATCCCTCTCCATCTCTTCTCTTTTCCCTTATTTAAGTTACTTTATTTATGTGGAATGGTTTGGTGATATTATGTGTGGATGGAAAAAGGTCGGAGACCTTATGAATGAAGTATGGATGAGATGGATGGGAGTGAAAATGAAGCAGAGGGACGGAGCCCTCGGTTTCGGGCTGTTCCTAGCTTGGAATTTAGGCTCAGTGTGATTTGCGATAGCTCGCAGGAGAAGTGCAATCGATCGCAAGAAGTCATGAGAGCTTGACTGGGCTTCTATATGTGTGATATGATGCGATTTTGACATTGTAAGGCAATAGTAGGGTCCATTGGCCTGGTTAAGTTCCCTATCGGAACTACTCTTGTATGGTGTGATGTTTGTTTTAAGGCAATGGTAGGTCTATTGGCCTGGTAAAAGTCCCACCTCGGGACAACCTTTGTGTATGATATGATGTTAGGACATGGTAAGGCGATGGAATGGTCCATCGGCCGTGTAATGTTCTACACCGGAATGGTATACCATCGGACTTGGTCCACGGGCGTGAGGCCCAACTGGTTCAATTATTCAAGTAAGGCTTGAATAATTGGGGATTTGCTACGGTTAGAAAACCTAACCTACGTGAAATGCTGTCTGTGGTCCCTTTTGGCTAGGTTCGGAGAGGCGGTATCTATTATGAGCTCGGGTTCCTCCGTGACTGATAGTCGGGAGAGTTAGGACGGCATTGGTCCATGGGCTCAAGGTTGGATTAGGGTCTATGGACCCAGTGATGTATTGAGTTTACAAACTCAATGATGTTACCCTGAAGGGGCATTGGCCTATGTCGGCAGGTATGCACCCAACAGAGGCTATGATGATTTATGATGGTAGCTGTCAAAGGTGTTGTGCCTGACAGGATTTGATGTCAGAGGTGTTGTGCCTGACAGAGGTTAATGTCAGATGTATTTTGCCTGACAGGATTTGATGTCAGAGGTGTTGTGCCTGATAGGATTTGATGTTAGAGGTGTTTCCTGGTTATTAGATGGGTGTTCCTGGCATGTCAAATGTGTTATTCCTGGCAGGTCAGATGTGTTCCTGGTAATCAGATGTGTTTCCTGATAAGGGTGTCATGTCAGAGGTGTTATGCCTGACAGAGTGATATGTCAGATGTGTACCTGATAGACAGGTATTTCTTGATGGTCAGGTGTTTCCTGGTGGTCAGGTGTTTCCTGTTAGTCAGAGGTGCGTCCCTGACTTGTCAGATGAGTTTCATTTTCCTGACAAGTTGGATGGGTTTCCTAGCTATCAGATGGATATCCTGGCTGATCAGATGTGAATCCTGACAATCAGATGTGTATCCTCGCGATCAGATGTGTTTCCTGACAAATGTGGTTGTACATGTGTCGGTGTTTTCATAGAGGGAAAATATAAAGTAAGTGTCAGAAGTGTGGTTCCTGACAGAGTGTGATATGTCAGAGGTGTTGTTCCTGACAGAGTGTGATGTGTCAGAAGTATTGTTCCTGACAGTTATCAGGTGAAGACCCGAGTTATGTGTAGAATATGATGATTTAAGGATTAATTGGGTCGACATACCCAATGATTGGTTATAATCGGGAGAAGTCCCAATTGGTTGATAATTGAGTCTATGGACTCATGGATAGAAGTTGTACACGGGCAAAGGCCCAGTCGATCGAGTCTGTGGACTCAAGGATAAAGCGTGAGCGGTTATCTGAAACGGTAACCTGGTGTCGTGGACAATGACTGGATGAATTTGACAACTTGGAGGTTGGGAACCTCGAATAGGGTGAGATAGCCCTGAGTGACCTCGGGTCATGAATTGCGATATTATTATTCTGCATATTATCATAATATGAGAATTGTATTGTACTACTATATCATTATTGATGAATGTTATTATGTGGAAAATAGTTTAGATGGATTGTGGATTTTGCTGGGCTCTATGGCTCACTCCTTCATCTTATGTCTTCAGATTCTGGAGCGATTGTAGATTGGCAAGAAGCTATGCTTGATAGAGTCTGGAAAGTGTTCCAGCGCAGTTGCGGCGCCAAAGTAAGGACTACTGTAGCCAGTGAGGTATCGCATTTGCTTATAATGGGTTATTGTGATGACCAGTTGTTATTGCTTATGTAAGCTCATAAGAAAAGTTGAAAATTCCCGCATTTTCACGGATAAAGTCTTCCGCATGCGTGGTTATGACGAACGGGGCACGCGTCTCGGAACTAGATTCCTTAGGCGCGGGTTCGGGGTGTCACAATGGCCTTCAGCATTACTTTCAACATTGGAGTCACTCAGTACATACTTATCCAATTGAGAAATTCTTTCTCAATATCCTAGAGAAAATAAAACAATGTACAATTCTGACCCGTTGTTGGTCACAGATTTTTAATAAACTCATTTGATATTGAAATCTTATGTACCTTATAATGTTAGAAAATAGACTAAAGATGATTTTATAAAAATGATTTTATATAGTGGTTATATTACATTTATTTGTACATAAAATGGCATCAAGTTACACTAACTGCTTTTGATTTCCTAAAAACAGTACAAACACATTTTAGGAAATAATTCACTATAAATAAAATATTATGAATTAATCGATAAGACCAATTGGGTTAGAAAAAAGACGGGGAGATATAAAACTTTGATTTCTATAATCATTTCAAATTCAGGACAGAACTAGTAGTAATATGTTGCACAATTTGGGACTAACATTCTAATCTGACATAAAACAGAATTACCAATTAATATTGTAAAAATCGCAAATTAATCTAGAAAAATCGTATTGACACAATATTAATAATTCCAGAAACTAAGTTTGCTCTACTTTTAAGAAAAAATAAATAGAAATAATTAAGGTAGTCTTAAAATTTTCGTATTATATTATTTTGCATGCAAAAACAGCACAAATTACTGCTCATAGTGGTTGTAAACTCTTACCTCATGAAGGGACAAGCAAAATGGGCAAAATTCGAGCTACTTAACTTCAAGAACCTCTTCTTCCTCTCCCCTTACAGCTGAGATCCAAGCTCCAATGGAGTAAGTATCAATTGATAGAAGAGAAATAAATTTTTTTACTTCATCATCATCGCCTTGATCACCTACACATTTTTCTCTTCTATTACTTTGTCAAAATTCTACTCTAACTTCTTCAAATGCTTTGTTGCATGTCTCTAATGGAGGTTTTGGAAGTTTGAAGTGCTAGAAAATGAACCAGCCTTCTCTTGCATATTCTCCATATTTAAAGAAATGCATGAAGACATGAATCAAGTATGTTGACACCTGTCACGCATACTGTCTTTCTTTGTATGAAAACTTAAGTGTCATGTGTCAAGTGAGCTAAATCCACTAAGGTCCCTACAATCTTAATAAATAAATTTTAGGTCCTTGTAGTATTAGATATTATGTTTATATATTTTCACTAAAGTCCCTACAATTCTTGTAAATTAGATTTAGATTCTTGTATAATATTTTTATAAAATTGGTCAATATAAAGATAACTCAAAATAAGTAATAATAATTCTTCATTCAAGTGGATTAGCTCAGTAATAATATTTCGTCAGGATTTCGTGTCACGAATGTGGTTTTTAACTTGGAACTGCACGTGCTCACAATCTAAAGTGAGTGTTTTGACAATACTTTACTATTGGTGAAGTTCAATTAAATCAGGAAAATTCTTGATTAATAAGTTAATTTTGATAAGTCATCTATATTCTATATGCATCTCTAGGATATCTCGAAATAAGTGATTGATCATCGAGAATGAATTATCGAGGTCATAATTGATCTTTCGGATCATCACAGTTTTATAACTGTGCCGAGAGTATCGGTACAACATCAGTGAGTATCAGTCGATACGCAACGATATCCTGGACTTTTATGTATTCCTGGTACCAACATACTGGATAGGGAAAATTCCGGTACGTATCGAAATGGTACACCTGGTACGTCTCAAAATTTCAAACCATGACATTGGAAGGCTTGCAAGGACACTCTGTATGAGGGTTATCCTTACCCCTAAGCATAAGAAAATCCTCTTGAATCCCACTAATCTTCTTTCAACCCCTTCAATAACTGGTTCTTAGATCCCCTTCGCCAAAGGCCTCGAACCAAGTAATAGGCAAAGATATTTTGTGCAGACATCGCTCTTTCAACATGCCAACATACGAGTACAAATCAAACAACCCTTCCTCCGCTCCCATGCCAATCCCTATACTTTTTTACAGAGTTATGCACAATTCAGAGGCCGCTTCAAAACATCTGCCAATCACCCTAAAATTCACCTTGCTCTCTGGATGCATCTAAAAACACCAATGTGTCATAAGCATGCTGAAGATATTGTGACTATTGGACCCCCTGCACCTGCATGAAAGCCCTCAACTTACCCTAGATTCTCAGCTTTCAACATCAACTTGCAAAATGCTTCTGCTACCACGATGAACAAGAGTGAGGATAAAGGAGATCCCTAGATCATTCCTCTAGAACTGCTGAAGTAACCCATTCACCAAGATTGAGAAAGAGGGTGGAGAAATACATGCATGGATCCACCCTCTCCATTCCAATTCAAAACGAGTTACCATGCAGTTCATAAAAGACCAATCAACATGTTCGTATGCCTTTTCAATGTCAATCTGACACATAATCCCACTTTATTCCTCCTGTCTCCTGAATCCTGGAGTCAATGCATCACATAATCAATCCATTGACTTGTGAATGGAACTTTGCCTTTCTTGTCTTTGAGTGGAACTTTGCCTCTATTGTGTTTTCTTTGGATTAGCACCCATCATGAGATATTTTAGCTCTAAGAAAAATTAGCAGTGCATCAAGTCAAACACCTTCGCTGCCCAGGACCAAACCATCTTAATCGACTCTTCATTATTTTGTCACTTATTAGATTTACTCCAAGCTTCCCTCATTATGTGCACACACACATCCATTTCACACACTCACATACCCATACAAACACACGCGCACACACACATAGAACGATAGATGGCGTATTTTTAGGCATGCAACCACAGCACTATCGTAGCATCAGGCTATAACAATTGGCCATAAAGGCACTTTCTGCAACACCAAAATGACTAGGCTGAAATGGTACAGGCACCAAGCTAATAGCATGACCGATGCTAAGGTGTTGTGTCAATGTTAAGGCGATATTTGATACTGCCAATTGCCGGGGTGGCCAAGAGAATCTGAGAAATGTTGAATGGGCTAGCACTGTTGCTATGCCTTGGAAATGCATCGTTCCCCAAAAAGAATGAAGGCACTCACTCAAGGACCAAGTGTACCACCAGCAAAGGTCCTGTACTCGAAGTCCCTCTGGTCTTAGGGGACATTGTCTTTATATCAGTGTGCTGCAGAAAACTGCAAGAGCAATCAAACCTCATATCTCTGACAAATGCGTCAATACTGATATATGACTGGTCAGGGGTTAGACAGTACTTCCTCTTTTGTCTGGTGGACATTGTTCCTCCCCCATATATGAGATATGTATAAGTTAACCTCCTCACCATGCAGAGGGGCCAAGATGCTCCTCCCTAAGCTCCATCTCTTGTGGCACTCCAACAGATGGCATAAAATAGGTTCAAGGGTCAGAGACCGGCCTTCCTCTGATTGGCTAAGAGCTCAACTCCCCACATGTGAGATAGATATAAGCCAACTTTCTCTCTCCTCCTGCAGAGCAATAGTAAATTAAGTTGCTTGTACTTGTTATTACCTATCATAGGACCTCTGTCCGGTCAAAAACTATGAAAGCAAGTGGCTCCGATGAATGGTTCAATCTCTTCAATTCCATTACCGTCTCCTCAAATATTCTTTCAGCGGGTCTGATTCTTTATACAAGCTCGTAATGTAGGACATGATCTCGCTCCTGAAGGCAATGATGTGATCCTCGTAAGAGTCGTTTTGACTTCTTAGTGACTGAGTCAGAGAGGGTTTTACCGCTTTCTCTTCTCTCGTCGCCTCTCTCAATTGTATCAGGAATAAAGATAGGTAGCATACCAAGCTGTAATTCACCCGCCAGGGGGGGGAAACAGGGAAACGGGCATTGACTCCATTTATTGGGTTTTTCAAGACATTCCCAATATCTCTATACCCTTGATTCCTTGAAGCTTGATCATACATTTGTTCACATTTGTGCTCCACAATAGTATCCATTTATGTATGCAAATGTATAGAATATAGATACATAGAAATATGCAGGCACAAACTTATGCATGTATCAATGATAAAAAGAATAAGATAAATGAGAGAACAAAAAACGACGGGTTTTGGAAGGACTGTAAGTCGAGTTATGGCTTAGACACTAGCTCAAGTCCATGAACAAGGGTTATGGTCCACATAGCCTAAACACTGTATAAAACCTAGAGGGGTCAATAATTCTAAATGGTGCATTCCCTTAAGATGATCTAAGATGGACCAATCGTTCTCTGTTGATATATGACCCTGCATCTTTTTAACTATACTTCTTTCTAAGAGAGGTTTGGTTCTTACATGCCATACTAACCACAATTAATTATCACTTGAAAGGGTCAGAGAAAATGGGGTGATTCAGATTTATCATGGCTATCGAAGAATTTCAATGTTTGAATTGTGAAGGAGATGAGCACATACTTGTATTATTCTCCAAATTTACATTCTTCGGATGTACTACAAATGCCTTGGACACCTTCTTTATGTCTTCCACGATGTTGAAAAGCTCGAGATTTACCATAGAAAATTGCCCCAAAATATCTTGCCTGGTGCACCATACAAGTTTATGTTAACAAAGTTAGCTTTCTGAAAAAAAACTCCACATTAAAGTAAATCATATAAGACTACAATTCTACTGGATTTGAAAAATAACTTTCTTTTCATTGGGGGTGGGGGTTGCGGGAAGCCGGGAATACCCTGGGTTTTGACATATTTCTACAATTGCCCCATGTTTTCATATTTTGTGTATCCCCTTACATTATTCAGATTCTCCTCGGATCTCTCTTATTATCAAAAAGCATCAAAGCCAGTTACTCTAGGGGGTAAGATGTCTGATATATCCCTATCAATTCTCTAATCCATGAAATTAGTTTTTCTCTTATAGAAAATTCACCTCCTTAGACTACATCAAAGGGAGATTTGAAAAGAATGTGACTAATATAAGGGGAAATTCACAAGATACGAGAAGAGGGGTAGAACGAAATATGTCAAAACTCAGGGTCATCTTTACAAAAATGTCTATTGTTATCCTAAACATGTAAGTTTGACTGAAGTAAAACATAATGTGTCTCAACAGTTGCACAAATTTCTATCGGCCTAGTTGAGATGCGTGTTCTATCTTTAGCACACGTGTATCAGTAAAAAAATGGATATAGTGACCCAATCAAACTTAAGCAATGACCTTAGGCTACCAGATTCATCTGACAAACATTTAGGCGCAAAGATCACTCTGTTAGATTGAATTGCTCGTCGCTATTGTGCAACAATATGTTTGTATTTTTATGCAATTCAACTAATATTATACAATGTAAAGACCAAAAGCAGATTATCGAATCCCTTATGCAGCCATAACCAAACTACATCTACAAAGTAAAAAGCACTCATATCTATCTGTCATTGCACACTTTATTCTAGACCATTCATTTTTTCTTTTTAATAAATAAAGGTAATATCAAAATGGAGAAATATATACAGAAGTTCAGAAAGAAGTGAACATCAAATACAAGAAAACCCACCTGCTAGACAACTGTGCAGGCTATCCCAATAGAAAATAAGCTAATCCTAATTCAACAATCCTCTAATTTGTTATTGATCTCCTACTCCTCTTCGCTTACACGTAACCCAATAGAAAATAAGATAACATACTTCAACAGAATGCTCTCTAATAGAACACCAGAATACAAGGAACTTTGAATGGATAAACCAATGAGGTTTATTGGTCTACAGAGATTATTAAAAAAAACACTCTCTTATTCATCTCCTCCCAAATTATCCAACAAATTGCTCCCAGGAGCAGCTTCCACACCACACTATTGTAAGCATCGCACTCCTTCACAACCCAGCTGGAAATAAAGTCCTGAAGGACACAGGGAAGACCCATTGTACCCCTAAAAGGGATAAAACTATCCCCAAACCCATCTAGCTAATTGACAATGCAACAGATTCCTCCCCGGACATGGGCAACAAAAGCATTTGTTTGTCGTCCTCCACCCCCTGTTTTTCAATTGGTTAGTATTGAGGATCTTGTCTATGGTTGTCGTCCATAGGAAGATCAATACCTTAGATGGAACACCTGAATTCCACACAGCTCAATAAGAAAAAAGGTAGACAAGGACTCTCCTCAGAAGACTGATAGAACGATCTCACTGACAACTGGCCTATGTTGTTGCTAGTAAATAATCTACACTATCTTTTGCTAGTGTATTTGGCATTTTCAAATCCTGATCATTGAAGTTTCTCCTCATTCTTACTGGCTTTTATCAGCTGCCACAAATTACAAGTTCCAAAATCCAAAATTTCAGTTGAGCGTTGTTCAACCACAACAATATCCTCCCAATCCTTTCCTCTTCCCAACTTGAATCTAATATATGTTAATATCCTCTTTCACATTCAAGATTACTTTTCACATCCCCACTCCAAAAGGACCTCTAACCTCCTTAGGATCCCACATAGTCCTAACTCCTAACTCCTTAGCAGTTATTACTCTCTCTCCTCCAAATCTCCAAAGTCATTTTGCCAGCAAACCCTTATTCATGTTTTGCAACAGTCTAAAGCCTAAAGCCCCTTCTTTCAATGGACGATACAACTCCCTCCACATGACCAAATTATATTTCGAATCTTCGCCTTGTCATTCCACAGAAAAACCCCTTTGAATTTTTTCCAAATTATTTGTTCGGGATGCAAGGATAGTGAGCAACAACATGAAATAAGTAGGGCCGATCTCCAAGGTACTCTTGATGAGGGTAACGTTACCCCTTTTCAACAAAAAAGGAGAGTCAGAAATCACTGGAAGTGAAAAGTAGACCCCTCAATACTATCATTCTCTCCCTGAAGAGGAACACCCTAAAAATAAGGAGTGAAGTCGAAGAATGAGACATTCATAGAATCAAAACACTTTCTGATAACTGGGTCAAAACACTTGTATTTTTTCGGAGTGGAAGAGTAACCTAAGAAAAGACACTCCATAAACTTTGGGTCGCGTTTAGAGCAATTAGGACCTAACACATTAACAAAATAAGTACATCCAAAGACTTTTAAGAGAAAACAGAATACTGGATACTCAAGACGTAACAGCTAATGTGGAAATTTGTACTCTTTAACACTCTGGAAGGCATGTGGTTAATGAAATATGCTGCAGTAAGCACCGCATCAGGCCAGTACCATTCTCAACATTCATACTCAGTAGAAGATCTTGCCAAATGTTTATTTTCCTTTCAGCGACGCCATTTTGTTGAGTATAAACACAGTTTCTTTGATGTATTACACTGTTTTCTTCCAAATAGCTAGTAACTGGCAATCCAAGTACTCACGACCATTGTTGGATCTAAGAATTTTGATGTTTTTGCCAAACTAGGTTCTCACCATCTTCTGTTTTTGTCAGATCTAAGAATTTTGAATATTGGATAATCAGGACATAACAATTGATGTGGAGATTTGTACTCTAACATTCTAGATGCCATGTGGTTAATGAGGTACGCTGCAGCAAACACCGCATTAGTCTAGTACCTTTTCTCAACTTCTATAGCCAATAGAAGACTTCTTGTTACTTCAAGTAAATGTTTACTTTTCCTTTCAATGACTCCATTTTGTTGAGGAGTATAAACACAGCTACTTTGATATTCTACATCATTGTCTTCCAAATAAGCTTTCAACTAGCCCTCCTATTCACGACCATTGTCGGATCTAAGATTTTTGATGTTTTGGGTGTAATGACTTAGGCCCATTACTACAACTTGAAAATAGAAGGGTGTGGAAAAAAGCAAAGAAGAAATTAGTTCTGTTTCGGGGGATTTTTATGAAGAGTGTTATAAGGAGAGTTGGAAATTCAGGCCTAAGGTTGATAGGTTAGAGTTTGATAGGTTGTCAGAGGGTTTAGAAATAATGTTCGAGGATGAGGAAACCAAGGCTCTAGGTCTGAATGGTTTTTCCATTGAATTTTATAGAAAATGTTGGAAGATTGTGGGCCCAAATATCATAAAGGTGATTGAAGATTTCTAATTTGAAGGGAAAATCGATAAGGTACTAAATAATACTTATAGTCCTAATCCCTAATGTGGAAAGCGCTTCTAATTTAAGAAACTTCCGCCTAATCAGTTTGCTTGGGAGTGTGTACATAATACTTGACAAAATTTTAGCCTCCTGCCTCATTCTAGTCACTAACTACTTGATTTCGTCTCCCCAAGGGGTGTTTGTGAGGGGTGTTTGTGAGAGGCAGGTAGATCTTTGATGGAATCTTAATTGCTAATGAATTTCTGAATGAGATGATCAAAAGTAGAAAGTCAAGATTCCTATGCAAAATTGATATGAGAAGGCCTATGATCATGTTAATTGGGATTTCTTAGAACGTGTCATACACAAAATGGGTTTTGGAATAAGGTGGCAGAGTTGGATTAATTTTTGTATCTCCACAGTCTCATTCTCCATTCTTATTAATGGGAGTCCCGCTGGATATTTTAGAAGCTCTAGAGGCTTACATCAGGGCGATCCTTTACACCGTTTATATTCATAATCAATGTTATAAATCTTGTTCTCGGGTTTTTATCAGCTAAAATTTTTCTTGTAAGATTTTCAAATCTGGAGTTTTTTTCCAAGATATTTCTCGCCTAAATATCGGCAATGATTTAAAATATAATTAAAATTACAAAAAATAATACAATAATATTGAGTATTCCTTGCAATATTTTTAAAATATCGGCTAAATCTCGTGATAAAAAGAAAAAATTGTATTTCTTGTGAGATTTTAAAAAAAAAGCGATAAAATGGAGTTATAAATTTTAGATGTTTTTCTCAGTATTTCTCGAGAGAAATTAGGTATTTCTCGGGAGATTTGTAACAATGTTCATAATGATGACGGAAGCCCTGAGTAGAATGTTTTCTTTGAATGGAGGGGTTAGTGTTACTGTGTTAGAGGCAATATAGTTAAAGCGTCCAGGCAACACCTAGGTAATAGGGGGTTCAGTAGGGCGAGGTGATGACTAGATGTTGCTTAGGCGATGCCTAGGGGACCAAAATTTACTTTTTATGTTTATATTATAAAATACTATATAAGATTTTAGTGAGTGCCTGCTTAGATTGTGATCTAGGTGATATTGGACTTAGCTAAGCGAGGCGATGGACTAAGCGTTGCCTTGCAACATTTTGATTACACTAGTTAGAGGGATTTGCTATGGGGTAATCGAGTTTGGTGATCTCTCGTCTCCAGTTTGTTGATGATATGTTAATCTTTTGTGATGCCTCTAGTAGACAACTGGTCTATCTGAGATGCCTTTTTCAATGTTTCGAGGCGGTTTCAGGCCTTCGGATTAACCTAGATAAAAGTGTAATATTTGGTGTGGGGATGTTCTGAATAGGGACGAATTAGCAGCCTATTTGGGATGAAAATCACAATCCTTACCCTCTTCCTATTTGGCTCTACTGTTAGGGGTTGGTCATAAATCCATAGTGGCATCAAATCCGGTTGTCAAGAGTTTCTCGAAAAAATTTGAAAGATAGAAGTCTATATATCTATCTAAAGGTGGTCGGTTGGCACTTCTGAAAAGCACTCTTAATAGTTTGCCGACCTCTTTATGTCTCTATTTCCTATTCTGGTCTATTGCTAAAACACTAGAAAGCATTCAAAGAATTGTTGAGAAAAATATCACCTGGTTGATTGGACAACTGTATCCCTACCCATTAAATCAACGGGTTTGAATCTCCGCCCCCTGGTGGAGGTTAATAAGGCATTTCTTGGTAAATGGCTTTTGACACTTTGATACAAAAAGGGAAACCCTTTGAAGAAAGGTAATAGCGACAAAATTTTGGATACGGGAATCAAAAAAGGTGATAGGCACTTACAGGGTAAGCTTGTGGAAAGATAAATAGAAAATCTAGGAGGATTTTGCTAAACACGATAGATTTAGGGTGGGTAATGGGTTGGAGCTTAGTTTCTAGGAGGCCACCTGGTGTGGGTCGAGCACCTAAGGGAAGATTTCGAGAATCTTTTATCTTTATCCTCGAAGAGAACAAGTTCAATGGCCTACTGTTTTGTGTGGGAGTCGTCATCTTAGTCCTGCTTTTGGACCCCAAAATTTAGACATAACCTGAATGGCTGGGACATGGAAGACTTTCTTCTGTTGTTTAATTATCTATTCTCAATGATCCCAATCCTTAGCGGATGGATGATCGTCTTTAGTGCAAGAATAGTAAAGGTCAATTCTGAGTGAGATCCTTCTTCCAAGCTCTGCGAGTCAATCTCCTCTTACTCTTTCCCCATCAGGTTGTTTAAAACCTAGGTATTCCAACAAAGGTATCCTTCTTTCTTTGGTCAGCTATGTCAGGCAAGATTCTCATATGTGCTCATTTGAAGAATAGAGGGTGGAGGATGGCTAACCGTTATTTTATGTGTCTCAAATCGAAAGAGTTGGTAGATCACCATTTACTGCATTGCCCTTTTGTTTATGCCATCTGGGGTAAATTCTTTCTCAGTTTGGAAATCGGCTAGATCTTCCCTAGCTCCCTGCAGGATTCCCTATCGGGATGGCTATCAATTTGTTTTGACTCCTAAGGTCATGGTGTGGGTGATGTTACTAAAGGCAGTTGGGTAGTCTATTTAGCTTGAACGTAACAGGAGAATTTTTTATGGTTTGGATTCCTTAGAAGACAAGTAAATTTGAGTTCTCATAATTTGATTCGTAATTGGTGTTCAATTAGGAAGGACTGATAAGGAGTGGCTTACTGAGTTATAATACTTTGTAGTATTCCTTTAGCCATGTTTTTTCT
This sequence comes from Tetracentron sinense, assembly GCA_015143295.1. NCBI lineage: Eukaryota > Viridiplantae > Streptophyta > Magnoliopsida > Trochodendrales > Trochodendraceae > Tetracentron > Tetracentron sinense. The sequence goes on along the minus strand of CM026569.1, from coordinate 31,537,016 downwards.
ATTGATGTCTTCTTTATTTTCTTTTTCAGCTTATTCTTTTTTTTGGTTCATTTGCTTTGTGAACTTTAGTTGCTCCTGTAAGTTTACCTTTAGCTTCATTCTATATATATGTTGAGGCATTATCAATCAAAAAAAAATCTGCAAAGGATGGTTTGCCAAGAGATTTGGAAGCACGTTGGAGATTGAATTCTCCAACTCAAGTATGGACCTTAAGTCACTTTCTTTAGATAATAAGGGTTTTGTTGTCAATATAGTTGATTATTAGATAGACTATTGGGATGAAGACGAATTCTTTAGAAAAAGAAATCAATGATTCCCTATAAGATACAGAGGATGGTATTATTATTGAAACCAAGAAACCAGAAAGTTAAATATTTTTAATGAGGAACCAAATTCCGATTTGGTGGAAATAGTTTGCTTTACTAGACCAAAGTAATTTGGTTTATGTTATCTAATGTAATTTGGAAAAAAAATCAACTGCGATGAAATCAAGCACACCACTGGTAGATGTCATTATATTTCAATTATGATGATAGTTTTTAAGATAAAGAAGAAAAAATTGAACATCCAGTTGTAAAAGAGATAGAAGGTTTTGCCAATTAAAGAGAGAGAAATAGAGAGAGAGAGAGAGAAGGTTTGATCTGAGAAAGTATTAATAAAGAAGGAGATTCAGTTGATCAAAAGACACTGTTTATCTCATTTGTTAAGTAATGAGGACATAAAAATAGGTTTTACTCTACATGGAAATATGATTCAAAAACCCAAAAAGTCGACTCGACTCAAAAGTTAGTTGGGTCGAGTAACTCGGAAAACTCGACTTGGTCCAACTCGGAATATATATATATATACCAATTAGGTCATTACTAATTTCATGGCATTTTAACCAAGATCGAACCACAAATAATTTGAAAATTTTGGATTAAAAGAACCCAAAGTAGGCTAGTTTTGTAACCCCAAAAACAATATGATGGAAAAACAATGTAACCTTTGAGTTTAAATTTAAAGAAAAACAAAAATGATAAAAATACTCTTTCATGAGTCGACCGAGTATGACGTATAGTACCAAAGTTCTCAAATAGTATAGTACCAAAGTTCTCAAATAATTCTTAAATAATTCGTGAACTATTCCCGAATTATTCGCAAACTATTCATTTTTAAGGGGTAAAATTTAAAATGACGCTTTTTTTTACAACTAACGAAGAATTCATCAGTTCCGAATTCTTCGCGAATTGATGACTTATTCCGAAAAATCCGAACTTATCTCGAATGAGGATTTCTCACAAATTATTCTTTCAAGCTTATTCGAAATTCTAAAACAGAATGAGGGCACAATAAATTTTCTATTATCAACATGGTTAGTACCAATAAACCGTGAATTATTTCACATTGAGAATCCCCATTTGACCGAAGTCACCAACAGAGAGAAGAAGAAAGAGAAACTTTCATTTCAGTTTTTTTAGGGGGGTTAATATCCATTCGACTGAACTGACAGAAAAAGATGATTTCCGCATGTTGATTATTTTGCTGAACTTCGACCAAACAAAGAGAAAAAAAAATGATTTGTTTTATTTATTCTGAGCTATTTTTATTGTACTAAATAAATTATGATTTGCCCGATAAATACACTCAAATATTGCTTCTCTGATTTTTTTTATTCGGATTGTTATTTTTTCACGACTTTATAAATCTCTTAAGTGCTTATGTCATCTAAAATGCATATACAACCATGTAATCTGGATTCTTCTTCTTTTTTAAGTTACATAAGGCTTGCTTAAGCCCTATGTAATTTTTCATTGAGTTTGCTTGTTTACATAGTGCTTGTTTTTTAAGAATTTAGATTAGTGTCTAACATAGTAAGAGATGTCAATCCATCCAGATTGGTAGATGGCTTAGTTAGTATCACGTTCCTATTTTTTTAATTATTAATTATTGTTTTTATCTTCCTAAACTTGTCCTGAATTTTGTGAAATTTGCCGATTTTTTGAAATTTAGTCCCTGTCGAATAATTCAGAAATCCAAACTTTGTTACTATGGTCTTAAGAGTCGAAAAACTCGACTCGATCGAGTCACACGAGTAACTCGCTGAATTGTGTCTCCTTCGAGTTTTGAGGTGATTCAAAACTCAGTCGAGTAACACGGAGTTTCGATTCGACTCACCAAGTTTTCGACCTAAGCATGGAATATAGTTAAGTATCCAAAAATTGTTAGTGCAGATATATCAATAATGTCCGTGCTTAGTGTAGTCTTATTGTATTGCATAGAGAAAGATGGAGTGCACTGGAATTCATAGAAAATGATAATGTAAGAAATTTCATTAATCTTAGTTAACAAAACAAGATTTGATCAGTAGCTGTATTATGATAAGTGATGGTATTCAAGGTTGTTAAATCGTAATCAAATCGTAAAATCGTTTTAGGACCAATTCGATTCAAATCGTAAATCATAAGATTCAATCCATTTTTTAAAAATATTGTTTAAAATGCATAATATTACTTAATAAATTCGAAAAATAGAATAATCTATTATCCAAAAGAATTTATCCATATCTATTGATAAAAGAAAGTAATGAACATTTCATTGCATACACTATAAAGAACACGAATAAAACTCCATAAAATGAAAAAAAAAATTAATATCCTTAAAGATAAATCAACAAAAGTAACTCATATAATCATGTTGTATCATGTATGAGATCAAGTATCAAAAGAATTGTACAAATAAAAAGACTAATAAAATAAATTATCAAGGGAAGCTATCAAGTTTTCCCAAAATTCAACTCCATGATCTTTCTTCCTCGTCATTTCTTCTCTTTTTTTTTATCCATTTCACAGCATGCCAGCAATAGAGAGAAAACCCGAATAGGATTTAAATCGCCTAAATCTCACAAATCGTAATCAGAATCGCAAATCAAATGAGATTTACCCGATTAAGATTTTCACTTCTGATTTGAATCATTTTGCTTGGGATTCGAATCGAATCGTAGAATTTGAATCGCAAATCGCAAGGATTTAACAACCATGATGGTATAATAGTGGTGTTATACATTGTTAGGACGGTAGAATCATTGACAATTGGATAGTTTCTCCTACGAATGCTGAAAGGAGAACCAAGTTGGTGGTTCAGATACGATTGGGCAATTATGGACTCATTCTTCAATTTGATAGCACAATAAAGGCAAGTATGTAGAGTACAAAGTTCTATCAAGTGCACAAGACGATCAAACAAACACAATGATTGGATAATATGAATCAACAAATTTTATGAAACAGATGAAATTGCACTCAAGAGAGTCGTGATTCACAAAATCGATATACTGGGGGACAATGTGAGATTTATAGAGTTTGAGTTTATTGGGAAGCTAATAGTTTGAGCTCTCAAACTCTAAATTAGATGCATTACTTTGTGACAAATCTTTGAGCTTGACTTTGATATAATACTTATTTCAATGTTAACAAGCGTTTATCGATACTAAATAAGCTAAAAGATTTTAATCTTTTAGTATCTCATTTCATAGAGACTTATCTTTCTGGGTTTTCTAATTCTGTAAATAGATGGTCTCATATGTAGGTTGGAGTGTGAAGAATTAAAGAAAACAAACTTCAAAATAAAAAAGTTCTCGTCTCTTCTATATCCATCCCTTTGCAGTGGGCTTTTCATTGGAGTTGTTATGTGAGATATTCAATATCGGCTATGAAAAAGAAAAGCAGGCCCGTTAGGGGGCCCCATGGGGTGGGGCTCTGGAAGGGTATCATGGCAGTGGCCAATGCGTTAGATCCTTTCCTTAGGTTCAAGTTGGGTAATGGGGCCGATATCCAGTTTTGGCTCGATGTATGGTGCGGTCAGTCGCGGCTTAAGGACGATTTTGGCTCCTTATTCTCATTGACCCTACATAAAGGGGTGTCTGTTGCCGAGTGTGTTGAGAGGATTGGCAGCAACTTAGTGTGGTGTCCTAGGTTGAGGATGGATTTGAATGATTGGGAAGTTGAAGAGATGCAGAGTCTTTTGACCCGGTTGAGTTCTTCCGTCCCCAGATCCCAGATTCGTGATAGTAGGATGTGGTCCCGTAGCAACAACGGTCGATTTTCAGTTCGATCACTCTTACAGTCCTTTGACCCTGTGCTTTTGCGTTCTTTTCCCCATAAGGCTGTGTGGGCTAACCAGGTCCCCACGAAGGTATCGTTTTTCCTTTGGTCCGCTGCTTTAAATAAGATTCTTACTATGAATAATTTGAAGAGGAGAGGGTGGAGCTTGGCAAATAGATGCTATTTGTGCCTCAATGCGGAAGAGTCGGTGAGCCACTTGCTCTTACACTGTCCGGTTGTCTTTGGAGTCTGGGCTTATTTCTTGGCTCGGATGGGGGTGGAGTGGGTCTTCCCCTCTTCCTTTCTGAGCTTCTTATCTGGTTGGCACTTGACGTCTTTGGTGGGTGCTGAGGTATTTATCTGGTATTCTCTGCCTGGAGCCATCTCCTGGGTCATTTGGAAGGAGAGGAATGGTCGTATCTTTGACAATTCCTCTTCTCCTGTTCAGCGGATCATATCTCAGGTGAGGCGTTCGTTGGTGGACTGGAGTTCGCCTACCATGGTTGGCCAGGCAGTGAGGGTTGCTTTGTTACCTTGAGGATAGTCAGTAGCTAGCTAGCGTGTGATTGTATTTAGTTCCCTTATGTTCCTTTTCTTAGTTTACTACTCTGTAAACTCTTATTATCTATGATATATCTTCTTTACTGATCAAAAAAAATTATGATATTTTAATTCAAGTTCTTGAGGTTATGCCGAAGCAAATTTCATACGATTCTCATCGGTCTGGGTAAACTTGTCCTTTTGAAAATTATTTTTTAATTTCCACAGAAAATATGAAAATGAAACCCTAGAAATCTACATACGATAGACTATAGAACTGCAACAATATCAACAAGAAAACAACAACTGCGTATGGAAAATCGTATTGAGCATGGTAGAGTAGTGCTCACAGACATTAACCGCGGAAATAAAAAAATTCATAAACAATAATAAGAGTAACAATTCAAGTAACCTAAGCCCTAGAGAAGTTCATATAGAAATATAAATCAGTAAGTACAGATATTGAGAGAAACCCAGGAATCTGTATGAATTTGAACTTCAAAAAGAAAAACGATATGAGAAAAAGCCATAGAAGAGAAGATAAAGGGGTACCATTTGGGGACGGAATTGGAACGAGCAAAGGCGTCAAAGTCCTCGAGGATGCGAGAGATGGTTTTGAAGAGGCCAATGGCGCGAGTCTTTACAGATTCGAGATTGAGCTGCTGCTGCACCGCCTGGTTCAGTCTTTCCACCTTAGGCTGCTGTTGAGCCTGCGATTGATCTTGAGCTCCTACTACTCCTTCCATGGCTGCCATGGATTGAGAGAGAGAGAGAGACAGAGAGCAGATCTGTGATACGTGGTAACTACTCACTAGTAATGGCAATTTTGACCCGATCCGTCAATCCACCCGAACCCTTCAAAGGGAAAAATCTATTTACATAGTATCAATGTTTTGATAATAGGACCCGGCTGCGTGAAATTCTCTACGGTTGGAACACGTGTCCGGTTTAGCTTGTGGTTAAGCTTCATAAACCCTCAAGTTTCAACCTCTAACGTTGATTTTTTTGTGGGTCCTTAAAAGAGACCTTTTAAAATATATATTTATAAGTAAGTTATAACAATATAGCTAATAAAAAAAATCAAAAATAAAATAGGAGAAAATTGAAACATTCTCAGAAAAAGAAGGTTTTATAAGGAATGATTATAGTCCACCATTATACTTAAAATTCATTAACATTATAGTTATAATTTATTTGCATGCTTAATATATATATATATATATATACACCAGTATAAGTGTACGTGTGTTTTACACGTAATAATTAATTTATTAAATATTTAGTTAATTTGTGTTTAATAATTTATATATATATATATTTTTTGAATATCTAAGATATCTATTATTATACAAAATGAACCCGGCTCAAATTTGAAGTTGTAAGGGGGACAGCTCTTGCAAATCGGGCGATTGAAAACCAATGAAAAGCTAGGATAAATAGAAAAAATTACTTTAGACTTTTAGAGCGTAAATGAAAAAAATAGAGATAGCAAATAGAAGTGTACGTGCATTGCATGTAATAATTAATTTATTTAAAAATTTAGTTAATTTGTGTTTAATAATTTTTTTAAAAATATACATTGAATATCTAAGATATCTATTATTATACAAAATGAACCAACCTCAAATTTGCAGTTGTAAGGGGGATAGCTCTTCCAAATTGGGGCAATTGAAAATCTATGAAAAGCAGGATAAACATAAAAGATTACTTTAGACTTTTAGAGTATAATGAAAAAAAAATAGAGAAAGCTAATGGAAATTTTTAAGATACCACCACATGGGAAAAGAGAGAAGATAAAGAAAATCATCATCTTAGATAAGGAACACATATATATGAAAGCCAAAGCAATGACAGACTTAACGAAAAGAGAATGAAACCACCAAGGTTAAAGCTTTCTTCCATCTTAAGGCTTGAAATTAAAACATTGTTTCTCCGCAACAAAATGTCCCAACTACTCCCTACAATACAACTCGTGTAAATATAATGTGGAGAAGTCTCCATATAGCATGCTTTTACAACCTAATAAACTCAGCAGCATCGTCTTCTCTTGATTCGAGTTTATTAATCACTGGCATGATTTAAGTATTGAATTCACGACTGTGTAGTGCAACACACCATACCTGTCTCAAGCTCGAGCACTCGCATTTATACAACATAGCTTGAACACATTTCAACAATTGTTCAAAATTTTAGATATGTAATAACTTTATTGGACTTTAAATAAATATTTTTTAGGAGATTGATTCTTTACGCATGAGCGTTCCGCCCACGGAATGTGCACGGGGGCCTTGCTTGACACGAACCTAGTTAATTGACAACCATTTAACTGTAGTTAGGATCCACTCACCCTAGGGTTCATCTATCTACCCTTGTTTTTTAGAAAAAAAGAACTAAAAAATAATCTTGGGTTGACTAACCTAAACCACAGTTAATGCGTGTGTCTATAGGTTGCCACATGTCCCCTTTAACACTCACTAACTTGTTGCCCAGCTAATGGACCCTAGAGTGGGGGTGATTAGGGTCAATGGCAAACTAAAAAATTTCTATGTTGATTTATGTAGAATTTAAAATAATCAATAGAAATGCTACAAGCAATAACTAAATTAAATAAAGAGATAAAGTAATTAGAGATACCACGCACGAGATTGATCTCCGGGTTCAGCAACTTGCCTACGTCCCCGCCTTTAAGCTCCCGCTTCAAAGATTTCCACACGATTCCACTAATCGTACTTTTTTTCACGGGCAAAGAGTAAGTCTTTACAATCCTTCTTCTCCGGTGAGGATTTCACCTTTTACAATCATTTTCTCAGGCTCAGAAAATAACCTCTTCAAGAGAGTACCTCTCTTGGCTTCACAGAAGAACTCTTCTTTATAGTTGCAAGAATCCTTGATTCTTGACTTAGCTTTTTACAATGGGAAAAGTTGGATATTTAATCCGAAATTGAATGCTCGACTGTAGAGACCTGAATCCTCTTTCATGCCTTTAATAAAGTTAATAAGGGTAGTTTAGTCTTTTGTTATATTTTCATGCACACTTAACTATCTAAGCTGTGTAGCATAGTCTAATGGGTTTAAGTATTAATAGGGTGGAATTTTCAAAGCTGATGATCGATCGCAGGAGAGCGACGATCGATCGCCCAAATACCGGAACCAAGGTAAGCCCCTGTTTTGTGCGACGATCGATCACACTAACAGGACGATCGATCGTTGGAATCAGGAAATTTAGGGAAGTTTCTATTTCGTAGACGATCAATCGCATCAGACGCGACGATAGATCATTAGATGAGCGACGATCGATCGCCCAATATGACGATCGATCGTAGTCGCGCTCAGAAATTTTTAAAAGGGTATGGAAATCAGGGTTTTTAACCCCTAGGCTGTAAATAAAAGTTTTATTTCGTGGTTTTAAGGTTCTAACCTATTCTAAACCTAATTTGGCAAAATATAGAGAAAATCTAGGGTTTCTAAGAGGATTGTGGTTGGTGAAGGTGGAGATTGCTCTTAGAATGAGGAGAAAGCTTGGAGATCTTCCTCAAATCTTCTTGTGAACGATTTGGATCCAAGGGAATGATCTCTAAGGTCGATAAACTCTCTAACTCAACCCTATTAATGATGTTTTGTGAATATTAGTATGATATAAATGATAGAAATAGAGATTTGATATGTTTTCCCCAACTATGTACGGATTAAGCTAATTAGAGATGGAAAGGGGTTTGATACTATGGATGGAATGTATGGAGGATATGAAATACTATGGGGGATCGATATGATGAATGTATGGATGTGGACTATGTTTGGATTGTATGAATGGATTATGGTGTGATGAAATGTTAAAAAATGAAAAATGGGCATAGTATCCATAATTAATGCACTCAAGGTGTTTGTTGAAATACTTAAAAATGATGAATGCTAGTATGATGCTATTGATTATTAAGAAACTAAGTTAAATGAATATTATTGGTTGTCATGATAAATTATGCTCTATCTACTTGTATGGTGATTGGTGTTCAGGTAGGCCAAATCTTAGAAGAAAATCTTCAACGTTGGGAATTCTCTAACTAGAGAGATGTAACCTAGCGGAGTTTCTTAACGGAAGATTAGAATCTAAGGGAAGACTTATTTGAATTCCAATCACGACACTCAAGCACACGTTCACTCACATGATAAGTATTTAAGTCTTATGAGTTTACTTGTCTCACAAGCATGCATGCATTGGACACGAACATGTTACAAATTATGCTATGAAAGAATTATCCCTAGTTACGAACATACCACTCCATGCGTTGCCACGACTATGTTACAAAACACTACGAATTATGCATTGTCGGGACAAAACACTATGATTAGGCGTTGTTGGGACAAACATACTGAATTATGCGTTGATGGGACAAACACACTATGAATCATACATGTATAAGTCTATGCATATGTTAAGTTCAAGTTCATGAATAAAAGTCACACAAATACACGAGTCAAGATGATGTTATGACATGTTATATGCTCTGCACTTTGATTATATCTATGTTAAGTGAATCTATTGCGGTTAAGCATAGGTAAATTAAGCTATGATATTGATATTGCTCATGCTACTTTATATTGTTGTTGGTTTGTTTATCCACTGAGTATTCCATACTCAGTCGACCTGTCATTGTCTTTAGGTTAAGAAGAGGAGTCGTGGACCGAGGAGGTTTACACTGAAGAAGGAGAGGAAGATGAGCTTCCTGAGGAGGAGGTTAGGGATTTTGACAGTCATCCCTACTAATTCGTTTTAGTTGTTTTCTTTAGGAAGAGATATTTGTATTAGACTTTTATGACTTTTAGATAATGTTGTTTATTAGCCTACCTTGCAGTTGGTACTAGACTATTTTGTTTATGGTGGGTTATGTTATATTGAGCAGATGACCGTTGTATAGGATGGTTTGATTTTATATATCGAAATTTTTTATCCTCATTTTTGAAAACTCATATTAGTATGCCTTATATGTCATGGATTTAAGCAGGTTAAGGAAATGTGGCGATTCCAAAGTTCTATTTTAGCCTTGTAGGATTTTAGGGTCATTACAGAGATGGTATCAGAGCTCAAGGCATTAGGTTCCCTTGGGATAAGTTTTTCTCTTAGTAAGAGTTATGTTTATGTCACTTAGGGCTAGGAAGATGTCGATTTTAGGAAAGCAACATCAAGTGTAGGACTTAGGATAGTTATAAGGTTAAGTTTGAAAGTTATCAATATCCTTTGAATTTTTTCTAAAAGATGTATAATTTATGTTTGACTTCAGGAATTACAAGTCATGAGGAGAGGTGCGAGGAATAATAGGAATAGAGGAGGTAGTGTGACAGATGGAGGTACCCCAGAGGGTGGCCACCAGCCTAACATGAGTCAGGCTATGGAGGCTATTATTGCAGCCATGGAGCGACAGGCCGAGATTATGGCCTAACAAACTGCATTGCTCGCAGTTGACCAAGCTAGGCAAGAGAGGCAATTTGAGGTCCACCCACCCCGACAGAATGGAGTGGAAGCTTTCAAGAAGATGAGTCATCCAGCCTTCTATCGGAGCACGGATCCGTCAATGGCAGAGTTGTGGATAATGCAGTTGGAGAAGATATTCTGTGTGCTTGAGGCTACGGATGAGCAGAGAGTGAGATAGGCCTCCTTTATGATTGAAGGAGAGGCAGAACATTGGTGGAGGCCAGCAGCCAGAAAGAGGAATGAGGTACGAGATGAGCAAGCATGGACGTGGGGAGAGTTCCTTGATGTCTTCTATGAACATTATTTTCCGACATCTATAAGGGAGCAGAAAGAAATCGAGTTCTCTACTCTTAAATGGGGGAGCATGTTAGTGGCCGAGTATGAGGCCAAGTTTGTAGAGTTATCTCGGTTTGCATCTCATCTAATCACTACGGAGAGCATGAAAGCGAGGAGATTCGAAGGAGGCTTGAGAGAATACATCTGAGACAAGGTAGAGATCCTACGTCTTGGGTCATGTCGAGAGGTAAGCGAGTGAGCTTTGATTACCGAGAGGAGGTCGGCTCAGTTTTTGAGGAATAAGCAGATGCAGGAAGACAAGTATGGCTCGCAAGACTAAAAAAATTCGGTGAACCTCAAATCCGATGTTTGAGTTGAGAATCTCACAAGTTTAAGGGGATGGTTCGGTTTCCCTAAAAGTCTATCTACCATTTTGAATATTTTAACAATTAAGTTATTAACTTAAGGGATGATAAAATTTAAGTGCGGAAATAGAAAACCAATCAAACCACAGCACAAGGATTTTTACGTGGAAACCCTTTCAGGAAAAACCACGAACCTAGTCTAGCCATGAGAATCCACTAAGAGAAAGTTAACAAGAACTTACAAGACTCGAACTTGACTCCTTCGGACTCGACACTACAATCCTTCAGTTCTTAGTCCTCCACATCTCGAAAAGTCATCACGTACTCTCAAGTTCCGTGATCAATCGTAGTAGCTCATACTTCTCTTTGTGTCTCGAAAACAGTCCAGAATCTTCCGATCGATCTCCGTCAATGACGGCTTCGGATTCCACCGACCAAATCACACTACCACAATCCTTCTCAGATTGATCTCCTTCGCAAAGGCTCCAGAACACTCCGGCTAAGTTGCTATATCCAGAACGAGTAGATGGTTTTATTAAAATCAACTCCTAAATGGACTCCTTCAATGGACGAGTCCAAACAAGCAAGAATGGAGCTTTAAGTTTGCAAACTCTAGGATGAAAGCATCTAACAAAGGGGAGGAGAACAATAAGTTTCTAGAGTTTTTATGAACTCTAGAAGGAGTTAAAAAATCTCTCTATACTCTCCCAAAATTGTGCTCCATGAACTCGAGGGGTTCACCATAAATAGGGAACTCAATTCAATGATTAGAAGTTGCTAAAAGTTGGTTAAAAACCCAAAATAGGCAAAAAAAAACGACTAAGGAAAGGATTTAGCAAAACTCCCATATCAGGGTCGACCTTGGAAGACATTTCGGTCGACCCAAAAGTGGAGTTCAGTTGACCAAAACATCCTCCAGGGTTGACCTCCACTTTTGTAGGCTTCTGTCCAAAAATGTCATATAAAAGTTTCTATACCCAGGGTCGACCCTCAATGGTCAGGGTCGACCTTGAGGTTAAAACCCAATTTTCAAACTACATTTTTGGCTCTTACACCCCTCATGAAAGTTGTAGATCTTTTTTATGCGGTCGATTTGATATATTATGGAGCAAAATCCGAGCTACGGTCTGGGAGATATGCCACCTACAAGCAACCTTGGTTTTTTGAAAAATTTCAGAATTTTGAACTTATTTTGGGCTACATATCTAATCACCTTGGGTCCATATGATTAGTCTAGGTCACTTACCACCTAAGGAATCCTATTATGATTATTCTAAGTCAATACTCACCTATGGTAGTATGGTATCTAGGTTACTTACCATCCTATGAGGGAAATAATCAACCGAGTCTTCAACGGTCTTCAACTTCACTTGTTGTGGATGCTTAACGGAAATGACACAAGATACACACCTAATCACCTAGACTCATTTGTTTTGACACCGGAATAATCCAACACAAAAAACATGAACTTTACAAAGACAAAAGGCCAAGGATGGCAGACCCAACACCAGTGGCCAAGCCAACCCCGTATCAGAGGCCAGTAGCTGCACCTACCATTCATCGTGCTACTCCTTAGGCACCGCGAGTTGCCCCACCTACTTCATGGGCAACTATGTACGAGATGTACGGTTTTTGAAACAAGAGGCATGTACCCGACGAATGCTGAGTAGCTATAGGAGGATGCTTTCATTGTGGTAGTCTGGAGCATTAGATTCGTGATTGCCAAGTTCAGGGTATGCAGATGCCACTACAGAGTTAGCCCCAGGGAGTTAGATCCCCAGTCAGGCAGCCAGTACAGCAGATGCCACCTTAGGGTCAGAGGCCCCAGCAGCCTCGCCAACCAGTTCAAGGTCGGGTGTTTGCCATTTTCAAGCAGGATGCATAGGCATCCGATGATGTTGTGCAAGGTACGTTTAAATCGTAGATTTAATTATGTATAATGTTATTCTATTGTATGACTACAATGTTTACTACTGTGTATAAATATGCTAAGTATATAATAATAGTTTGTTCACATGTTTTGAAACACTTAGCTATGTACCCAATTCAGGCACCTTGTTGGTAAATAACTGTTTAGCTCATGTGTTGATTAACACCGGATTGACTCATTCCTTTGTCACCCCTAGTTTCGCTTAAGCTTTCCCTTTAGAGCCAAGCCTGTTAGACCGTAAGCTAGTTATCGCTACTCCAGTTGGTAGTTCAGTCATCACTGATAAGGTCTATCGCGCTTGTGATATTCAGGTGGGTCAAAGAGAAATGCCAACTAATTTGATTGTCCTTGAATTCCAAGACTTCGACATCATATTAGGCATGAATTGGTTTTCTACTTACCATAGCCATATGAACTGTTTCAGGAAAGTGGTTAACTTCAAGCCAGTCAATGAGCCTCTCTTTCACTCCGGAGTTTGAACAAGAGAGATGTAGTTAGATTTGCATCTTTGAGTATTTCCATCTCAGAAGTGCCAAACTCATCTACTATCCCAGTAGTGAATGAATTCCTAGATGTCTTTTCCTAAGATTTACCGGGTTTACCACCGGATAAGGAGATAGAGTTTGTGATTGAATTAGCCCCAGATACGACACCCATCTCTAAAATGCTGTATAGGATGGCTCCAGCAGAGTTGAAAGAGCTAAATGAGGAGATTGAAGCGTTGTTCAATCTTGGGTTTATCCACCCAAGTGTGTCACCTTAGGGAGCTCTGATCTTATTTGTAAAGAAGAAGGATGGTTCGATGAGAATGTGCATTGACTATCGACAATTGAACAAGGTCATTATCAAGAACAAATATCCTTTACCAAGGATCAATGACTTGTTTGATCAGTTACAAGGAGCTAAGTATTTCTCCAAGATCGATTTGAGGTTGGGCTACCATCAGTTGAAGATAAAGGCCGAGGATGTGCCTAAGTCTACGTTCAGGACCAGATATGGGCATTTTGAATTTCTGGTCATGCCATTCGGTTTGACAAATGCCCCCGCAGCCTTTATGGATCTCATGAATAGAATCTTCAAACCAACTCTTGATCGATTTGTGATTGTGTTCATGGAAGATATTCTGGTGTACTCCAAGACACAAAAGGAGCATGAGATGCATCTTTGTGTCACATTGAAGACACTCCGTGAGCATAAGCTATACGCCAAGCTTAGCAAGTGCGAGTTTTGACTAAAAAATGTAGCATTTCTAGGTCATGTAGTGTCGGCAGAGGGGATTTCAGTTGATCCTGTTAAGATAGAAGCAATGGGAGGTTGGGAAAGACCAAAGAGTATTACAGAGGTTCAAAGCTTCTTGGGCTTAGCTGGATATTATCGGAGATTTATGGAGGGTTTCTCCAGTTTGACAGCTCCGCTTTCTCATCTAACTCGAAAGAACGCTAGGTTCGAGTGACATGAGAAATGTGAGAAGAGTTTCATTGAGTTGAAGAAGCGCCTCACCACCGCTATGATCATGACAGTACCATCCATTAGCGGGTGATTCGTGGCGTACAGTGATGCCTCACTCATTGGGTTAGGTTGTGTTCTTATGCAACACGGAAAAGTTATTGCCTATGCTTCTTAGCAGTTGAAAGACCACAAGAAGAACTATCCTACCCATGATTTGGAGTTGGCAGCATTAGTCTTTACTCTCAAGATCTGGAGACACTACTTGTACGGTGAGCAGTTTGAAGTATCCATCGATCACAAAAGTCTAAAATATTTGTTCTCGTAGAAAGAGCTGAATTTGAGGCAATGCCGTTGGGTGGAATTCCTCAAGGATTATGATTGTTCTATCCAGTACCACCCGGAGAAAGCAAATGTGGTGGTGGATGCGTTAAGTAGGCAACCTACTAAATTCTTGGCACACTTGATGGTCTAAGAATGAAAGCTACTTGAAGAGGCGTCTAACCTTGATGCGGGTTTCAGTGTTGGAACGTTTGGAACTTTGATAGCCAACATTATGGTCAGGTCAACTATCGTGGACAGGATTAAAGACGTACAGTAGAATGATGGAGAATTGCACGCCGCCATGAACAAGTTGCTTAGTAGCGGGTTTGAGGATTTCTCTTGGAGAGATGGTGGAATCTCTTTCACGGATAGAGAACTCATCGACGAGTTCTCTGAAATTTTGCAAAAAAACTCATCTGAATGAGACCAAATTGATAGGAATGATGTCTTGGTTCTTAGGCATTCTTAATATTATTATTTTAATTAGTTTTTAGGGCCTTAGAATGATGTCCAACCTATTCTAAGTATCCTAAGGTCTATCTAGGTATATTTGAGCAATCAAGTTCCAAGCTTTTGAGGATTCTTACATAGTCCTAGATACTCTTAAAAGTAACACTAAAGCTTCTTTGAGAGATGGTCTTCTATTAGAACATGTGAAGCTTCAGTCTTGACTTTTTCTTCATGATTTGGCTTTGAGTCCTTGGAACTATTTCCTTGAAATGACTAAGACTTGGCTTGTAAGTTGATCCACCGAGTATTTGATCTTTTCAATTCTCCATATCTTGAATGATGCTTGTAATGCTCTTTTTCTCTGAAAGTACATAGACTAAATGGAAACATTAGCACCAAAATGATCATTCCATTATTGTATTATCATCGAAACTATTAAGGGTACTTAGAGTTGTAACATCAAGAAGTTCAATGTCATAGCGATCCAATGCCCTTAACTCCAAGCAAAACCCGATTCAGCATACAACAAGGCTGAGTGACTATCTCCCTTCGCAATGACTCAAAAGGTTAAGATGTCTTATTGATATTTCTTGCCCTATAGGGGCAAAAGATCCATAAAATTCAACCAGGGTAGACTCCTTTCTAAACTAGCAAGCAAAGAAAGTAACCTCCATTCAAATTTTTGAAGGCAAATTAAAAAAAAAATTCAAAATCTCCTATTTTCTCAAAAATTGATTTTAAATCAATTTTTTCAGAACACGAATGCGTCCTTAAGAGTCATAGAGTTTCAGTACGTCTCATGGCTTGGTTAAAGATCGATCTCCTTTCAAAAGTTCTCCGAAGAGCAGTAGAGAAAACAAGTGCAGAAACTGCAAGCTAGGGGCAAGTGCGAAATCAAAGCTTCATTTAGCGAGTTATCTCTTTGCTCCTTGCATTATCATATCATCTCATCTGTATTCATTCTAGGCATACCACTATTCATTATATGCATCATCATGCATCTCATGTCTCATCTCCTTGCATTATAGACACATCACACACCTGTACATAGGCATCCACACTGCTCGCACACCTACATAGGTAGCTGCACTTTGCACACACACTTCACAATCACATACGCAATTAACTATAATGTACACACACCCACACACTTAGCTGCACTGCGCACACACATTCACGTAGTTAGTCGCACTATTCACATGCACCCACGAACCTATCCAAACTCCTTGCTCGACCGATGCAAACACTTTTTACACGTACCAACACAGGCACTCCTTGCCCGTACTGACGCAAGCACTCCTTGCCCGTACTGACGCAAGCACTCCTTGCCCGAACCGAAATAGACACTCCTTGCCCGAACCGACATAGACACTCCTTGCCCGTACAGACGTAGGCACTCCTTGCCTATTCCAATACAGGCACTCCTTGCCCGAACCGACGCAGACACTCCTTGCTCGTATTGACGCAGACAATATATCCAGCATGTCCAGAGCCTGCTTTCAGCCCTCCTGGGATGAGGTTAAGCCTACATATCCTGATGTCCTTCTTGTGCATCCCATTTGATGTCATCTTCATCTCCTCCGACATCTCGTCTGATGTCACATTTCTATATTCCGCCCTCTATCTCGGATATTTCATCATTAAGCATAAACCATCCACTCATTCTCTCTATCCCTGCTACCGAACAGGTTTTCCCATCAACCCTGTCCTCTAAAATCCCATCTATGGCAAGCAGTCTAAGCAGAATTTAACTTTTTTTGACTCTTTCGTCTTAAGTTTCATAGATTTTGCTCACTGCATGTACAAAATTGAGGCCTTATAACATTTGTCATTCACGTAGCTGCACCCTTCGACAAAGAGAGGCAAATGTAAGCACCCCAATTTTGCACCCCTTTAGTCTCTTTTCACATCCTTAAAATACTCTTTTTAAAACTCTCTTTTAGAACCCTCTTTCCACGTGCTTTGATTTTCGAAAATGGCCCGAAAGTAGAAAAATGACCAAAATGCACCTATAGTGAAAAATGACCAAAATACCCTTGAAAAGTTTTAAAAACTCGCATTTTATCTAAAATATTTTTCTGCATTTTATCAATTCAATTTCAATTGTTTTTTGGATAAAATCGAGCCTAAAACGAGAAAAATAACAAAAATGCTCCTATGGTGCAAAATGACCAAAATACCCCTAGAAAAGTGTTCAAAATTTTCATTTTGAGCAAAATAATTTTACAAATTTTTTGGTTCAATTTTGGGCTGCTTTCGGGGTCAAAACGGGCTCAAAATGCAAAAATCAGCTATCGGCCAACCCGGAGGTGACACGTGGCACAAACAAATAGCAAAAAAATATTTTTTTAAGCCTTCAATCTGGGCGCTACTTCAAGTAGCGCCCCCATTTAATTACAATTATGTCATTGACTATTCAAACCGACCTTTTGCGTGATATTTAAAAAATATCCAAATAGGAGTAGCGCCCACCTAGTTTGCACCAATTTTTCCACCTTACTGTTTACCACCGCCCTGTTTTCGGGGATTTTATCCAAAATGGGTGCTACTTCAAGTAGTGCCCCACCACCTCCCGTTTTTGAATCCTATAAATACACCACCCCATTTCTCTTATTTCTCACTCATTCACTCTCCTCTCTCTTCCTTTTCTTCTTCAAAACCTCACGAGAAAGTTGATTACGAAGGGTCGATTCTCGGGACCCGTTTTCAGAAATCTTTTCAAATTTCCTAGAAGGTAACTTTAAAAAAAAAACTCTATCTTGGTTTGTCTTTTAGTAGTTTAAATTATTTTAATTTAATCACTTTTAAAGTTGTTTTTAAAATTGTTTGACTGCTTGCCTTGCCTAGTCGAACCCTTCCTAAATCTCATTCCAAATATAGCCTTGCTTAGTCGAACCCCTGCCTAAATCTCAGTCCAAATATAGCCTTGCCTAGTCGAACCCCTGCCTAAATCCCAGATCAAATATAGCTTTGCTTAGTCGAACCCCTGCTCAAATCCAATATCAAATCTAGCCTGGCCTAGTCGAACCTCTGTCCAATTCTGGGTTCAAATCCAACTAAATCCTAGCTTAACTCTAGTTAAACCTTAGCTAAACCCTAGCTTAACCCTAGCTAAATCCCCTAAACCCTACCTATCTAGTTGAACCCCTGCCCGAACCTCGGTTCAAAACACTATAAATACCCACTCCCAAGGCTCCTCGGCAAGAGTTTAAATTGCCTCAATGCTCCCCGACACGAGCTTAAACTGTCCAATCGCTCCTCAGCATGAGCTTAAAATTCCCTATCACTCCCATATGAGTGAAAATCATCAAACCATTAATCACCCTCTATCAATCAAATCAAATCATCAATCAATCAAATTAAACCATCAATCACCTCTTGGAACTACGTGTGGCTTGATTCCACTGACAGTGGATACGTAGGCAACCTTGATCGGGTTCAGCTCCCCCTAGGATAGAATCCCTATTTCGTTTCTATCTTATCCATCTTATTACATTCATTACTGTTAATATTATATCTGCTTAGCATATAAATAAAATTTCAAGCTTCTCTTATGGTTTCCCCACTTTGATTCAGACTTAGGGAGTACGTAACCATCTTCGGATGGCAGTTTAGGGATACCTAACACCTTCCCCTAACTCAACTGAATCCCTTACCCTGACCTCTAACTTCCAGACCATGCCTTATCTAAACATTTTAGGGACCTATTTCCCTCAGAATTAGATAGGTGGCGACTCTCAACCCATTTGCAATTTATCGTTATTCCTCATCGGGTTCAATCCTGATCAGGAATGGGGGTTAAATTTCCGGTACTCACAACTGGCCCATAGGTAGCAATACTGAAGCTGGTCGCATTGCTAGACATCTCTTCTAACAACTTCCACTCATGGACCATCATGCGAGCCAAGTGCCCAGAAGACTTCCTACTCAGAGTATCTGTTATCACGTTCGCCTTATCCGGGTGGTACTAGATAGAGCAGTCATAATCCTTCAGAAACTCCACTCATCTGCGTTGCCTCTGATTCAGCTCCTTCTGGGAAAACAAATACTTCAAGCTCTTGTAATCCATGAACACATCGATTTGTTACCCATAAAGGTAGTGACGTGAAATATTCAATGCAAAGACAGTTGCAACAAGCTCTAAATCGTGCATAGGATAATTATTCTCATGATCGTGAAGCATAGGCAATGACCTTTCTATGCATCTGAACACATCCTAGCTCGATAAGAGATGCATCACTGTAGACTACAAAACCACCGCTCATAGACGGAATTATGAGAACAGAGGCCTGTTGCCCAAGTATTGACCCTAAAGGGGGGTGATTAGGGTCTTGGAAAATAATAAAATCTAATTATCTCTTTTTATGGAATTAAAATTAACAAGGGAATGGAACTTAGCAATTTCTAAATTTAAGCAATAAAGAAAATAAGGTAAAGTGTTAGAGAATGCAAATACCAAGATATTTTTCTCAAGATTCGGCAACCGACCTACGTCCCTGCCTTTTAGCTTCCAACTTCAAGGATTCACCAGGATTTTACTCGTATAGACTTCTTCACTGGTGAAGCCCAATTCTCTTCTGGTTGAGAATCATATCTTTACAATCTCTCTTCCAGGTCAGGATAGAATCTTCACTTGCAAGAGATCACCCTCTCTTGACTTCCTTGAACCTTCGCTTCAATGCAAGAATCCACCGATTCTTGACTTCTCCTTTACACTTTGATTTTTGGATTTTGAATCTGAAAAGCTCCAGATATGATCTAGATAAGATTGACAAACAATACTCTAGAAATTTCTCAAATATCAAGAGTTGAATGACTCAAATGGGATTTGGGATTTTTAGATTTCTCAAAACTCTATGTATGGTAAAGAACATAGTATGATTGATGAGAGTTAATGCTTTTGTCTTTGTTGGATCAATGGATATTCAAGTGTTGTTGGAAGTTCATAAATGGACTCAATTTATAGCTCTCAATCCGTTTTAACCGTTGGAGAAACATTAAATGCGAAACTAGCCATCATAGGGTTTGAGCTTTTCTCGCATGATTTCGTCGACGAAATTGGGTTACCTAACTCATTTCGTTGCCGAGATCAATAACAAAAAAGATTGCGTATTTCCTGTACCAATTTCGTCGCAAAATTCAGGAATCCCATGTGATTTTGTCGATGAAATTAGAGTAAAAACTTTGTTTTCTTACTTGATTGAGACTTTAAAGATGAAAATGAATTCCTAGGTCTTTTGACTTTTTTTTAACATGATTTTCATGATTATCTAGGGCCTTAGAATGATTTCCAATATATGTCTTAGGCTCCTATGGTCAATCTAAGTATTTGAGCATTCAACTAACCATACTTTGAGGACTTCTTATATAAGTCCTAGACTCTTTCAAAAGTAAAAAACTAAGACACTTAGGTAGCATTTGGATAGACTTTTCAAGTGACTTTTACCGACTTCTCATTTCAAGAAGTCAAAAATCATTTTTGGTTAGCCAGTTGTCCCTAACTTCCCAAGGAAGCCCGAAGTTATAAAAAGTCGGATATTTCACTTTCCCCAAAAGCAGGTGTTGGGCTACTTCGGCAAGAAGCCGTTTATTCCACTTCCGCGGGAAGTTGACGGAAAGAATCGTTTACGACAATTATCTTAACACCTAACATCACGTGGCCACCCCTTCATCCTCATTATTGTTTGTTATAACCCTTATATCTAGCACCTGACATCTGATAAAGCGTATGCAAGTAGCTTTACAAGAAAGAAATGATGACCCTTTTTATCTAACCACAACCAATTGCAATTGAACTTGGGAGATAGTTCAATCGCATCCACAAGGCCAACATGTGTCCCTTTTAATTCTTATTAACTAGGGAAATGGAAAATGGAGCTTAGCACCACCCATCTAATTGTGGTTAAGATTTACTCACCCCCTAGGGTTAAGCAATCTAACCATGGTTTTAAGAAAAATGAAAAAACAAAATTATTAATTTAAATCTAATTAAGCTTAACATGGTTAAATAGGTGTTAAAAGGGACACGAGACACTTGGGTCAGCTTAGATTAGGACTCTATTAACTGATTAAGACTCACCAACCTTTGGGTTCAATAATTTAACTTTGGTTTTAGGGAAAAAAACAATTAATCCTAAGGGTTAAAAATTCTTAATTAAAGTTAAATTAAAATTTTTTTTTTTTTCTAAAAACTAAGAGTATAGTTATCTCTAACAAACGCCACATGCTATCACATCTTCAGTTATATGTCTTCCCACGCATCATGCAAAGAGAGGTGCCCAAGGTGAATCCTCGTGCATCTGCTAGAGATAATATTTTGCCAAAAAAGGTGATCTCGTGTCAATCAGACAGAGGCCTACAAACACAACAATATTCTTTTCTTGTTCCTTACATAAAAGGAGAGTGGAGCTAGTACTCCCCTACCATAAAACAGTTCTTGTGAGGTCTAATGTTTGCTCATGCCTTAAAATAATTAGGGTTGCCAATGGGCCGGGGTCTATCTAGGGTTAGCTCTCACTTGTAAGGGTTCAACTCAAGTCCTCATAGGGCCTGAATTGGCAAAGCCCATTCCCTACCCTCAGGGTTAAGGTTGGGCTTGGGTCAGGCTTAAACTTGAAAACAATATAAAAAATATTTTTTTGTCAAAACATTTCATTTTTTCTAAACCACAGTTGAGAGTGATGACAAAGACGAAAGAGTAACAAAAGAATGAAAGAGAGATAGATTAGATAATTAAAATTAGAAGTCTTTCGATGATAGGTTGTGGTTGGCCTGGTCCTCTAGGAGTGTTATCTAAGTCTGGCCCTTATGTTAGTGGGCTTAGTTATTTCTTAGCCCACTTAGCTTTGTGGGCTTTATAAATAAATAAATAAACCTCAATTCTATGGTGAGGGTTGGGCTGGTACCCTTACATGAGGGTCAAATTAACAGCCCTAAAACCAATTCAGATTTTATGGTTTTAAAATAAGAGATTAAATATGAACAAAAGCTCTGGTTGAAGAGAAAACTAAAGCAACCCAAAAAAAATGCCTAATACAGGTGTAGAGTTGACAAACCAACAATCATGTATATTACTTGTTAATGCTTGAACAAGTATAAAAACTTGTTTTGTTTTCACTTCTTTTATCCAGGGGTTTCACAAATTTTACAAGATTTAATAGATGGAAATAACAATGAATCAATTTGATACCATATATAAAATTTTTGAAGTTACTTTTTGTAAATGCAAACCAAACGTAAATTTGACTTGTGGATTTTAGAAGTTCACTTTTTAGATGTGCAAACCAAACACTATTTTTCCTCCAAATGATTTTGCCAGACTTCCTCAGGAGTTACTTTGCAAAAAGTAGCTCCTGAGGAAGTATTTTTCTTCTCTAAGAAGTCTATCCAAACGAGCCCTTAAAATTTCTTGAGAGTTGCTTCCTCAATGTGATCTTTGGATTTTCAACATTGTCTTTAACTTCATGATCTTCTTTGTTGTTCATGATCCATCTTGGACTTTGGGTATGATTTTGATATCTTCATTTTGATCTTGACTTTTGGATTGAAAAATCTTTTGAAGACTTGCATAAGGTTGAAAGACTTGCTGGAGTAGATCCATTTTGATTTACCTTCAGTCACATCTAAGTTTCATGCCTTGATGAATGTGTTAATGTTCTTTATAATCTGAATTAAATAAATACTAGATAGAAACATTAGTACAACAATGGTCATTTTATTATTGTGTTTTCATCAAAATTATTAGGGTTCCCATGGTTATAACCTTGAGGCTAACAGGGTCGTAGTAAGCTTCTTCTTCAACTCTGTGAAGCTAGTCTCGCATCTGTCACTCCAAGTGAACTTAGCGTTCTTCCGCATAATGTAAGTAAGCGGTAATGCTAAGCTAGAAAACCCTTCTACAAACTTCGTCTAGTACCCTGGCAAGCTGAGAACACTACAAATCTCGGTAACACTTGTAACTACCCCAAATCCTACCTTGACCAAAATAGTATAGGGAATCTAGACAAAAATTTGTGAGGAAAATTCGATCTCGAGGATCTTTAGACCATTAAAAGCAACTAATACTATCTACAAGTTTTATTTATATTAGCTCGGTGAATGATGTTCACCGGTGAAGCAAAAAACAACTCGAACCCTCAAAACTCTTTGTAGAGATTTCTCGAAAAAATACTCAAAACTCGATCCTTGTTCTTCGCTATCCCCACGAAGCCTTTGAATCTTTTCTTGGAATTGAAGAAACAAAAAGGAGAAGTTGAAGGTGTAGACTTTCTATCCCCCAAATACTAAGGATTCAAAACCCTAAGCTTTAATCACAAACTTGAAGCACCCTTGAAGCTCACGAAAATCCAAGGGAGAATTCCCTCGGGGCTCACGGTTTTTAGAGGAGAAGAGAGAGAAAATTGAGAGAGAGAGTGTGTTGTACCATCAAGGGTGTTGGGTATATTTATAGGATTTAGATATTATCCTAATCCTTCTCCAATTACAACTTATCCCGTAGGAATTATTAATTAATAATAACTCTTACTATTAATTAAACAATCTCCTACTTTATCTATAACTACTTTAACTATAATAAACCTACTAATTTAGGAGTCCTTTTATCAAAAGGATTCCTTAAATAATGAGATTAGTCAACTCCCTCAAACCAAGGAGTCCTAATCAAATTAGGAAACCAACCAAAAAGAGGGGGGGGTGAGCTTTAGCGGAGTCTTGGACTCCTAGTTGTGATACGATTCCAACTTATCTCAATCCTTCTTGCATTCCAAGTATTGGAATTTAATTCCATAAATAAAAGAGTTATTATTCAATAATTATTCAACTAACCTAATCCTAATCCAATTAGGAAAGCTAAAGTGGGCGCCCAACCCTAGGGATTAAATCCATGGGCTTGGGCCCACATTAAAGGTCCATACTTTATGGATTTATGGATATGGGTCAAACCCATTTCCCCTTTAATTAGGTTAATTAAATAATTACTAATATAATCTTTCAATTTAAATTAACAATTAATTTAAATCATAGATTAACATTTAATCTATTTAATCAATGATTAATATTTAATCATTTAAATAATTGATTAACATTTAATCAATTTATGAGCTTGTATTTCTTATGTGAGTATCTCCACAGATTGCTCTGAGACATTCAAACCCTGGATTACCCAATGTAACCCTAAACATGAATTACATCGGAATTGCAAGTGACGTGAGATATCCATGTTGCAATTGAATCCCAGTGTAAGAACATTAACCAATACGGATCCCGCCACATGAACTTTTTAATTCAATTGATCATTCCAATTACATTATCCCCAATGGGCCTTCGAGATTAATATATTACCTAACTCATAGCCCATTGCACATCATCCGGGTTTCCTAGACTTCTGATTAAGCCATGAGAAACATTTTCTCATGTCAAACATTTTGATAAAAACATTTTATAAGTATAATATATTTTAAATAAAATATATTTCAAATTTATTTTGTTTCAAAATCACCTGCGAAGGATTTAAGCTTAATCTACTGTCTTACCCGGAACTTGGATAATCTCTCAAATTAATGAGCATATATTTCATGTTTGAAATTCATCATGACTCGAACAACTTTCTGACTATCCAACTGTCACTGTGTTGTATTCCCTAAGGTAGAGAATACTTTGGTGGAATCAAAACAGTCAGATTACTACTCAGTTACAAATGAACTCATCAGATCTAAGGATCATTGAAATTGTTCAATGTGAATGAGAGACCAACTATCTGATAGTATGTTTATGCAAGAGGTCTTTCATTGCATGCAATCAGTCAGTGTACATTTAAGCACCCATATGCTGATTTGTAGTTTCCACTACAATAGTTTGAGATAAAACTACATCTCAACTATTGAGAACATCTTAGCATTATGGCAGCCATATAAGTGAAGTGCCCAGCTTCACCCCTAGCTGTGACTATATAAGGTATAAGGAACTGGAAAGTTATACCTGCCTGTGATATAAGGAACTGGAAAGTTATACTTTCCTACAATATATCCTATGGACTTTTATCGATATCTCATATCGTATAAATCATCCCATGATCATTGTCCATAATGAATACACAATAGATTAAGAGGAAGTCTTTATTAATCAAATTAATAAAAGTTTAACAATCTAAATGACTTTTCTGGGCATCATGTCTAACAATCTCCCATTTGCCCTAAAAGTTACGGTGACATAGATTTCAATCTCATATTATCTAAGTGTGTTACAAATACTTTATCTAATAAAGCTTTAGTCATTGGGTCAGTAACATTAATTTGAGACCTAATCTTTGTAACAACAATATCTTGCCTCTCAATTATCTCATGAATGAGATGATACTTCCGCTCCACATGTTTCATCTTTTTGTGGCTCCTAGGTTCTTTACTATGTGCTACTGCACCAATACTATCACAAAAGAGAGTAATAGGTTCAAGTGCTGAAGGAACATTTCCTAGCTCTTGCAAAAACCTTCTCAACCAGACTGCTTCTTTTACTACAGAAGCTGCAATATATTCCGCTTCTGTGGTGGAGTCTGCAATACTTTTCTGCTTTATGCTGTAGCAACTGACAACAGCACCACCCAGTGTGAACACATACCTAGATGTGGAAGCTCTATTGTTCGGATCAAATTGGAAATCGGAACCAGTATAACCCAATCCAACTAAATCTTCTGATTGAAAAGTAAGCACATAATCCCTAGTCCTTTTCAGGTACTTCATGATGCGTTTCACAGCAGTCCAATGATTAACACCTAGTCCTTTTCGGAACCGACTAACAACTCCCACTACATCACATATATCCGGTCTAGTACATAGCATGACATACATGAGGCTCCCAACTGCTGAAGCATATGGGCACCTCTTCATCTGTTCGATCTCATTAGCTGATGTAGGGGCCATATTTTTAGATAAAGTAACACCATGTCTAAAAGGAATGAGCGTTGTCTTACAATCACTCATACTGTACCTAGACAAAATCTTATCTATGTAGGAAGTTTGGCTCAATCCAAACATTCGACATTTTCTATCTCTTAGAATTTTTATTTCGAGAATATAGGATGCCTCTCCCAAGTCTTTCATTAAGAAATGATGAGAATGCTAAATTTTGACTGATGACAACATCCCTAAATCATTCCCAATGAGTACGATGTCATCTACTTAAAGAATTTGGAACACTATCACTCTCTCATTGTCCTTCTTGTATATACAAGATTCCTCTAAATTCTTTTGAAATCCAAATTCTTTGATCGAATGATCAAATCTTTGGTTCCAGCTTCTGGAAGCTTGTTTCAAACTATATA
The DNA here is from genome assembly GCA_015143295.1 of Tetracentron sinense. Classification (NCBI taxonomy): domain Eukaryota; kingdom Viridiplantae; phylum Streptophyta; class Magnoliopsida; order Trochodendrales; family Trochodendraceae; genus Tetracentron; species Tetracentron sinense. Next base: position 31,510,822 of record CM026569.1, on the reverse strand, counting down.
TCGACTTGTTAAGCTTGCATACCATGTTCTCCTGGTTCAGAGCATTGATGCCCTCAGGTTGCTTCATATAGATGTCTTCATCTAACATTTCGTTAGGAAAGCAGTTTTGACATCCATTTGTCATATCTCATAGTCATGGTGTGCAGTTATAGCCAGCAATATCCTAATGGATCTAAGCATAGCTACATGTGAAAAGGTATCCTCATAATCAACTCCTTGAATTTGAGTGTAACCCTTTGCAACAACTCTAGCTTTATAGGTCTCCACGTTACCATCGGCACCCTTCTTTCTTTTGTAAATCCATTGGCATCCGATTGGCCTTATACCATATGGTGGATGTACTAAAGTCCAGACGCCGTTGTCATACATGGAATCTATTTCAGCATTCTGGCTTTATTCCATTTAGATGCATCTACATCTAATGTAACTTCCTGATAAGTATTAGGATCTGTATCCTCATCATCAGGGGTAACTAGATAAACCTCATTATTATAATACTGAAGTCCATCTGGTGGTCTAGAAACTCTTTCAGACATTTTCAGTGGAACAGAAGGGAAGGATTAGGTTCATCTTGGATACTGGCTATGTTGTCTTTTATCTCATGAAATTCAACCTTCTTAAGAAGATCAATTTCTTCCTCCAAGAAAATGGCATGATTCCTAACAACTATTGTTTGGTTTGCCTTGGAGTAGAAATAGAAACCCTTAGCTTCTTTTGGATACCCTACAAAGTTCCATTTTTTTGTTTTAGATTCTAACTTAGTGGGTTCGAGTTTGTGAACATGCGCAGGACAACCCCATACCCTTAGATGTTGTAAACTAGGTTTTCGCCTAGTCCACAATTCATAGGGTGTAACCGGTATAGACTTAGAAGGAACCCAATTTAGAATATAAATGGCAGTTTGTAAAGCATACCCCCAAAGATAAGAAGGTACATCAGCATGGCTCATCATAGAGTGAACCATATCTAATAAGGTCCGGTTTCTTCTTTCAGAAACACCATTTTGTTGAGGTGAGGCAGGACTTGTCTATTGCAAGATAATCCCATTATCCCTTAAGTAATCCATAAAATCGTTGGTGAGGTATTCCCCACCTCGATCTGATCGAAATATCTTTATGGATTTGTCTGTTTGATTCTCAACTTCTAATCTGAATTCTTTGAACTTTTCAAAGGTGTCAGATTTATGTTACATCAAATAGACATATTCATATTTAGAATAGTCATCGGTAAATGTGACAAAATACCGGTATTTCCCTCGTGCAACAATGTTAAATGGACCACATACATCACTATGTATGAGTCTTAACTTTTCTTCAGCTCTTCCTACCTTTTTAGAGTAAGGCTTCTTGGTCATCTTCCCTTCGAGACAAGACTCGCATGTAGGGAGTGGTTCTACCTTGAGGAATTCAAGGGATGATCTTATCAAGATTAATATGACCAAGTCTCTTATGCCAAAGATAAGTAGACTCTGTGCAATGTCTCTTCATTCCAGACATTCTAAATGATGAGGCATTGTCACTTTGTAGCCATTCATTATTTACCAAAGAAAATATTAAATAAAGACCATTAATGAGATTACTAGTAATCAAGACCATTCCATCTTTCTTAATTTCAACTATTGAATTAAAATTGATAGAGAATCCATAAAATAAGAGTCTAGATACTGAAATCAAATTTTTGTGTGCAGAAGGCACATAAAAGCAGTCTTCTAAAATTAATGTATTTCCATTAGGTAAATAAAGAGTAAACAAACCAATTGACTTCACTGCAACATTTGCACCTGAGCCAACTTTAAGCTTCTCCTGTTTGGTCGGCTTTCTAGTTTCCTTGAACCCCTGCAAACAATTGCAAACATGTATAGTGGATCCAGAATCCACGCACCATGAATTAGGAGGACCATCCAGAAAGTTTAACTCAACAGTAATCAATACTTTAAAATATCTCATACCTTGAGTATTGTCGCCACCTTTTTTAAGAGTTGCGAGGTAAGTCCTACAGTTCCTCTTCAAGTGGCCTATTTTACCATAGTGGAAGCACTTTCCCTTGCCTTTATTTTCCTTGCCAGAATCTCCTGAAGAACCTTTGGCAACTTTTCCCTAATCCCTATTGTCTTTAAACTTAACTTTGCCTTTGTTCCCTTTTCTAAACTTTCTAGATTGCTTGGAGGTATCAGGTTTATCGACTATTAAAGTTTCATCCTTTGTTGACTTTTTGATCAAATCTTCTGCAGCCACAAGTGAGTTCATAAGCTCACTTAGTGACATTTCACTCTTGTTCATGTTATAATTTAACATTAACGCATTGAAGGACGAAGGGAGTGATTGCATAACAGTGTCAACCTGAGTGATGACATCCATCTCTCCACCAAGAATTTCCAGCTCATTCAATAAGCCCATCATCTTTATGATGTGCTCTCAGACTGGAGTTCCCTCAACCATCTTGGTGTTAACAAGAGTTTTAAACTTTACTTGTCGAGCTAACCTATTTTGCTCACTAAACATCTTATGAAAGTTTTGCAAAATGTCAGAAGCCTTATCCATGTGTTCATGTTGGCTTTGCAAAATGTTAGACATTGAAGCCAGTACGTAACACTTGGTCATCTGATTAGACCTCTTCCATTGCTCCAACTCAGCCTTTTGGGCCGGTGATGCATTGATGAGAATTTCGGGTTTAGGTGTCTTAAGATATAGGTCAAGGTTATCCGCAGTAAATACTATTCTAATCTTTCTTTTCCAGTCTACATAGTTAGTTCCAACTAACTTTTCATCACAAAGAATTTCAGTTAATGGGTGTAAGCCTGTTATGATCTAATCAAATGAAAAATAAGATAATATTAGGGATCTATGGTATTCATTAATTACTATTAGATTATGGGTCTGTTTCTAATAGTATTGCCAATTTAGAAAGTATCAATTGACATCGAATACCTAGACACTGGCTTAATGTGATCCTGTCTTTAGGTACAATATCACATTGCCTTGAATAGGCAGATAGAAACTATCTTCTCCATTTTCACAGATCATATCTTGTGAATCTTGGAGCATTCAATCTACTGTCTGATCTATAAGGGATGTTATACTCACACTTTGGCGTTATTATATGACATCTCTTATTCATGTGCCCACCTACCATGAACCTAATAAACGCCTAGCGAAAGCTCACGCTTTGGCGTTGTTGCTCCCACTATTTGCTTATACAGTTTTCACTATGGTCTCTCATAGGTGAGAGGGATTGGGCCCGACTTTGCCCTGTCAGCTTACTCACACTCTCCACTATAAGATCACATAGTGTATGGTAAAAGATCATAATACTTAGGGACTTGTCCCCAGTCTTATATACACATGATATATATAAGGGCAATTATTTCAATAGAATAATTAAACAACAAATAATAGATATCATCTCATGATAAAATAAACAAGTATCATCTCATGATAATAAACATTATATGAGATTAATCGTTATGGGTCAATTAAAATTAAAATGCATGGATGCAAGAGAATGAGAATAAAGGTAACTTGCAAACTCCTTCGCAATTCCTCTTTTTATCATCTTATCGAGATCATCATTGCAGTATCCTCCTTCACAGCATCTCCACCAATGCATAATATAGAATTTAAATGGTATTAGCGAAACTAGTATTCCATTCGCCCTTTTAGGGAAATCGAATGAATCTACCCTTTACAGATTTGCCAAAATCCTATAACATATTATCCTCTAATATGAATGCATGATAAACAATTTATCATAGATGAAATTTTGACCCATAACTTTAATCTCATACATTTAGATGCAACATGATGATGGAGTACTTTTTCTTATTTCAAAAGATTTAAAATTGGATAACAATTATCAATTTGCTTGGCAAAATCTATATCTTATATAGATCTAGCCCCGTAGAATAAAACAATTATATTTTCCTACAAACAAATTTCATAAAATTATTTTTAAAATATAAGACATAATTTTCTTAAATCTTTACAATATTTTATTCCTTTCTTGAATGCAAGATCTTTTCTCGATTGCAAGATCCTTTCATAAAGGTTGGTTCTACTATTATCCAAGATTGGTTCTACTATTATCCAAGATCAAAATAAAAAATTAAGAGAATCAAAAATCCTAACTATGATCTCATTATAAAATAGGGTTTTATAATTTTTCGAATAAAATCTATTTATAGGAAAAATCATTCATTAATTATTTTAAATAATTAATAAATATATATTAAATGATCAAATCATTTAAAATGAATTTTCAAAATAAACTATTTATTTTGAAAATAATTATATCACATATAATACTAGTTTTTGAAATTATTTAATTATCATTATCAAATCTCATTCGATAATTTAATAAAAATAATTATTTATTTATTCATCTTATGAACAAATGAAAATCAAAAACTATGAGCATCATTAAATAAATAGAATGAAATTCATCTCATGAATTAATTCATCTATTTAATTATCCATTAAAACAAACAAAAAATACTACCTAACCATGAGCTCTGATACCACTTGTAGGGAATCCAGACAAAAATTTGTGCGGAAAAATGGATCTCGAGGATCTTTAGACCATTAAAAGCAACTAATACTATCTGCAAGTTTTAGTCATAATACCTCGGTGAATGATGTTCACCGGTGAAGCAAAAAATAACTCGAACCTTCAGAACTCTTTGTAGAGATTTCTCGAAGAAATACTCGAAGCTTGATCCTCGTTCTTCGCTATTCCCACGAAGCCTTTGAATCTTTTCTTTGAATTGAAGAAGCAAAGATGAGAAGTTGAATGTTGGTGCAGACTTTCTATCACCCAAATACTAAGGATTCAAAACCCTAAGCTTTAATCACAAACTTGAAGCACCCTTGAAGCTCACGAAAATCCAAGGGGGAATTCCCTTGGGGCTCACAGTTTTTAGAGGAGAAGAGAGAGAGAAAATTGAGAGAGAGAGAGAGTGTTGTACAGTCAAGGGGTGTTGGGTATATTTATAGGATTTAGATCTTATCCTAATCCTTCTCCAATTACAACTTATCTCATAGGAATTATTAATTAATAATAACTCTTACTATTAATTAAATAATCTTCTAGTTTCTCTATAACTACTTTAGTTATAATAAACCTACTAATTTAAAATTCTTTTTATCAAAATGATTCCCTAAATAATGGGATTAGTCAACTCCCTCAAACCAAGGAGTCCTAATCAAATTAAGAAACCAAACAAAAAAAGGGGGGGGTGGGGGGTGTGAGCCTTAGGGGAGTCTTAGACTCCTAGTTGTGATACAATTCCAACTTATCTCAATCCTTCTTGCATTCCAAGTATTGGAATTTAATTCCATAAATAAAAGAGTTATTATTCAATAATTATTCAACTAAACTAATCCTAATCCAATTAGGAAAGCTAAAGTGGGTGCCCAACCCTAGGGATTAAATCCATAGGCTTGGGCCCACATTAAAGGTCCATAATTTTGGATTTATGGATATGGGTCAAACCCATTTCCCCTTTAATTAAGTTAATTAAATAATTACTAATATAATCTTTCAATTTAAATTAACAATTAATTTAAATCATAGATTAACTTTTAATTTATTTAATTAATGATTAATATTTAATCATTTAAATAATTGATTAACATTTAATCAATTTATGAGCTTGTATTTCTTATGTGAGCATCTCCACAGATTGCTCTAGGACATTCAAACCCTGGATTACCCAATGTAACCCTAAATAGGAATTACATCAGAATTGCAAGTGACGTGAGATATCCATGTTGCAATTGAATCCCAATGTAAGAACATTAACCAACACGGATCCTGCCACATAAAATTTTTAATTCAATTGATCCTTCCACTTACATTATTCCTAATGGGCCTTCGAGATTAATATACTATCTAACTCATAGCTCATTGCACATCATCCGGGTTTCCTAGACTTTTGATTAAGCCATGAGAAACATTTTCTCATGTAAAACATTTTGATAAAAACATTTTATAAGTATAATATATTTTAAATAAAATATATGTCAAACTTATTTTGTTTCAAAATCACCTATGCAGGATTTAAGCTTAATCGATTATCTTACCCAGAACTTGGATAATCTCTCAAATTAATGAGCATGGATTTCATGTTTGAAATTCATTATGACTCGAACAACTTTCTGACTATCCAACTGTCACTGTGTCGTGTTCCTTAAGGTAGAAAATACTTTGGTGGAATCAAAATAGTCAGATTACTGCTCAGTTATAAATGAACTTATCAGATCTAAGGATCATTGAAACTGTTCAATGTGAATGAGAGACCAACTATCTGATAGTATGTTTATGCAAGAGGTCTTTCATTGCATGCAATCAGTCAGTGTACATTTAAACACCTATATTCTGATGTGTAGTCTCCAGTACATTAGTTTGAGATAAAACTACATCTTAATTATTGAGAATATCTTAGCTTTGTGGTAGCCATATAAGTGAACTGCCCAGCTTCACCCATAGTTGTGAATATATAAGGTATAAGGAACTGGAAAGTTATATCTACCTGTGATAATCCAATCACATAAATTTCCTATAATATATCCTAAGGACCTTTATCGATATCTAATATCGTATAGATCATCTCATGATCATGGTCAATTACCCATAATGAATACACAATAGATAAAGAAGAAGTCTCTATTAATCAAATTAATAAGAATCTTACAATATAAATGACTTTTCTAGGTATCATGTCTAACAAATAGGACCTTGGGTCGCCAAAAATGAGAGTAATAAAATTTCGATATATAAAACTAAATCATCCTACTCAAATCTATGGTCAATATAAACATAACTCACTGTGAACAAAATAGTCTGATACACAACTATAAAGATGGCTGATAAGCAACATCATTTAAGAGTTTATTACAAAACTCCACACAACTCAAAAGTAAAAGGCTATAGATAAGGCCACCTGTCTAACTCTCGCTCTCCCTTAACCAGAGGATCGCCTTCCTCCTCTACGCCATAAGCCTCCTCCACCCAAGGCTCTGAGGACATAGGAGGCGCATATCTAGTGGCTAGCATAACAGTAGGGCGAGGTGCTTGTGGAACAAAATAAGGCCTCTGAGCCTACCTAGGCTGGGAAGTCTGAAAGGGAGCAATCCCAGCCCTCTTCTCAAGTGGTGCTAAGCCACTGGACTGTCCTCAAAACATGCCCTTACCTAGGCCGCTGTCTCTCCTCCTGAGAAATTCCTCGTAATTCCTCTTGGCAATCTTCACCTTTTCCACAATTTCTCTCCAGGTCTGTACCTAGAACATAGAAACTTGGTCATGGATGAAGGACCCTAACTCTTCCTCGAACTTTCTGACTTGCATTCTCTCAATAGCGATCAGATGTGGAGCAAATCTTTACAACCCGACAAACTTAGCCTCATACTCGGCCATACTCGTCTCTCCATGCTCGAGAAGCACAAACTCTCTCACCTTCTGCTCCTTGACAAAACTGGGGAAGTACTACTCATAGAAAGCATCTAGAAACTCTCTCCATGTCCAAGGTATCCCTGCCTTGGTAGCATCCCTCTGTCTTTGGGAAGCTCTCCACTAGTGCTTGGCTTCACCTTCCATCACGATATCACGAAGGAAGCCCACTCCACACGCTACTCATCAGTACAACGAAGTGCCCTGAAAATATTCTCCAACTGCATGATCCATTCCTTTGCAGCCATGGGATCGAGAGTCCTATAAAAAGTAGGAGTCCTCAATCTCCGGAAAGCCTCAAGTCTTGTGGTGTGATGTACCGGAGGAGGTGGGGGTGCAGTAGCAGTAGTAGCAGAAGAGTCACAGCCTCAACCATCGACCCTAAGATCTACATAAAGTCAAGCTATTCCTCGCCCACTGCAATCTCTCCTTCAGACCTTCTGGTCTGATAACCTCTACCTCGAGCGCCACGTCTCATGATAACAATCCTGAGAGAAATAGCAAAACGTCAAACTTTTGAATACCGTAGTTCAATGAACCCTTAGTACTTTATATGAGCATTGTATACATTAGAGTATACACATAATAGTATAAGCATACCAATGGTGTTCTAGCTAACTTAGTCCTCACATTTGGTTAATAGCTTAACCGGTTCAAATAAGACTAGGTGATTAATCTATACTTTGGATAAGGCTTCTCTACCTAGACCTAATACCTCTGCCTGATACACCTTATGTCATGATATCAAACTTGAATTCAATGTTCATCTGAGTTCTAAGTTCAACTTAGAGAAACGAAATAACCTTAACCTAACTTCTGCTTAGCCTTGTCAAACTAATCCCTAAGCTCTGATACCAACTCTGTCGCGACCCAAAATACCCCCTAGAAGTTAAGGATAATTTGGATCGTGATGTGCCTTATCAAACCATGCCATCCTGTGAAAAAGACAAGGCATAACAAAGCGGAAGCAATTTCAAAGCAGAAGTTAATTTTCTAATAACATAAACCTGTATATATGTACAAGTTTGAACCAATATACTAAACAAAATTGTCAAAGTCTAAAGTGGACATTTCCCAATTTCAAAATACAAATCTCAACCTCACAACTCTCAGCAATAGTCTAGATAGGGCCACCTATCTAGAACTCCATCATCCTCATGATCATCCATGGTAGGCTCCGACTCGTAGTATTCCTCCTCAACCCAAGGCTCAGGAGCAAAGTCGAATGAACCTGCCGAAGTCAACAATCCGGCTGAGCATGGAATACTTAGCGTATACAAGCTACTAGCTAACAATGTCATAAAACATTAACATGCATACAATTCATCAATTCATCCAATTCATAGAGCATAGAACGAGAAACCTTACTTCAAAACTTAACTTAGAAGATGTGTAGTTTTATAAACATAGTCTTATGAGCGTACTTGAAATCAAATCTCATGAGTCCTTACGAGAAACCAAAACTTAGCTTATGAGTTCTTTTGAGAATCAAGGTTCTTATGAGATCTATGAGCTTATGAGATTCACTAGTTCTTATGAGATCTTTGCTTATGAGTTTCTTATGAGACCTTATGAGATTTCTTATGAGCTTATGAACTTATGAGCCAGACCTTAGCACCCGTAAAAAGACTTAGGGCCGGATATGTAAATACCCTTCATTGAATACATAGAAGTAAGTTGCCACGATCCTTGACCAACCTTCTCATTAACATTATCAAATGTTTTATGAGATTTAATTTGAGCCAGGTGTGACATATCCTTGGATATACCCTACCTTTGACCAACCCTTAGTTTGACTTTGTCAGATACCTTACTTATGAGAAAACTTCGAATCATGCGAGACATAGAGTACATAGAGTGCTTAGAGTCCTTGTAATTATCATGGTAAACCTATAACACTTAGAAACTTGGAATCATATTCATAGAATTTCAATTGTAATAATAGTTTACAAATACCCAATTTTCATTATCCAATTCATCCATAGAACACACTGTAAAACATGGTTTTTCTTAAAAGAATAGAGCACAGTTACTTATGAAATCATAACAAAGTCACTTAGTAGAGAGTATCTAACTCTCTAAGACCAATTCCGTTTGGTCCAGCGCTTGAGAAACACTGAAGGTTGAGATCCAAGCATGAGGAAGCCTGATCTTAACTTGGGAAACCAAAAACCGAATCTCCTTGCAAGATCACCAACCCCGAATTCACCTTGGATCAATCCAAGCTTAAGAATTCCCTTTGGATTTGAAACCCAGGCTTTAGAATACCAAGGAAATCAAGAGGAACTCTTCTTGTGGTTGAAATTTCAAATTCAAGAATACCTTGAAGAACACATTGAAGAATTCATTGCTTTCTTCTCAAAATCCCCAAATGATCTTCTCTTAGATTTAGAGTAAATCTAACTCACAAATTTAAGTTCTATTTATAGGTCAAGAGTTTCAAAATCCCAAAAGACCCTTTTGCAAAATATCTCTCAAGGTCGGTGACAAATATCTGGGCGTTTCTACAGGTTTTTGTGCATGACTCGTCAATGAGTGGGATTGCCCCAGGTTCAGTCATTGACGAGTGGAGCTACAAAAATCTCTGTTTCAACACTGTTTACTGCAGTCGTCGACGAGTGAGGAGAATCCAGGAGCACTCGTCGATGAGTGGACCCTGATTTTTCCTTGTTTTGTAGTTTTCCCCATTTTTCTCACTTATACCACTTTCCTACTTTGTTTCTAACACCCATAAACAAAAAAGAAATTACTCACTTTCACAGATTCCACAACATAGTAAACAGTAAAATTCAAATGCCAAAACCTTTTCTTCATTGATAAAAATCAAGGAAAACTTAAGGCTTCATTGCTTCATAACACTATTCACAGCACTACGATTTTGTTCCGGGTTCTTACAGGATATCCGCTGTTGTGACCCAAAATACTCCCTAGGAGTTCGGGATACTTTAGCTCGTGATGTGCCATATCCGATACCAAACCATCGAGTAAAAATACCCCAGGTATAACATATCGAAAATATAGAATAGTGTGGAAGCGTAAACTAAAAATTTTCTTTTATACATATGACTATATTCCAAATTTTTACAAAGTAACATAATTCAAAAAGTGAAGTGAACATGTCCACTTTAACAAAATACAAAAGAAACCTCACAGTCTCTCCACTCAATAATAGTCTTGATAGGGCCACCTATCTAGATCCCTGTCCTCTTGAGGCTGTAATGGGATAGCCGCCTATTCTTCTGCATACTCCTCAATCCATGGCTCGGAGTTATGGATGTCGAACGAACCTGCCGACATAAAATGTACGACTGAGCATGAAATACTCAGCGAGCACAAACTACTTGCTAACAATGCTATAATAACAATAATACCACATACAAGTACTTAAAGGAATATTAGTCATAAATTTATGCTTAAAAACCCTTCATAAAAACCTTTCGTCAAATCTTATCTTTCATGAAAAACAAAACCCTTTGTACATGCTTTATGAGTTCTCATGAATGCTTATGAATCTTGTGAGTTCTTATGAATTCCTTGTGAGCTTATGAGTTCTTATGAGTTCCTTGTGAACTTATGATCCTTGGAGATTTATGCAAGACCTTAGATATGATCCGTAGAGCTTATGAGTACTTATGAGTCTTGTAACCGATTTTAGACTTATGCATTTCTTATGAATTGTTAGAAGCCTTGGGAGACTTATGATCCTTGGAGTTTATGCACGATCTTAGACTTGATCCTTGTGAGCATGAGGTAACCGATCTTAGAAATATCAACCCAAAGTTTGGCCTTGTCTATGCTTATGCACTTTTGCTTCTTCTTATAAAATTTCCTTGGAAAAACCTTTCTTATAATTCTTGAAATACCTTGCTTAAGAAAACCTCGGTTATGTAAAACATAGAGTGCATGGAGTACTTGTGAGCATCACAATATACTTAGGAAACTTTAAACATTTCATACAAGACATATTAACATCATGGTATACTTCCTTCCAAAAAAAAACATCATGGTATACTTGGAAAAATCCTAAAAACATGGAGCATCTTCAGTCATGCTATTACGTCACAATAATCTCGGCCATTAAGCCTATTTCATCAACATTATACCAACATCATGTTTTATTTAAAGTTAATATCCCAAAAATAGATTTACCATTTACCTTGAGAAAATCCCCAAATATGAAACCCTTATTTCTAGGTTGAATCATAGCGATGTTAGAAAATAGGTGTATTTACTTATGAGATTACAACAAGCTTGTAAGTAGAGTATAATTACTTTTACTCTTGAGAAATGTCCAATAAAAATCCACATTTCATGACTTGGATTATAACAAAGTTAGATAGGAGGGTGTATTTACAAAATTCTATTCAACATCATACATTCAATCCTCTGTTTTAATAGTTATTCCATAACAAAACTAGATAGTAGAATGTTCTTACCTTGAAAAGTCAAAACCCCTTTGATCTTCAAGCTTTGAGATGGTTGAGAAGATTGGAGAAGTGAAATTGTGCTTGAGGAAGAAGATCCAAGCTTTTAAGAAGAAGATCCGAGCCTTGGGATACAAGGATCGTGCTTCTCTTGATCTCAAATAAAAACCCCTTTTGAAAACCCTAGATCTCTCCTTTTTCCTCTCAAAAGATGTTTCTCAAAGTGTTAAAACCCTTGATCCCACGAAAATTGAGTATTTATAGTGTTAGGGTTGAAAAATCACGCTTAAACCCCTTAAAAAACCCTTTTTTAGCGTCTAGGCAAGTCCACGTCGACATTAGAGCCAGGCGTCAACGTCTGGGTCACAAACGTCGACGTTTGGGGATGTTTTCACATCTGTTTATGTCCAAACGTCGACGTATGGTTACAAATGTCGATGTGTGAGAACTCTTACTGTTTTGAATTTTTTCCTGTTTGGAATTTCGACCATAACTTTTGACTTGCTTATCCGATTTTTTAAATTCAACTTGAATTGGACTCTTTATTTAAAGGAGAAAATTTTTATGTCTAATGGACAAATCCCAATTTTGAGTTCTTGATTGTCTAAATGGGATATAAAGCTGACTAGTCTAAAATGGATTTCAGCAGCCCAGAATTGCAGTAGATCCAATTTCGGAAATCCAATATTTAACCTATCTTTGACTAAACATGAACCTCGAAGAGGGTTTCCATACCTTTCTAATGGTTCAAGAATCATTTGGTTCCGATCAACGGTGACAAAACTAGAGTTCCCCAAAGTTGAGGATATGTTAAGGCATCCCTCTTCTTTACAACTTTGATTATGCCTTGATCACACAAGAGGGTCTTTAGGACCATGAACAAACATCCTTAGGGCATTTTTCATACTCTTACCAGTGACCCTAACACATTTTTAACACCACAAGAATACTCTACTCCCTTATCCAAACACACCTACCAACACTTAGAGTCTTTCATACCCTTGACTTGAAAACACTTGAGTATTCTTATACTTAGTGCTTCTGAGTTCACATACTCCTGCCCTGGCACTATTCATAACAATATTCACCGAATAGTGTAAGTAAATTCTCAACACTCTAAAATCCCAGAGTATGCGTTCATACTTTTTTTTTTATCAACTAAACACTCACAGACCTTAGAGTACTTCTACTCATAGTTGTAACCCTCTTGTAGTTGCAACCCTTATAAACATTAAACGGATCCGTATAGACCTAAAACACACCAAGACTTAGGGTATTTTCATACCCTTTGTGTTTAACACCTAGAGCATCATGATATTCTTGTTTTGAGATCCAACACACATACATCGAACCATCATTTCACTGAGAAACACCCAAGAAGGTACATAGAGGCCTTGACCTCTATATGCACTATTCACTTAACATTTAAAGTATGTTTTATACTTTTTGCTTGCTTTCCCAAAGACACCTCACACCTTTGACTCATACATTAAACTCACATCACAGTCAGGCCATGTGAAAACCCTCACTGTCCTTAACCAAACCCAACTACAATGAAGGCCTTTGGCCCTTCCAATAATAGTGCCCTCGGCACTATTCACAGTGTATGCGAACTTAGTTTTCATCCCTAAGGCTCATAACACACCCAATCCTCAACTCATACAACACATATCACATGTTTTACACAAAAATGTATTCCCTTTAGCATTAACCAAATGCCAAGATCACATGCAAGACCTTGGCTTTAACACACCAAGTGCAAAGCACTATTTACTCACATGATCAGTGTTTGCAGAAAATTTGGGGCTCTATATCCTCCCCCTCTTATAGAAATTTCATCCTCAAAATTAGGACTTTCACACGGACAAATGGGGATACTATTCGCACACTTCACCTTACTCTACTAAGCATATTACTTGACAACCCTAGACATGACACAAGGATATGTCAATCCAATTTAGACTAAGACATAGACTAGGCACGCACTTACTAGCAAAGTGCCTTTGATATTGAAACTAAATAATGTTCTAATTTGCATCCAACATGTATAAATTCGTACATCACACTATATTCACATATAGTTATATTTTAGCATGTTCGTACATGTCTAACAACCACATCAATTTCTATCACTAATTTATAGCTCAACAACTTTGACAGGAGCATAGGCTGCTCATTGCCAAATGGAGTATCACCTTCATTCCCTCTAGTTTGGTAACCTCTACCTCAGTTGCCACGCCTCATGATCAAGTCTTGAGAGCAACAACATAATCTAAGTATAACTTGAAATCAAGCTCATAACAATTCAATGAGCATATATTGTCTATATAAGCATATCGTATACATCCAAGTATACACATAGTAGTATAATCATACAACTAGTTTCCCTAGCAAGCTAAGTTCTCACACTCGGTTAAGATATTAACCGATTACATACTTAAGACATTAACCGGCTTAAGACTAAGATTAATGATTAGTTTATACATTTGAGTTCTTTAAGCAAAATCCTTTGAAACTTTGAGACATGTATGATGCTTTTAAGATCTGTAAGATGCATATGAGATGTGTATGATGCTTTTGTTATGTATGAAGTGCATGCTATGTATGATGCTTATGCTATGTATGATGCTTATGAGATGTATGATGTTTATGCTATGTATGATGCTTATGAGACGTATGATGCTTATGAGATGTATGATGTTTTTGTACTTTGAGACCAAAACTATTCTTGAAGTTTATAATATATTTATCACTTTGGACTGAGCACTGGGTGGAGAACGTGCTGTAGAATTAACGCACATTTGTACCTAGAACTTTTCGACTGAGCACTAAGTTTAGAACGTGTTGCAGAATTAACACGCATCTGTATCTAGAAACGTGCATCAAACATCCATGAGCTTGTCCAAAATTATATATTTATATATATATATATATTTATTATTATTTCTTTCTTCCAGGGTTCCTACTAGTCATGGGTATGCTTGAACTCATATAGACTTATCATTATACCATGATGTGCAACTTGTGCTTGTTTGTGATAACAGATGTATTAAACATAATTTAACAGATGAAATTACACAGGATGCACATAATAGCATATATATCGAAACCTATGTCCTTAGTTCCGCAACGACTCTAAATCTATTAGACTTATAAGATGAAAGAGAATCCTGTAGTCTTACTTGGAAGACAAATCCCTATAGAAACCTAGTAACACAATGCATGACAAAGGACATTCAAATCCCTTATCAACTAACAACTAGGCTAGACTCTAGCTTGAGTATAACAACAACTCATGAGTCTAACTGGGAAACCATAATTTTGTTGAAATCCTATGCTTGATGAACTGGTTTCCAATAACTTATAACATATAGTACGCACATAACACATAGCGTATAGTAATACCCAAGAACACAGTACATATAGTATACACACAATAGGGATTCCTAGATAACTTACCGAAACTAGGAATCAAGTTAGTTGAAGTATCAACCGGTTTAAGATGAAGACTATTAAGTAGTCTATACTTGGAATACAACTCTCTATTCAGAACTAATGCCTTGGTTCAAGCGTGGTATCGTATTCTAATGACCCTAGAGAACCTAATATCTGGGCTTTGGTATGATACCCACTTTGGTATCATACATAAACTTTGAAATTCATCTGAGTTCTAAGTTCAACTCAGAGAACAATCTAGCCCTAGTAAACCTAATGCCTTAGTTTGATACCACCTCTGTCGCTACCCAAAATACCCCCTACGAGTTTGGGATACTTTGGCTCGTGATGTGCCATATCTGATACCAAATCATCCTATACAAATACCCAATGCATAACATAGCAAAAACATAAATTAGTGCGGAAGCGTAAACTAAAAATTTTCTTTTATACATATGACTATATTCCAGGTTTTTACAAAGTAACATAATCCAAAAAGTAAAGTGGACATGCTCACTTTAACAAAATACAAAAAGAAATCTCACAGTCTCTCCACTCAAAAATAGTCTAGATAGGGCCACCTATCTAGATCCCTATCCTCCCGAGGCTATAATGGGATAACTGCCTATTCTTCTGCATACTCCTCCTAAACCATGGCCCAGAGTTGTGGATGTCGAACGAACTTGCTGACATAAAATGTACGGCTGAGCATGGAATACTCAGCGAGCAGAAACTACTAGCTAACAATGCTATAGTAACAAAAATACCACATACAAGTACTTAAAGGAATTTTGGTCATAAAATTTATACTTAAAAACCCTTCATAAAAACCTTTCGTCAAATCTTATCTTTTATGGAAAACAAAACCCTTTGTACATGCTTTATGAGTTCTCATGAATGCTTATAGTCTTACGATTTCTTATGAGTTCCTTGTGAGCTTACGAGTTCTTATGAGTTCCTTGTGAGCTTATGATCCTTAGAGATTTATGCAAGATCTTAGACATGATCCGTAGAGCTTGTGAGTACTTATGAGCCTTGTAACCTTGTGAGCCTTGTAACTGATCTTATACTTATGCATTTCTTATGAATTCTTAGAAGCCTTACGAGACTTACGATCTTTGGAGTTTATGTACGATCTTAGACTTGATCTTTGTGAGCATGAGGTAACTGATCTTAGAAATACCAATCCAAAGTTTGGCCTTGTCTATGATTATGCACTTATGCTTTTTCTTATGAAATTTCCTTTGAAAAACCTTTATTATTGAAATACCATGCTTAAGAAAACCTCGGTTATGTAAAACATAGAGTGCATGGAGTACTTGTGAGCATCATAATATACTTAAGAAACTTTAAACATTTCATACATAGTCATACAAGACATATTAACATCATAGTATACTTGGAAAAATCCTAAAAACATGGAGCATCTTCATTCATGCTATTATGTCACAATAATCTTGGCCATTAAGCCTATTTCATCAACATTATACCAACATCATGTTTTATTTAAAGATAATATCCCAAAAATAGATTTACCATTTACCTTGAGAAAATCCCCAAATTTGAAACCCTTATTTCTAGGTTGAATCATAGCGATGTTAGAAAATAGGTGTATTTACTTATGAGATTACAATAAGCTTGTTAGTAGAGTGTAGTTACTCTTACTCTTGAAAAATCTCCATTAAAAATCCACATTTCATGACTTGGATTATAACAAAGCTACATAGGAGGGTTTATTTACAAAATCCTATTCAACATCATACATTCAATCCTCTTTTTCAATAGTTGTTCCATAACAAAGCTAGATAGTAGAATGTTCTTACCTTGAAAAGTCGAAACCCCTTTGATCTTCAAGCTTTGAGATGGTTGAGAAGCTTGGAGAAGTGAAATCTTGCTTGAGGAAGAAGATCCAAGCCTTGGGATACAAGGATCGTGCTCCTCTTGATCTCAAATGAAAACCCCTTTTGGAAATCCTAGATCTCTCCCTTTTCCTCTCAAAAGATGTTTCTCAAAAGTGTTAAAACCCATGATCCCACAAAAATTGGGTATTTATAGTGTTAGGGTTGAAAAATCACGCCTCCCTTGTAAAACCCTCTTTTTAGCGTCTAGGCAAGTCAACGTCGACGTTTGGGCCAGGCGTTGACATCTGGGTCATAAACGTCAATGTTTGGGGATGTTTTCGCATCTGTTTATGTCCAAACATCCACGTCTGGTTGCAAACGTCGACGTCTGAGAACTCTGACTGTCTTGAGTTTTTCCTACTTTTGTATTTCAACCATAACGTTTGACTCGCTTATCTGATTTTGACGATTCAACTTGTGTTGGACTCTTTATTCAAAGTGGATCAATTTATGACTAATGAAAAAATCCCAATTTTTAGTTCTTAATTATCTAAATGGGATCTAAAGCTGACTAATCTGAAATAGATTTCAGCAGCCCGGAATTTCGGTAGACTCGATTTCGGAAATCCAATATTTAACTTATTTTCGACTAAAAATCTAGAAAAATGATAAACATGAACCTCGAAGAGGGTTTCCATATCTTTCCAATGGTTCAAAAATTATTTGTTTCCGATCAACCGTGACAAAACTAGAGTTCCCCAAAGTTGAGGATATGTTAAGGCATCCATCTTCTTTACAACTTTGATTATGCCTTGATCACATAAGAGGGTCTTTAGGACCATGAACAAACACCCTTAGGGTATTTTTCATGCTCTTACTAGTGACCCTAACGCATTTTTAACACCACAAGAACACTCTACTCCCTTACCCAAACACACCTACCAACACTTAGAGTCTTTCATACCCTTGACTTGAAAACACTTAGAGTATTCTTATACTCAGTGCTTCTGAGTTCACATACTCCTACCCAAATGAACTTAAGGTAAAAATCATTATTATCATTTATCATACAACTACAACAATATATGAAGACTTTTGGCCTTCAACTCATGTGCCTTGGTACTATTCATAGCACTATTCACAACACTATTCACCGGATAGAGCAAGTGAATTCTCAACACTCTAAACGCCAAGAGTATGCGTTAATACTCTTCCTTTGATCACCTAAACACTCACAGCCCTTAGGTTACTTCTACTTTTAGTTGCAACCCTCTCGTAGTTGCAACCCTTATGAAAATTAAACGGATCCGTATAGATGTAAAACACACCCAGACTTAGGGTATTTTCATACCCTTCGTGTTTAACACCTAGAGCATCATGATATTCTTGTTTTGAGACCCAACACACATACATCGAACCATCATTTCACTGTGAAATACCCAAGAAGATACATAGAGGTTTTGACCTCTATATGCCCTATTCACTTAACACTTAGAGTATGTTTTATACTCTTTGCTTGCTTTCCCAAAGACACCTCACATCCCTTGTCGCGACCCAAAATACCCCCTAAGAGTTAGGGATTTTAGTTCGTGACCGTCGTGTCAAACCATCCTGTATGACACATAAGGCATACTTAACATCCTATCAGAGCGCACAAGTTATACATAGAACTAAAACATAGCGGAAGCAATTCAAAATAACGTACTACTATCGTTAGGTTCAAGTTTGAACCACAAAACATAGTAAACTTTAAGTATGAAGTAGACAAGTCCCACCCTCAATACTCTCAAAATATATAATCTAAAGTGGATATTTCCCACTTTCAAAATACATGACCTTCGGTCTCACATCACTCAACAATAGTCTAGATAGGCCCCCCTATCTAGAGCGCCGTCATCTTGGTAATGATCCATAGCAGGCTCAGGCTCGTAGTACTCCTCCTCTATCCAAGGCTCAGGAGCAAGTGCATCCACAAAACCTACCGAAGTCAACAATTCGGCTGAGCATGGAAGACTCAGTGGGTACAAAATACTAGCTAACAGTGTTATAAAGTAACAATATCATGCGAGCACATAGAGGGTTAACAATTCATATTTCATGCTTTAAACCGAACTTTGGAAATCATACTTTTACAAGTGCATAGCTTTTAAAACCTTATCTTTTGAGCTTTCGTAAAAACAAAACGTATCTTATGAGGTCGTTCGTAAATCAGTCGTTTATGAGTTCTTAAGAGTGCTTATGAGTACTGATGAAACCTTATGAGTCTTGCAAGCCACATATGATGCCTTGCGAGATATGAATGATGCCTTGTGAGATATGCATGAGGCCTTGTGAGATATGAATGAGCTTTTGAGATACTTGAGAGCATCTATAATCCTGTAAAATCACTTGTGAGTTCTTATGAGTTTTCCTTAAGCATTTCTTATGAATTTTGGAACATCCAACTTATGAGAAATCCGATTTATGCAAGACTAGTGTACATGCGAGACTTATGAACATCTTAATAGACTTAGAAAACCTTTTGACATAATAGCGTAATCCTTTGAAAACTTGTAATATAACATGTGAGAACTTTGAGTATCATGTTAGACTTAGAATTTCTTAAACATAGCACATAGCTCTTGTGAGTATCATGAAAATCATAAAATAACTTAATAGCATTGAGGCATATGCATAAAGTATCATACATCATAGAAATCTAAACTTTCTTAAACATAGAGGATTTCTTTTGTAGGAAACATCATAGAGTGAGAAACAAAGGGAATTCATAACAAAGCTAGATAGTAGATTATATAAACATCACCAAAACCGATTCCCTACGGTTTACTCTCTTAAGAATACTCCGTAGAAGTAAGAGAAAGCTTTGAGGAAGCTTGTGGAATCAATTCTAACTTGGGAAAGCTTGAGAAAGTGAAGATCGCACTTCAAGAAGCTAAACAAGCTTCACTTAACGATCCTTGATGAAGCACAAGCAAAACCCTTTGCAAGAAACCCTAACCTCTCTCTATTTTCTCTCAAAATATTCTCTAAGGGTGTTGTAAACCCTAAGCCACGAAATTGGCTTGTATTTATAGCCAAATGGGTTGGCCAAAGACCCCCATACCCTTAAAAGATCTCAAAAGAGTCGGTTTCAGCGCAAAAATGCATGGATGGGTCGACCGGAGGTGTGACCGGTCGACCGGTTGAGTTTGGGGATTCTGGAAAAGAACCCCATACAAAAACAATGCTAGAGGGGTCGACCCCTGGCCTGATTGGTCAACCCTTAGTGGAGGGGTCGACCGCTCGTCTCCCGCTCATGATGTTCGATTTTGTCTACCTCGATGTGTTGGCCATAACGTTTGACTCGGTGATCCGATTTTGACGATTCAACTTGTGTTGGATTTTAAATTCAAAGGGAAACAATTTTCATGTTTTGTACAAAGCCCAATTATGAGTTTTAAAGGGTAGAAATGAGTCTACAAGTGCACTAGTCAAAACTGTTCCAGAAATTCTCAGCAGACCAGGTTCCGGAAATCCAACGTTTGACTTAACTTCTAATCCAAATATCAAAAACTGATAAAAATGAAATTTAAATAGGGGTTCAACATCTTTCTAATTGTTCAAGAATCACTCAATTCCGATAAGATATGACCCAACTAGAGCTCCCTCAAGTTGAGGTTATGGTAAGACATCTACCCTCTTGACACTTAGAACATTTCTCCTTTTTATTTTAACACCCATAAACATCAAGGATGGTTATTTAGTACCCTCATACACCATAAAACCTATACTAATTGACTTAATAAACTCTTCACCTAATTCACAAGCACATAGAGAACTTTGAGCCTCACAAGCACTATTCACAGCATTATTCACCGCACTCTTTACTTATGACCCTTTAAACACTGGGTAATTTTATACCCTTGAATTTTACCCACTTAGAGTCTACTCATACTCTCTTTTTGAGCCTCAACACACATACCTAAAATACTTACTTGACTCACAATACAACCAAGAACAAGATGGAAGGCTCTAAGCGTTTACACACACCACACAAGGACACTATTCACTGACACTATTCATAACACAGTGAACCCAAATTCCGGGGCTCTACATCCTCCCCCCCTTATAAGAATTTCGTCCGCGAAATTAAGACAACACACAAGCAAGCGAGGATTCTTTCCCACACTTCACCTTGCTCAACTGAGCATACTGACTTGACAACGTCACACATAACCAAAAGGATGTATCAATCTCATGTCAACCAGTCGCCCGGCTAGGCACACGTTACAGACAAAATTTCAACAATGCATATCAAATACACAGAGATTATACGTAGCATGTTCATACACACATATAAGCATATATCACATACTATCAATAATTTACAGTTCAACAACTTTGACTTGAGCGTACCTTGCACAACATCCTCAGATGCATGTGCGTCTCTCCCAGATAAGGCGAGGGCTCTGCCCTGACTTGCCCGTTGAGGCTGCTGGGTGGGCTGCAATGGTCTGTAAGTCTGAGAAGTCCCCTGTTGTGTGGCCTGTCGAACTGGGGGCCTACTTCCCTGAGACTGGACTGGCTGCATCTGCCTCCTTGGGCAATCTCTGATCATGTGCCCGAAGCGCCACAGTGGAAACAACCACCAGAGAGTCTAAGGCAGTCTTCAACCTTGTGCCTCTTGCCACAAGATGTGCAAACCTCTAATGAAAATGTTGAGGATGCGGCCGGCACATATCCAGTGGCTTGCGTCCTGGAGGGGCAAGGTGTCTGTGGAACAAAATGAGGCCTCTGAGCCTGTGTAGGTGGAGAAATCTAAATGGGAGCAGTCCTGGCCCTCTTCTCAGGCGGTGCTGAGCCACTGAACTGTCCTTCGGACATGCCTCTCCCTAGACTACTGTCTCTCCTCTTGAGCAACTCCTCGGAAGTCCTCTCATCAATCCTTGCCTTGCCCACAATATCCTTCCAGGTTTCTACCTGAAGAATGGAAACCTGATCCCGGATGAAAGATTTCAGCCCCGTCTTGAACTTTCTGATTCGCATACCCTCTGTAGCGATCATATGAGGAGCAAATCTCGACAAGCCGACGAACTTAGCCTCTTACGCAGCTACGCTCATCTTCCCCTGCTCCAAAAGCATAAATTCTCTCCTTTTGTTTCCTGATAAACCTGGGAAAGTACTGCTCATAGAACGTATCCAAAAAATCTCCCAACGTCCAGGGTACCCCTGCCTTCGCAGTATCCCTTTGGCTCTGGGCAGCTCTCCACTAGTGCTTGGCTTCACCTTCCATCACGAAGGAAGCCCACTCAACGCGTTGCTCATTAGTAAAGTGGAACACCGTGAAATTCTTCTCCAGTTGCATGATCCATGCTTCTGCAACTGTGGGATCAAGAGTCCCATAGAAGGTAGGAGGCCTCAATCTCCTAAACGTTTCGAGTCCTGCTGTGTGGTGTATAGGAGGAGGTGTAGATGCAGCAGCTGCAATAGGAGTATTAGCCCTATCTGCAAGCATAGCCATAGTCGCTGCTATAGCCCCAAGGATCTGAGTCAAGTCTGGCTGCTCATCTCCCACTGGAATCTCACCCCTATTCCCTCGGGTCTGATACCCTCTACCTCGGATGCCACGCCTCATGATCAAATACTGAGGACAATAGCAAAGCGTGAGTCGAACGGGAAATCAAGCTCTTTGAACATAACAATTCAACGAGCATATCACGCCTATATAAGCGCATAGTGTACATCAAGGTATACACATAATAGTATAATCATACAACTTGGTTTCCTAGCAATGCTAAGTTCTCATGTTTGGTTAAGACATTAACCGACTTAAGAAAAGACTAAATATTAGTCGATACTTGGAATACGACTCCTAACTTCCGCTCCGCTTAGAAGACAACCTAGCCCAAGGAAACCAAATTTCCTTAGCTTTACACCCACTATGTTGCTATCTCAACCTACAGTGAGAACAAACTCAAATTCGAAGGAGATATGTTTTCCTCGAAGAACAACCTCGACCCTAGGGATTCAAATTCTTAAGTATTGATACAAATCTTGTCGTAGTCTCAACATATAAGGTAGGATTCATCTGAGTTCTAAGGTCAACTCAAAGAACACCCTTAAATACCTATGGGTCTAATGCCTAAGCTCTAATACCAAGTCTGTCGCGACCCAAAATACCCCCTAGGAGTTAGGGATACTTTAGTCCGTGGCCGCCTTGTCAAACAATCCTGTATGACACATAAGGCATACTTAATATCCTGTCAGAGCGTACAAGTTATACATATAACTAAAACATAGCGGAAGCCATTCAAAATAACGTACTCCTATCGTTAGGTTCAAGTTTGAACCACAGAACATAGTAAACTTTAAGTATGAAGTGGACAAGTCCCACCCTCAATACTCTCAAAATATATAATCTAAAGTGGATATTTCCAACTTTCAAAATACATGACCTTCTGTCTCACATCACTCAACAATAGTCTAGATAGGGCCCCATATCTAGAGCGCCGTCATCTTGGTAGTGATCCATAGCAGGCTCAGGCTCGTAGTACTCCTCCTCTATCCAAGGCTCAGGAGCAGGTGCATCCACAAAACCTACCGAAGTCACAAATTCGGCTGAGCATGGAATACTCAGTGGGTACAAAATACTAGCTAACAGTGTTATAAAGCAACAATATCATGCGAGCACATAGAGGGTTAACAATTCATATTTCATGCTTTAAACCGAACTTTGGAAATCAAATTTTTACAAGTGCATAGCTTTTTAAACCTTATCTTTTGAGCTTTCGTAAAAACAAAACGTATCTTATGAGGTCGTTCGTAAATCAGTCGCTTATGAGTTCTTAAGAGTGCTTATGAGTACTGATGAAACCTTACAAGTCATGCGAGCCACATATGATGCCTTGTGAGATATGAATGATGCCTTGCGAGATATGAATGATGCCTTGTGAGATATGCATGAGGCCTTGTGAGATATGAATGAGCTTTTGAGATACTTGCGAGCATCTATGATCCCGTAAAATCACTTGTAAGTTCTTATTAGTTTTCCTTAAGCATTTCTTATGAATTTTGGAACATCCAACTTATAAGAAATCCGATTTATGCAAGAATAGTGTACATGTGAGACTTATGAACATCTTAATAGACTTAGAAAACCTTTTGACATAATAGCGTAATCCTTTGAAAACTTGTAATATAACATGTAAGAACTTTGAGTATCATGTTAGACTTACAATTTCTTAAACATAGCACATAGCTCTTGTGAGTATCATGAAAATCATAAAATAACTTAATAGCATTGAGGCATATGCATAAAGTATCATACATCATAGAAATCTAAACTTTCTTAAACATAGAGGATTTCTTTTGTAGGAAACATCATAGCATGAAAAACAAAGGGAATTCATAACAAAGCTAGATAGTAGATTATATCTACCTCACCAAAACCGATTCCCTACGGTTTAATCTCTTAAGAATACTCCGTAGAAGCAAGAGAAACCTTTGAGGAAGCTTGTGGAATCAATTCTAACTTGGGAAAGCTTGAGAAAGTGAAGATCGCACTTCAAGAAGCTAAACAAGCTTCACTTAACGATCCTTGACGAAGCACAAGCAAAACCCTTTGCAAGAAACCCTAACCTCTCTCTATTTTCTCTCAAAATATTCTCTAAGGGTGTTGTAAACCCTAAGCCACGAAATTGGCTTGTATTTATAGCCAAATGGGTTGGCCAAAGATCCCCATACCCTTAAAGATCTCAAAAGAGTCGGTTTCAGCTAAAAAATGCATGGATGGGTCGACCGGAGGTGTGACCGGTCGACCGGTTGAGTTTGGGGGTTCTGGAAATGAACCCCATACAAAAGAAGTGCTAGAGGGGTCGACCCCTGGTTTGACTGGTCGACCCTTAGTGGAGGGGTCGACTGCTCGTCTCCCGCTCATGCTGTTCGGTTTTGTCTGCCTCGATGTGTTGGCCATAACTTTTGACTCGGTGATCAATTTTGACGATTCAACTTGAGTTGGATTTGACATTCAAATGGGAACAACTTTCATGTTTTGTACAAAGCCCAATTTTGAGTTTTAAAGGGTCGAAATGAGACCACAAGTGGAGTAGTCCAAACTGTTCCAGAAATTCTCAGTAGACCAGGTTCCGGAAATCCCACGTTTGACTTAACTTCTAGTCCAAATCTCGAAAGGAGATAAAATGAAATTTAAATAGGGGTTCAACATCTTTCTAATGGTTCAAGAATCACTCGATTCCGATAAGATATGACCCAACTAGAGCTCTCTCAAGTTGAGGTTATGGTAAGACATCTACCCTCTTGACACTTAGAACATTTCCCCTTTTTATTTTAACAACCATAAACATCAAGGATGGTTATTTAGTACCCTCACACACCATAAAACCTATACTAATTGACTTAATAAACTCCTCACCTAATTCACAAGCACATAGAGAACTTTGAGCCTATTGATAGCACTATTCCCAGCACTATTCACCACACTCTTTACTTATGACCCTTTAAGCACTTAGGGTATTTTATACCATTGACTTTTACCCACTTAGAGTCTACTCGTACTCTCTTTTTAAGCCTCAACACACATACCTAAAATACTTACTTGACTCACCATACAACCAAAAACAAGATGGAAGGCTCTAAGCCTTTACACACACCTTACAAAGATACTATTCACTGACACTATTCATAGCACAGTGAACCCAAATTCCGGGGCTCTACACCCCTTGACTCATACATTAAACTCACATCACAGTCAGGCCATGTGAAAACCCTCATTCTCCTTAACCAAACCCAACTACAATGAAGGCCTTTGGCCCTTCCAATACTAGTGCCCTCGGTACTATTCACAGTGCATGTGAACTTGGTTTTCACCCCTAAGGCTCACAACACACCCAATCCTCAACTCATACAACACATGTCACATGTTTTACACAAAAATGTATTCCCCTTAGTGTTAACCAAATGCCAAGATCACATGGAAGACCTTGGCTTGAACACACCTAATGCAAAGCACTATTCACTCACATGATCAGTGTTTGCAGAAAATCCGGGGCTCTACATCCGCTGAATGTTTTCAATACTCAGTCGACTTGTTATTGTCGACAAGTATAGAGTAGGACTATACGGCAGAGCCATGGGTCGATGAGACATACATTGAGTAGGGAGAAGACGGTGAGCTTCCCGAGGAGGGAGTTCGGGACCTCGACCGTTGGCCATACT
Source organism: Tetracentron sinense (assembly GCA_015143295.1). Classification (NCBI taxonomy): domain Eukaryota; kingdom Viridiplantae; phylum Streptophyta; class Magnoliopsida; order Trochodendrales; family Trochodendraceae; genus Tetracentron; species Tetracentron sinense. Next base: position 31,484,466 of record CM026569.1, on the reverse strand, counting down.
ATTAGGCTTTAGTTATACATCATTATGAGAGGAAACTGTAATAGACTTGTGATATTCTAGATGATGGTTTTTTAGACTTAGTTCTATTTTGGAGATCATTGTGGATGATCGATCTATGAGTTGTGTTTATTTTGGTTGCATGATGTACATGATGGTTTGTTTATTGAGAAATTTTATGGTTGCTATTTTGGAGAGTTGTCATTTAGTTATTGCTTTATTGCTATTAAGTCAAGCAGGAATAAGTAGTGTCTCGGGCCCAAAGCCCCATTATGATGAAGGTGGGTTTTGGGGTGTGACAATGCACCTGAGGGACAACATCAACAACAAGAAAAATAAATGAGGAGATTATGGATTGTTTTAATAAGGGTCAAGAATTGTATAGTGATGAAGCAATAAAAGGACTTAAGAAGGAACTAGTTGAATAATTGAGAAGTATTGGTACTCTTTAGAATAATATGTCCATATATGTATTTTATCCATATTATAAATAAATTCCTATTATTTAATTCATAGATGTAAAGTTTATTATTTTTTTTATTGATGATTAAATAAAATTTATTATACTATAAATAAATTCCTATTATTTAATTCATGGATGTATAGTGTATTATATTTATAAGTAGGTGTGTGTATGAATTTAGTATTGTGTGAGGAGTTGCAGGGCTGCATAATCTTTTTTGATTTCAAATAGATCAATAATCACGGTTAACAATAAACCCGCAAACAATGTGGGATAAATGATCATGGTTTCCGTAGTAACAAAGATTTTTGAATCAAAACAATCATGGTTTATACAAAAAATTGAATCTATAATAGACGGAAAATCCACTTTCAAAGGGAATAATCTCGGCATTTAAGATATTCAATCATGGATAAATAACCATGATCGTTAATTTTTAAAACAACCACGCTTACATTGACAACCGTGATATTTAAATACATAAGATCACGCGCTGAAAGATCGTGGTTCTGTCTGCGCGTTGTAACCATGATCAATGGCTTTGGTCACGAATAAAAAACATGAGCGATATGCCAATTTATTGTAGTGATAGTTCTATCTAATTTCAATTTTGGAGATTCTCAAGGGATTCTCTGGTAGGTCACAAGAGATTATGTAGTCTCTATAGGGTACAAAAATGGGGTGCTTGCATTGTCATTTGGCAATAAGTTTGTGCTTTCGACTTGAGTGCAAGATCTGAATAAAACAAAATTCATATCATCATAAGGCTTCAAGTCCCAGCTTTTTTTGTGAGACTTGAAATCTCTCATTTTGTGGCTTTTGAAGTCTCGTGAAACTCACAATCCGGAGAAATGAAAAACAAAAGAACAACATAAAAATTCACAATTCCCAAAAATTATGAATTCTAATCTCTAATTGCCGTGAAAAGAACTGGGCCTTAAAGGAATTGAAGGCATTAATCTCCCTAGGTCTAGGAGTCTTTGGATTTTATCTTTGATAATTATCCAGAGGTTTAGGGGACATTTATAGCCGGGCATTTATAGCCGGGCTTTTAGGAATACACAGAATCTCAAATAATTTAAATCACCATATTTGCACACTCAATGGATTAGCAAAAAATTCTATAGCTGATGGGACAAATGGCCAACTCACCCTACTTGCACACCAATGGAGTGGCAAAAAATTCAAAAGTCAATAGAAATCCCGTTTATGTTGTGTTTGGATAAATTTTTGGATTGACTTGACTTCTTTCTTTATGAAAGTTAGAAATTGTAAAAAATTGCATTTAGTTTGTTGCTCATTTTTATTTTTTTGCAGAAATCAAAAGTGCATATAAATACAAATTTTGATTTTTAAGGGAAGCTAGCAGGGATAACTTCCACTGAAAGACCACACTCTCATTGGCTCACATTCTGCAAAGAATGGAGTTAAAAAGTCACTTTTCGGAGAAGTTTAACCAAACAAGGCCTTAGTTATCCGCATAACTTTTGACTTCCTACAAAAATCAGAACTTTTCTAGGAAGCCAACCCAATGACACTTTTGTGAGATTTCAATATTTTAACTTTTTTCTAAAGTTACTTTTGTTAAAAGTTCTCATAGAGTTCTTCTCTTCTTAGAGAAGTTTATCCAAATAGGCCATAATAGTCTTAGGGGATTGATAGAAAGGAAATTGGGCTAGGCCCGCCAACTTAGACTGGGAATTAGGATAAGCAAGCCCCTTTGCCATATATTGGGGGTGTCAAAATATCCAAAGAATACTTCTTACATCAAACTTTAAATAGCGATCTGTGAACAAACATTTGGTAGATCAATATGTTTATTAAAAAAAAATTGTATTAAATGATGAAATATGCATTAGTGATGGAATATATAATGCCATCGCCATAAGTAAGTGTTAGCAATGTTACCATAATACGTCGCTAAATTTCCATTCCTAATCGGTAGATTTATTGCAGTGAACTTGGTCTTAGGTGGAAGTTGGTTACCAAATACTCTTGATGACTTAGCTTTGTAACTTAGTCCTAGCTGTAACTCCATTGATGGATGAATAAAAAACTAATACGTTAATAACTAAATCAACAAGTACATAGGTAATCGAATTTGTATTAGTGGTTTAGTTTATTTATTTAAAAAAAAATTTCATGTCAGCCAAGATTAGCAAAAAAATTCGTGCCAGCCAAGAAGAAGCAAAAGCATGTGATAAAAGTGGTGGCAGTGGTGGTTGTGTGATAAAAGATTCCAAGCTTATAAGTTAAAGAGCCCAAAGTCTTGTTTGTGGAGTACTTTACGTTAATAAACTAATTGAACCGAAAAAAACATTTAAGATTGTATTATTCCAATGAAGAGTTAATAAGATATTCCCTACTTGTGCTAATAGGAAAAGCATCCTCCACGGCTGATGCTTGATGGTGATCAGCATTGCTACGAAGTGAATGGCCTGAAGAATGGATCCCAAAAAAATATGAGGAGAGCTCTATGCATGATCGGCCACTTGGTTTTTCGTTGATACAGAAATTACATAAGGGCCCCTTCGGCTTGGATTAAAATAAGCACCTATAGGGAGGTTTGTTGGATTTTATGGTTTAAATTAAGTTTGAAAATGATACAGATTTAAGTCCTTAAGATTCCTTAAATTACATTTTTGGTCCTTGGTTTATAAAATCACTTTTCAAAATGGTGCATCTTTAAATGAGGAGAAAACCCCCATTGTGCTTTTGGGTGGATTTGAGTCTTGGTCTCTTCTTTGAAAATAACCAAACCCACTTGTTTTCAAGTGTTTTCCCCTTGAAACTTTATTTTCATATTGACATGTCAAAAAAAAAAATATGAGTATAGAAAAGCATGAGTCTCTCTTATGGTAGATAAGAAACCCTTTTAAAGGTATACTCTCCCTCCACACCTATTTCTTTACGCCAAAACTTGGCAGCTCAAAAGGGTGGATTTGAACAACTAGGAGGCCTGTCAGAAAGACATTTAGCAAAGGTGCCCTGCCCTTGAGGGTAGGGTTAGGGTCTTAGTCAATATAAAAGATATAGGGTCGTCAGATAAGATTTTACACCTACACAACCCTTACCCATACTTTAATATATATATATATATATTTATAGAGAGAGAGAGAGAGAGAGAGAGATCCACTACGAACAGGAGCAGCTCCAGTTGAAGAGAAGAGACAATCGGACAACCCAAAATAAGCCTTATGTCAAGGCTAGTTTGGAAATTACAAATATAAAAGAAGGATAGTTCTATCAATTAAAATATTTTATGTAATTTCTAAAATACCCATAATAAAATATAAACGAAGGATTGTTCTGTCATTTAAAATTTTTTGTGTAATTTCCAAAATACCCATAGTAAATCATATTTTGGATTGCTCCGGTTGACTATTCAACCGGAGCTCTTATTCATAGTCATCTCATATATATTTATATATAAATATAGAGAGAGAAAGAGAGTCGGTCTAGGGGCACTCCCTATTCATACTCCCTATTTTCATATTGGCCTCGGATTGTCTTTGGCGAAGCCAGAAAGGGCCCTCGGGGTTCCATACATTGTGCGACAGTTGGCATGAAAATGGGGAGAAGTCATTTCATTTTCTCCTCATAATTTTGACTTCTTCCCATTTGATATCTCTCCCCCTTATTCTCATACGCTTATCGCCACATGTCTTATTATGAGTGGAGAAGTCAAAATCAAGGGCCCCATGATTTTGACTTCTCCACCACTTGTCCCTTTTTCTATGGAACCCCAAGACAAGCCTTTTCTGGCTTCACTAGAGACAATCCGGAGCCTTTTATATCATATCTAAGTCATTTTTTAAAGAATATCAATAGCTCTAAATGTCATTGAGGTAGAGCATCTTTTACAAAAATAAGTAATTTCAAAACTATTCTTCTTAAAAAAATTAGATTTAGAGTCATTGATTTTATTTAAAGAGTGACTTAGATAATGAGTAAAACCAAGGAAGTACCCTTGGATTGAGTCATATATAAATATATAAATCTAGAAAGTAGATTTATGAGATTTAAAACTAGCGATGGTAATAAATCCGTCGCAATAGGTATTCTGCCGTCGCGATATGAATTAGTGATGAAACTAGTCCATCGCTATAATTTTTTTCCTATTAACAACGGATTATTTCCATCTTTACATGTTAATGTATTAAATTACAAAATATGCATTAGTGACACAATATTAGCCACGTTTTTTTATTACTGTTGTGCTAAGTATGTGTTAGCGACAGTTCTATAATCCGTTGCTAAATTTCCGTCCCTAATATGTAGATTTCTTTTCTTGTAGTAAACTTAGTCCTAAGGTGGAAGTTGGTTGTCAAACACTCTTGATGACTTAGCTTCGTAACTTAGTCCTAGCTGTAATTCCATTGACAAATGAATAAAAAACCAAATCAACAAGTGCCTAAGGAATCGAACTTATATTTGTGGTTTAGTTTATTTATTTAAAAAAAGTTGATGTCCGCCAAGAAAAAGCAAAGCATGTGATAAAAGTGCTGGCAAAATTTGTGCTAGCCAAGTATTGTGCCTGACTCGCATTCTAAAGAAGAGATTCTATGTTGTAGGTCGAATTCTTGTGTGATGAGAGATTACATGCTTACAAGTTAGAGCCCAAGGACAAGTCTTGTTTGTGGAATACTTAACATTTAGTGGAAAATACATTTATACCCCACCGAGGTTTGATGAAAATACACATAGACCTCCCCAGGCTTCAAAAAATACATTAGGTATCTCTATTTTTCAAAATATTGACACTTACACCCCTTCCATCAGTTGACCATTAGTCAACTGATTGAATGATGATATCATGTGATAGTGGTATGAACTATCAAAAATGTCTTCTACTAAAGTTGTCATTTTCCACTTTTCACATATATGAAATTGCCCCTCATTTTTTTAAATGAAGCCAAATCCTCTAGGGGTGGCCACGTGTCCTTTTTGACACCTCTTAAATGAGGTTAGATTTAACCACCCTTAGGGTTCACCTGCTCATCCTTGGTTATTTTTTTTTCTTTCTAAATATTAATTATTTTTTTAAAATTTAAAAACTATTTTTGAAGCTTTTTAATGTGGGTGAATCTAACCCCATTTAAGGGGTGTTAAAAAGGACACGTGACTACCTCAAAGGGTGTCAAAAAGGACACATGGCCACCTCAAGGGTTCACCCGCCCATCCTTGTTTTTTTTAAAATATTAATTCTTTTTTTTTTTAATATTTTAATATTAAAAAAGTCTTTAAAATAGTTTTTAAATTTTTTCAAAAAAATTAATATTTAAAAAAAGAATTAATATTTTTTTTTAAAAAACCAAGGATGGGTGAGTGAACCATAGGGCTTGGTGAATCTTAACCACAGTTAAGGGTATCAAAAAGGACACGTGGCTACTTCAACGGGTGTCAAAAAGGACATGTCGCCACCCCTTGGGTTCACCAGCCCATCCTTGGTTTTTTTTTTTTAAATATTAATTGTTTTTTTAATATTAAAAAAACCTTAAATTTTTTAAAATAAGAATTAATATTTAGAAGAAAAAAAAACCAAGGATGGGCAGGTGAACCCTAGGGGTGGGTGAATCTAACCCTATTTAAGGGGTTTCAAGAAGGACATGGGGCCACCTCAAGGGGTGTCAAAAAGGACACGTGGCCACCCATAGAGGATTTGACTTCATTTAAAAATGAAGGGACAATTTCGTATATGAGAAAAGTCGAAAATGACAAATTTAATAGAGAGGGCATTTTTGGTATTTCATATCATTTTATTACATGACATTATCATTCTGTCAGTTGACTAACGGTTAATTAATCGAAGGGGTGTAAGTGTCAATATTTTAAAAAGTAGGGATACCTAATATATTTTTTGAAACTTGAGGGGGTCTATATGTATTTTCGTCAAGCCTCGGGGGTGTAAATGTATTTTCTCCTTACATTTTAAGATTGTATTATTCTAAAGACGAGTTGATAAGATATTCCCTACTTGTGCTAATAGGAAAAGCATCCCCCACGCTGACCAAGAGGCAACTGTGTTTATGCATAAATCTACCCTTTGTTGTTTTTACCAGCATTGCTACGAAGTGAATGGTCTGAACAATGGACCCAAAAGAATATGAGGAGAGCTATATGCATGATCGGCCACTTGGTTTTTCTCGTTGATAAAGAATATTCTTTTTTTTTATAAAATTTTCCATCCCTTTAGCAGAAAATTTATTCCTTTTCTTGTCTTTGGGTTTTCGAATTCAAAAACCAATGGCAGTTTTTTTCTTTATAATTATTTGAAAGTCGAGTTGCACTTTCATACAAATTGCATACTGGGCCTTTCCGTTTGGATTAAAATAAGCACCTATAGGGAGGTTTGTTGGATTTATGGTTTAAATTAAGTTTGAAAAAGATTCAGATTTAAGTCCTTAAGATTCCTTAAATTACATTTTTGTTCCTTGGATTATAGAATCACTTTTCAAAATGGTGCATCTTTAATGAGGAGAAACCCCCCATTTGTGCTTTTGGGTGGATTTGAGTCTTAATCTATTTTTGGAAAATAACCAAACCCACTCGTTTTCAAGTGTTTTCCTCTTGAAACTTTATTTCCATATTGCCTAGTCAAAAAAAAAAAAAATCATGAGTATATAAAAGCATGAGTCTCCATTATAGAAGTATATAAGGAACCCCTAAGGTATAATCTCCCTCCACACCCATTTCTTTACGCCATAATTTAGGTGCTCAAAAAGGGTGGATTTGGACAACTAGGTGGCCTGTCAAAAAGACATTTAGCAAGGGTAGGGTCTAGTCAATATAAGCAAGTGTTCACAGCTGCTGAGGTTCAAGTTATTCTGCTTATTCGCATTCCCACAGAGATGGCGCTGGCTGGGCCTTAGACAGCAGTTCGCTTCCTCATTGATATGAGTATTTTAGTGGATCAACTCTCCTCCTCTTGTACTTCAGTGCGTGCAGAGATCGGTCCGATTGTGAAAGAAATTCACCTAAATTTAGCACACTTTGAGTGTTGTAAGGTGAAGCACATTCCCCGGCATCATAATGGTTTTGCCCATAACCTTGCTACAAATGCATTAGTTTTGAGCTCTTAGGGTTGTTTTAATTTTCGGCATTTATCTGCCTGGGAATGTCGTTGCTTTATCGCTGAGCGGGGCCTAGACCCCTCTAGGGACCTTTTTTGGGACACCCTAAACCTGTGCCTAGGGAATCATGTTCCGAGACGCTTGCATATTCGTCATTATCACCCAAACGGAAGACTTTACTCGCGAAAATGTGAGAAATTTAAACATTTATCAGATGCTTCCAAAAAGCAAATAACACATGTCATCACAATATCCATCATACAAACCAAATACTTGTAACGACCCAAAACCCTACCTTGATCAAAATAGGACATTCGGTCGCCACATTTCTTAAACCTGCTTAAAATCTCATGACATACAAGGCGTACAACACGGGTCTCCAAAAATGAGAATAATAAAATTCAATATATAAAAATCCAAACAATCCTGTACAAATGTAATCTGTCCAACATAACTCACTATAATCGGGATAGTCTAAAACCACCAACAAAAGTAAGACAGTCTAAGCAACATCCTAAAACACATAAGTATATTACAATACATTTCAAAATATAAAACAAGGCCTAATAATGTGGCCACCTAACCAACTCTCGAGCTTCCTCAACCGGAGGCTCACCTTCTTCTTCTATTTTGACGTAGAAATCTTCAACCACGGCTCAGCAATCAATTCGCTCTAAACTTGATGACAATAATAGGTCGACTGAGTTATAACTCATACTCATAACCAATATCAAATTCATGTGACAGTTATCATATCAATAACATATTCATATGACATTTGCATAATCCATAATATGTTTATATAGCATAATTGATAACATGTTCATGTGGCATTTACATAATCAATATCTTAGTTCAATGTGTAATCCCATAATTAGAGTGTGGAAGAACGTGTAGACCTATCATATCATGTTTCATTGTTCTCATAATTTAGTGTTTATGATTCAGTATTTAGAAGTAACTGACATTTTGCTCGGAAGTAGACACAGACCATGCCGATGCAATAACTTAACTAACATGCCGTTCTTGAGGATACGGACCATGCCCATGCAATAACTTAACTGACATGCCGCTCTTGAGGATACAAACCATGCCCATGCAATAACTTAACTAACATGACCATGGTCATGCAATAACTTAATTGACATGTCGGTCTTGAGGATACGGACCATGCCCATGCAATAACTTAACTGACATCCCGGTCTTGAGGATACTGACCATGCCCATGCAATAACTTATATACTAATGAGATTTGTAATCAAACTACCATACATGTGAACTTGTGCTTGAGTGTCATGATTAGCATCCGAGCTCGGTCATCACTTAGATTCCAATCTCCTACCATGGAAATTCCACCATACTGTCCCATACCATATGCTTAGAGATTTCCCGATTTGGAAGACCTTCCTCTAAGCTTTGGCCTACTCGAATATCAATCACCATGCAATATAGATAGACATAATTTAACATTCGTGATTAATATTTGAACTCGGTCATCGCCTAGACTTCAGTGTTCCGCCAAGAAACTCCGCTAGGTTACATCTCTCTAATTAGAGAATTCCCAACTTGGAAGACCTCCTCTAGGCTTTGGCCTATCCGAATGTCGATCACCATACAAGTATAAATAGGGCATAATTTAGCATACGAGTGTTTAGGGCATAATTTACATAGTTATAGTAAACAATACATTATCATGGTTTCACGATTCTCTTAACCAACTTCATAAATAGTAAACCCCATCTCATTCCCAAACCCCATCTCATTCCCTCATTTATAGAACATCATAATAATAGAATCATACTTAATAGAATTTGCATCACAGGTAAAACCCCCATGTCATGGATATAATCCTCTCATTCATGTTCAATAGAATTTATAACACATGCAAAACCCCCATGCTATAGATAAAATCCCTCATTCATTTCCATAGAATTTATAACACATGCAAAACCTCATATTATATAAATAACACATAATTTAGCATGATAAACCATAATGCCTCCTTAGCTTAGTTTCTCAATTCTTAATATATCATATTAACATTGAAAACACTTTCAAGCATTTAAACGAACACCTTAAGTGTATTTATTATTTGTACATTGCCATTCCCCATTTTTTCATCATACAATAGCCATTCACATAATCTATGAGCATCCAATTCAAGTTTAACCCCACTCCATGCATCCATAATCCATCCCTTTACCATTTTATCCCATCCACCATCATTTTCAAACATCCATAACCCATAATCCAATTTAAGCTTCTAGCATATAAATCCATCTATATCCTTACTTATATATGCAATATCTTATACAAATTCATCATTTATCATACTTAATCAATAAACATAATAATATAAGGTTTAGATTAGAGAGCATGAAAAAATAAATCCGGTGAATCCCAAATCAATGTTTGAGTCAAGAACTCACAAATCCAAGAGGGGATGGTTCGATTTCCCTAAAAGTCTATCTACTCTTAATATTTTAATGTTTAAGTTATTAAGTTAAGGGATGATGAATTTAAAGTGCGGAAATAGAGAGAAAGATGCAAATCATAACACAATGATTTTTACGTGGAAACCCTTGCGGGAAAAACCACGGGACCTAGTTCAGTCATGAGAATCCACTAAGACAAAGTTAACAAGAACTTGCAAGACTCGAACTTGACTCATTCGGACTCGACACTTCGATCCTTCAGTTCTTAGTCCTCCACGCCTCGATACCCCAAAGTACTTTCAAAACACTCCCCAAAGTCCCCCTTCACGGACTAGAGGGGTCCCAATAAATAGAGAATCAAAACCAAGTGTTTAGAAATTGCTAAAAACCAAAACAAAAAGAACCCTGAGGGTGTTTGGGTCGACCCAGACCTTCAAAAAACTTGTATTGCATGATTTTCCATATCAGGGTCGACCTAAACATCCACTTGGATCGACTGCCACTTTTCTTACATTCTGGAAATTTTGCCCATACAAATCTATCCATATCAGGGTCGATCCTGGGCACTGTTTCGGTCGACCAAGGTATAAAAATTCATTTTCAGATCTTTCTTCCTTCACAAAAGTTGTAGCTCTTTTTGATGCGATCGATTTGATATATTATGGAGCAAAATCCGAATTACATTTGAGAGATATGCCACCTACAAGAAACCTTAGTTTTTTAAAAATTTCATAATTTTGAACTTGTTTTGCACTGCATATCTCATCACCCTAGGTCCATATGATGAGTCTAGGACACTTATCACCTAAGGTATCATATTATGGTTAATCTAAGTCAATTCCCACCTAAGGTCACATGGTATCTAGGTCACTTACCATCCTATGAGAGAAATGAAGGAAATTATCAACCGAGTCTTCAACGGTTCTTCAACGGTCTTCAACTTCACTTGTCGTGGATGCTTGACGGCAATGATACAAGATACACACACTAATCACCTAAACTCACTTGTTTTGACACCGGAATAAGACAACACTAAAAACATGGACTTTATAGAGGATATCGACCATTCATACACAATAGAGCTTGTAGCACATGCAAAACCCTCATTTCAAGATTAAAATCCCTCATTCATGCTTATTACCTACTCACCTTTGCATAATCATGTAATACCCTTGATAATCCATAAACATTCTTATTTAAAACATGTAAAACATTTACTGAGATTAGATTAGAAAGAATATCGACCTTAGGGATCCTTCATTTGGATCCAAATCGCAAGATAAAGCTCCTTAAAGCTTTGGGGATGATCTCAAAGCTAAGCTTCTTCTCCTTTAAGCAAAACCCTTTTTCTCCAAGCCAAACCTCTCTTAGAACTCTAGGTTTTCTCTCTTCCTTAGCCAAATTAGGTTAGAAATGGTTAGGATACTCTAAAATCTCGAAATAGGACCCCTATTTATAGTCCCAAGGGTTAAAAACCCTAAAAAAAGCAATTTCGAACTTTTTAAAATAAAAAACACGGACACCGATCGATCGGACTGCTCAAGCCGATCGATCGGATGCAACTGGGCAATATTCGGGTTTCAGACCGATCGATCGGACTGCCAGGGCCGATCGATCGGACTTACAGGCAAAACTAGGAAATTTTCAACTGGAACCCGCACTGGTAATTGACCCGTAACTTTTGACTCGGACATCAGATTTTGACGATTTAACTTGCATTGGACTCCTCATTCAAATGGAAACAATTTTATCTCTAATGGACAAATCCTAATTCTGAGTTTTGAATTACCTAAATGAGATCTAAAGCTGATTGATCTGGGATGGATTACGGCAGACCAGAATTTCCCGACTTCGGAAATTAAACATTTCACTTAACCTCGAATCAAAATCTGGAAAAAAGATAAACATGAACATTAAAGAGGGTTTCAATATCTTTCTAATGGCTCAAGAATCACTCGATTTTGATCAGCGGTAAAAAAAGATAGAGCTTCCTAAAGTTGAGGATACGTTAAAGCATCCCTTTCCTTTACAACTTTGACTACGCCTTGATCACACCACACCATTTTGATACAATTACATAAGCAATAAAACATTACAAAGACTATTATACTCATATTACTTGTATTAAAGGCATGAAAAAGATTCAGGTCTCTACATTTGTATTATTTATATTTTCGTCTGTTTACAAAATTAGGTGCCACTACTGCACCGGGTATAGTCTGTACAATATCCAAAAGTCCGTAGATCCATCATCTACTGATCAGCAGCTCCGAGATCATCTAACATTAAACATTAGTGAGTTATGAAGCGCAATAAAATCATAGTCCATCTAGACTATATTCCACATAATAACACGCATTAAAAATGATATAATAAATAGTTCAGTTTGCATGTTATAGTAAAATAAAATAGTATATAATAAACTGTGACCCAAGGTCACTTAGGGTTAATTCACCCTAACTGAGGTTCCTGACCTCTCATTATTTTCCAATTATGAAGTTCATTTATGAAATAGTATTCATATTACCAAGTTATCATTTCAATCATCAATCATGTTTTATTTCGAGTCTTTAGACTCTATTAACGGCCACAACCAATAAATGTTCATCTTAAAGTCATTAAATCTCAACCATACATGGAGTCGCTTAGACTCACATACTCTGTTCCGGCTTTCACCCGAACACGACAAAATCTTGGAAATACGAACCCAAACTACCTCGAATTCGAAGATCTAATACCAAACCTTGAGTACACTAACTCAGACCAATACACAAAACCTTGAGTACACCGACCCTGATAAATTAGAATCTGAAGATTTCACACACAACACTGGGCATTTGCCGCCGAGGACATTCTCCTCAACTCAATTGACTGCCAATATCTATTGTGTATCCACCGCCATCTCCCTGGGTATCAGTCACGAAGGAACCACGACCAACCTGCCTACCGTCATCTTCTTACTAGTCTATGGAGGAACCCCAACTCTTTACCGAAGCCGACATATCCTGACGTTCCACCATGAAGGGACCCCGATAGATACGGTGCCGACATCTGCTAACCCAACTAGAGATGAACCCCGGACTATACACTATCTAATGTTTAGTCACTTTAGACTCTCTAAGACTTTGACATCTCCTGACTATTAGTCACAGAGGAACCCCAGACCTTACTGGACACTGTCTCACCTGACCTAGTCCAAGAAGAACCACAAACGACCTAAACAAAATAGACCGACATCTCCCGACTATCAGTCACAGAGGAACCCTGGGCCTTACTGGACACCCCCTCTCCGGACCTAGTCAAAGAGGAACCACATAGTGTACTTAACCCTAGTTAGGTTTTTTAACCACAGGATAACCCCATTTAACTCAAGCCTCCCTTGACTAACTGAAACAGTTGGGCCTCACACCTGTGAATCAAGTCCGATAACACGCCCTCCTTTTAAGGAATGTTTCCAGGCCGATGGATGTGTCCATTGCCTTACACGACACCCATACATATTTTTTGACACACTAGGGTGACGATATAACATTAGTGCCTGTAGCTGGTCATAGCTAGTGCCCATACCTGGTCATAGTACACTAGTATCTTTTCATCCTCTCATATTTACTTGGAAACAAGTGTTAGCACCTGTACCTGGTCATAGTACACTAACATCCTTTCATGTTTTACATTTCTTACATCTTTTCTTGTGAGCTTGCAATTTCATCTCTATGAACTTTCTTTTCATCCTTTACAAATTTTCTTTTCTTTACTTAAGAACATTCTCATGAGATTTTTCTTAGGAGCTTTACTTATTTACTGATGAGTTTTGCTTTCTTTTTGTCTTATGACTTTCTTTTTCTTTCTTATGAACCTTTCTCATGAGATTTTACTTATAAACTTTCTTATGATTCTTCAAATACCCGTATTCATGAGAAACCTCAGTCATACATGTGTATACCATGCTTGTGAGCATCATGGTAATCATACTCATGGAAAAATTTTAACATTGAGTAGCATCATAAAGTACTTAGAAGTATCATAGTATTCTTAGAGAGTAGTTAAACCATCGAAACAAAACATGGAATTTCATTTATGAAGATGGCATAGCATATATACATGACTACTTAGTCTATTTCGTCAAATCATAATTTCAAGCTTACTTTAAGGTAAAACTATCATTTTTCACGTTCTTATAAAATCTTGATTATGCTATCATGGTAGGTGAGGAAACCATCATACATCACTGAAACCCAATTTCCTTCCATTTCATTCAATAGCATATACCTATAAGACTATATACCTTAGTTTTCTCAAAAATATGTATCATATACATGGGTTACTTAGCATAACATAGTATAGCATATACATGGGGTTATTTAGCATAGCATAGCATAGCATATTCATGGGTCAATTAATCCAAAATCATTCACAAATATGCTTTGCATCTCACTTTTCATCAATGGAAATCATGACGAGGTTTCTTATTTATCAAAACATACTTTTGAGTAAAATTCATTTTTTTTCTACTTATACTTAATACAAAACTTGTTGATAAAATCGTGCGTGACCATATACATCATTTGTGAGCGATAGGGCAAATCAAGGAATACTTCGAATTTAATGAAAAACTCAATTTCATTTCCTTTATATCACGAATATACACATACAAGGCTAAATGCCTTACTTTTCTTGGAAAACCATGTATCAACACCTACTTAGCCTTAATGAATTTCACCCAAGCTAATTAATTATCAAAATCATGCTTTACTTCTTACTTGATAATGGAGAAATTACAAAATGGTTAAATCATCTCAAGTTTCATCAAAATCATTCATGAAACCATAATACATATAAGTGAACTATAGCAAAGCAAGTTAGTAGAATGTATCTACCTTGAAAACTTTTAGGGAAAAGACTTGAAAGGCTTGAGAACACTTTTGAAAGTGAAATCCAAGCTTCAAAGGTGCGTGGAAGTGAGATCCGAGCGTGAGGAAGAAGATCCAAGCTTGAGGAAGCTTTGGAAGCAAGGATTCGAGCTCTACTTGATCCCACACGAATTCCCCATTTTTGGAACCCTAGGTTTTCTCTATTTTTCTCTCAAAATGTTTCTCTCTAAGTGTTAGAACACTTAACCCCTCGAAAATCAGGTATTTATAGAGTTAGGTTTGTGAAAATTAAACCTTAAAAAAAAAACGAATCTATGCAATATTGCTCGAGCGGGGCTTAATCTCACTAGAGCGGGAAATTCTGGGCAAAGTTCGCTTGAGCAGGCTTGGGTTTCACCTGAGCAGGCTGCTCTTAGTGACTCAAAATGCTGAAATTTTTCATGCTCGTTCGAGCGGACTTGAAGCTCACTCGAGCGGGTTTTTCTGCAAAACCTTATTTCAGTGTTTCGACTATAACTTTTGAATAGCTTACTAGATTTAGGCGATTCAACTTGCATTGGAATCAAAATTCAAAGGTAGACAATTTTGTCTCAAATGTATAAGTCCTAATTTCGATTTATTAATGGTCTATGTAGACCCGGGATTTTAACCCCCACTCCCGATCAGAATTGAACCCGAGGAGGAATAGTGCTAAAAATGTTGAAAAGATAGAGTCGCCACCTATTTAGATTGTGAGGGAAAATAGGGTCCCTTAAAAGGTTGGATAAGGCTTTGGTCTGGAAATAGAGTTCAAGGTAAGGGTTCATTTGAGTTAGGGGAAGGTGTTAGGCACCCCTAAACTTCCATCCGGAGATGGTTACCTACTCCCTAAGTCTGAATTAAAGTGGGGGAAACCATAAGAGAAGCTTGTATTTCATCTATATGTTTGACAAATATTGTACAAACAGTAATGTACATGTTAATGTAAGCTAGGACAGGATAGGGGTTCTATCCTAGGTGAGCTGAACCCGATCAGGATTGCCTACGTATCCACAGTCAGTGGAATCAAGCCACACGTAGTTCCAGATGGATAGTTGATGGTTTGATTTATTGGGTATTTAGATTGTGGGTGTTTGACAAGCTGAGGTTGGCCTTTGGATGTTAGGGTGTTTTCGAATGGTTCGGGGGTTTTTGCTCCTGTTAGAGGAGCGAGGCGGCCTTTTAAGCTCGTGCTGAGGAGCGTTTGGACAGTTTTGGCTCATGTCAAGGAGCACTTAGACAGTTTTAGCTCATGTCAAGGAGCCTCTGACAGTTTTAGCTCATGTCAAGGAGCCTGTTGGGTTGGGTTAGAGTTTGGATTAGATTTGAACCAGGGTTTACCTAGGGTTTAGGTAGGTTTAACTAGAGGTCACTAGGGTTTACCTAGGGGTAACTAGGGTTTAGGTAGGGTTTACTAGAGTCAACTAGAGTTTACCTAGGGTTAACTAGGGTTTAGGTAGGGTTTAGGTAGGTGAGTTTTGAATCAAGGTTTGAACCGAGATTCGGACAGAGGTTCGACAACAGGGTAGACTAAGTTTGAACCGCAGTTCGGACAGAGGTTCGACAGGGTGTGGTAGGTTTGAACCGAAGTTCGGACAGAGGTTCGACAGGGTAAGCCGGGTTTAAATAAAACCGGGCAGGGGTTTGACAGGGTGAGCCGGGTTTGAGTAAAACCGGGCAGAGGTTCGACAGGGTAAGCCGGGTTTAAATAAAATCGGGCAGGGGTTCGACAAGGTAAGCTGGGTTTGAGTAAAACCGGGCAGAGGTTCGACAGGGTAAGCTGGGTTTGAGTAAAACCGGGCAGGGGTTTGACAGGGTAAGCCGGGTTTGAGTAAAACCGGGCAGGGGTTTGACAGGGTAAGCCGGGTTTGAGTAAAACCGGGCAGGGGTTTGACAGGGTAAGCCGGGTTTGAGTAAAACCGGGCATGGGTTCGACAGGGTAAGCAGTCTAAGTATTAAAAAACAATAAAATAATTAGACTAATAAATGACAAAGCAAACGTCAGAGTTTCGGCGATTTTACCTTCCGGGAAACCCAAAAGGGTCTCTGAATTAAGTGCTCCCGAGAACGATTCTTCGAAATCAAGTTCCCGGGATCGCCGACGCCAAAAGGGAGATTTTCGAAAGAGAAGAGAGAAGAGAGCAAGTGGAAAGGAATGAAGAATGAAGGAAGGGGTGGGGGGTATTTATAGTTTTTCAAAACGAGGTCCGCGCCTTTTTAAAGGGCGCGATTTACTATATTTTAATGAATAGTAAAGCAGTATGAACAGTGAGTCGGCAACACGTCGGCAAGGCGATATTTCTAAATCTGCGCCTTTAAAAAGGCGCGATTTACAATATTTTATTATTTAGCAAATAAAGATATTGAAAATGAAGTTTACTGTACAAGTAGGGCCCACATGGTCCCGCGCCTTTTAAAAGGGCGAGCTTGCCCCTTAGGGCCTGTTTGGGCCTTCAAAAATGAGTTTTTTTTGGGTTTTTTTGTTTATGCTCCTATTTGCCGAGAAATTGTTTTTGTCGTTTTAAGCCTATTCTGAGCCCATGAATAGTCAAAATTGAGCTGATAAAATCCAGAAAAATGTTCGAGATAAAACATGGATTTTTCAGCACTTTTCAGGGGCGTTTTGGTCATTTTACGCTATAGGGGCATTTCGGTCATTTTCAACCGTTTTAAGTCCGATTCAACTCCAAAAATAGCCAAAATTGATCAAAAAATTTATAAAATCATTTTAAACAAAATGAAAACTTTTCAGCACTTTTTCAGGGGCATTTTGGTCATTTTTCACCCGAGGGGTATTTTGGTTAATTTTTACCTGTGGGGCATTTCTCGGAAATCGAAGCACATGGAAAGATGGTTTTAAAAATGGATTTTTTAAAGGGTTTTTAGAGGTATGCAAGGTGATTAAGGGGGTGAAAAATTGGGGTGTTTACAGTTGCCCCGCTTTGTCGGAGGGTGCGGGCACGTGAACGACAAAGGCTGATAACGCTTCAATTTTGCACGCGTGTGTGAAGAAAACCTGAGAAAAGATAGAGGAAATGATAAAATCTACTTAGACTGCTTACCAAGGGCTGGATGACTGATGGGTGACAAAGGAAGGGTGCGCTCATGCTAAGTCGGCACTTGCTGGGGATTGGGAAGGGTTATGGTGTATGAAGCTGCCTGCTAATCGATCACACGACCAACTAGCGGGGTGCATGATGCAAGTGGGTGAGATGCAAGTGAGTGATGTTTGTTGCAAAACTGGCTTCACAAGAGGCCGCAACTGATGGTCGATCAGACAACCGTGTCAATTACTCCTTTAAGAGTGGGCAAGTTGTGCAGTGCAGTGTATGAAGTATTCAAGACTTGTTTCACAGGAGGCCGCAACTGATGGTTGATCAGACAACCGTGTCAATTACTCCTTTAAGAGTGAGCAAGTATTGCAGTGCTGTGCGGTGAAGTGTGCAAGACTTGTTTCACAGGAGGCCGCAACTGATGGTTGATCAGACAACCGTGTTAGTTACTCCTTTAAGAGTGAGCAAGTATTACAGTGATGTGCAGTGCATGAAGTGTGCAAGACTTGTTTCACAGGAGGCCGCAACTGATGGTTGATCAGACAACCGTGTCAGTTACTCCTTTAAGAGTGAACAAGTATTACAGTGTTGTGCAGTGTATGAAGTGTGCAAGACTTGTTTCACAGGAGGCCGCAACTGATGGTTGATTAGACAACCGTGTCAGTTACTCCTTTAAGAGTGAGCAAGTATTGCAGTGATGTGCAGTGAAATGTGAACATGTGATGAATGATGCAAATGAGTGAAGGTTGGTTACACAACCAACTTCACGAGAGGCCGCAACTGAAGGTCGATCAGACAACCGTTCAGTTACTCCTTCAAAAAATTGGTAAGATGCAATTAGTGCTGACAACCGCGCGGTTGCCCCACCGGGTAAGATGCAATGAGAGGCCGTAACTGAAGGTCGATCAGACAACCATTCAGTTACTCCTTTAAAAAATGTGTAAGATGCAATTAGTGCTGACAACCGCGCGGTTGCCCCACCGGGTAAGATGCAATGGGAGGCCGTAACTGAAGGTCGGTCAGACAACCATTCAGTTACTCCTTCAAAAAATGGGTAAGATGCAATTAGTGCTGACAACCGCGCGGTTGCCCCACCGGGTACTATGCAATGTGGAGCTGACAACCACGCGGTTACCCCACCGGGTACTATGCAATATGGTGCTGACAACAGCGCGGTTGCCCAACCGGGTACTATGCAATGTGGTGCTGACAACCACGCGGTTGCCCCACCGGGTAAGATGCTATGGTGCTGACAACCGCGCGGTTGCCCCACCGGGTAAGATGCCAGTAGTATGAATGAAGTCAGGTTTTGAAGGGATCACACGATCACTTCAGCACAAGCAGGCAGATGTATAAGTGGAGATAGCCGAACGGCTAGTCCACGAGCAAGTGTATAAGCATGTAGTGTATGAGTGAAGATAGCCGCACGGCTAGTCCATGAGCAAGTGTATAAGCAAGCAGATGTATAAGTGGAGATAGCCGAACGGCTAGTCCACGAGTAAGGTGTATCAGCAAGCAGATGTATAAGTGGAGATAGCCGCACGCCTAGTCCACGAGCAAGCTGATAGATGTATAGGTGGAGATAGCCGCACGGCTAGTCCACGAGCAAGGTGTAGCAGCAAACAGATGTATAAGTGGAGATAGCCGCACGGCTAGTCCACGAGCAAGGTGTATCAGCAAGCAAAGTGTATGATGAATGGAGACAGCCACGCGGTTGTTCCATTGTTCAAGCAAGATGTATGAACGGGGAAAGCCACACGGCTAACCCATGATAAAGTAAAATGTAAGGTTAGTGAGGATTGGTTACACAACCATCTCCATCGGGCATGAAACAAGCAAGCAAATGCATGCAATATATGTACAAATGGAGATAGCCACATGGCTAGCAAAATGTAAATGCATAAAAGGGGATAGCCACGTGGCTTACCCATAAGCAAGCAAATGAAATGAATGGGGTATGAGGATTAAAAGAGTGTAGCACGACCCTGAGCCACTACCAGTCCTTTGTCTGCATATCTATTGCCAGGTTGTGAAGGAGATGGGCTCGAGCCTGCTTTTGCTTTGATATGTTTGTTTTGCACGAGTGATGAAGATAGATTTTTGACTAAGCCAAGAGACATACTAGGACTCTAAAACTTTTAAAGATGAGCTTGTTTCTGAAACTTTTGTTTTTGAATTTGATTTTTGAAAATGCAAGTAGGGATGCTCTCTTTGTCTGCTGATTCATAAAGGGGTCTACCCTTGCTTGAGATTGTGGATCTTTTGTCCCTTAGAAGATAGAATATAGCAATGAGCAATTGTAACCTTTTGAGCCATGGCTAAGAAAGGTACAAACTTAGTTTTGACTTTGTTGCACGCTAGATCAGACCTTGCTTGGAGCTGAGGGCTTCGAGTTGTTATGTTTTCTGAGCGCTCACAGAGGTGATGTTGCTGGGGTTGAGGCTGACTTCTGCCAAGATCCTGCTACCAATATAGTTCAACTTTTTCCCTTTTTTGCCCTTGGAATGACCAAGTCTGGGGCTCGCATAACTTTTGCGCAATGAGGCCGTTTCCGGTTTTCACTCATGCCTGCGTAGTTGAATAATTTTGTTTCCCTTTTTTGCCCTTGATAACAATATCAAGGTTGGGCTCGCATTATTTTTGCGCCTTAGTGCCATTTTTGGTTTTCACTAGGCCTGCGATTTTCTGATAATTTGCTTTGTCTTCTCCCGTCATTGCCTTGTGGATGAGATGTATAACTTTTGATATTTGTCAGTCAGTCTGCCAGTACTCTTAGTCTCTGAGGGATCTAGGAGGGCTTAGGATAGGACGAAACGTAGGCTAAGGGGTCGAAGATTTGAGACACCCTGTTTGCTTTGGAGCTTTCTTGAGCGCTTCTTTTGAGCTTTTCTCTTTGGCTTTTGTTTCTTTTGATTTTGCTCTTTTCTTTTGACTTTTGCCTTTTGGATTTTGCCTTGTTTTTTGTGAAGCAGTATTTTGCTCAAGAAAGATGATTGTTTTGTTTTGTTATGACCGCACCTGTTTTGCAGGTTGCCTACGTACCCTTTTCAGGATCAGGTTATGTCGTAGTTCAAGCAGGTGATACAAATTTTGTAGGGGGTGTCCCGGTGTTTTGAGTTTAAAGAAAGAAAGGCTATTAGGCTCGAAGGGCTAACTAGCGGATCTCATTAATATAAGCTTGATCGGTTATGAATAGGGAAAAAATGATGTGCCAAAAATGGCCTCCTTTCATTTCCTACAGCGACTGAGAGTACAAGCAGTTTCCTGAAAATATCTTAAGCGCAGTGGTCTCTTCATCTGATACATATTGACTAGCTCTGGGAGGTCTTCATCCTCCATACGGCCGAGTTGTAAGATATTGCTAGAAAATCCATTTCCAACCGTATGGGCCTTCAAAAGATGGACTGAGCTTGCTCTGTGATGAATTACCGATGCTTCCAGGACGATCAGTCGCTCTTCTTTGTTGTATTTGCTTGAAGGATGGTACTGCCCCCTGTCTTATGTATTGGTGAGGGTGATGTTGTCCCGATATGTAGTGGATGCTCCGTATGGCTCAACAGTACGAATGATTTGTAACTTTGAATTCTGACAGTGGCCTGATGTACTTTGCAGGATCTTCTTAATGAGATTGCTCATTTTCTCTCTGCCCCCAGTGTAGCAAGGTTCCAATTTTCGCATTCTTAGGGTCATTGCTGAGTTTTGTCTCTTTCTCGCTTGGTTCTGTGAGTAAAGGGTTTCTTTTGAAAATTCCTCTTCCGGCTCATTGATATATGCTACTTTGGGAACTCTGAAATTTTAATCACAGTTTGAATGATCCCTTTGTAAACCAGCAGATTAAGTAAGCATGATAGGAGAAAACTATTTTTTTGATTTTTTTTTTTTTTTTGGTGGCCTCTGATCACTAGAGCTCTTTGGAAGCACTAGATCATCATCATCACGGGCCTATTTTTGCAAGTTTGAGAAAGCTAATGTTTTGAAAAAAAGTATTAGTTTTGTAAATTTTTTGAAAAGTATTGGTTTTGTAAAAAAATGATTGTACAAGACTTGACTGAAAAATGTTTTGAAATGTTTTTTTTTTGTTTTTTTTTTTTTGACAAAGTTAAAATGACAGTTTTGAAAACCTAGGCTAGACTGACTAGACTTGGCTTAGTCTCGATCGACCTTGCTTTAGCATGATGGCTCTCGACCTCCTTCCTTTGGCAAGCTCTGGAGATGCTTCAATTGGCTGCTGTGTTTTTTTTTTGGCACTCGCTCAGGGTCTGCTATGAATTGAGATGATAAAGAATGTATGTACAGGAGGGTCACATGACTGTCGCCATTTGGACAAGATGCTCGATGAATGATGCCAAGTTGGATGTAGTCATGATACAAACATATGATCAAATAAAGGCATTTAACATGGGACGTTGCCCCTTGTCTGACCATGAATATGAATATGTACAAAGAATGATGGATGTCTAATGCACAAAATTTGAATTATTAGCATGTTGAATGTGTTGATACACACAAATGAAATGAATGAACAAATGAATGAATTGAATTGAGTCAAATGAACTGAGCAAGTATACTCAGAAAATGGATGAGTCAGCTCAACGTGTGATCCAATGAGGTGAGTGAACAGAGGTCCATTTCACTTATCTGGGTTGTTGGGAGCCAGAGCCCAATGGGTCAAGATCGAAATGAATCGATGGATTCTCCATATGATTCGCTTTAGAGTCTAGGCTTTTAAACCTCACATGATTGAGCTAGTTAAAAAAGGGTTAAGTATAGGGATACGGTTGTCCCTATACCTGAACAAATAATGCAGGAGCGGCTTAAACCAGTAACAGAATAAGGATAAGGTAGTCCCTCCTGATAGGTGTTCTTGGTTTATGCCCAAACAAAGACCTATAGTATATATGCTTATGCTGGTGTATGCAAGGTTTTTGTCTAAAGGTTGATGAGCACTTGACCGTATATGCGACTCCCCGGTATAGAACATACCTGAAAAGGGACGATTGGTGCAAGTGGGAAAGACCAGTCGCGTTAACCGGAGATAACCATCTCTCGGTCTACAACCAGTACTTTCCACAGATCTTTGGGCTCCAGCATCGGGGATAACCATCCCTCGATTGTAAGCTTACCGGATCCAACTAGATAGGTGAGAGGGTCTTTATTATGGTATGCATTGAAATATGAATGTATATGAATACAATAATCAAAATCAAGCAATGAATAAAAAATGGAATCCTAGGCATGTTGCTAAATTGGCAAACAAATGTCCGAGATTCAATGAATGACAACAAATGAGTTAGTATATGTACAGATTAGTAAAATTAGCAACATATAGATGTAATTAAAAGTTTCTGATATGGTTTCCCTTGTTCAGTTCAGACTTAAGTTTTGGCTCGAAAACTGGTCTGCGAAACCAGAGTCCCCAGCAGAGTCGTCAAGCTGTAGACCCGGGATTTTAACCCCCACTCCCGATCAGAATTGAACCCGAGGAGGAATAGTGCTAAAAATGTTGAAAAGATAGAGTCGCCACCTATTTAGATTGTGAGGGAAAATAGGGTCCCTTAAAAGGTTGGATAAGGCTTTGGTCTGGAAATAGAGTTCAAGGTAAGGGTTCATTTGAGTTAGGGGAAGGTGTTAGGCACCCCTAAACTCCCATCCGGAGATGGTTACCTACTCCCTAAGTCTGAATTAAAGTGGAGGAAACCATAAGAGAAGCTTGTATTTCATCTATATGTTTGACAAATATTGTACAAACAGTAATGTACATGTTAATGTAAGCTAGGGCAAGATAGGGGTTCTATCCTAGGTGAGCTGAACCCGATCAGGGTTGCCTACGTATCCACAGTCAGTGGAATCAAGCCACACGTAGTTTCAGATGGGTAGTTGATGGTTTGATTTGTTGGGTATTTAGATTGTGGGTGTTTGACAAGCTGAGGTTGGCCTTTGGATGTTAGGGTGTTTTCGAATGGTTCGGGGGTTTTTGCTCCTGTTAGAGGAGCGAGGCGGCCTTTTAAGCTCGTGCTGAGGAGCGTTTGGACAGTTTTAGCTCATGACAAGGAGCCTCTGACAGTTTTAGCTCATGTCAAGGAGCCTGTTGGGTTGGGTTAGGGTTTGGATTAGATTTGAACCAGGGTTTACCTAGGGTTTAGGTAGGTTTAACTAGAGGTCACTAGGGTTTACCTAGGGGTAACTAGGGTTTAGGTAGGGTTTACTAGAGTTTACCTAGGGTTAATTAGGGTTTAGGTAGGGTTTAGGTAGGTGAGTTTTGAATCAAGGTTTGAACCGAGATTCGGACAGAGGTTCGACAACAGGGTAGACTAAGTTTGAACCGCAGTTCGGACAGAGGTTCGACAGGGTGTGGTAGATTTGAACCGAAGTTCGGACAGAGGTTCGACAGGGTAAGCCGGGTTTAAATAAAACCGGGCAGGGGTTTGACAGGGTGAGCCGGGTTTGAGTAAAACCGGGTAGAAGTTCGACAGGGTAAGCCGGGTTTAAATAAAACCGGGCAGGGGTTCGACAAGGTAAGCTGGGTTTGAGTAAAACCGGGCAGGGTTCGACAGGGTAAGCTGGGTTTGAGTAAAACCGGGCAGGGGTTCGACAGGGTAAGCTGGGTTTGAGTAAAACCGGGCAGGGGTTTGACAGGGTAAGCCGGGTTTGAGTAAAACCGGGTAGGGGTTTGACAGGGTAAGCCGGGTTTGAGTAAAACCGGGCATGGGTTCGACAGGGTAAGCAGTCTAAGTATTAAAAAACAATAAAATAATTAGACTAATAAATGACAAAGCAAACGTCAGAGTTTCGGCGATTTTACCTTCCGGGAAACCCAAAAGGGTCTCTGAATTAAGTGCTCCCGAGAACGATTCTTCGAAATCGAGTTCCCGGGATCGCCGACGCCAAAAGGGAGATTTTCGAAAGAGGAGAGAGAAGAGAGCAAGTGGAAAGGAATGAAGAATGAAGGAAGGGGTGGGGGGTATTTATAGTTTTTCAAAACGAGGTCCGCGCCTTTTTAAAGGGTACGATTTACTATATTTTAATGAATAGTAAAGCGGTATGAACAGTGAGTCGGCAACACGTCGGCAAGGCGATATTTCTAAATCCGCGCCTTTTAAAAAGGCGCGATTTACAATATTTTATTATTTAGCAAATAAATATATTGAAAATGAAGTTTACTGTACAAGTAGGGCCCACATGGTCCCGCGCCTTTTAAAAGGGCGAGCTTGCCCCTTAGGGCCTGTTTGGGCCTTCAAAAATGAGTTTTTTTTGGGTTTTTTTGTTTATGCTCTTATTTGCCGAGAAATTGTTTTTGTCGTTTTAAGCTTATTCTGAGTCCATGAATAGTCAAAATTGGGCTGATAAAATCCAGAAAAATGTTCGAGATAAAACATGGATTTTTCAGCACTTTTCAGGGGCGTTTTGGTCATTTTACGCTATAGGGGCATTTCGGTCATTTTCAACCGTTTTAAGTCCGATTCAACTCCAAAAATAGCCAAAATTGATCAAAAAATTTATAAAATCATTTTAAACAAAATGAAAACTTTTCAGCACTTTTTCAGGGGCATTTTGGTCATTTTTCACCCGAGGGGTATTTTGGTCAATTTTTACCTGTGGGGCATTTCTCGGAAATCGAAGCACATGGAAAGATGGTTTTAAAAATGGATTTTTTAAAGGGTTTTTAGAGGTATGCAAGGTGATTAAGGGGGTGAAAAATTGGGGTGTTTACAGTCTAAATTAGCCTTAAAGTGGAGGAACTGTTAAGACATCTCTCTTCTTTTCTTAATCATACTTTGATCTCACATGAGTGTCTTTAGGACCCTAAAAACACACACTTAAGACATTAATACATGCCATAAAATATTTAAAAGTTAAATTGCAACCCAAAATCCTCTTAATCATTTAGAACCATTCATGACCATACAAAAGGCTTTTAGGTTTTTTTTTATTAAAAAAAATATTACACACTACAGTGTCCCGAAGTTTCGGGGTTCTACATTTAGTATTGCCTTGCATTTTTTAAGGAAAATTTAAGATATGAAATGTGTTGGGCCTAAAGTTCCATTTAGTATTGATGGAATTTTGAGGCACGATAGTGTTGGTATCAGAGCGAATGCATTAGGTTCGCTAGGACTTAGGCTTTAATTATGTTATGTGTTAGGTTAAATGGATATCCAAGTTAGACTTGTGGTTGTTGCTTACTTTAAATATTAGAGCCTTTTAAAGGGATATGTTTGAATCCAATGTGAATATGTGATAATAAAGTTGAAGTAGCAAGTAGGAATGTCTCTTGTAGGACTACAAAGACCTTTGTCAGTAAGTCAATCCCAATTCTCAGAGGAGGGGGAAATGATAGGGGATTGAAATGGAGAAAATGTGTTCCACCTTAGGTACCATCGATGTAACAAAAATAGAGTTAATGGTTAAATCCATTTTATGTCAAATTGGTTGTACCCTCATTCCCTCCTAGTTGGATCTAGTGAGATCTATTTACCCTATGTTTGGTTGCCGGGAAAATAAGTGAAAAGAGAGAAAAAAATGAAAATTGAACAAAATACAACTAAGAAACATGTTAAATTTTGGGAGAAAGGGTTTTATATTTTTGTCATATGGGTAATGAGTTAGTTTGAATATAAGAAGCATGTTAAATTTTGGGTCAGGCTAGGTTAATCTGGCTTTATTAAGGTAAGGTTTACCCAAACCCAGCTCAAACCCAAACACTTGGTAAAAATAGAACCCAAACCCATGTAACCTTAACCTGGCCCGCCCATACTTCATGCTGGGTCGTGCGGGCCATGGGTCAGCCCGACCCAATGTAAAGCCCTAAATTTATGGAAACCTCATAATACAACATATATTAAAGGGGAAAGGTTAAGCATTCAACACGTTGAGTTCTAACTAGTACTTGTACATGCTTGAATCATTTTATTCTCTGTTTTTTTTTCCCGTAAGAGGTAATATAACACCTAACACACACATACATGCTTGAATTTATTCTCAATGTGTTAATTTCTCAACACATTGAGTCCTAACATGCTTGAATCATTTTATCCTTAGTTTTTTTTTGGTAAGAGGTAATAAAATACCTAGCACACATATGAAATGTTTGATATGTGATAAAACGTTGTTCGTGTTTGCATTACTATAAGAAAACATAATGGTCTGAAAGGTGAACAATTTCTTAGGATCTTTATGTTCATGAAGTTTATGAATAAATGTCATTATATTAAATTTATATTTAAATTAATACGTTCTTTGCACGTGCACTTTTACTAGTATATATATTTATATATATGCCTCTCCTCCTTAAGTAATATAAAATTTTCCTTTACTCATTTCTGATATGATAAAGATTTCTAGACAACTTTTTGGTAGCATCTAATCAACTATTGGAAAATTAGACTTGAGAAAAATAATAATTTCAATTTTCTTAAATTATTTACATATTAGATAAGGTAATCGAAAATCAAGTAAAATTTAATAAATTCATATTAAATCAAATAAACTATGTATTTCATATCACAAACTATTATTATTCATACAACAATAATATTATCAACAGGGCCGGCCCATCCATTAAGCCATCAAAACCCGCGCTTTAGGCCCCAAAAAAATGAAGGCCACAAAGCGTGGGCTTTGATAGCTTTATGAACCTGATTTAGTGAAAAGAAACCTTAAAAAATGCCCCATTTGAAAAAAGGCCCCATTTTGTAGCGAGTCTAATTTTTTTTAAAAAAACCTCATTTAGAATTCTCGCTTTAGGCCTCCAAATGGCTTGGGCCGGCCCTGATATCAACCTAAAAAATCCAAAAAAAATAAAATAATGCTTCGGATCTCCGCCATGTATCCCTCAATTGTGAAACCCATTCCACCTTTTGTAGTTTGCTTTGGCCGAAATATAAAGGAGTATTTGGGAGTTTCAGAACTAATTCTAGCAGGCTCCCTGCTATCAATTAGCCCTGGAGCTGATTCTGTGTCTAAACACAAGCTCAACAACATAAGTCATTTTATAAAACTTAATTCACCCAAAAAACAATAATATAATTTCATAAAAATTAACCACTTATCTTAACCACAAGAATATAGCTAAAGTAAATTTTAATATTTATGTAAAATTATTAGTTTACCATAAAGTAATTGGATAAAAATGAGATAAAGTCATACATTATCTATCTAAAATGGCACTAAAGATTTTATTATTCATCATTATCCATTAACTCAGCAGAATACTCTAAATTGAGTTGAGTAAGTTTCGGTTCATTACATCCCGTCTCTTGTTCTAATAGTAGGGTGTGGCCTCTCTTATGAAAGAGGTGTAGGGATCCATTCCAACCAAGTAAGAGCTCCACTCCCCCAAATTTAACCATTGAAATTAACCGTAGGTAAGTGATATCTCACTCAAAAAAAGAGGTTGGGCTTTATTGACATCCGTACTTTATCAAGTCACATCTCTACCGTATAAAATCTTTATCAATTCACGTCTCTGCCAAAAAAAAAAGTAGCATGGGATTGTCTCTGGTATCGGACTTCCACTCTTCATCCGACATGTGGCGATAAAAAAGGAGAAGTCATTTTCATTTTCTTCCATGTTTTTAACTTCTCCCCACTTCTGATATCTTTCCCTTTTTATCGCCACATGTGGATGAAGAGTTGAAGATCGAGATCATTTTCTGGCATCTGCCAGAGATAATTCCATGCCAAAAAAAGTCAGTCTCTACAGTATTACGTGGGATTGATGGAGACCTTAATACTTTATCAAGTCTCGTGTTGATATGTATGATTCAATATTAATAATTTAAACTTTTATTTCTACGGAACAAAATCCTCTACTATTATAATCGGATTCTGGAATCCGGTTATTCACCTAAGGTCACCATGTGTACCTTTTGACACCCTTTAACTGGTTAAGATTCACCCACCCCTAGGATTCACCCCCATCATCCTTGGTTTTACGTGGGATTGTGGGAGACCTTAATACTTTATCATCAAGTCTCATGTCATCTAGACCAAGTATGGCACAAATCTCAGTTGAGGTTGATCTCACCAAAGACAAGATGAGATTTTGGTTAGGGATGAGTACTACTGGGCGATGGCAGCAGATTATGTATGAGAAGGAGCTCTGATTTTTACTAGATGCAACAAGATTGGTCACACAAAAGAAGTTTACAGTTGTTGGGGAAATAATTTTTTTAGAAACAAGCACGTTAATGCCCAAAGAAGAAACAATCCAGAATTGAAGATACACTAGCAAAAGGTGAAGGCCAAGTTAGTAGATCTAGAGGGAAAAGATAATCAGGAAACAACAGCAAGATGGGTGGCGAAGGTATTTGGAAAGACTGATTTATTAGAAAGAGAAAATCAGAGTAGTAATAAGAGTGCTGAAAACAAAGAAGAGATCAGAATTTCAGAAGTTATGAATGGCAAGACAGGAAATGAATTGGAAAACCAGTATGTGAATCTCAGGGTTAGTGTGGATGCCGAAGATGGGAGAATTAGAATTTCTGAAGACAGCGAAGAGGAGAAAGATTCGGCAGAAAATATGATTACCCCAGGATCAGTTTCGGTTGAGGTTTATGAAGTTTCAATTGATAAAAGAAGAAAACAAAAGAAGGGGGTTACTGTTCATACAGGCAGAAATATATCTGGTGTTAGTAGGGACAGCGGGGTTTTGAATAAGTTTAGGCAGGATGAAATGGTTAGAGAAGAAGTGCAATGCGAGATTGGGGATAGGGAGGAAGGTGAAGTAGAGATCGAAGATTTATTAGTATAAAAAATTTCTGTTACCCATGAAGATTGGATGTTGCATAAACAACTCGTTAGCAATGAAGATCAAGATATGAAATTACTTGAAGCTATTATGTTAGCAAAACCTAGAGTGAAATTCAGATCTAAGGAGGAAGACAGCGTTAAAGAAAAGTTGTTGTTGGAGGAGGGTAGCAGATCAGAAGTTAGAAAGGGGAACCAAAATGCAATTCAGAATTGGGAGGATTTTATTATCAGTTGCAAAGCATTTTCTAAGAGAATAGTAGGGTCGGCCTGGTTTAAGAATAATCAAGAGATTCATTCGGAGAAGCTGATTTCAGATTTACCCTCAAACTCTTCGGTCAAACTCTTCGGTTAGAGTTACTAGATCGAAGGCTAAAGCAAGCCTTCAAGTTGAAAGCAATAAGGTTTCTAATGTCTAGTTCTACCATTTGGAATATTAGAGGAGCGGGAAACGCTAATTCCCGTAGGAGGTTAAAATCGATAATTTTGGAAAGAAAGGTTGCTGTTGTGGCTATTCTTGATCCAAAAAAGAACTTGAATTTTTTAGATAAATTTGGTAAAGAGATTGGTCTTAAAAATCATTCGGCTAACAATGGTGATGTGAATAGAATATAGGTTTTTGGGGGGGATGAGATTTTGCTGCAATATATTCAGAGCTCTTCCCAGAGTATGAATATGTTACTGTCTTATAGAGGAGCGAGCCCTTTCAGATTTTCTTTTATATATGCTAAGTGTGATAGGGTGGAAAGAAGAGAATTGTGAGAGGATCTAAGAAATATTAGCGTGGATGTGTCGACTCCTTGGATTATAGGGGAAGACTTTAATGTTATTCGGCATACAGGAGATAAGAAAGGAGGGAGAAACCCTGATGTTAGTGCTATGGATGAGTTCAATGATATGATATCTCAGTGCGGTTTAATCGATGGAGATTTCTTAGGTAACCGTTACACGTGGTGTAGTGATCGCTTAAGAGCTCATTGCATCTGGGCTAGGCTGGACAGAGTTTTATGTAATGTGGCTTAGCAAGCTTCTAATATCTAGACAAGTATCACTCACTTGCCTAGAAATCCCTCTGATCATGCGCCTCTTCTAATTTCGGCAATGGGAAGAATGAAAGGGAGGCCATCGTCATTAAAATTCCAAAATATGTGGACCAAAGATGATAAATTTCTTGATATAGTGCAAAAGGATTGGAATGCCGAAAAACCAGGTGACCCTCTAACTTCTTTTTTCTTGAAACTTAAATCTTTAAAAGTGGTTCTTTTTGCATGGAACAAAACCAGGTTTGGGAACATATTTATTCAGCTCCGAGCGTGTGAAAGTAAGGTAGAAGAATTTGAGAACCACATGCAAGATAATTGGACTGAAGAGGGGCACAAGGAATTATGTAATGATAGGAATGAGCTGAAAAAATTTCTTGATTATAAAGAGATTTAATGGAAGCATAAATCCAGAGAACATTGGTTGAAAGAAGGGGATAAAAATATAAAAAATTTACATCCAGTCTATCAGCATAATCGAAAAAGAATGTGGTGCATGCTATCAATGATGAAAATGGGAATAATTTAACTTCGGAGGAGGACATGGGCAAAGAAGCAGTTAGGTTCTTCCAAATAATTTTACTTTCAGAATTAGTGAATGGGTTGATAACATTATGGATTGCATTCCGTCTTTGGTTTCGAATGAAGATAATGAAGGGTTATGCAAGATGCCTGATTTGAAGGAAATTCATCAAGTGGTTTTTGATATGAAGTCTACAGGAGCGCCTGGACCGGATGGATTTTCAGGATTTTTTTTTCAGCATTGTTGGGAGATAATAAAAGATGACCTAGTAAAGGTGATCCATTATTTCTTTGATCAGGGCGTCATTCCTGGAGCCATTAATGCAACTATTTTGTGTTTGATAGCTAAAGTGGAGAATCCTACAACCTTTGGTGATTTTCGTCCAATCAGCTTATGCAATGTTTTATACAAAATTATCACCAAAGTTATTGCCTCCAGATTGGGTCATATTCTTCCAAAGATAATTTCAGAGGAATAGTCAGAATTCTTCAAAGGTAGGAATATTATAGATAATATATCGATGGCTCAAGATCTTAGTTCCAACATTAACAAAAATTTTTTTCGAGGAGGTAATGTGATATTTAAGCTAGACATGGCGAAAGCTTATGAAAGAGTAGATTGGAACTTCCTGATTCTGGCTCTTAAGAAATTTGGATTCAGCAATAAGTTTGTGCAACTTATTAAAGGGTGTATCTCTGCTCATTTCTTCTCGGTAATCAATGGGAGGATGCATGGTTTCTTTCACTCTTCGAGGGGCTTGAGACAAGGTGATCATCTATCCCCGGCTTTATTTATTCTAGTAGAAGAGGTTTTGAGTAGAGGATTAAAGGTTATCTTTTATGAAAATAAGGTTGGGTACTTCAGAACTTTAAGACATGCTATCCCTATTACCCACCTTCTGTTTGCTGATGATACGCTCCTTTTCTGTAATGGTCAAAAAAGATCTATCCATTAGTTATTTAAATTTCTAAAAGATTATGAAGCAGCGTTGGGTCAAAGAATAAACTTTCAGAAAAGTGCTGTGTACGTAGCCAAAAATAAATCTGAAAGGGCAAAAGAAAGATTGATTAGGAACACAGACATTGCTATTGGCAGTTTTCCGTTCAGGAACCTAGGCATTCCCATTTTCAATGGTCGTATGAAGAATATTTATTATGATTATATTATTGATAAAGTCAGGAACAAGCTGGAAGGATGGAAAGGAAAAATGTTGTCGAGTGGAGGTAAACTTATTCTTTTAGAGAATGTTTTAGCCTCGATGCCTATTCACGGCTTAATGGGATCTAACATCCCTAAAGGGGTGATGCACAGAATTGATAATATGTCTGCTTCTTTCTTCTGGAATGACAAGGAAGAGAATAGTAGAGCTCATTGGATTTCGTGGGATAAAATTACTATGCCTTTTGAGGAGGGAGGGCTGGGTATTCGGAAGTTGGTGGATGTAGCTCATGCTTTTAGGATGAAGATGACTAGAAAGATTATTACTGAGAAGTGGGTCTGGAGTAATTATTTTAGAAGCAAATATCTTCATAACCACCATCCAAAGAATTGTGGATATTTACTTCAAGGGCTCCAAAACTTGGTTAGATATTGTGCACTGGTTGAAAAGAGCATTACTTAACTGTAAGTGGTTGATTGGCAGTGGTAGCAACACTAATTTCTGGTTTGATATTTGGGTAGAGGAAAATCCTTTGATTGAATTGGCGAAGGAATGTCCTAGTTCCTTTCCTATGATTAAGGATGTTGTGCATAGAGGCGCTTGGAGGTCAAAGGAGCTAAATCTTTTATCTAGAGTGGGGTTACAGATCATAAACATAAACTTTTTGCCTTATCTCATCAGGAAGATAGAATTATTTGGAAAAAAGATAGTTCAGAGAAATTCTCGACTAAATCTAGTTGGGAAAGTGTTTGGGAAGTAGCTACAAAGGTTAGTTGCGCTTCATTTATTTGGCATAAGGATATCCCTTCTAAAGTTTCTATCTTTATTTCGAAAAGTTTTCATAATGCTGTGCCAGTTGATCTGCGAGTGCAATCTAAAGGAATATCTTTATCAAGCAAGTGCGAATGTTGTTCTATTCCCAATAGGGAATCTCTATCCCATCTTTTTTGCCAAGGTGAGTTAGCTTCTAATATTTGGAATAGAGTTGGGTATGCTTTGAATGTTCGGATTTTTGAAGGGGATTCTATCCAAACAAGGATTATGAGACTTTTTCAAGGAAGGAAGAGAGGTTTAGTATCGAGCTTCCTTTGCAATGTGATTCCATTGTTTGTTTGCTGGGAGATTTGGCTTTTTAGAAATGCTTCGAGATATGAAAATTTTAAAAGGCCTTTCAAGGAAACTTTGAGGAGAATAAAGGTTTGGATTCAAGGGACTAATATGAATTGGGAGCTCACAAAAATTCTAAGTAACTCGGACAGTGAGCTTTGCGATTTCTTCAACATGCTTTCAGTTGTTCCTAGGTTAAAAAGGCCTATTATTACCAAATGGTTGTGTCCTTCACTAGGTTGGTTCAAACTTAACACAGATGAAGCAGCTAATAAGAACCCGAAAACTAGTGGGGGAGGTGGTATTATTCGTGATTCTAATGGGAAGCTTATCCTAGCGTTTTATGAATGAAAAAATTCGGTGAATCTCAAAACTAAGGTTTGAGTTGAGAACTCACAAAATCAAAGGGATGGTTAGGTCTCCCTATAAGTCTATCTATCCTTTTTAATATTTTATGTGGAAACCCTTTCGGGAAAAACTACAGGACCTAGTCCAGTCAAGAGATATCACTAAGACAAAGTCAACAAGAACTTACAAGACTCGAACTTAACTCTTTCGGACTTGACACTATGATCCTTCAGTTCTTAGTCCTCCACGCCTCGAAAAGTCATCACGTACTCACAAGTCCCCTAATCAACCGCAGCTGCTCGTACTTCTCTCAGATCTCCAAAAACAACCACGATCTTTTGATCGATCTCTGTCAATGACGGCTTCGGATTCCACCGACCAAATCATACATCCATGATCCTTCTCAGATCGATCTCCTTTGCAAAGGCTCTGGAACACTCCGGCCAATTAGTTCTTTCTAGAACGGGTTGATGGTTTGATTAAAATCAAATCTTAGATGGACTCCATCAATGGGAAAGTCCAAGCAAGCAAAAATGGAGCATTGACTTGCAAAATCTAGGATGGAAGAAGAACTAACAAAGGGGAGGAGAGACAATAAAAATTGGAGCTTTTATGAACTCTAGAGATAGTTAAAAATACTCACTATACTCTCCCAAAGTTGTTCTTCACGAACTAGAAGGGTTCACAATAAATAGAGAACCCAAAACCATGATTTAGAAATTGCCAAAACCCAAAAGGGCAAAAAAATCCATATCAGGGTTGACCCTTGGGGTGCTTGGGTCGACCCAAAGGTGTTTTAGCATGATTAGCATGATTTTCCATATCAGGGTCGACCCTATCATCCACTTGGGTCGACCCAAGTTTTTCTCACTTATTGGATTTTTTCCCCATACAAAAACTATCTATATCAAGGTCGACCCTGAGGGTTGTTTGGTCGACCGAGATATTAAAATCACATTTTTAACTCTTACTTCCTTCACAAAAGTTGTAGATCTTTTCGACATGGTCGATTTGATATATTATGGAGTAAAATCCGAGCTACGGTTTGTGAGATATGCCTCTTACAAGCAATCTTGGATTTTTAAGAACTTTTAACTTGTTTTGGGCTACATATCTAATCACCTATGGTCCATATGATATTCTTAGTAGAATATCATGGTATCTAAGGCACTTACCATCCTATGAGTGAAACGAAAGATATGATCGGAATTTCTTCAACCGGTCTTCTTCGGTCTTCATCTTCACTTGTCATGGATGCTTGAAGGCAATGACCCAAGATACACTAGACTTACTTGTTTTGACACCCGAATAAGCCAACACAAAAATATGGACTTTACAATCTCCCCATTTGGCAATTCCATGGCAAAACCGAACTGAAGTACATGACTTGATACAAACTCACCCAAACACATCAAAACGGTGAATTAGGGCATTACATGACTCCAACACTTTTACATGACACCAATTGACAAATCATCTTAAATGAAGACACGGAAGCTCTTGTCAAGTAAAATCTATTTGCTGCAACCCTGTACCTGCACATGCTTATAAACAAAACTCCCAGTGAAGCATGTATGGAATATAAAAATAAATAAGCACAGGTAATGCAAGGAAGGTACAAAACTAATAAGCATAGGTATTGCAATGCAAGGAATGTATTGAACTAGAGAAATACTACCCTAACATTCTCCCCCTTTTTGGCATAATTGCCAAATGTAGGCAGGAAGCCAATATCCCAAAAAATATACCAGTTTAGCACATGTGAAATATCAAGACAACCATAGTACAACCAAGCAAATGCAAAAAATGAGGGGACTAAAGAGCGGGGAACAAAATAGCAATATAAAGCACAAATCTTCCTCTCAATGACTCAACTTGATCTTCTTCCCCTAAGATCAAGGACACCACCAAAATCAGGGCTCTATGCTAGAAAGGCTCATGCCAACCAATAAGGAAACACATAATAAAAAAATATCATGGGCCACACAAACATGCATCAAAAGCATTCCCAGTAGTAGTAATTTAAAATTACAAATCCAAAAAAGAACATGATTAGTTAGTCCGACTAAGGATACACATCTAGCTAAATCTCACGGAATGCTAAAACATAGCCAATTCACTTAGTCACATTTAGTGAATAGTTCAAAAGTGAAGCAATATGTGTGTAGTGGTGGTCTGACTAGATATTAAATTAAGGTTTCTTTCATTTTCTAAGGATATGACATTAACCACTAAGGGGACTCCCAGAGACATAAATCTTAGAAGTCAAACCTAGTTAGATCTAGATATACTGATTAACTTTGTAAGATTTCTTTTGATGTTTTTTGTCTGAACATATCTTTTCATGCAATGATGGCTTTCACACTATCCAGGTGGGTAGTCCTGGCTATTGGCAGTAGGGACTTTCACTCTAGCAACCCAGATAGATAACTATTGTATGTATAAGTTGCCATTACATATTGTTTTCATCCAATAGTAACTTTCACACTATCCTAGTAGGTAACCCTTTTCTTTGCAACAATTTTTGCTCATGGAGGATACACAAAATAAGGATGACTAACAATATGGTCATTCTAGATTGGTCATCCAAGATTGCACTTTTGGGATAAAACATACACCTACAGATTGGAAAATAGACCTTTCAACAGAATCAGTCAGAGTGCATGTGAAAGTGTAAAGTATACACACATGATAAGTCTTTAACTGTGCAAGATAAAACTAGTCTAATTTTTAGCCTAACCAAGAGACTATGAAGGTGATATATCCTCAATCAGTAACAAATTCATGTTCAACCGTGGACAAGTATAGAAATAAAGATCACACAAGGAATGCAGATCATGCAAGTTAAAAAAGGGTAACATGACAAAAATATTTTTGGATTTTATAGTTTTTAAATGTTTTTGGATTTTTCAAAATAAAGAAAACAGAAAAATTAACCAAAAATAAAAAATAAAACTACTAGAATACACAAGCATAGCACTAAGACAAGATATAGCAAACAAAGCACACCCTATGCTATGACAGGCAGGGCTAAGTGAAGCCCTTCATGTCTTCCTTTTTCACCCAAACGACTATAGCAGTTTGATTGACCCTTTGGTCTCTAACTGTTTCAGTTAAAGTAGGTATGACCTTTTGCCTCTTTCTCATATTTCTCCTTTTCTAGGATTGAGTCCTAGAATTATGGCGGGCATTATGGTTTTCCCCGTTACCTCCTTTATATCTACCATAAGAAGTGTCATGACTATGCCACTGTCTAGAGTTGTGAGTAATTTTAATCATATCTTTACACAAACCCCTAGACTTCTCCAATAGGACCTTAACTCTCCTTTGAAGATTCTCATTAAGATTATTTTAGTTCTCAAAACCATGATTGGACATTCTTCAAAGTTTAGGACATCGAGGCTTAATATGACCCTTCATTCCACATTTATGACAAGTAGAAATGAAATTCTGAGTTGAAGGGTCCTTCGTATTTTCAGGAGGGTACCTTTTATCACCAGACTCAGTGTTTGAGGTGGATGAAGTTCCTTTCTCATCTCCACACCTCTGATCTTGCTCAAGATCAACCAACTTGATTTCAAGACTTGTCTTTTCATTAAGTCAAACGAAGCAAATCAGTTTTAAGAAGCTGAACCTGGACAAGGAGGGAAGCATTCTCTTCCTCAAGCTGAGACACAAGAGCTTTCAGCCCTGAAGCCACTTGGTCTAAGACATCTTTTTCTATTTCAATAGATTTAATCTTTTTAGACATGGAAAACTAAACCTTTTTCAGCTTTGGGCATTCCTGAAATAGCTCATCATAGGCTGCCTCGAGGTCTTCCTCAGAATCTGAGTCATTCTGACTCTCATCATCCTAACCATAACTATGGTGTTGGTCACTCACAACATTTGAAGAAGATTCTTCAACCTCATATAAAGATGCTGTGAATGCCATATAACCCATAGTCTTCTCACAAGAAGAACTATCTGATTCCTCAGATTCAGATTCACTGTCATCCTTTGCCTTGCCCTTAAATCTTTTCTTATTAGAGCACTCAATGGTAATATTGCCATAGCCTTGGCATTCATAGCATTGAACACATTGGGATTTACTGTCAGCACTTTTAAGATGTTTCTTGTTTTCAAAGTGCTTGGACTTAGGCTTCTCAAAAGATTTTTGTCCTTTCGGATTAAATCCCTTATTAAATTTCAGAAATTTTCTGAATTTCTTTACAAATAAAGCCAACTCTTCTTCATCATCCTTAGAGTCATTATCTGAACCATCTATGGATTCCTTAACAGATTTCAAGGTAATAGATTTTGGTTTCTTAGATGGGTTCAGATTTAACTCATAGGTTTGGAGAGAACCAACCAACTCTTCAATTTTGAGAGTATCAACATTTTTGCTCTCTTCGATGGCGGTAACCTTTGATCGAAATCTCTCAGGTAGAGACCTCAAAATTTTTATAACAATTTTGGACTCAGGAATTTTTTCCCCTAGATTGAAATTAGAATTGATAATGTCATTCAGATTAGCATAAAAACTGTCAAAAGTTTCATTATCATGCATTATCAACTTTTCAAACTTAGAGGTAAGCATTTAAAGTTTGAAGATCTTGACAGTTGTAGTCCTTTCATGGGTAATTTGAAAAATGTCTCATGCCTCATTCGAAGTGTCACAATTAGAAATATGCCGAAATTCTTCGAGTGTGATAGCAGCGAAGATTGCATTTACACCCTTACTGTTCAATTTACAACTTTCAAGATCTACATTGATCGATTCAGAAGAAGGTTTAGGAATGGTTTGATCATCTGGGGTCTTTGTTGGATGGGTCCAACCTTGTTCAATGGAGATCTATACTCTCTCATCTAATGATTTTAGAAACACTCTCATTTGATTTTTTCAATAGACATAATTATTCCCATCAAATAATGGGGGATAAGAGATGGATCCTTACTCTCTTTGGAGATTCATATTCACTGAATATAAGAATAAGATCGCACAAAAAAATTAGTGAACTTGCTCTGATACCAATTGAAAAAATTCGATGAACCTCAAATCTAAGGTTTGAGTTGAGAACTCACGAAATGAAGGGGATGGTTGGTCTCCCTACAAGTCTATCTATCATTTTTAATATTTTAATAATTAAGTTATTAACTTAGAGGATGATGAACTTAAAGTGTGACAATAATACAAGGATTTTTATGGGGAAATCCTTCCGGGAAAAACCACAGGACTTAGTCCAGCTAAGAGATACTACTAAGACAAAGTCAATAAGAACTTACAAGACTCGAACTTGACTCATTCAGACTCGACACTACAATCCTTCAATTCTTAGTCCTCCACGCCTCGAAAAGTCATCACGTACTCACAAGTCCCATGATCAGCCGCAGCCACTCGTACTTCTCATAGATCTCCAAAAATAACCACGATCTTCCGATTGATCTCCCTCAATGTCGGCTTTGGATTCCATCGATCAAATCACACATCCACGATCCTTTTTGGATTGATCTCCTTTGTAAATGCTCTGAAACACTCCGGCCAATTAGTTCTTTCCAAAACGGGTTGATGGTTTGATTAAAATCAAATCCTAGATGGACTCAATCAATAGGAAAGTCCAAGCAAGCAAGAATGGAGCATTGACTTGTAAAATCTAGGGTGGAAGAAGAACTAACAAAGGGGAGGACAGACAACAAAAATTAGAGCTTTTATGAACTCTAGAATGGTTAAAAAATCTCTCTATACTCTACCAAAAT
The DNA here is from genome assembly GCA_015143295.1 of Tetracentron sinense. NCBI lineage: Eukaryota > Viridiplantae > Streptophyta > Magnoliopsida > Trochodendrales > Trochodendraceae > Tetracentron > Tetracentron sinense. The sequence goes on along the minus strand of CM026569.1, from coordinate 31,444,895 downwards.
TGTTCTCCACGAACTAGAAGGGTTCACAATAAATAGAGAACCCAAAACCATGATTTAGAAGTTGCCAAAACCCAAAAAGGCAAGAAAATCCATATTAGGGTCGACCCTGGGGGTACTTGGGTCGACCCAAAGGTGTTTTATCATGCTTAGCATGATTTTCCATATTAGGGTCGACCTTAACATCCACTTGGGTCGATCCAAGTTTTTCTCACTTGCTGGATTTTTTCCCCATACAAAAACTATCCATATTAGGGTCAACCTTGGGGGTTGTTTGATCGACCGAGATATTAAAATCGCATTTTTAGCTCTTTCTTCCTTCACAAAAGTTGTAGATATTTTCGACGTGGTCGATTTGATATATTATGGAGCAAAATCCGAGCTACGATTTGTGAGATATGCCTCTTATAAGCAACCTTGGTTTTTTAAGAACTTTTAACTTGTTTTGGGCTACATATCTAACCATATGATATTCTTAGTAGAATATCATGGTATCTAGGTCACTTACCATCCTATGAGTAAAACAAAGGATATGATCAGAATTTCTTCAATCGGTCTTCTTCGGTCTTCATCTTCACTTGTCGTGGATGCTTGAAGGCAATGACCTAAGATACACTAGACTCACTTGTTTTGACACCCGAATAAGCCAACACAAAAACATGGACTTTACAATGAATACTATGGTTTGGGGTCTAACACTATTACGGAAATTGGAGTCATTCATGATGGGTGTTCGTTATGTGAAAAATCTGGTTTATCAAATATCATAGTGGAAAGTGATTCCAAGATTATTATAGATGTGATTAATGGTATATTGGAACCCCCTTGGAAATCGTGGTACTGGTGGAAGGAGATCATTCGTCTCAAGAACAAGTGCAACTTAGTATTTCAACATACTTACAGAGAAAATAATTAGGTAGCGGACTATCTTTCCAAAGACATCATTATCAGGGACATTAGGGATTGTCCTTAGATTTTTAAAGGCATGTTGCGCATTGATAGATCTTCTCTTTATAATGTCAGAGGTTAAATTTTTTTTTTTTTTTTTGGCAGGGTTTTGGTTTTATGTCCCCCCGTGCATTGTATTTGTGTCTAGGGGTAGGGGTTTTGTCCTTCCCCCTTTGGTTTGGTTGGTGTTGAGGGGTAAGGTTTTATGTCCCCCCTATTGGTTGGTTGGTTGTAGGGGTAAGGTTTATGTCCCCCCATTTTTCTTAATTTTAATAAACATGTAGGAGTCCGCCAAACTCCCCACTCCTTCTGAGTGGCTTTTATTAAAATATATATATATATATATGCACTATTAACAATTAAACTTTTATTTCTAGGGAACTGAATCCTCTATGCTTATAAATGGATTTTGGTAATCCGGTTATGCCCCCTGAACGTATACCTTTTGACAACCCTTAATTGTGGCTAAAATTCAGCCACCTATCCTTAGTTTTAAAAAATATATATTAAATATATTTTCATATTAAAAATATTAAAGTAATTTTTTTAAAATTAGTATTTTTTTTTCTAAAAATCAAGGGTGGGTGGGTGAACCTTAGGGGTGGGTGAATTTTAACCACAATTAAAGAGCATCAGAAGGGACATGTGGCGACCTCATGACAAAACCGAATTCTCCAATTCCAATTATAAAGGTAAAGTATATATTCCAATTATAAAGGTGAAGGATATAGTTCCGATTTCTATAGTATTACAGGAGTCCTATACTTTATCATCTTTACTATTATAATGGGAGAAGGAGTGATAAAAATGTTGGTTGAATTTTTTTTTATGACTAAAACATCTAAATATTATAATATCCTATTGCTATATTACCCCAAATAATTAAGGATTTTAAAGTAAATTCAAGCATAACTACCTACAAACCCTCCCAAGTTTCAACTCAAATTGACCTCATCACTATCATCTACCTATTTTTAAGGATTTTTTTTCCCAAATTTCTAACTTCCTAAACAACCTCCAGTCCCTTTTCCCATAAGTTTCTCTAAACTCTATCTCTCTCTCAAGCTTTTTTCCATGAATAGACACGACCCCTCCCCAAAAAACATCTCCCTTAAGCTCTTCCAATAATTCTCTCACGTTCCCTCTCTCTCTCAAACCACACCTTCTCTCAAGGTATTGGCTCCCTCCAAAAGATGCCGAATTGCAGCAACAAAACAAACCACATGAAAATAAATTGGAACTAAACACCAACGGTTTTCCTTTGGTTCATTGCAATAGCTGTCGGGATCGTCGCAATACTACTTTTATGCATCGAGTGCTAGGAAATTAAATTGGAAACATCCACCGGCTGCGTTCTCTTTGTCCACTTGGAGTTCACCGGAATCCTTACTGCATACAGACACCTTCTTTAGTATCTACAAACCCCTCTCTCTATTTGTCTTATGGAGAAGTAATTATATAACTATACTTGATGGAATCATGATCCTGTGCAGTTGCATTTGCACTCACAAATCCCATTTACATAACATTTTATTTATGTTTAATATTTTCTTATCCTTAGTCTATTAGTTAGTGAACCTCAACCATGTATAAAACCACATATAATGGAAGTTCAAAGGGGCATGTGCTGAATTTTGTGTTCATTTTTTTTAAAAAAATTTTTTTTACTCAGTTACTAAGGTTACATGATTTAACCTTAAGAGTGAGTGACTCTTAACCATCATGGTTAGTGAATCTCAACCACATATAATATTTTCTTATCCTTAGTTTCAAGATTTTTTTAAACTAATGTTAGATTATTTAACCATATGGGTTATAGTTAGTAAATCTCAAACACAAGCAGAATTGAGTTTAAAGTGCACTTGCTGAATATTGTGTTCCGATTATTATTTTTATTTTATTTTACCTAAATATTAAGGTTACATGATTTAACTTTAAGAGTTAGTGACTCTTAACCACTAAGGTTAGTGAATCTCAACTACATGTAATGGAAATTTAAAGTGGCACATGCTGAATTTTGTGTTCAGATTTTTTAAATATAAAAAAAAATTAAATATTAAAGTTATATTATTTAACCTTAAGAGTTAGTGACTCTTAATCACTAAGGTTACATTATTTAAACTTAAGAGTCATTGACCTTTAACAACAATTTATGGGAGTTAAAAGTGGCATGACTGTGGGTGCATATTTTTGTACTATGCCTTCATAAAAAATAAGCTTTGTGTGACTTATAATACTACAACCATCTCCAATAGTAATAGACTAATGAGATCTGATTTGCAAAATTTTTAGTGGACTGGACCTAAATGTTTTATAAGTAATTCAAACTAAATAGATAATTGGATGATTGATCATCAACCTGTGATAGTCTTTGAATTTTGCGGCTTACAACTCTTATGCATCAAGTGTCAAGAATGTCAAGAATTATGTGATCATATTATTATGATTATCTAATGGGTAGAGTTATAACAACCGGTAGGTGAAGTTAGGACATGCATATCTCCAAGGCAGAGCCATATGAGGCCCAATGGGGCCTGTAGCCTCTCCCCCTAAACTTATGGGATTAAAAAAGAACAAAAAAAAAAAAAATTTCATTTAGTCCATAGGATGTAGTACGCTTTCTTAAGGCGTTGCTTTCGACTCTTAAATCTTCGATTTTTTTAGGCTTTGCTCTAGAAATTAAATATTCAATTTGTTTAAACATTGAAATTTGGAGAGATTGAATAATATATCTGTAAGATTATGCATGTTTCAGGAATCACATTTTCAGATGGTTCTCTATATATTTGGTGATAGATAATTTTTTTGTATGTTAATGTTTTGAAAGAATTTTATATGGTCTTCTTTGCTCATTGTTCAGACATAAAATTTTGTTCAAAATGACATTAATTTCATTCTATGTATTGAATTGCAAATGCTATTGCTGCTCTTTTAATTGAAACTCTTCTAATTTTATTTTTGTCATTTTCAATTGTTAATATCATGTATTTAAATACCCATATTTGTATGTTTCATACTTAATTCTGCACTAGAATACATACTACTATTTGTATTATTATTACATATATAAAGTTCATTTGATGTGTTGGTATAAAATTCATGTCTTTTAATCTTATCTTATCATTTCATTTACTATTTTACAATCATTAGGATTATGCAGTCATGTGCATCGATGTACCTTCCACCGGTAACTATTTAGCTTTTAGGAACATAATCCTCTATAGTTACGGACTCTGGGAGTCCCGTTATGCCCGTAAGGTTGCCATGTGTTTTTTTAAACTGCCTTTAAATGTGGGCTTTATTCTTTCTGTGAATGCATATGGTCCAACTTCCAAGTGCCCACCCGTAAGGATCCAGCTAACTTTTATTTTATGAACTTTTATTTTATTACCTTGGTTTGACTGGCCCACGTGCCTGAAATGAAAATTTTAATCATATCACAGAGTCTCAAGTTGCAGCCGGCGAGACGACGCTAACCAAAAAGTACCACATAACTACTTTCGCGTCCTAAGTGAGCTCACTGGCCTTGGATTGTCTCTGGCCAAGCCAGAAACTGGTCTCGGGGCTACATACATTGTGCAACAGTTGGCAAAAAAATGGGGAGAGGTCATTGCATTTTCGGCTTTGGCTTGTCTCTTGCGAAGCCAGAAAGTTGTCTCGGGGGTTCCATACATTGTGCGACAGTTGGCTAAAAAATAGGGAGAAGTCATTCCATTTTCTTCCCATAATTTTGACTTCTCCCCATTTGATATCTCTTACCCTTATTCTCACACACTTATCGCCACATGTCTTATTATGGGTGGAGAAGTCAAAGTCATGGGTCCCATGATTTTGACTTCTCCACCGCTTGTCACCTATTCTATGGAACCCCGAGATATGCCTTTTCGGGCTTCGCCAGAGACAATCCGAGGCCTCCATTTTCTTCCCATGATTTTAACTTCTCCCCATTTGATATCTCTCCCCTTATTCTCATATACTTATCACCACATGTCTTAATATGTATGGAAAAGTGAAAATCATGGGCCCCATGATTTTGACTTCTCCACCACTTGTCACTTGTTTTATGGAACCCCGAGACAAGCTCGGAGACTAGCCCTTTCTGGCTATTCGAGAGACAATCCGAGGCCTTACTGGCCTTGGATTGTCTCTGGCGAAACCAGAAATGGCTCTCGGGGTTCCATGCATTGTGCGATAGTTGGCGTAAAAATGTGGAGAAGTCATTCCATGTTCTCCCCATAATTATGACTTTTCCCCATTTGATATCTCTCACCCTTTTTCTCACACACTTGTCGCCATATGTCTTACTATGGGTAGAAGTCAAAATCATGGGGCCCATGATTTTGACTTCTCCACTACTTGTCACCTATTCTATGGAAGCTCGAGACAAACCCTTTCTGGCTTCGCCAGAGACAATCCAAGGCCCCATGGCTGATGCCCGATGGTGACCAAGGGACAACCGTGTTTATGCAGAGATATACACTTTATATTCCAGCACTGCTACGAAGTGAATGGCCTGAAAATGGGCCCAAAAGACTATGAGGAGAGCTTTGGTCAAATCTGTTTTTTGGTAAGGAATGCTTACTCCACTCTCCTCTTATTGAACTCTCCTTTTTTTTTAATGCAAAAAAACCAAAGTTTTACCAAGCCCACCGGCCACCACAAAACCGTTCATCTTTTTTGTAGGGACAATAGGAGAGCACTTATTTGTTTTAAGAAGGAGAGGCGGAGGAAGAGGAAGAGGAAGAGAAGCTCAAGATGGCCGAGTCTGTTGTTTCGTTCGTTGTAGAACGGCTTGGTGGCCTGCTCATTCACGAAGCAGTTTTCTTACATGGGGTGAGCGATCAAGTTCTAAGGATGCAAACTGAAATGCAGCGGATGAAATGTTTCTTAAAAGATGCCGATGCAAAGGAAATCACAGATGATCGTGTTCGCAATTGGGTTGCAGAAATCAGAGATGCTGCCTATGATGCCGAGGATGTTATCGACACCTTCATCCTCGAAGTTTGCTCCAGGAGGAGAGGAGGACTCAAGAATGTCCTCAAGAGGTATGTCTGCATCTTCAATGAATGGATACATCTCCACAAAGTTGGGACGAAGATAGAAGCGATCCAAGCCAAGATCCTCGGCATCACTAACAGTCTGCAAACTTACGGCATAAGAAGTATTGATGAAGGTGAGGGATTGAGTTCGACAAATGAAAATCAGCGAGAATGGAGGCGATCCTATCCTCACATTGAAGAAGAAGATGTCATTGGCTTGGAGAAAGACACAGAGGCCTTGGTGGAGGTGTTGAAAAAGGAAAAGGTACGATTTGGTGTTGTTTCTATTGTGGGCATGGGGGGATTAGGCAAGACTACTTTGGCCAAGAAAGTTTACAATCATGATGTTATTAAGTGTCATTTTGGTTGTACTGCTTGGGTTTTCATATCTCAACAATTTCGACGAAGAGATGTTATACAAGGAATTTTAAAAAGATTTGTTAACACCACTAATGAAGAGATGGAAAAAATGAAAGAGGATGAGTTGGTAGAGAAGCTTTACAAATTCCTACAAGAGAAACGATATCTAGTGGTTCTTGATGACATATGGAGCACCGACGCTTGGGATAGACTAAGACCTGCCTTCCCCAATGGAAAGACAGGGAGCAAAATTATGCTTACTACTCGCAACAAAGAAGTAGCTGTCCATGCAGATCCCCACAGTGATCCCCATGAACTTCGGTTTCTAAATGAAAAAGAGAGCTGGGAGCTCCTTTGCAACAAAGCATTCCCCAATACAGGTTGCCCTCCAGGATTCGAGAGGTTCAAAAGGGAGATAGTGGCAAAATGTGGTGGTCTGCCTCTAGTAGTAGTTGTAGTCGGAGGCTTATTAGCGAAGAAGAAGTCGCTGAATGAGTGGGAGATGGTGCTTAACAACATTAGTCCACACTTGAATAAAGGCAAACAAGAGCAAGTCTTGGGGATATTAGCTTTAAGCTACAACGATTTGCCTTACCACTTAAAACCATGTTTCCTCTATCTGGGAATGTTCCCGGAAGACTTTTCCATCCCTATTCGGAGATTGATCAGGTTATGGATAGCTGAAGGTTTCGTATCCCAACTACAACAAGAAGCGAGAGGAGAAAAAATGGAGGAGATCGCAGAGCAATACTTGGCAGAATTGATACACAGGGGCATGGTTCAGGCGGGAGAAAGGAACTACAAAGGTAACTATAAAACATGCCGCATACACGATCTTATGCGAGACCTTTGCTTGTTAAAAGCAAAGGAAGAGAACTTCCTTGAAATTTTCAATCAGGGAAACATGGTGATGGACGATTCTTCTTCTATTGTGGCTGTACCATCATTAGCAACAGCCAAATCACGCCGATATGCAATCCATTTAGGGGATGTGACGCACAACACCTTGTTTCAACATGGAACTCTAAACTTACGATCTCTTCTATCATTTGATTTACGAGAAGGTTTAATTAAACCTGGAGAGGATATGGAGAACTTTCTTCATAGAGGCATTACTAGTAGGTGCTTTCAATTGCTTAGGGTACTTGACCTTGAACGTGTATTTAAACCGAGCTTGAATCGGGTACTAGGGAAACTAATCAATTTGAGGTACCTAGGCCTTAGATGGACTTTCTTGGATACCCTTCCCTCATCCTTAGGCAAATTAAAGTACCTCCAAACCTTAGATGTGAAACACACTTATGTCAACAATCTCCCTAGTTCGATTTGGGAGATGCGATACCTGCGGCACCTGCATTTGAACAACACTAGAATGGAGCATGCAAGGGGTGGCACTATGCAGGATCTGCAAACGATAAGAGGGGTTTTAGTAGATGAAGAAAGTCAGTTCTTGGCGCGGCCGTTTTTTCTTAGAGAATTGGAACTGACATGCCGGTCCATGTCAAAAGAGTCACAAGAGGCATTATTGGCCCAATGGGTTGAGAAACTGGTGCACCTAGGCTGGTTGAAGTTGAGATCAACTGATGACTCAGGTCGACCTTCAACTCTGCATTTGGAGTCTTTGTCAGCCCTCGATCGTCTCTACAACTTATATATGGTCGGAAAGTTAGAGAGATTATTTGGTGTACATGAATTCCCACAATCCCTCAGACGCCTTACATTGTCAGCATCGGAACTAACTGCAGATCCATTTCCAACATTGGAGAAGCTTCCCAACCTGATAACCCTTGATTTGTTTTCAGGTTCCTATACCGGGACAAGCATGGTTTGCTCCTCAGAAGGATTTCCTCAGCTTCAAGAATTGCGACTCTGGAATCTACAGGAATTGAAGGAATGGACAGTGGAGAAAGGAGCGATGCCCTGTATTAGAAAAATAGAGATTAAATTTTGTAACAAATTGGAGATGCTTCCGGATGGATTGCACTACTTGGACATCCTTTGCGAATTGAAGTTAACGGCTATGCCCGGGGTCTTCACAGCAAAGGTTGAGAATGATCACGGGCAGGATCGGTATAAGATTCCCCCGAAATGCCAGGTTAAAGTAGAAAATGTGAACCCCAATTAGACTCTGGAGCCAGATTTGAAGTATATGATCGAGGTGAGTTACTACTCTGTTTTGATTGCTCTTCCTTTTCTAGTTATCTTCTCTCTTGCATGCGTTCCAACTAATCTTGTAACAGATCTCTGTAAAATTCCTCTCACAGCAAAAGTAGGCCTTCCAAAGAGTTCAAAGCCACCTGAGCGTGATTGTATTTAACAAGAAGTTGATGGCTCTTTTGGATAATTTACAAGATTACTTGTAAAGACGTTCATTTAGTTTTTAGTTCTTGCCTTGCCATGTTTTTTTTATTAGATTTACTTTTTTCTACTCTACTCTCGCGCTCCTGTAAAAAGAATCTATAATCGTCGTCTTTGCCTCTGTTTATGTTCTAAGCTGGATTTTTCGGTTTGTTGGATTAGTAATGGAGGATTCTACCCTCATCTTCTATTTATGCTGTTTATTGTTTTGCATCCGTGGAACTTGTCCTGTTCTCAGTCAAGGTGTTAAATTTCTTTGCCTGAATTAATTCTACTTTATAATCCCTTGCATTGAGGAAAATTCCCCCCCAAACTGAGAAGTTACTTCAAAGAACAACTTTTTTCGTAACATCTTCACTCCCAACAAAACCTGAAAGGAAAAAAGATCCACAAACAAACAATCAAGGGATGAAACCTCAAAGGGGTGGACCATTGGTTCCTGGGCCTTTCCTTAAGTGGGAGATCTTGGGTTCCATTTGTCACTCCCCCTTTAGGGCAGCTCGGCATGGGTATACCTAGACTTACCTGGTGTGGCGGTTGCGGGCTCATGTCCTCGGGGATTAGTCTTGACCCAAAGGATTGGGGACACCCTGAATTCCACAAAAAAAAAAAGGGAAGTAAACAATCTAAGTAAAAAAAATAAGTTGAGATCCTTTGTCTACAGCCTCTGCAAGGATTCCTGGTAGAATCTAGGACAAGATATTTTCGATATAACACCAACTTAGAAACTGTTTCCATTTCATAATTATTGTATTCTTCCAAATATTATTTGAACATGAACTTAGAAGTTATAATAACAATGGAGGCTTATCTACACAACATCATGTCGGCTTCAACTTCTCCTTCTGGATATTAAAAATTGAGAGGAACAAAGGTAGATATGATTAGAATAGAAGAACAACTACTATGATCAACACCAAAATCGAGTATATAAATTGTCACGCCCCAAATCCCGAAATCTGTAACCCGAATCACGATCTATGACTCCTGGCCTGACCTGAGTTTGATGGCCATTCCATTTCCATATAAGATTTTCATCAATTTACCAAGGATAAGAAATTCTGGAAGATTGACTCCTCGATATGATAAAAATAATTATATTTCACTAAGCTAAACTTTAATTTCCACGAATAATATAACTGTATAGAAAGCTAACTCGGCTACCTTTTACATAAAAAATATGAATCGATCAAAAGCTAAATTATTTTACAAAAAAAATTGGCTTAATACAATGATACTGCCAAAAAAAAATAAAACAGATTGTAGGGACTTTTCGGAGTTCTGAAATATCTGCAAGATTCAATTCTTATCCAAAAATTATGAAGTATATATTTTTCGAAAGGAGACCTTCAGAAGAATTTTTTTTATTTTATTAGAAAAGCATAAATTAAATTATTTTTAATATAAGATAATGATTGAAATATAGAACCTTTACAGAAAAATATTTATGATAGTTTCAACACTCTCCATTGATAAGTCTACCTTAATTAAAATACACTAGAAGACGACATGGGATCAATTGGGTTGAAAATTAATTGTTTCTAATTGTCTAGAAAAGTTTTAAAATAGTATATGAAATATTCAAAAACATTAAGCTATAAATTATGCCTTCCCTTTTCTGAAACCACTAATATGGAAAGCTATGTCTGAAAATAATGATGTAAAAAATTGCAAAAAAAATTATTTTGGTCCAATATTTTATAGAGAGGTTTTATCACTAGTCTGGGAAGTATATGCAAAGTTTCATATTTCTTTGAATATTACAGAATATTTTATGAATATTCTCCCATGCTTGATTTCGAATTTTCAAAAAAATCAATAGTGTTGCATTAATTCATATTAAAATATCTAAAATAAGAACTAATCTCAATACTTCTCATGCTTCATTATGAGCATCAAATCAATTAATCATGTTCAAAAAAATAAATCTATTCAAAGGTTCATATGACATATCCAACCTTAATGAAAATAAAAAAAAATCGCTAAAATGTATCGTATCAACTATATGATTAATTAAAAGTATTAAAATAAATTGTCATGTATTGTCTCGACCCAGAATCTCCCCTAGAAGTTTGTAAGACTGGCTCATGACTTATCATATCAAACCATCCTGTAATAACATATAAGGCATACAAATAGCGGAAGCAGAAAAATTTCTTAATAACATAAAACCAAAAACTGTATTCCAAGTACTCACACAAGTTTAACAAGTATAAAGTGGACATTCCCACTTAAGCAAAATGTATACAAGTCACTTCCTCCCCTCACTCAACAAAATTTGGATAAGACCACCTGTCAAGGCCCCTATCCTCCACTGGATGATCTCCCTCAAGATCTTCCTTGACGGACTCCTCCTTGACCTAGGGTCTCGGAGCACAGATATCAAAAGGACATGCCGAAGATAACAATTCGACTGAGCATTGAAAATCTCAGTATATACTAACTACTAAATAATGATATTATAACATATAACAGTAACATAATTTCACATGCAGTTCACATATATCTCAATTAACCAAAACACATGCATACTTCAAATCAAAAGTTTGGAAATCATACTTCAATATCAATGTGCATACTTTTCAAAACTATTTACTTTACTTTGCTTTCTTTGAAAACCATATACTTTTACAAACTTTCCATGACTTTTACTTTCCAATTATCATCTTTCACTTATTTACTTAACTTAGTTGAGTTGATCCTTTTTACTTGAGATCAGGTGACTAGTGTTTGTACTTGATCTAAGTACACTAACACTCTCTCAATAACATCCTTGTTCATTCTTTTACTTGAGATCAGGTGACTAGTGGTTGCACTTGATCTAAGCACACTCTCACCCTCCCAATAATATCTTTTATATTTGTTCATCTTCTTTACTTTACTTTTCGGGTACCATCTTTGTTTCATATTTTACTTGGAATTAGATGACTAGTGGATGTACCTAGCCTAAGCACACTAACATCCTTCTAATAACATCTTCTTCTTTTGTTTTACTTGAGATCAGGTGACTAATGATTGTACTTGGTCTAAACACACTATCACCCTTTCAATAACATCTTTTACATTCTTTCATCTTCTTTACTTTACTTTTCGGGTACTCGTACTTATATAAAACCTCGAATACTAAATTTCAAGTGCTCATATATCATTTGTGAGTAACATATAGACAATAAAACTTCAATAACATGGAATATGCGTTTCAATTTTCAATTCATAGTTCTAACATGCTCACATATAATTTAACCATATAATCTCATCTATGTAATAAGCTTTTCATTGTAATCACTACATCCTATCTTCTATTTCATCATGAATTCACCACATAACCAATTTAATAGAATATAACTCAAGGCTTTGCATTAAACACATGAATTTCCATCATTTCTTTCAATAAGGATTACAAGAAGATTATTTAGTAGAGAGTATCGACCTTCCGAGATCGAATCAATTCGACCTAGCGCTTTAGAAAGGCTTGAGGAGTGGAATCCAAGCTTTTCCTAGTTTCTTCAAGAGCTTTCCTTAGAAAACCTATGTTTTCCTCTCTTTCTTTGCCAAATTGGCTAGAAAGAGTTAGAATACTCTAAACCCAGGAAATAGGCTTTCTATTTATAGTCTTAGGGTTTAAAACCCTAAAAATCTGAACGTAACCCATTTTTTAAAAAACCTACCTTTGCAAATTTGTTTGAACGAGAATATATTCGTTCGAATGAAAATTTTGGTTCAAACGAAAATGTTGCCCTTCGAATGGAAATGGGTGCTGAAATGTTCACCCAAATTAAATCTCTAGCTTCGTTCGAACGAATGAGATTTTCGTTCGAACGAATAGCCCAAAACTTTTGCTCTTTGTATTTCTTTCAACTTTGCTTTGTCCATTTGGGCTTATATACATTTTAAACATTCCAAGACATATTTTAAGATTAAACACTCATCAAAACAATTTTATTAACATTAAACATGACATACAATTGGTTTCTGACCATTTTATCCTTAATGAACATAGAATTTATATGGATGAAATCTGGGTCTCCACATCCTCCCCCCTCATAGAAATTTTGTCCTCAAAATTTATCTGGGAATGTTCTCAGAAGACATTTCCATCCCTGGAGGGGGATTGATCAGGTTATGGATCACTGAAGGTTTCATATCCCATCCACAACAAGGAGCGAGAGGAGAAAAAATGGAGGAAGTCGTTGAGCAATACTTGGCAGAATTGAGACATAGCTGCATGGATCAGGTGGGAGAAAGGGGAACTCAAAAGGGTCCTATAAAACATGCTGCATACACGATCTTATGAGAGAACTTTGCTTATCAAAAGCAAGGGAAGAGAACTTCCTTGAAATTTTCAATCATGGAAACATGGTGATGGACAAATCTTCTTCTTCTATTTTGGTTGTACCATCATTAGTAGTAGCCAAATCACGACATGTCATCCATTTTGCGGAACCAATGTAGGAAACCTTTTTTTTTTCAACGTGGAGCTCTAAACTTACGATTGTTAGCCTCAAGGTTACAACCTAAATGACTTTTTAGGGAATCATGTCTAGCAATGTGTTAGGTTAAATGAATATCCAAGTTAGACTTGTGGTTGTTGCTTACTTTAAATATTAGAGCCTCTTAAAGGGACATGTTTGAATCCAATGTGAATATGTGATAATAAAGTTGAAGTAGCAAGTAGGAATGTCTCTTGTAGGACTACAAAGACCTTAGTCGGTAAGTTAATCCCAATTCTTAGAGGAGGGGGAAATGGGTAAAATGTGTTTCACCTTAGGTACCATCGATGTAACAAAAATAGAGTTGATGGTTAAATCCATTTTATGTCAAATTGGTTGTACCCTCATTCCCTCCTAGTTGGATCTGGTGAGATCTATTTACCCTATGTTTGGTTGCCGGGAAAATAAGTGAAAAGAGAGACAAAAATTGAAAATTGGACAAAATACAACTAAGAAACATGTTAAATTTTGGGAGAAAGGGTTTTATATTTTTTTCATATGGGTGATGAGTTAGTTTGGATATAAAAAGCATGTTAAATTTCAGGTCAGGCTAGGTTAATTTGGCTTTATTAAGGTAAGATTTACCCAAACCCAGCTCAAACCCAAACAAGTAGTGAAAATAGAACCCAAACCCATATAACCTTAACCTGGCTTGCCCATACTTCAGGCTGGGTCGTGCGAGCCACTAGTCAACCCGACCCAATGTAAAGCTGAAACCTCATAATACAACATATATTAAAGGGGAACGGTTAATCATTCAACACGTTGAGTGCTAACCAGTACTTGTACATGCTTGAATCATTTTATTCTCTGTTTTATTTTTATTTTTTCGTAAGAGGTAATATAACACTTAACACACACATATGGCCTTGGATTGTCACTGGCGAAGCCAAAAAGGGCTCTTGGGCAACCATAGAATAAGGGACATGTGGCGTTAAAAAGGGCAGGAGTCATTTCATTTTCTCCCCATGATTTTGACTTCTCCCCACTTGATATCTCTTCCCCATTATTTCAGCACCTTATCACCATGTGTCATATACTGTGTGGAGAAGTCAAAATCATGGGGCCCATGATTTTGACTTCTCCACCACTTGTCCCCTATTCTGTGGTTGCCAGACACAAGCCCTTTCTGGCTTCGCCAGAGACAATCCGAGGCCCACACATACATGCTTGAATTTATTCTCAAGGTGTTAATCACTCAACACTTTGAGTCCTAACATGCTTGAATCATTTTATCTTTAGTTTTATTTTTTTGGTAAGAGGTAATATAACACCTAACCCACATATGCAGTCAGAATTTATTCTCAGTTTGATATGTGATAAAACGTTGTTCGTATTTGCATTACTATAAGAAAACATTGCATTACTATAAGAAAACAAAATGGTCTGAAAGGTGAACAATTTCGTAGGATCTTTATGTTCATGAAGTTTATGAATAAATGTCATTATATTAAATTTATATTTAAATTAATACATTATTTGCACGTGCACTTTTACTAATATCTATATATATATTTATATATATGCCTCTCCTCCTTAAGTAATATAAAATTTTCCTTTACTCATTTCTGATATGATGAAGATTTCTAGACAACTTTTTGGTAGCACCTAATGAACTATTGGATAATTAGACTTGAGAAAAATATTAATTTTAATGTTCTTAAATTATTTACATATTAGATAAGGTAATCGAAAATCAAGTAAAATTTAATAAATTCATATTAAATCAAATAAACTACGTATTTCATATCACAAACTATTATTATTCATACAACAATAATATTATCAACAGGGTCGGAGTTGGCCGGTCCATTAAGCCATGAAAACCCGTGCTTTAGGCCACAAAAAAATGAAGCCCCATAGCATGGCCTTTGATGGCTTTCTGAACCTGATTTAGTGAAAAGAAACCCTAAAAAATGCCCCATTTAAAAAAAGGCCCTATTTTATAGCGAGTCCAATTTAAAAAATAAAAACCCATTTAAAATTCTCACTTTAGGTCTCCAAATGGCTTGGGCTGGCTCTGATTATCAACCTAAAAAATCAAAAAAAAAAAAAAAATACTTAGGATCTCCGCCATGTATCCCTCAATTGTGAAATCCATTCCACCTTTTGCACTTCATTTTGGCCGAAATATAAAGGAGTATTTGGGAGTTTCAGAACTAATTCTGGCAGGCTCCCTACTGTCAATTAGCCCTGGTGGAGATTTTGTGTCTAAATACAAGCTCAACAACATAAGTCATTTCATAAAACTTAATTCACCCAAAAAACAATAATATAACTTCATAAAAAATTTCCACTTATCTTAACCACAAGAATATAGTTAAAGTAAATTTTAGTATTTATGTAAAATTATTAGTTTACCATAAAATAATTGGATAAAAATGAGATAAAGTCATACATTATCTATGTATAATGGCACTAGAGATTTTATTATTCATCATTATCCATTAAATCAGCAAAATACTCTAAATTGAGTCGAGTAAGTTTCGGTTCATTATATCCCGCCTCTTGCTCTAATAGTAGGGTGTGGCCTCTCTTATAAAAGAAGTGTAGGGATCCATTCCCACAAAGTAAGAGCTCTGCTCCCCCAAATTTTAACCATTGATATTAACCGTTGGTAAGTGATATCTCACTCAAAAAAAAAGTTGGGGTTTATTGTCATCCGTACTTTATCAAGTCACATCTCTGCAGTATAAAGTCTTTCTCAAGTCACGTCTCTGCCAAAAAAAAAAGTAGCATGGGATTGTCTCTGGTAAATGCCAGAAACAATGGTATTGGGCTTCTACTCTTCATCCTACATGTGGCGATAAAAAAGGGAGAAGTCATTTTCATTTTCTCCCATGTTTTAAAATTCTCCCCATTTTTGATATCTTTCCCTTTTTATCGCCACATGTCGAATGAAGAGTTGAAGCTCAAGACCATTTTCTGGCATCTGCCAGAGACAATCCCATGCCAAAAAAAGTCACGTCTGTAAAGTATTACGTGGGATTATAGGAGACCTTAATACTTTATCAAGTCTTGTGTTGGTATATATGATAAAGTATTAATTATTTAAACTTTTATTTCTGCAGAACAAAATCCTCTATTGTTATAATCAGATTCTGGAATCCAGTGTTGCCCAGTTAATGGACCTTAGAGGGGGGGGGGGGGGGGGTGATTAGGGTCAATGGCAAATTAAAATTTTACTAAGTGATTTAAGTGGAATTTAAATGAAATCACAAATTAGCTACAAGCAATAATAAACTGAAATAGAGAGAGAGAGAGACAAAGAATATCACACACAGGATATGTTATCGGGGTTCAGCAACTTGCCTACGTCCCCTCCTTTAAGCTTCCCACTTTAAGGTTTTTCCTACGATTCCACTAATCGCATTCTTCTTTACGGGCAGAGAGTAAGTCTTTACAATCTTTTTCACAGGCTCAGGATAAAACAACTTCAAGTGAATCCCCTCTTGGATACAAGAATAACCTTTTCTCAACTGGTGCAAGAATACTCAATTCTTGACTTTAGATTTTACAAAGAGTTGGTAGATATTGAAATCCAAATTGAAAGCTCCTAACTAAGCTAGATAAGAATGGAATACAAAGCTAATAATCACTCAAGTATGATTAGAATTGAATGCTCAAACAGAGTGGGATTGGGATTCTAGGTGTTCAATGAAAAAAAAAGTATTGATTGTTGGAAGATTTTGGATAATCAATATGTGAATGAATAGTGTTAGAATCTTCTTGTTTGTTCATAAATATGGTCTATTTATAGTTGAGCAATCAAATATGGCCGTTGGGAGCACATTTAATGGGAACTAGCCGTTGAAAACTAGCCATTACATTCAGTTCTTGCAAGCACTCGTCAACGAATGAGTAGTAGTCGTCGACGAGTGGGATGACAGAACTCAAACTGAGCTTACTATTTTGCCACTCGTCGACGAGTCACCAAGACTCGTCGATGAGTTCTCTGAAATTTCATAGAGAACTCATATTTTTGAGACCAAATTGATGGGTATGATGCTATGAGCCATAGGCATTCATAAAAACATTATTTCAATCATTTTTAAGCCCTTAGAATGATGTCCAAATTATTTTAAGTCTCCTAGGGTCTATCTAGGTAACTTTGAGCAATCAAGTTCCAATACCTTGAGGACTTTTACAAGGTCTTAGACACTCTTAAAGATATCACTAGACTACTTTGAATGTTGATCTTCTTTTGAAATTATGGATCTTCAAGCTTGATATGTCTTTAGCTTGAATCCTTGAAGCTTTTTACATGACATGACTTTATGCTTGGACTTTGACTTTGATTCCCTTGAATGGTTGAACTCTTCAATTCCTCATATCTTGAATGATGATCTTAATATTCTTTATGAAATTACACATTTCAAATGAAAATACTAGTACCATAAAGATCATTCCATTACTGTGTTATCATTGAAACTATTAAGGGTACTTAGAGTTGTAATCTTGAGGCTAACAATCTCCCCCTTTTTGATGATGACATAATACTATCAATGACTTGGGTTGAACTCCCCCTCAATATATATATTTCAATAAATTTTGGAGGTTAGCTCTCCCTTAACATATGCATTTCTTTAAAAAGGTTCAGAGCATTTTTATAACAAGGTTCAGAGCATTTTTTAGATCATTCAAGAATCAACCAAAAGTTCAAAGACATGAAAGCATTCTTTTCATTTTAGACTGGTTTTTATAAAACAAATAAACATTGTTAATTTTGAACCAAGAGAAGTTCCACAAAGATGAATTTCAGAAAATTTTGTTAAAACAATTTGCATTTCATTTCCACATTCATAGACAAGGTATTATAAACAAGGTTCAGATTATAAATAAGGTTTAGATTAACACTCCATTTGCAACATTCACATTTTGCTCCCTCTTGGTATCATCAAAAATATACTGGAGAAAATTTAAATAGACAAATTATGGGAAGAGAAAATCTCATGTATATATCAGAAAATGAAGCACATGAATGAGTTTTTCCAAAAGGAAACAGTCAATACAAAAAAAAAAAAAACAAAAACAAAAATAGAGAAGACAAGGCAAGGTCTTCATCACAACTTCTGTCTCTTCTTGGAACTGTCAAGCTTGGATGAAGTGTTCTTTCTCTTGAAGGTCTTGGATAGGTCTTGCAAGGAGTCAGAGGAGATCACTTGTTCACCTTGAGTTTCCCTGGGTGGCTCATCAGTCTTAGCTTGAGGTTGCTCTTGAGGTGCTTGAGGTGGAGGATGAGAGGGGACATCCACATCCACAGGGATAGGAAATAGTTCAAGCTTCTTCCTAAAGCTCAGCATCTCTATGGCCACTTGATTTACTCTGGCAACCATCTCTCCAACGATAGGGGCCTGAGTATCCATTAATCCTACCATCTGATGAATGAAGCTAGCTTGGACATTAACAACCTTTCCTATGCTAGTGACATTATCACTCAGCCTGTCACTGACCACAGAGGCATCTACAGCCTTCCTCTCTATCAATGACAAAATAGAGTCAACCCTATTCTTGATGACTTCCCCAGATATCTCAATCTTTGTAAGCCTGGGCTCTATCACCTCATCCCTATTTTTCAGCTCTGCCTGGATAACCTCCATCCTGGAATCTAGAGAAGATAACCTATCTCTAGTCTCGGACTAGAATTGAATCTGACTCTGCCTCAACTCCAACTAGAATTGCTCCATGCTTGAAGCCATGGAGGCAATCTGACCAACCATGATGCTCAACTGCTCATCTGACACTGCTGGCCTACTGGGAGACACAAAATGCTGTTGGCTTGGGTCCTCAAACTGAAATGAGTCCTATCTATGTGAAGACTTAGGGAGCTCAGTATCAATCATAATATCAAGCCACTCTGTCTCTGGATCCTCTTGTGGCACTGGCTCAGCTGCTGTAGGAGTAGGAATGATAGGGTAATGGCCAAGAGAATGAATTGGAGAGTGAGTAGGAGATGGAATGGGATTATGGGAAGAAGGGAGTGGATCTCAGGAATCTGGAATGGTGAAAGGAGGTACTGGAGGAGTAGAGTGAGAAGGAGGAGCACGAGTGAGAATAGAAGGGTCTAGAATGGTTTGGAATTTTGGAACCCAAACCTTATTGGCCTCCATCAATGTGTATTCCATACGCATAATGGTAACCCTAAAATACACATCTGAGGCAGTCAAACTTTTTGTAGAACCCCGGAATTCGAGTTCACTGTGCTATGAATAGTGTCAATGAATAGTGCCCTTGTGTGTGTGTGTAAAGGCCTAAGGTCTTCCATTTTGTTCTTAGTAGTAAGGTGAGTCAAGTGAGGGTTTAAGGTGAGTGTATTGAGCCTCAAAAAGAGAGTATAAGAATACTCTATGTGGGTAAAAGCAAGGGTATACATACCCTAAGTGTTTAATAGGTTGTAAGTGAATAGTGCTAGTGCGCGAGGCATAAAAAGATCGGGGCCTCTCATGCATATTGGAGTGAATTTAATGATCACCTAGGTGGCTTACAAACCTATGGGGTAGTGAGTGATGAGGTGTGAGTAGGGTGTTGGACCCGAGGGAAAAGAGTGTGAAAACACTCGAAATGTTCTAAGTGTTAAAAGGTTATGTCTTAATGCACCCTCAACCTTATGAAGCTCTAGTTTTATCACCGCTTATCCAAATCGAGTGATTCTTGAATTTTTTGAAAGGTATTGGAACCCTCTTTGAGGTTTATGTTGATCACTTTTCCAGATTTTGAGTCGGGGTTGTGTTAAAAGTTGGATTTCTGAAGTCGGATTTCTGAAATTCTGGCTTCCTGAAATCCATTTTCAGACTAGTTGATTTTAGAGCCCATTTAGGTAATTCAAAACTCAAAATTAGGATTTATATATTACAAAAAAAAATTGTTCCTCGTCAAAAGACAAGCCCAACAAAAGTTGAATCGTCAAAATCCGATAAGGGAGTCAAAAGTTATGGCCAAAATACCAAAGCGGGAAAAATCTAGAAACTTTCTGTTAGAGTTACGATCGATCGTAAATGACCTACGAACGATTGTAACTACGATCGTTCGTAGAGTGCTGAAAATGCTAAAAACTCACTGGACAACCTACGATCGATCATAGGAAGCTTACGAATGATCGTAGAGGCTCAGAAACTCTAAAAAATCACTGTCAAGTCTACGATCGATCGTAGACATACGACCCAAACTTTTTGTGTGGGATTTTGAGGGTTTTTACCCTTTTGCCTATAAATAGGACTTCCATTTATGGGTTTTTGGCTTACCCTAAACCTAAAAGGAGAGAGTGAGGAAGAAGAGGAAGGAGATTTGGGTATTCAAGTGGGGGGTTTTTGATTGTAGAGGAGGAGCCCAAATCAAGGTTTGGAATTCTTTCTCAACAAAGCTTAGATCTTCTTCAAGCAAGGATCCTTCTCCATCAAGCTTGGAGATCTCTACTCACGGGTTTTCTTCAAGATCAAGTGTTGATTCTCAAGGTTAGTACACCCTACTAACTACCTTGGTAATAACCTAGATTTCCTTATGAATGTAGTGTATTGATCTCCCTTATTTTCCCTTTCTTATTGTAATGCCTTAACTTCCCCAAAATGAACAAGGTAATAAATGGTGTGGGATGTGTGAATGGATGAAGAGTGAGGCAATTTGATTCCGTGGGGATGTAATGTGTTGCGTGTGATGGATAATGGTGGAAGGGCATTTCATGCATAATGAATACACCCCATGTGTTTGATGAAATGTATGTACTAAGAACTTGAATAAAATGACTATGAATGTGATGCTTACTAAGTGTACGATCAAATGCATGAATGAGAATTAAATGAATATTTTGAAAGCATGAATTGTGTAGTTTTTCCCAAAAGATAATTTTGACTAGATGCAAGGTATATGTTCTTAGTTCCTCACATGACTATAGACGGAATTGAAATGCCATGTGATATTCTTGATTTGCACATGTCACCATGATATCACTAATTGTTATGCACGAGCAAGCATGCATGCAAGAACCAAACTTTTCGAAGTATAAGCATACACACAAGAAACAACAAGAATAAAACATGCGATTTATTAAACAAATGATAAAGCCGAACTTTGGGTCGGTCAAGGAAAGGGGCATATCCACGGAATTATCACCTCTGGCTCACAAGAAAACAAGACAAGCAAGAATGACAAGCCGCTAGTATGTCTGTCCATTTCATAGTTCGGGTACTAGTTAAACAAGACAAGAAGCTAGTATGTCCGTCCATTTCATAGTTCGGGTACTAGTTAAATAAGACAAGCTGCTAGTATGTCCATCCATTTCATAGTTCAGATACTAGTTAAATAAGACAAGTCGCTAGTATGTTCGTCCAATTCATAGTTCGGGTACTAGTTAAATAAGACAAGATGCTAATGTTTTTCGTCCTATTATAGTTCGGGCCTTAGCAAAGCAAGACAAGAAGCTAATATTCCTTCCAATTCATAGTTCAGGTACTAGTTAAACAAGACAAGATGCTAATGTGTTCCATCCCATTATAGTTCGGACATTAGCAAAACAAGACAAGAAGCTAGTATGTCCATCCAATTCATAGTTCGGGTACTAGTTAAACAAGACAAGATGCTAATGTGTTCCTTCCCATTATAGTTCGGGCATTAGCAAAGCAAGACAAGAAGCTAGTATGTCCATCCAATTCATAGTTCGGGTACTAGCTAAACAAGACAAGTGAAATAAAGAATCTCATGAGATGGGTAAGGTAACGACAAGATGCATAAGACATGTAAGGAACTCACAAGACTCGCAAAGTGTAAAATACGAGTTGGTTAAAGCATGAATTGAAAAGTATGAATTAAAGTATAATGTTCAAGATTGTACAAGTGTTATTTTTATTAGCTTCCGCACTCTGGTTATGTATATGCGATAATGAATTGTACCAGGCATGACATATTATTGTTCTTAATTATTTTGTTACTACTATTATTAGCTAGTAGTTTGTTCTCGCTAAGTATTCCATACTCAGCTGTACTTATTGATGTCGACAGGTACACCATATGGATTTTGAGGCAGGTCATGGAGAGTAGAAGCTGCTCGGATTGTCAGTCAGATGTTAGGGGTTGACATGTGGTCCTAGGGTTGGGATGAGTGAGAGAGAGACATATATTTTGGGATTTTCTTTTGGGGATTTTCATGTGGACTTGAGTTGGTAACTCAAGTGTTGAACTCTTGTGTACGAATCAAAATTTTTATTAAGTAAATTGTTTACGTTAACACTTGGAAGAACATTTATAGAAAAGAAATTTTCAGTTCACTATTTAGCTTGCCTTATATGCTTCTACAGGATGGTTGTTGTGATGAGTAACGAGCCCAAATATCGCCTAACTCCTAGGGGGTGTTTTGGGGCGTTACACTTTTCTTGTCTTAATAGACAGACACGGGGACTTTGAAATGTTTGAAGATTCTGGTTAGGGCAAGACCAAAAGGCAATCTGCCTAACATGCATGATAATGAAAGTAAGATCAATATGTTGGGTGGTTAAGATGCACCAAATTAGAAAGACATCAAAGAAAATGATAAAGTCTCTACCACCACCTCTAGGTACAATGTCATAGGTGATTATGTGGTGAGCTAACCTAGCATCAAGGGTGAGGTCCTTGAGCTTAGGAGGGACAGGCTTTGTGTTGTCCTTGTGGACACACATTATGTTTAAAGCCTCAAATACATTAAATCCCTCATGGGAAACCCACTGATTTGTGGTGTAATTTTAGAATTCCCCACTTGGTAATTTAAGTATAGATTGGAGTTCATCATGGTTAAAAGAAATTTTCTTACCATGAGCATAGGAATTGATGGTTTTTGTGGTTTTATCATAGGTAAGATGAGAGTAGAATTGCTTGACAATGTCTAGGTACATGGATTCACAGAATACTAGGAACCTATGCCACTTGAGGGCTTGGAATTTAGAAGCAATCACATCTAAGCCAATATCTTTGAATAAATCAAAATCTGGAACCTTACCAAAAACAGGTTCTCTCTTGATGAAGATCCTCGTGTAATTATCTTGAGCTTCTTTGGTTTGGAACAGGTTAGGGGCTTCCTTCTGGGATGGCTCACCAGCTTTCTCTCTGCTCTTCTCAGCTGCAGTAGGTTTCTTCTTTCGTTGTGGCACATCTGGGTTCTTCATTCTTGGATGGAATGGAGGTGTTGGAATGACAAGAAATGATTTTGAAATAGATTTTGGATGAATAGAATAGGGTTTGAGGGTTTTGGAGAGCAAGGGAACTCGGATTTGAAAAGATGAACAGTGAATCAAAAAGGGAAATTAGGTTTTAATATATAGATCCATGGTCACTCGTCAACGAGTAGGTTAAACTCGTCCCCGAGTGGCTTTGAAATCTTGAAATTTTAATTCACTCGTCAACGAGTGGTAAGGACTCGTCGCTGAGTGGAGAAATTTCAGCTACTAGAATCTGCACTGGTCAAGGAGTACAACTCTATACTGTGACTCATCGCCGAGTCCAAACACAGAAACTGAATTTTCTTGATTTTTAAGTTCAAATCCAATTTCTTAAGCCTTTAAATCTTCCTTTTAATAAACATAGGATTATTTTAGACATACAAAACCTCAATTCAAATAAAAGTATACACAATAAACACATTCCAACATTCATCATATATCATCATGAAGCACATTCAACCAAGATTTTTCAATTTTTTAACTTAGGCATATTTTTATTTAATGTCACATAGTCTAGCCATGCCTAATTCTCTTCTTAATGTACTGAATCTATCATAAGGGAGTGGTATAGTAAATATGTCATCAAGTTGGTTATTTGTTTCGACAAATTTCAACATTACATCTCCATTTTGAACATGATCCCTAATGAAATGATATCTAATTTCAATGTGTTTAGTTCTTGAATATTGAATGAGATTCTTAGTCATACATATAGCACTTGTATTATCACACTTAATTGGAATTTTATCATAAAATAATTTGAAGTCCTTTAGTTATCGTTTCATTTATAATGTTTGAGCACAACAACTCTCAGCTGCTACATATTCAGCCTCAGCTATAGATAGAGCAACAGAGTTTTGTTTCTTACATGACCATGAAACTAATTAGTGTCCTAAGAAGTGACATGTGTCACTAGTACTCTTCCAATCAACTTTGCATCCAGCAAACTCAGCATCAGAATAATTAACTAGTTCCAGTGATATGTTTTTAGGGTACCATAGTCCTAATTCAATTGTTCCAATAAGATATTTGAAACTTCTTTTTATAGCAGTCATATGTGATTTTTTAGAATTAGCTTGAAATCTAGCACATATGCAAACACTAAACATAATATCAAGTCTACTAGCAGCTAAGTATAATAAACTACCAATCATACCTCGATATTTAGTTTCCTCCACACTTATGTCATTTCATCTTTATCCAGCTTTGTAGATGGACTCATGGGAGTGTCAGCTTCCTTTGAGTTGTCCATCCCAAATTTCTTAAACAGTTCTCTTTTATACTTAGCTTGATTGATGGAGATGTCTTCCTTTATTTGCTTGATTTGAAGGCCAAGAAAGAAGTTCAACACTCCCATCATGTTCATTTCAAATTCATCTTGCATGGATTTAACAATTTTTGACAAAGAGATTCATTAGTAGAACCAAAAATAATATCATCAACATAGATTTGTACTATTAGCATATCATCATTTTTGGACTATATGAACAATGTAGTGTCAATTTTTCTCTAATGAATACATTATAAAGTAATACCAAGCTCTAGGAGCTTGCTTTAAAACATATAGAGCTTTAGTGAGTTTATACACATGATTAGACATTTTATGATTTTCAAAGCAAGGAGGTTGTTCAACATAAGCTTCCTCCGAAATAAATCTATTTAAGAAAACACTTTTGACATCCATTTGATATAGTTTAAAATCTTTAAAACTAACATAAGTATGTAACATTCTAATAGCTTCAAGTCTAGCAATAGGGGCAAAAGTTTCATCATAATCAATTCCCTTTACTTGGTTATATCCTTGAGCTACTAGTCTAGCTTTATTTTTACAATGTTTTCACTTTTATCCTTTTTGTTTCTAAATATCCACTTAATACCAATTATAGATTTGCTTTTAGGTCTAGGTACTAAGTCCCATACTTGATTTCTTTCAAATTGATTTAATTCTTCTTGTATAGCAATTCCCTAAGATTCATTATCAATTGCTTCAAGAGCATTCTTAGGTTCAATTTAAGAGAGGAATGCAAGGTTATTACAAATATTTCTTCTTGTTCTTACATTTTGTTCCATATTACCAAGTATTTGATTTTTAGGATGATCTTTTATTAATCTACATGCCTTAGGAAGTTGAGTTTCATTTTCTTCTTCATTTTTATATAAGTTTTTAACTTCTACAGTTTTATCATCATTATTATTATCTTGATCTTCATTATAATTTTATAATTTTATTAATTTTCAAATTAGCTATTTCTTCAGATATGTTATCAATTTTTTCATTTGGATCATCTTTGTAGAACCCCGAATCCGCATTTCACAAAGTAGTGAATAGTGCTCAAGTGTGGTTTTGTGCACTAATGGGCCTTATGTTAATATACGTGTTTGGATTTATGGCGGGCATGTTCTAATAGGTCTACATATCCTGAAGGAGTGGGTTTAAAGCATAAAAGGTGTTGGAAATGGAATTGGAGAAGATCCAAGTAGTGAAAATAGGGTTTTTGCAGTAAAACAGGGGATCACTGATCGCTCGATGATAACCTCCGATCGACTGGTCTTAAACCGATCGCTCGGTTAGCCACCAATCGCTCGGCCTGTACCACCGATCAATCGGTCATACGCAGATTTTCTTCATTAAGGGTATTTAAGACTTTAGCCACTACTCCTTGACCTATATAAGGGCTTGTTCGTGCCTTAGGGTTTCATAAACCTTTTGTGCATTATTTTGAGAGAGATTTGAGAGGAGAAGAAGGAGAGAAGCTAGGTGTTGCTCAAGCTTGAAGGAAGATCAAGATCCGTCCTTCATTTTGGTGTTTCTCAACAAAGAACTTGAGGTTTTCAAGTGTTCCAAGCTTTTGGAATCAAAATCACTGATTTCACCAAGGTAGATACACTCTACTACCAATCTAGTGATACTACTAGTTACCATATGTTGTTCTTCTCATTATATACTATATATATATCTTGATTTGTATGGTGTGAAAAGTTGTTTTTATACTTGGATGTAAGCTATCACTATTATCCACTCTATGTGTTTGTGTAAATGCCTCTAAGGGTTTTTGGGTGTTTAAACATGTATTGATTCTCATATGCTCATATGTTTGCATGTCTCGCAAGAATCGAGGTTTTTCCATGGATTTCTCAAAATACGAAAAGGGTTTTAAATGAATGACTTATATGAATGATTCTAAGCAACTCTATGATATCTCTAAGATCAGTTCACAAGCTCAAAAGGATCATGATACACTCACAAGAACTCTATGATAATGTCAAAGATCGTCTCACAAGCTCTAAGGATCATAAGTACAAATGCTCTAAGATCTCTATGTTTTGCTCTATGGATATGCTCTACGGTATTTGCTCTATGTCTTTACGGATCATAAATGACTCTTAGAAACTCCAAGAACTCACAAGGCTATGATTATCGCATGACTTACACGGTTTTGGTGTCGGATTTCATCATATGTGTTATTTTACGGTTTTCACGCTTTGACATGTTTTAAGGATTTCATTGTCCATGATTTGCATACTCTATGCCACTATTGCTTTATTATTAGTAGTTTTTATACGCTGAGTATTCCACGCTCAGCCGATATTTGTTATCATCGGCAGGTGCTCGGGTTCCATTCGACTTATACTTCGACCCGGAGCCTTCTATGGATCACTTTCAGGATGACGGCTCATTAGATAGGTGTCATGACTTCGACTTTTGTTGATAGACAATAGACTTGATGTTTTGTTAAGTGAGAGTGGGACTTGTCCACTCCACTATTTTGGATACTTATACAGTTGTATTTTGTTGGTTCAAACTCGGACCAAGTAATAGGAGTATTTAGTTCCGTATTTTGGCTTCCGTTATGATAAGTTATATTTTGCTTCCGCTATGCATTGTAAATCGTTTTCACTATGTATGTCTGTGTATTCTGACAGGTTTTTATGCGTGCCTTATGTATCCTATTGGAGGTATGATACAGCGGCCACGAGTCAAAGTATCCCTAACTCATAGGGGGTATTTTGGGTCGCGACAATCTTCATCAATTTTCTTAGATTAGATTCATCAAATATATATATATATATTTTAAAAAAAACGCCACTCAAGAGGAGTGGGGGGTTTGGCAGACCCCTACCTATTTAGTAAATGAAAATTTTAAGAACAAAAAGGGGGGGACATAAAACCCTACCCCTATAAAGAAGGGGGGGACATAAAACCTTACCCCTACAAAGACTCAGAAAAAGAAAAAAAAGGGGGGGGGGGGGGGGCACATAAAACCTTACCCCTAAAAAGACGCACATAAGGAAAGAGGAATTAAAAACCCCCATCCTTTTACAAACAAATGAGCACATTACATATCAAACTAATCTAATGTTTCCGAGCCCCACTTAATCCATAAATATAAGGGCTTTAAGACGAGGGGAGCAATCTTGAGAAGACTGAATCAATCCCGAGCTCTGAAGGTCACAACCGTAGTTAGCTAAAAAATCAGCAACCTGGTTAGCTTCTCTGTAAATGTGAGTAATAGAAGAGCAAATATTGATAGCTTTTATTATTTTTTGGTTCCAATACCAAACCAACCAAGGGTGCTGCAAATGACCATTCCAAGCTTCTACAAGGGTTTTAGAATTAGACTCTACCTCAATCTGAGTATAACCCAAGGTCTGGCAAAGCAAAATACCATCTAGTAAGGCTGTAGTTTCAGCAACATAGCTAGAACAAATGTCATAAAAGGAGTAGAAATAGGCTATCATGTCACCATGTTGGTTACGGATTATGCCTCCTCCACTAGCTAATCTAGGATTACCTCTAGAAGCCCCATCCACATTAAGCTTTATAATATCTTGAAGAGGCTGAACCCATTTAACGATGGAGATAGTATTTCTGACCTTAGGAGGTGAAAGTGAAATACAGAAAAGAGAGAGATTCAGTCTCTTTTTTGAAGGTATACTCCCCAATTATTTTAGCCAAACTTTAATACGAGTAATAACACTGGCCGAAGTCTTCCGAATGTTGTTGAATCTTCTTGAACATCTCTCTTTCCAAATTTCCCAAATGATCAGGAGAGGAAGTAGATTGTAGAGCTCATTGTGATACCTTTCATAAACTCTGAAGCATCGCATAAGAAGACATTGAATAGAGTCACTAGGTTGAGAAACAATGCAATAATATCTATTAAAATGTCTCCAAATACTACCTACAAGGTCACTCTGCAAGAGAAGGTGAGATAAGGATTCTATATTACCAGAATTACAACATGAACAACAACTAGCTAACTGAATACCTGCTGATTGGATCATATTATCTGTTGAAACAACACCATACATTACCTTCCACCCAAAAATTTGGATTTTTTTGGGGTAATAGAGTTCCATATGTTCTTACTCCAGGCCTTTCGAGCACTAGTAATTCTAACAGAATCCCAAGCAGATTTAACAGAGAATTTACCATTCGGACTGGGGTTCCAAATAAAATTATCTTCAGAAGCAGAAATAAAGAAACCTGCAGATCTAATAGCTGGCTTCAAATAGTTAGAAATATAATCATCAACTAGAGAGAAATCCCAAATTCCATTAGAATCAAGCATATCTGAGATAATAGGAAAACTTTGTGGAGTAGATAAAGCAAGATCAATGAGAGGGACCTCTCCAAACCAACAATCTAACAAAAAATTTATCTTATTTCCATTCCCAATTAATGAAGTAGATTTATAAATCACTTCTTTACACAATTGACTAATTTTAATCCAGGTTTTGGAAGCACCAGGCCTATAGGAGGCCTGCCAAATATGATTAAATTGAAATTTTTCTTTAAAAAAATTTGACTATAAATTATTTGATCGGTAAAGATTCCAGACTTGCTTCATTCTAAGAGCCTTGGAAAAGTCATTCATCTTACGGATACCAAGTCCTCCTTCCAATTGGGGACAAGAGCATATATTCCAATTGATCCAATGATGTTTTCTAACATCATTAGTGTTATTCTAGAAAAATTTTGCCATAATTCTATCAATCTGGTTATTTATATCCTTAAGTACATGAATACCTGCAAGTAAATAAGTGGGAATAGAGGATAGAACATGTTTAATTAAAGTAAGACGCCCACCAGATGATAAAATTTTTGCCTTCCACCCTTCCACCTTGGGGTGAATTTTATCCATAAGAGAATTAAAATAACACTTTTTTAGGCGGCCTTTGTAAAGAGGGACTCCTAAATAAATAAAAGGAAAATGTTTCCTAGGAATACCTACCCAATTAAAATTTTTATCAATTCTCATTTTGTTCATATTATCAGAACAATAGAAAGAACTTTTAGATTTATTAATAAGTTGTCCTAACGATTTCTCATAGTCTGTAATAAAATCAAAGATTTTTTTAAAATTATGCTTCTTAACATTATAAAAAATGAGAGTTTCATCTACAAAAAGAAGATGAGAGACAGGAGTACTATACCTTCCCAATTTATAATTCGAAGAGAGACTCTCAGATATGGTTTTTAGGCCCCTACTAAGAACTTCTTCTGCTATGATGAAAAGAGTGGGGGATAAATGATCACCTTGACAAAGACCCCGCGAGCTCTGAAAAAAACCTTGAAGGCAACCATTAATAAGAATAGAGAAAGATTGATTAGTGAGACAACCACGAATCAATCTTATGGAATTTTCTTTAAATCCCATCTTTTGGAGGACAAGAAATATGAAATTTCATTCCATTTTATCATAGGCTTTAGACATATCAAGTTTAATAATAACATTACCTCCCGGAATTTTTCTATCAATATCTTGTACCATCTCCTGAGCTATGCTCACATTTTCTAAAATATTTCTATCTTTAACAAATGCACTTTGCTCGTCAGAGATAATATTAGGAAGCAATAAACCAATACGATCATCTAAAATGCGAGTTATATCTTATAAAAAAAATTACAAAAACTAATGGGTCTGAAATCCAAGAACATCACTGGAGAGTTGCATTTAGGGATTAAGGCAATAGTTGTAGCATTTATAGCTCTCAGAATTGCAGTAATTAAGAAAAAGAAATTTATAGCATGAAGAAGATCCTCTTTTATAATATTCCAACAAGAATGGAAAAAATGACCAGTAAAACCATCAGGACCAGGGGCACTATCAGCAGACATGCTAAAAGCAACTTTTTTAATTTCATCTATTGAGGGAATAGAAGATATGGAATTATTTTCCTCCTCAGAAATCATGCAAGGAATATGATGCAAAATATTATTATCTAGGGTAGCATTATTAGAAGTAAGCAGGTTCTTAAAATAAGTGATCGCTTCAGATCCTATATCTTCCTGAGATTCTAGCTAGTTTCCTTGAGCATCTTGAATTTTAGATATGCTATTCGGACCCCTCCTTGAATTTGTGACCATATGAAAAAAATTTGTGTTGTTATTACCCTCTTTAAGCCATTGAATTCTAGATTTCTGCCTTCAAAATATTTCTTCATAGTTAAGAACAGATTGGAGTTCAAGCTTCAAGTTAGACAAGGAAGTAATTTTTACATCATCCCAAGATCTTTGAATATCATCTTCCAAATAAGATATTTGACTCTCGAGAGAGTTAATTTTTTGGAAGATGTTACCAAAGACATCTCTATTCTAGATTTTTAAGGAGGATTTAAGTCTTTTAAGTTTAAGAAAAACAGAAGTGAGAGGATTAGCTAAAATAGGAGGCCCCCAAGATTCAGAAACAATTCTAGAAAAATCTGAATGATTAATCCACATTTTTTGAAATTTAAAAGGGGAAGGCCTTCTTAATTGAACATTACCAAATTCTAGTAAAAGAGGAGCATGATCCGAAGCAATTCTAGAAAGATGTTTAACCGAAGAACTATTGAAACTATTAGACCAATCAATATTAAAGAGGATACGGTCAAGACGAGCATAAATACGATGCATACCAACCTGATTATTGCACCAAGTAAATTTATTACCAAAGAAACCCATATCCATCAAACCCAGATCGTTTATCATGTTATTGAAGTCTTCCATAGATTCATAGTTCACATCTTTGCCACCCAATTTTTCGTCAGAAGCGGAGATTGCATTAAAATCACCACCTATAAAATAAGGACCTACAAAAGTAGAAAAGGCCGCACAGAGATCCTCCCAGAGAACCCAACGCTCCCTTCTAGTACACTTTGCATAAATAAAAGCACATCTAATTGGAGTCATAGTATTAGTAGATACATCAACTATAAGAGTTTGATCAGAATTAGAAATAAATGAAACTTTGACATGATTCTTCCAAAACAACCAAATTTTAGGATAAGAACAATGAGAATCAAGATAGTTGTCCATGCTAATAAAATTGCATACCTCATGTGTAGAATTAAAAAAAAAATTTGGTTCCATTATAGCAGTAAGCAGGATATTGTGCAAAGAAAGAAGGTGTTTTAATCTAGTCTTAGAGGATAAATTTCCTATTCCTCGAATATTCCAAAGTAGAATACTATTCATTGATAACATTAAAGGAGGAACTCACCAAAGGTAGACCCAAAGATCTACGGCGTGTTATTCTATCAGATAAGGGCACAACCTTACTAGGTTTAGATTTTTTCTTTGGGTCTAAATAATTATACGAGGAGAATAATTCTGATTTTAGCAAATTTTGAGAAAAAATTTTCCCTTCTTCTTTAAATGAATTTATATGCTTTAATAAACAAGGCTTGTTATCCGAAAGGTATTCGAAAGTTTGAGATTGGTCCCATAAGATTTTACTCGGAATTATATCATCCCTTCTATTGGGAGTTCCTTCTAGAGTGACGATTAGTTTTTTCCACATACGATATTGAGGGGAAAATTGAAATCTAAGACTAGTAGTTCTTTTATGATCACTGAACAAACCCTTAATTTCCGATGGTGTGAGAATGTTACTAGTATGCGTATCATTTATGTTTTTAGTCGATTTCATCATCACAGAATTCTCCAAACCACCATTAGAATGCTCAATACTATTAACCAAGAAAAACTTTTCACTATCAGCATCATCTAATATGATTTCAGAGGAGTTTATGGGAGATTTCAAACCTGATTGCGATTGCACTAATGCTGCTGTATTATCTTCCTTAGTATTCTCCACTGTGGATACTTTTTTTTGGTATAAAGATGATCCAGCTTTGCTATGCAAACAATCTGAAACATAAGGAGTTAGAACTTCGGAATTAGCAAGGGTTAGAGCAGACTTACCAATCACAATATCAACTGGTGATGTGTCCTCGGTTCTGCAGAAGCTTTTAGGGATTTGTTCCTGATCCAATTCAGGAATGGAAAGTTTTTCGTTGGATCTGCAATACTGGTTTTTTTAGATCTTTCTTCTTTGGCAACTGAAGAGTTAGGCAATTCACTTTCTTGTCCTATATTCTGATCAGAGATTGATGAATCTAGGTTAATAATAGCAATCTCCTTTGACATTGCAGCAGTATTTGGAGAAGGTAACCCATGCTCAAGATCAGAGATCTAAACTGTATTGGGATCTGTAAAGTTAACCGGATTAGAGGGATCTTCATTATGGATCTGATCTGAATGAAACTTTTTTAGAACCCATTGTTTAGTTCATTTTTTGACTGGAACGGCATCTTCCTTTCATTGATCTTGATTATTGTGGTAGAACCCCGGAAATTCGAGTTCACTATACTATGAATAGTACAAGTGAAAAGTGTCCTTGTATGGTATGTGTAAAGGCCTAAGGCCTTCCTTCGTGTTCTTGGTATCATGGTGAGTCAAGTGAAGGTTTAGATATGTGTTTTGAGTCTTAAAGAGAGGGTATAAAAATACACTAAGTGGGTAAAGGCAAGGGTAAAAAATACCCTAAGTGTTTGATGGGTTGTAAGTGAACAGTAAATGGTGAATACTGCTAGTGTGCGAGGCATAAAGACGCTGAGGCCTCTCATGCATATTGGTGTGATTTCAACGATCACCGAGGTGGGTTAAAAACCTATGGAGAACAAGTCATGAGGTGTGAGTCGGGTTGTTGAACCCAAGTAAAAAGAGTGTGGAAGCACTCGAAATATTCTAAGTGTCAAAGAGGTATGTCTTGACATTCCCTCAACTTGTAGGAGCCATATTCTGGTGACCACTGATCGGAATTGAGTGATTCTTGAAGTTTTGGAAAGGTATTGGAACCCTTTTTGAGGTTCATGTTTACCATTTTTCTTTATTTTGAGTCAACATTGAGTTAAAAGTTGGATTTCCAAAACCGGGTCTGTTGAAAATCTGGACTGTCAAAACCCAATTTCGGATCGGTTGAATTTAGAGCCATTTTAGATAGCTTAAAACTCAAAATTTGGAGTTTTTCAAAAAATAACAGTTGTTCCCCTTCAAAATAAAAATCCAACGCAAGTTGAATCGTCAAAATCGGACTACGGAGTCAAAAGTTATGGCCAAAATACCAAAGGACATTTTTGCAGACAAACTCGCTCGAGCGAGATCCAAACCCGCTCGAGCGAGAATGACCAAACTTGAATTTTTGAGTCCTGGGAGCAACCCGCTCGAGCGAGATTGCTCAAAAATGTTTTTTTTAGGTTTTTCACTAACCTAACACCTATATATACCCCATTTTCCGGGTACCAAGGTTTCTAACACCTAGAGAAAGACTTTTTGAGAGAAAAGAGAAGAAACCTAGGTTTCCAAAAGGGGGGTTTCTCTCAAGATCAAGGAAGCCCCCAAATTCAATCTTCAAGCTTCTCAAGACCAAATGGGAGAGCAAAGATCGTGCAAGCCAAGGCTTTTCTCACAAACTAAGCCACGAGGAAACGGTCACGAAGGGGATTTCGTGAGAAGATCAAGAGGAGCTCAAATCCTCATTTCCCAAGCTTCCACAAGCTTGGATCTCACTACCACGCGCCATTGGAGCTTGGATCTCCATCCTCAAGCTTGGGTTTCTCTTCTACAAGCTTCCTCAAGCTTTTTCAAGCCTTTGATCAAAGAGATTTTTATCCCCTAAGGTAACTATACTTCACTACATAAATTGTCATAAACCATAAGGTAAATCAAGATAAAAACATGTGATTTGTGATGTGAATTATATCGTGATGCTTCTATACCTTAGAATAAAGAATGAAAAGGGTATATTATGATTCAAAGATGAACACTTCACTAGCTAGTTGTTATAAACCATATTGTAAATCAAGATGAAAGTGGGATTTGTGATGTGAACTATATTGTGATGCTTCTATGCCTTAGACTAAAGAATGAAAAGTATATATTATTATTCAAAGATGAAAATGCATTAGACTAAAGAATCAAAAGTGTATGTTATGATTCAAAGATGAAAAACATGTTAAAGTACATAAGTTTTGAGGAAAATCTGAGAGGAAAAATATATGTTTCGATGCAATTGAATTATGTGAACTATGTGTATATGAGATATATGTAAAGAATTTCTTTTGTCTACCATGCTACTCACAATTGCTCATGTGCATGTGTATTGTATAACCGAGATTTTCCTTATGTGTATGTGTAAAGTAAGTGAATCTTTAAATGGGTGTGTGGGAAGATACTAGTGAACTCCACTCCTTGTAAGGTGGGCAATAGTCATCCTGTCCCAAAGAGAAATGATATGTTTATGGATATCAATGAAAAGGTTAATGAATTATGGGAATGTGTATGTGGGATATAGCTAATGGACTCTACTCCTTGTAGGGTAGGTATTAACGCTAATGGACTCCACTCCTTGTAGGGTGGGCATTAGTCATCCAGTCCCAAAGAGAAATGACATGTGCAAAGATAGGAGGATCCAAATGTAGGGTGGGCATTAGTCATTCAGCCCCAAACAAAAATGAAATGTGCAAATGTACAAATAAAAGAGGTTAATGATTCATGTGCACGTGTATGTGGGATGAGGCTAATGGACGCTACTCCTTGAAGGGTAGGCATTAGTCAAGTGCAAGTGTACGCTAACGGACTCTACTCCTTGTAGGGTAGGCATTAGTCATGTACAAGTGTACTCTCCCATAAGAAGATACGTGTAAAAGATATGTGTAAAACCCATGGACTCATGTATATGTGAGAGGAAGCTAATGGACTCCACTCCTTGTAGGGTAGGCATTAGTGCTAATGGATTCTACTCCTTGTAGGGTAGGCATTAGTCAAGTGCAAGTGTACGCTAATGGACTCTACTCCTTGTAGGATAGGCATTAGTCATGTGCAAGTGTACTATCCCACAAAAAAATATATGCAAAAGATACGTGTAAAAGGTCATATGAAAACGATATGTGAAAAGAGTATGTGCTTTACAAAGTATCACACACGTGTATTTAAAAAGAGGTTTTCCGTATGTGTTTCAGTGCATGTGTATTCTATGAACTACCTATATGAAATCATATGATACTACGACATATTATTTAGTGTTTTGTAGACACTGAGTATTCCATGCTCAGCCGTACTTTTATGTTAGCAGGTACACTATACGACCTATGAACTCTGGTCCCTTGGATTGAGGCAGCTCCGGGAGAGCAGGAGGTTATTCAGATGGTTAGCCAGATGTTAGGGTTGGCCTATGGCCATAGGTTGGGATGAGAGAGAGACATGTATTTTGGGATTTCCTTTTGGGGATTTTTCATGTGAGCTTGAGTGGGTAACTCAATCATTTGCACCCTTGTGAATATTATATTTGATCTAGTCATTGTTTATGTTGACACTTGGAATTACATTTATGTTAAAGAAATTTTTTGGATCACTATTTAGATGGCCTACTATACTCTTTGCAGGATGGTTTTAAGTGTAAGTGACGTCGCCAAAGCCCCGTAACTCCTAAGGGGGATTTTGGGGCTTTATAGAGGTGGTATCAGAGCTTAGGCATTAGGTCTCTAGGGTCATTTAGAGTTCGATACGATGAGTAAATACAAGACATTAGGTCTAAGAAAGAGTCGTATCACTACAAAATTTCAAACTTTTAACGGCGTTTTTAAATCGTCGTGAAAAACCCCAAAAACGCCGTTATAGTCAATAACGGCGTTTCAAACCAAACGCTATTATTGCTCACGTCGGGGAAGGTAAAGGCGGCATTTATCTTGACGGCACTTTAAAAACGCCGTTATATGTCACCTTTCATGGCGTTTATATAAATGCCGTCATAGACTCACCTTTGACGGCATTTATATAAATGCCGTTATAGACTTACCTTTGACGGCGTTTATATAAATGCCGTCATAGACCAAATCTTTGGCGGCATTTGTAGAAATGCCGTCATAGACGAAACATTTAATGGCGTTTCATAAACGCCGTTATAGTCACCAATATCAATTATGGCATTTCCCAAATGCCGCAAATAGTCATGACATAAAAAAAATGAAAATATTTTTTTCAATTTTTTTTAACCTGTTTTGTACCTGTCAACAATATAAAATAAACAAAATCTTGTCCATAATGACATTATATATAAAAAGAAATTTTTTACATGAAAAT
Source organism: Tetracentron sinense (assembly GCA_015143295.1). Taxonomy (NCBI): domain Eukaryota; kingdom Viridiplantae; phylum Streptophyta; class Magnoliopsida; order Trochodendrales; family Trochodendraceae; genus Tetracentron; species Tetracentron sinense. The sequence continues at coordinate 31,408,111 of CM026569.1, read as the reverse complement.
CAGTATAAAATAAATACATCCAATCACAGGTGCCCATCATAATGTAATAATACAATACACATGTCCATAAAAAAGTGTCAATAAATCGTAAATCTAACTATCTTTATCTCGCTGGTTCCCTCCCGCACCTCTAAAACTCGACAAGTGTGTGCTCCCTGCTCCCTCCTACAACACAATTAAATGAAATTATTTATTAGAATATTGAAATGATAAAATTTACAGATTTCATAATTAATATGCAAAGAAAGTTCAATCACTAACATGCATGCAAACTTATCACTAACTGCACAACACACAAAATCCTAACCGGATCTCGGTTTTCGATGTCGTTTCTTCTAACGCATGTATTTTAATACAACCTAAGTGTGGAAATTGGTTTCGATTGAGGTGGAGGATGTCATTTCTTCAAAAGGCCGGCCACATAGAGAGTTCAGTTACCCTACCAACACATTGTGGAGGATGTTGTCAATTTCTATTTGTAGGTGCAATTGGAAGGAAAGGAAAATCAGAATTTTTTTTAAGAGATATCTGAATCTGTCACTCTATATTTTGCCTTCATGATCAAGGACTTCAATGATCCAATAATTGTCAAATTTTATTGTAACTGGGTATCTTGGTTTCAGTCGTGATCTTTTCGGGCAACTTTGGCTGCACCATGACACCATCCCTTGGCCAGCTTTCTATTTTGTATGCAAGGCTCACCCTTTTTTCTCTCTCTCAATACAATTACTTAACCAGTAAAAAAATTAATGCTCCTAGAGGAAAATATTCCATAATAAAAAATAGAAGGATTATTGAAAGCAGTGTATTACAATGAATAAAGTAGAAGTTTCAATTAGGGAAAAAAAAGCACAAGAGCCACCTGAAGATAGGATCAGAAAAAATTAACATATTGAAGTAGAAAGAGAAGCAATCATAAAATAACAATGACTAATAACATGAGTAACGAATTATTTTTCTGATAGTTATTGTAATTTGTAAGACATATACACATGAATGCTTTCTTAAATAAAATAAATTGCACACAAAAGAAAATCAATGAAAAGTTCAGATTTGGCTTATTTGTCGGACACAAAGTAAGATTAATTATTGCTTCCCTCCGTCCCTCGGACAAAGTAAGATTATTTATTGCTCTCTCTCTCTCTCTCTCTCTCTCTGTTTTGTGTGTGCTGGGAGGGAGATTGAACACTTCAAAGTAAGATTAAATGGGCATATAATTAACACTTCAAATTGGGAATCTTAAGGTTTTAAACGAAACTATACAAGACAAAATATAATCCTTGTGATGATTGCAGAAGTCCGGTACAAATTAAAGCAATCTTCCAAAAGTGAGTAATATCAATTCAAAGAAAAAAATGAGGACTTTTACTGAAAAATTTTTGTACCAAAACTACATGTAGGTTTTGGGAGGTTTAGTAATATGAGATTCTGTTTTAGAAATTGTTGTTGTACAGATAAATGATATGATTTACAGAAAACTAAGTGATTCCTTTCTTCTTCCTAATCTCTCAAGGCATCTATTAACAGATTAGGAAGGCATTTGATGAGTCTTTGGAGGAAAGTGAGATTGTTATTGATGTTCAAAACTCTGAAACTATAAGACAGTCAAACTCCATCATAGTTTTATCTAGAGTTATTTTCTGCCCATGTTAAAGATGGAATTGTACTTGTTCTTGTAGTGTAAGACTGACTTATTTGATATTGAATACAAAAAAATTCAAGACTATTGTGATTGAAGACAGGAAGCAGATTTTATCAGTTCTTGCTTTCAAGTTTCAAATACTTCAGCAAACATTAATTCCTACTTGGCTCTATTTTCATATGTTCTAAGCATTTCATCCAATAAAATATAAAGAAACCCCCATAAAACTGTAGACCTCCCATGAATTTCAAGGAAATCTAACCAAACAATAGAATCATCCACAAACATCGAAAATTCAATTAGAGCCCTATGCTTCAATCCAAAGAAATACCATAAAAGTAAACCCAATCATCCACATCCACAAACACCAAACACATTAGTATTCTTCAATGGATTCGCCATAAAAGATACATACAGACATCGGAATTCATGATTTAAATCAAAGCAATTTCATTCTCCATGGCATCTCTCCACTTGATCTTTTCAAGTGCTGTCTTATTTATAGTAGAAGGCTAGGACAGATTAGTACAAGGGGAATAGGGCTGGTACAGGCTATGAAAAGAGGATCAGTGTGCTGGGAGAGCAAGGGATAGGGGCTGGGGTGGCTGAAGGGTAAGGGAATAGAGTGTATTGGGGCTGCAGTACCTGTAGGATAAGGGGACAGACTGTATAGGGGTTACAGTAGGGCTGCAGGTTCAAGGGGACTAGTGGAGGACTGTGGCTATTGAGGAAGCAATTGGGGCTGTGGTTACAGGGAAAAGGAAAGGAAACGCTGCCTGCAATCAAAGAGGAGGGCTTCAGGTGGCTAGCAGCATCTGGGGGGTCTGCAAGAAGTGACTGGCAGCAAGGGAATGTGTGGAAAGTGGGGCGGCAGCGTTTCCTATCCATCCATTTTCTAATTTTAATAATTTTCAAAACTTAGAACACTATAGTATAACAAAAGGAAGCCGGTCTTATCTTTTTTAACAAGTAAAATTGAATTATCAAAATGAAATGCTGAGGTATATCAATAGGTAGCAATTCACAGCCAATCAAGAAGAAAATTTGTTCCTACCAAAAAACATTCTGATGATAAACTTATAAAGTGATACAGTACATCCGTATGAGCATTACTTAATACTTCTTTTATGTATTGAGCTTATAGTATTATGTAGGAATTTGTTAGCCGTGTCCTTTTTTTACTTAAGTGTTCAGTAACAAAGCTTATTTTGTACATCAAAATTTTTGCCCAGCACAAAGTAAGCCTGTGTTTAATTGGTTTTCCGAACATTAGCTCGCTCAAATGAAATCGAGGTGACAAGAATTGGTTTTCACATTTGCACGCTAAAATTTTGTTGTGTAACACAAACTTTTTTTTTTTATCCGTAAAGATAATTCGTCAAAGGATAATAGCTCTACAAAGAACATGCTTTCAAGTATAACATAGGCTTGAACCTGACTTCTCCAAATAACTTTTCTCTTGTTCCTATGCTTTCTTATTCTCTTATGATTTGTACCTTTCTGAAACAAGTCTAAGACTTTTGTGAAGACCTCACATGGTGTAGGGGCTCAAGCCTGTTCATTGTCTACATTTGTCAAACAAGTCTATAATTTCTTATAGATATTGAAGAATTATTTTGATAGGGCATCAGCATCACTTACTTGGTGTAGGGACTGAAGTTATCCTTGAACAGACATGTAATAGCTTGGATATAGTCCTTCCCTCAAGAACAAACTAATCCAAAGCCCACCTAACCATATATTTGTTTTTTCTACTTCCACTGATAGCAATTGCAACGATTAAAGATGGGCATCAGCATCACTTACTCTCAACGATTAAGGATGGGGGGTCCTATTGAATGAAGTTCAAGAACCATTAAGGATGGGGTCGATTAGATCTGTTGACAAAGCCTAAAATGTTGGACTGATTAGAATGTGAAGGAACTAGCTTTTCAAAATCAAGTGTGGTTAATAGTAATTATCTAATTTGTATGTATAAACAAAGATGTGCAGGAGCTGATGTCTAAGAAGCAAGAGGATGATGAAGCTAGTCTGACTCCGAAATCTTTTTGTGATAATTTCAAGTTAGAGTCTCAGTTCTTTTACAGGTAAATCAAAAAAAAAAAAAAAATATATATATATATATATATATATATATATTAAGTTTCCTTAATTTCAAAGCGATCTAAAGTCTAAATGATTAGGAAATGTACAAGGACTTGGTGAAGAGGAAAGTCGAGTTGGAGGAACACCTGGTAGAAATTTCAAAATTGTTGACCGGAATGTAAGAAGAGATGCAGAGGCTAACGTGGGAAATGGATAAAGATAATGGAAAGTTAGCAGTAGTTGGAGGTGCAGAAAATGATAAGGAGGGAAGGGCAAAGAAGAAGAAGAAGAAGCAGCGAAGCAACAGAGGTTGAGGAGTGACAACTTATGAAGGGATTGTTGTGACAACTTATGAAGAGATGACTCTACACATAGTGTGTATTAACATTACCATCAACATCATCCAACACTAACACCACCCACTAACACTACCACCATCACCCACTAGCACCACTAACACCACCACTACCCACTGATATCAATTAACCGTGGAAACCATTTTTTCGAGTAATAGTGGAGCTCAGATCATTTATTAAATAAACAAGTTTTAACGAGCTGAGATCGAGCTGTTTGTAAGCACCTAAGTTCATTTACCACTCCTAGATACTTGTAACCCACCTACTCATCTGTCCATAGTCCATACCACTCAATGAGTGGTTTACCTACATAATGGAACATAACACAAAATGTCTTTTCCGTGCCTATTTGTGCTTACATTCTTAAGCCATCCAATTCTTATTTTCAGATCAAAGGTTAATATCCTCAATGTCTGGCTTTTTGGCTATACCCATGAGGTGTCCCATTGATTGAACATTCTGTGTAATCTACTGTGCCTGCTTCTAAAAGAAGATGGTAGTAGACAGTATTTCATTATATGCTTTATGCTTCTTATGCTTTGCTTGCTATGTTCCCTCTATCCTGTGTACAAGGTGGATAGATTATCTGGAATGGACAGATTAGCATAATGTAACTAATATTGGTGATATGTTCTTCTATGCTATACATTCTAAGTACTGTTATTAAATGGAAATGTAATCATCTAGTGCTACGGTCCAACGAATCTACTTGACAAAAGTTTTTTTAATGCTACGGATCTTTGGCTTGTAAGCATGCCGTATGCTAACTCTTAATTTCTATTTTTTTCTTATAATTTTCAAATCTCTGAAGCTGTTGACAGTGCTCATTCTACTTTCCATTAGCTTTATATCTTTTTGCAATTTTTTGGTCACAGCCCATGCTTGAGATTTCTAGGGACCCTACCCCAGGTATTATACAGGTCCTGGTTGAGTAAGTTTTTAATGCTCGTATCTTTCTTTTCAATGTGCTGTGTTCTATAGAACTAAAATTCTAGATATAACAATAACCCTAATGATCATTAAGTTCTTGAAGGTTTGTGGGTCCACATTACATATTCTGTAAGACGAACTTGCAGATATAATAACACTCATAGCCAATGAGAATGCTTGTTAGTCACAGGTTAATCTATAGCTTAAGAGTATTGTAGTTGGTGACCACCATCTATAGACTGAATACTGAGTAATGTAGTTCAACTATCCAAAGCAGATTTCTCAGATGAGAACTACTGGGTCAAAAGTCAGACCCTCAATATGATTATAGCCATCTGATAAATCACATTCTTTTTGACGAACCAACTGGAAACCATTTTTCCTTCGAAACCCCTTAACCGTGGGTTCGGAAATTACAATAGCTATATACTATCAATGAAAAAAATGTGAAAATGTTGATGGTGATAACACCCCCCCCCTTCCCCGACACTCCCCTATATGGCACGCGTATCAACAATGTGAAAAGCATGCACAATCCAGACACATGATGTCCCAGAATACAATCATAAAAGACTCGAAAATAGCACCAGCTGTTCTGTCGTCCCATCAAGAAACTCGAGAGTGTTGCTAAAATAATTCCTCACCATAGTTCTGAATCATCATGAACTCTATGCAGTATTAGTTTACTTGTCAACTTAGCTTTTCCCAACCTATGTATGGAGGTGTTTTGTAGTGTCAAATGCTTAAATGAAGCATCAGACATTAGGACTCCAGAGAGTCTCAATGGATTAATATAATACTCCATGTTTCTAGTACACAATGCCCCATGAGACTATTTGAACTAATTTTGTTCGAGTTACAGAAATCTAGAACAATCAGATATGAAAGGAGATCTGAGTCTCGCCAACTTAAGTACCACATTTCCTAACCTAAAACCTTGGACTAGTTTCTCTATAAAACCGTGAGTCTGTGTTTTGACCTACACCACTTTTTTTTTTTTTTGCATGACTGAGGGTGTCCCCAACACTTCTGATCAGGACTAATTCCAACACCAGGAATGTCTGATGGGCCAGGCTCGAACACGAGACCACTGCAATGTTTCAGTGACTCGTGAACCAACCCGCCACTGGGGGTGTGGGTGGTCTACACCATTTAACTTTCATGGTCCTCAGATCAGTAAGGTCATCAGCCTTTTGATCCCTCTTTTCGAGTCTCCGACGAGTCTCTCTTTCCACTAGCATTATCTAAGCAGACCAGACCATGAAAAAAAATTCTCTGAATCTCTAAATCAAATAGAATCAAAATTGCAGGGACAAAATCACCCCACAAATCTGCATTCATGAGCTACTCTTATCTAACATGACACTCTCAGTTACATAAACTTGCTGTTAGCATTTGTGTTCACTATGTCATTAAAAAAAAAACAACTAAATGTCCAAAAGTAGTAATGTTTCCATTGTGGTATGATATATGTAAGAACTGATATTCTCATGATATGATATATGTAAGAACTGATCTATACCTCTTATGTGTGTGCCAATCAACATATTGTTTTGATTTCCTTGCTCCTTTTACCAGTTCCCTTATTAGTCCCTAGCTGGATTAATAATGCCTTGTTATTGGTTCATATCACATTGGATTACTGTTACATGTGGGAACATGTCCCCACACTTGGGGGGCTACCCTATCTTAGATCTCTTTACATAAGTAGAATGAAAAATGTCAAAAGTATTGGTGCCGAGTTCTATCATGGAGAGATTAGTGGCAGTGGTAAAGAAGTATCACAAGCAATAGGAGCAACCTTCCCATCATTAAGGAAACTCTATCTATATGACATGGATAATTTAATAGAATGGTTAGAAGTGTCAGATTCTCCTTTTTTTTTTTCTTTTTTTTTTTTTTCTGTAAGTGCCTTATAATAATCCTTTTCCAAATTTCTGTTTATACATACATGTCCATTAAAATCTAATCTAAGACCAAAAACTAACTGTTTTTTACTTCAATTTTTTCTGTGCATTTGAATAGTTTATTTTTTATTTTTGGATTATGTGTTCTGTTTCCTTTTGCTTCATTTCTTTTTACTTTCCACCTTTTTTGTTTATACTTTCCACCTTGCCAAGGAGTCACAGTCCTAATTTTCTTAACATTAAAATTAACTATCACCCACCACCACCATCACCCACAACCACCATACACCACCACTACCCTCATTATATATAATGTAATTAAAATGATAACTAAATTTTTTTTAAAATTAGCATTTACCTCTGGAGACGCATGTGGTGCTGGAGTACCCTGACCTGCAACCTGTTGTGAAAAAATTGAATAAATAAATGAATTAATATCTAAATTTAAAAAATGATTATTTAATGCTTGTTAGTATATATACCTGCTGCCCCTGTAAAAACTGGTTGAACATCCGTTGCATTTCATTGAGCTGAGTTTGTTGGGCCTCAATCTGAGCTTTTTGGGCCTCCACCTGAGATTTCGTCGCCTCAAGTTCATCCCTTAGCATCCGAGTCTCACCAGATGAGGAGCCCATAGCACCGGAATGGCTCGAAGATGACCCCCATAACCTGGTGGGAGTCGGGCCCAATCCACATCCACGGATGAGTCCATCTCTCTCAGGCCCCATGACCTGAGAGAGAACATCATTTCGGCCCGTGCTATCTTCTTGCGAGCCAACCGGTAATTGGCTAAGGAGATCCTTCAACTTGTTCTGCAAACATTTTGAAATAATTACTATCTCGAATTTCAATTAAAGTGTTATATATATGATATAATGAATATTTAAATTACTTACAATCGTTTCTCCTGCTTGAGAGTTGACTGGCAATCCATCCTTCTTAGTGTGGGTCTTTATCCAGACCTCAACACGGCCCGGAGCTATCCCTGATGGACTCGCCAATCGCTATGGCAGTGACAATAGTAGAACAACAAATTTTTAACCCATTTGCATCAAATTGTGATATAAATTATTAGAATGAAACCGCATACCTCCTCCTCTCTGACTCTGGCAAAGCTCTTTGAGCCCGCTGTATGAGGAATTTCTTGGCACTCGCGACTCTTTTTGCCCACTGCCTTCTGTTTCTACAATATTACATTTATAAATCATATGAGATAAGGGATAATTGAAAATTGTATAAACATAATTAACATTCAAATAAAATATACATGGGCCTCATCGGTGTACAAGTAGTCGACGTACGTATGCCATCGCTCCGGAGGAATATCGGAGGGGCACCGCTCATAGTTGATAGCAGGAGGGGCGTCCAAATCAAAATGTTTTCTCCCCATTGCGGATCTATTGTCCTTCCATTTCTTACCCAAAGACTTCAAAACAAAGTCCTCTGCGATAGGTGGGAAATCGAACCTCTCCTGCAAAAACGTTGTTAAATTAATCATATATCAACTAGGAACATAAGTATGTTTTAATAATAAATGATCTATTTATTTTGTTCTCACCCGTGCCACTTCCAACCCACGAGTTTTATCGGCATCACTCATCGCATGCCAATTCCGGACATCGATACGAAGTAAGTGGGCATCTCATGCAATATTGCCCAAATACCCAGCCAAAAGTTGTGCATTCTCACCCACAGACTGTGCCCTTTCATTTAATTTCACCTTTTTTCTCTCCCCTGCAGGCATCTTATGTATTTCAATGCATTTTGCTTTACCGCGTACCTTCCTCGTGGCCGCGGTAGCAGGTGTGGAGGAGCTACCCGAATGAGAAGGTGGTGTGTCTGTAGGATCCATCTGTAAAATATTAATATTAGCTTCTGATAGAAATAAACAATGAAAAGGAATATAAAGTACAAAGACATGAGATCTAACTAGCATATATCATCACCTGCTGAATATTAAGAAGGTATAGGTAGTGAACTACAAGAGATTTAAGGATTATCCTCAAGAAACAACATAATGTTGTAATTTCCATGTTGTTTTCAGCAATTCCTCATTTGAAGTTGCTTTCTAGTTTCTTCCTTTCATTTCCATCTCTTCCCCTTTCAATAAAATCTTCTCATTAACTATCTTGACAAGCAATTTATAAGTGCAGACGCCCAAAACCCACCTAAAGTTTATACTAGGTAAAATAAAGCAGATATTACATAATATCAGGGCTCTAAAAGGATCCCTTAATGCTATGTTTGGTTGATGAGAAAATAGGTGAAAACATAGATGAGGCAGCATATCTGTGTCATGCATGCTTTCCAAGGTTTCAATAAAAACGCATTAGAGATGCACAACTTTCCAAGAAAACATGAACAACAAAAGGAATGAATGTTACCAATATAGAACATGAACATAAAAAGGGCACCGAAGACACATTTAAACAAAAAAAATCTTATGCATCGCATACCTCATCATTATGTTTCATCGCTATATATTGATTCAACATCATCGGCATCACTAGATTCGAAAGAAGGAGCCTGTTGTTGTAACACTTGGGGAGGAGCATCAACAGTTGCTCCAGTAATTCCTAATCTCACCCAACCGACACCTCTGTCATCATCATGTTCAGTGTCATCTAATTGTTGGTCGTCGAAGGGCTCGTTCTCCCTGAATGTATTATCGTCCAGAACAGATTCTTCATTCATGTCGAAGAAGTCTCTTGGTTTAGTCTTGATGACAACATGTCAATCTTCTTCCGTTGGATCTTGGACGTAAAATACCTGCTCTGCTTAAGATGCCAACACATAGGGTTCGCTCGACACCAAGTGTGCCGGAACCAAGCGTGTGAAGTTCACAAGCTTAAACCCAAATGCATCGGTCTTAATTCCGCTACCCCGTGACTTCACATCGACCCAATCGCACTTAAACAATATAAATTTTAGGCTTTCAGAATACGTTAATTCGACTACGTCAGTTAAGCGACCGTAGTAGGTGATCTCTATGACCTTGGGGGTTCTGTCCTTAGAAGTTGAATAGCTTGTAGTCGTTGCTTTGACCGCAACACCACTATTCTGACTTTTGCGTCCTCGCTCTCTATCCTTAGTACAAAACCGATATCCATTTATGACGTAGCCCTTAAACTTTTTTGTGACTTTACGTGGACCATATGCAAGACATGTAATCTCATCAGAAACTGGATGACCTGAATCTTGTAACCTTTGAACCTATTTCAAGACCAAATAGGATTAATAAATATATATATATATATATATATATATATCAAAACATAACTAATGTGTTATGCAGAATTCACAAGTTAAGACTTATATAGCCCTTAAACCACTCAACAAACTCAGTGGTGTGCTTTTTTTGGATTTCGTGGGGGGTCATTCTAGGTCTTTGATTTGTCATTTTAATTACATTCATGTGCTGCCTGCAAAGAATATCATTTTCCAATCATTGTAAGTAAAAAAAATAAAAATAAATAAGTAACGAACAACATATATGAAGATTGTGCTCTTACTCTATATATTTTGTGACTTTATCGCAGTTAATCAACACATAACGATGTACCTGTTGCCATTCCAAGTCACTTAAGATATATGGCTCTGCACTACCTATTACACTTTCATCGTCATTCCTCATCGGCCTGTTTAATCTCGATTCCATATTATTTAGATACCTGGAGCAGAATGTCATGCATTCTTCTGCCAAGTACCCTTCTGCAATGGAACCCTCTGGTCGGGCTCGATTGCGCACATAAGACTTCAGTGTATATAAGTACCTATATGAATTAAATTTTGTTAAGATAAGAGAAATTCTCGATAACAAGAAATTTGAACACTACTATAAAATTATAATTGAAGGCATACCTTTCGATAGGAAACATCCACCGGTATTGTACAGGTCCACCTAGTCTTGCCTCTGCAGCCAGGTGTATAGGCAAGTGCACCATAATATCAAAGAAAGTCGGTAGGAAACTTTTCTCTAAATAACAAAGTGTAAGTGCAATTTTCTCCTCTAACCGTCTCAAATCCTCAACTTGACAGACTTTTGAACATATACCAAGAAAGAAGTTGCTCAATTCAATTAAGACTGAAGTTACATTATTCGGCAATGTTTTCCTCACAGCCAGTGGTAGGAATTGTTGCATTATAACATGAGAGTCGTGACTCTTTAGTCCATAAATTTTACGCTCTTTGATATTGACATGTCTTGCAATATTTGACGAGTAACTATCTGGAACCTTCACACTCTTCAAAACTTTGCAAAACAACTCTTTCTCATTCTTGTCCATCGAAAAGTATGCAGGGGGCAGATAAACTTTGCTTCTGCCAGGCAGCAACTGAGGGTGAAGTGCATGCCGAATTCCCATTTCAACCAAGTCGTTACGCCCTTTTAAACCATCCTTAGATTTTCCTTCCAAACCCAACAAAGTCCCAATCACATTGTCGCATACATTTTTCTCAATATGCATTACATCAAGGTTGTGCCTCAACAAATTGTGCTCCCAGTATGGTAACTCGAAGAATATACTCTTCTTCTTCCAATTATACGGCATATCCTTATGGCCCGTCTGCCTTCGTCCTATTTGCCCAGTCTGCTTACCAAGGGAGAAAGGAATACCCTCCAACTGACACAACACATTAGACCCAGAGATTGGAGTTGGAGCACATCTGAACTCTGTAGTGCCATCGAAAGAGTTTCTATTCCTCCGAAACTTGTGATCCGGCTTTAAGAAACGACGGTGCCCCATGTAACATTGCTTCTTGCTCTTAGACAAGTGTCGGCTACAAGTGTCCTTATGGCATGAAGGGCATGCCAACTTTCCTTTCGTGCTCCAACCTGACAACATGGCATACCCTGGGAAGTCACTAATGGTCCAGAGCAATGCCGCACGCATTACAAATGTCTCCTTCTTTGACGCATCATAAGTTGTCAACCCATTCTCCCACAAGTTCTTCAACTCCTCAACTAGAGGCCTCATGTAAACATCAATTGCATTTCCTGGCCCAGAGGGACCGGGAATAAGCAAGGACAGAATGAAGTTCGGCTGCTTCATACACATCCACGGTGGCAAGTTATAGGGAATAAGAACCACGGGCCATATGCTGTGAGCAATACTCATCGTCCTAAATGGATTGAAGCCATCACTCGCCAACCCAAGCCTGACATTGCGAGCATCTGAAGCGAACAAATGATACTTTTTATCCAAATTTTCCCAAGCCGGTGAGTCTGCAGGATGCCTTAACATCCCATCCTTAGTTCGATCCTCATCATGCCATCTCATTTCAGTAGCAGTCTTGGATGACATGAACAACCTTTGTAACCTGGGTTTTAATGGGAAGTGACGCAAAATCTTTGCCGGAGTTTTCTTCTTGCGTTCCGCTTGATCATCTCCTGCCTTCCATCTTGATTCACCACACATGTCACATGTTTGCTTCTTTGCAGACTCTTTCCAGTAAAACATGCAATCATTAGGACAAGCATCAATTTTATCATAGTTAAGCCCCAAATCTGACATCACCTTTTTTGTCTGAAAGTAAGTATCTGGTAGTGTTGAACCCTCAGGGAGTACTTCCCTCAACAACTCAAGCAACATAGTGAATGACTTATTGCTCCATCTACTAAGACACTTAATGTGATATAATCTTACGATGAAAGACAACTTGCTGTGTTTCGTACATGCTGGATACAAAGGCTGTCCCGCATCCCTTATCAATTGGAAAAATCTATCAGACTCAGGATTGGAATCCCGACTACTAGTAGCCTCATCTTGGTTTGGGACCCCGTTCAAGAATCATTGTGTGACAAGTGCATTTCTTGTATCACCTATTTGGACGGATTAGTTGTAAACTATGACGTTTTGCGCAAAACCTATAGAGATTTGCAGAGAAGAAGATTAAAAAAAACGAAAAACCCCTTTTGTTGTCATCGAGATTGAAGATGGAAAATGAAGAAATGGAAAATGATGGATCATAAGATTTTCATTCCTCAAAAAACGTAAATTAATCGAATTAGTAAAAACCGAAAAAATCAACCTTGAATATAAATCGAACAATCACGATACTGATCTATTCATTTTTTTTTCTATCAGTAGTAACGATCCATATCAAAATATAGAATAGCATAGTTGCGGAACAAATTTAGTAATACAAACCCAAACCCTAAGAAAAACCAGATTTCAGCCCTTTTCCGAAGCAAATCGACCGAATCAGGCTATAAATCTCTAAGCTTAGCCGTAGAAACAGCAAAACAAATCAGATCTAAACGATATGCACATCTAAGGTTTGAAAAACCTTAAGAAGTGCTACGAATTCGAGATCAGAAGGAAAAATGAAAAAAATCATGAATCGCAAAAGGGGCTCTGTCATCTTAGCAGACCGCTGTGACAAGCAACATTTGGTGAATACTATATATTTTGAATTTGCAAATAAAATACCACCCAACAGATTCCCATTGACACATGAAATGAAGTAAAAATGCCTATTTGGGTAGACGAACATGCAGATATAAAGCATGTTACGTCCCTTCGTGCAAGAAATTCGATATCCAGTGCATTAAGTTCTTTCCCATTCATAGTTGAATAATAATTAATTCCGAGAACAGTGTAGACTATAGCTAGAAAAAAATGATTTTTTTTTCTTTTGTGCCCAATCACAGAGTATACCTCACACAATTTCTTCCATCAGACAAGCACTGCAAATATATCATTCCATCGGAAGATAAAACCCTAAAAATCATCCAAAACCCAAAATAGGAAGAAAAAAGAAACCTTATTTTTACAATATCTAGTTATTATTACAAGAACATCGTTGCTCAAACCCTAGAAATCATCAAAAGCTCCACATTTGAGAATCCAACACCATGTGAAGAAACGAGAACAATGTAACAAACAGCTAAGAAAGCTTACCTGGAGAGAGATACTCGGGGTTGAAAAGCTCGATAATGGCGGATTTGGGAATTCAGAATCAGATCTATACAGATCGACTGGTACGCATGTTTTCATTTTCGCGCCTTGGATTTCACAGATCGTCTATGAAATTTGCAGAGAAATGGGGAAGAAGAGATTTTTTTTATTTTTTTTGACGATTCGAGCCAATCGGTTTTCGACGATTCGAGCGAGCAGATCTCAGGGAGCTGTCCTCCACAAATTGATTCTCGATTCCGTCCAAATAAGAAGACCTTTTTAATTACCAAAAAACAAAAATTATGGGTCAGGCGTGCATTCATCTTGTGCTACATAGGGATAAAAACGGTGATAAAAAGAGGGGGGAGAAACTAGAAGAAGATTAAAAAAAATACCTCAGTTCCGGCGATGTTGGACGGTCGGAGATGACTGGCGGAGATAACAACCAAAACCGTTTGTTTTTTTTTTTTTTCTGAAAACTAAAGGAGCCGAAGGCGGAGCATGGCCGGAGAAGGTGACCGGAGCTTGGAGCACGGAGCAGGGGAGCCGGAGAAGGTGGCCGGAGCTTGGAGCATGGAGCAGGGGAGCCGAAGCAGAGAGGAAGGGAAAAAATGGAGGGAAAGAGACGAGGGAAAGGCTCGGGACCTAAAACCCCAAATACGAGGCTTTTCACGGCGTTTTCTTAAAAACGCCATAAAAGGCCCTTTACTACCGCCTCGTTTGGGATTTTCGGCAAGGCTTCCGCGGCATTTCTTTTAAAAACGCCGTCATAGATTCCCCAACAACGGCATTTTTTTATAAAACGCCGTAAAAAAGTCTTCCCGCCACTTCATCAGCGGCATTTATATAGAAACGCCGTGTTTTAATGCCTTTCGAAGCGTTTTTTATTAAACGCCGTTAAAAAATTGCCACTAAAGCCCTATTTTTTTGTAGTGTATTCCAAGTATGGACTAATCACATAGTCCTTGTCCAAAATAGGTTGATTTGAACCGAAATTAGTGTCTATCTACGCTAGGAAAACCAAAAATTTTATATACTTATACTATTATATGTTGAATTGTTATATGGTATTGTATGTTATGTGTTGGATGCATACTATTTATTATAGGTAAGTGAAGATCTATGCTTTATGAACGAATTCCCAGTTAGAATCATAAGTTGAATGATATTCAGGCTAGAGTCTAGCCTAGGTGTTAGTTAACAAGGGGATGGTTGGTCCTTGTCATGCATAGTGTTATTAGATCTAAGTAGGATTTATTTCCCAAGAGAGGCTATAGGATGCTCTTAGGTCTTGAAAGTCTATTATATTTAGAGTCGTTTCGAAAATAGGGACATAGGTTTTGATATATATACTATTATGCATGTCCGGTGTTATTGAATTGTTCAACTATACTTAATGTATCTTACATCACAAATTAACATAAGTTGCACATCACAGTATGACGATAAATCCATGTAAGCCATGTAACCCCATGATTAGTGGGAACATATATAATATCAATAAATTTCAACCAACTTAGGGATGTTGATGCACACTTCTAGATACAGATGCACATTTTATGCAGCACATTCTAGACCCAGTGCTCCATCCAAAATGATAAATATATTATAAATTCCAAGGATAATCATGCATATCATGCACTTTCATACATAGCATGCACTTCATACATGGCATAAGCATCATGCACTTTTATGCATATCATGAACATCATACATAGCATGAGCATCATGCATAGCATTCATTTGACACGCATGCGAGCATCATATAGATCCTAGAAGCATCATACTTGTAACAAAGATATAAAGTAATAATAATAATAATAATAATAACTAAATAAATAAAAATGTTGCTAAAACAACCCAATTGTATAAACCACTCATTAAACCGGTTAATGTCTTAAGTAGGACATCAGCTAATACATTCACCGAATGGAAGAACTTAGCATCGCTAGGAAAACCAGTTGTATGATTATACTATTATGTGTATACTATACCCTAATTCAATGAAGTGTGATGTGTTGCTTGTATATAACATGCTACATATATAATACATATGATTTATGTACTTGCTTGATGGTGATTAGTCAAGGGCGCCTTGCTAATAAGCGAGTGCCTAGTTAGGTGTTGGTCGGCACCAGATTAATAAATCCTTTGTCATGTCTTAGGTTTTTAAGTTTGTGGGCTCAGTTGTGCAAGGTATGCCCAAATTCAAAGTGTCGATCTATAAATTGCAAAAAAAAAAATATGTGAGATATGTTTATATATGTGTACGAGCATGCTGCATGTATTCTATATGTACTATTATGCTTGTTGATTTAGTTGTGAGTAACGTGTGCCTAGCCAAAACATGGGATTCAAGTGTCCGGTGGACATGTTTAGCATTACTAGGTACGAAGGCTTGTAAAGACTAAATGAAGTGTGGGAAAGTATCCTCGATTGTTCTTGATTGCTTCCTAATTTCGGGGATGAAATTTCCTATAAGGGGGGGGGGGGGGGGGGGGGGAGGGAGGATGTAGAACCCCGGAAATTCGAGTTCACTATACTATGAATAGTACAAGTGAAAAGTGCCCTTGTATGGTATGTGTAAAGGCCTAAGGCCTTCCTTCGTGTTCTTGGTATCATGGTGAGTCAAGTGAGGATTTTAGGTACATGTTTTGAGTCTTAAAAGAGAGGGTATAAAAATACTCTAAGTGGGTAAAGGCAAGGGTATAAAATACCCTAATTGTTTGATGGGTTGTAAGTGAACAGTGAATGGTGAATAGTGCTAGTGCGCGAGGCATAAAGAGGCCAAGGCCTCTCATGCATATTGGTGTGATTTCAATGATCACCGAGGTGGGTTAAAAACCTATGGAGAACAAGTCATGAGGTGTGAGTTGGGTTGTTGAACCCAAATGAAAAGAGTGTGAAAGCACTTGAAATATTCTAAGTGTCAAAGAGGTATGTCTTGACTCCCTCAACTTGTAGGATCCATATTCTGGTGACCATTGCTCAGAATCGAGTGATTCTTAAAGTTTTAGAAAGGTATTGGAACCCTCTTTGAGGTTCATGTTTACCTTTTTTCTTGATTTTGAGTCGGTGTTGAGTTAAAAGTTGGATTTCCAAAATCGGGTCCGTTGAAAATCTGGACTGTCAAAACCCAATTTCGGATTGGTTGATTTTAGAGCCATTTTTGATAGAGTAAAACTCAAATTTTGGAGTTTTACAAAACATAAAAGTTGTTCCCCTTTGAAATAAAAATCTAACACAAGTTGAATCGTCAAAATCGGACTACAGAGTCAAAAGTTATGGCTAAAATACCAAAGGATGATTTTGCAGACAAACTTGCTCGAGCGAGATCCAAACCCGCTCGAGCGAGATTGACCAAACTTGAATTTTTGAGTCCCGGGAGCAACCCGCTCGAGCGAGATGGAAGCCCGCTTGAGTGAGATTCCCTAGAAATATTTTTTTTTAGGTTTTTCATTAACCTAACACCTATATATACACCTAGGTTTCCAAAAGGGGGGTTTCTCTCAAGATCAAGGAAATCCCTAAATTCAATCTTCAAGCTTCTCAAGACCAAATGGGAGAGCAAAGATCGTGCAAGCCAAGGCTTTTCTCATGAACTAAGCCACGAGGAAACGATCACGAAGGGGATTTCGTGAGAAGATCAAGAGGAGCTCAAATCCTCATTTCTCAAGCTTCCACAAGCTTGGATCTCACTACCACGCGCCATTGGAGCTGGATCTCCATCCTCAAGCTTGGGTTTCTCTTCTACAAGCTTCCACAAGCTTTTTCAAGCCTTGGATCAAAGGGATTTTGATCCCCTCAGGTAATTACACTTCACTACATATATTGTCATAAACCATAATGTAAATCAAGATAAAAACATGTGATTTGTGATGTGAATTATATCGTGATGCTTCTATGCCTTAGAATAAAGAATGAAAATTCTATATTATGATTCAATGATGAACACTTCACTAGCTAGTTGTTATAAACCATATTGTAAATCAAGATGAAAGTGGGGATTTGTAATGTGAACTATATTGTGATGCTTCTATGCCTTAGACTAAAGAATGAAAAGTATATAATATTATTCAAAGAAGAAAATGCCTTAGACTAAAGAATAAAAAGTGTATGTTATGATTCAAAGATGAAAAGCATGTTAAAGTACATAAGTTTCGAGGAAAATCCAAAAGGAAAAATATATGTTTCGATGAAATTGAATTATGTGAACTATGTGTATATGGGATATATGTAAAGAATTTCTTTTGTCTACCATGCTACTCACAATTGCTCATGTGCACGTGTATTGTATAGCCGAGATTTTCCTTATGTGTATGTGTAAAGCAAGTGAATCTTTAAATGGGTGTGTGGGAGGATACTAGTGGACTCCACTCCTTGTAGGGTGGGCATTAGTCATCCTATTCCAAAGCGAAATGATATGTGTAAGGATATCAATGAAGAGGTTAATGAATTATAGGCATGTGTATGTGGGATATAGCTAATGGACTCTACTCCTTGTAGGGTAGGCATTAGCGCTAATGGACTCCACTCCTTGTAGGGTGGGCATTAGTCATCCAGTCCCAAAGAGAAATGACATGTGCAAAGATAGGAGGATGCTAGTGGACTCCACTCCTTGTAGGGTGGGCATTAGTCATTCAGCCCCAAAGAGAAATGAAATTGCAAAGGTACAAATAAAAGAGATTAATGATTTATCTGCACGTGTATGTGGGGTGAAGCTAATGAACTCTACTCCTTGTAGGGTAGGCATTAGTCAAGTGCAAGTGTACACTAATGGACTCTACTCCTTGTAGGGTAGGCATTAGTCATGTACAAGTGTACTCTTCCATAAGAAGATACGTGTAAAAGATATGTGTAAAACCCATGGACTCATGTGTATGTGGGAGGAAGCTAATGGACTAGGGTAGGCATTAGTGCTAATGGACTCTACTCCTTATAGGGTAGGCATTAGTCAAGTGCAAGTGTACGCTAATGGACTCTACTCCTTGTAGGGTAGGCATTAGTCATGTGCAAGTGTACTCTCCCACAAAAAGATATATGCAAAAGATATGTGTAAAAGGTCATATGAAAACGATATGTGAAAAGAGTATGTGCTTTGTAATGTATCACACACGTGTATTTAAAAAGAGGTTTTCCGTATGTGTTTCAGTGCATGTGTATTCTATGAACTGCCTTTATGAAATCATATGATACTTTTAGTGGTTTGTAGACACTGAGTATTCCATGCTCAACCTTACTTTTGTGTCGGCAGGTAAACTATACGACATATGGACTCTGGTCCCTTGGATTGAGGCAGCTCCGGGAGACCAGGAGGTTATTCGGATGGTTAACTAGATGTTAGGGTTGGCCTGTGGCCATAGGTTGGGATGAGAGAGAGACATGTATTTTGGGATTTCCTTTTGGGGATTTTTCATTTGAGCTTGAGTGGGTAACTCAAGCATTTGTACGCTTGTGATTATTGTATTTGATCTAGTCATTGTTTATGTTGACACTTGGAATTACATTTATGTTAAAGAAATTTTTTGGATCACTATTTCGATGGCCTTGTATACTCTTTGCAGGATGGTTTTAAGTGTAGATGACATCGCCAAAGCCCCGTAACGCCTAAGGGGGATTTTGGGGAGTTACAATTGCTCTTATCTTTGCCAACCGAACATGAGATAATGTTGTGACCTAGTTTTTTGCATCGAACACAGAATTGAGATTTCTTTTCATATTCAACTGTTTGCCATCTTCCATGATCTCCTAAACCCAGCCAAAATCGTTCTGGATTGGGTTTTAAAATATCCATTTCAATACAAATTCTAGCAACACTTGGTCTGGATAAAGTCTTTGTTGCTCCATCAATCTTTAATACCTTTCCGAATATGCTTCCAATAGAGATGAGGGCTGATTCATTGAAGAGATGAAGAGGGAGGTTTGGGAAACTCACCCAAATAGGAATTATGGATGGTTCAGCCCCCGATAATAAAGATGCAGTCAATTTGAAAAATCTGAATAGATATCCATTAATATATAGAACTTCCTTAAGCCATATCATAAGATAATCTTCCTTCAATGCAAATCTGAAAAGAAGATGCCTCGTATCTAGAATGCCAGCAGAGAAATCCAGACGTATACCTGCTGATTTTTTCATATGGATCTTGATTACATCTAGCGATGATCTTCCATACGAGCACTTAGCAACTAATGATAATCGATGAGGGATAGCAAGCCTTGATGATTCTTCTTCCGAGAAGATTATTGCTGGTTCTCAACGATGTACTCCTGGTTTTTTGGGAGGGATAATAGCAGTTTGTGAGGATGAAGAGGACGTTTTACCCAGCATAGCAGCATAAGAAAAGGGGGTATCCGACGGTTTGAGGGAGGAGGCTCCCTCCCCACCGTCAGTAGCCCTAGGGTTTTGCATAGATCCATAACAGAATCTCACAAAGATGTGCTAACATGCACCTAAAAATTTTTCCTGCTAACTTACACCTCTAAAGAAAAATGAGTAGTTCTTCCCATTCATCAAATATTACATGCATAAATTCTTCAACAATTAGGGAAGTCTGTTAAACACCATATAGGCTTTGTTATTAGAAGAATAACGAAGAAATATTCCTTTACTAGATTTTGGTTCAAATTTCTTCAAGTTGTGTTTGTTATTTAGAATAAAACATTTGCATCTAAACACCTTAAAGTAACCAATATTAGGTAATCTTCCATTCCAAAGCTCATAAGGGGTTTTATTTAGTTTGTTTCTAATAACAACCTTATTGATTACATAACAAGAAGTGTTAATGGCCTCAGCCCAATAAAAGTTAGTTAATTTATGTTCATTTAACATAATTCTACTCATTTCTTGTAAAGATCTATTA
This sequence comes from Tetracentron sinense, assembly GCA_015143295.1. Classification (NCBI taxonomy): domain Eukaryota; kingdom Viridiplantae; phylum Streptophyta; class Magnoliopsida; order Trochodendrales; family Trochodendraceae; genus Tetracentron; species Tetracentron sinense. The sequence goes on along the minus strand of CM026569.1, from coordinate 31,387,429 downwards.
TTTCTTTCCACTACCCCATTTTGTTGAGGAGTTCTAGGGGCAGAGAAGTTATGATTGAAATCATTTTCTTCATAAAAAGATTCAAGTTCTTTATTCTTGAATTCTCCACCTTAATCACTTCTAATATTATTAATGGAATAGTCTTTTTCATTTAGAATTCTTTTACAAAATTTTTCAAACAAAACATGCACTTCACTATTATAAGATAGAAATAACATCCAAGTGAATCTAGAATAATCATCCACAATCACAAATACATAAATTTCACCACTTAAGCTAGCAACATCATTTGGCCCAAATAAATCCATATGCAATAATTCCAAAGGCCTAGAAGTTGATATTACTAGTTTCGTTTTAAAAGATGATTTGATTTGTTTTCTTAGTTGGCAAGCATCACAAATTTTGTCTTTTGAAAACTTCGTTTTTGGTAAACCTTTTACAAGTTCATTTCTAGACAATTTAGATAATAAATCCATACTTGCATGACTTAACCTTCTATGCCATAACCAACTAGTTTCATTAATAGCCAAAAAGCATATTAAGTTTTGAGAGATTAATTCATCAAAATCAATGGTACACATATTTTCATATCTATGAGCAATCAACATAGTATTAATGTTGTCTTTATCTTTAATTATGCAAATATTAGATTTAACAGACACATTTTGACCTTTATCACATAATTGACTAATACTAATTAAATTATGCTTAAGACCATCTATTAATAAAACATTTTCAATGAAAGTAGTATTATCATTACCAACATTACCTATACCGATGATCTTCCCTTTCGCGTTGTCCCTGAAGGTCACATGCCCTCCATATTTTAGAGTAATTGAGATGAATAGCTTTTTGTTCCCCAACATGTGCCTTGAGCATCCACTATCCAAGAACCATCTTGACTTGGAGGAGTTAGACCTCAAACATACCTACAAGATGAGATTTAAGTAACTCCAATATATGTTTCTCCCGGTACCCACACAATTTTGGTTGGAACTCAAACTGATTTTTGGTTGGTCTTCGGAGGGTAAGTTCCTTTAGGGACCCAAACCATGTTTGGTCCTTTTTGAATGGTCTTGGGAGTGAATGATCCCTTTGGGATCCAAACTTTCTTCACCATTTTCTTTCCATTAAAAGTAAAGAATACATTAGATGGTAGGTTTAAAAGATTTGTTGATTTTGAAAAGAAGTTTTGGTATTCTTTTGTTTTGCAAAGGGATTGTACCCAAGTCCGGCTTGAAGTTAGACAGAGTGTGAGGTATTTTAGTCAAATCTTTGACTTTAGCTTGAAGTTCTTCACACTTACAACATGACCTTTTGGATAAATTTTGAAAATCTTTTAATTGTTCATTCAAAATTTCATTTTCTTTTGCAAGGGAGGTCTTTTTTTTTTGTAAAATTTCACAAGAATTTTTAAGAGCAGAAATGTCCTTTTTGAAAGATTTGTTCATTGAGGCAATTCTTTTAAATTCTAAATAAAGTTCATCAAAAGCATCCCTATTCTCATCATAAGAAAGAGATTCACTAAGTGAAAGATTTACCTCATCCTCATTGGCCATGAGGCACAAGTTCGCCATTTCTTCATCCCTAGAGGCATCTGATCGACTTTCCTCGGAATCGTCCCATGTATCTTTCATAACCTTTTTTCGAAACCTTTTGCTCTTCTTGACTTGAGGACACTTCGCCATGATGTGTCCCGGCTTTTTGCACTCGTAGCAAAAAGTTGACTAGTAGAATGTATCTACCGTGGTGAAATCAATAAAGTTGACTCCAAAAGCTTGGAGAAGTGAAAACCTCGAATTCGTAGTTGAAAAATACCAAGGAAGGGAAGAAACTTGATCTTTCCTTCAGTTTGAGCAAACCCTAGTCTCTCTCCTTCTTCTCCTCTCAAATCTCTCTCAAAGTTATGCACTAAGGGTTTCTGAAACCCTGAGGCACGAGCTGAGCCATTTATAGGCAAGGGGGAGTTGGTTAAAGACTTAAAAACCCTTAATGAAGAAAATCTGTGTATAACCGATCGATCGATGGTCAAGACCGAGCGATTAGTGACTTACCGAGCGATCGGTGTTTTCGACCGAGAGATCAGTTGAAAACACCCTCTCTGGAATTTTTCCTCATACAAAATATTTAACCAGTCGACAGCTACCGAGTGATCGGTAGATGACTGGTCGATCGGTGGTTATCACCGAGCGATCGGTGCTCTCCTGTTTTGCTGCAAAACCCTTTTCTACTACTTGGATCTTCTCCAATCCAATTCGCATGCCTTATACACTTAAAACACCCTCCTTTAAGTTATATACACTCATCAACACATGTACACCATATATCCAAATATTTCCATTAGCATACACCCACAAGTGTATAAGACTACACTTGAACACTATTCACTACTTAGTGGAATAAAGATTCGGGGTTCTACAGGTTTGGTAAAAATATCAGCAAGCTGACTAATTGTATCAACAAATTCCAAGATAACATTTCCATTTTGCACATGATCTCTAATAAAATGATATCTTATTTCTATATGTTTAGTTCTTGAGTGTTGAATGAGATTTTTAGTTATAAAAATTGCACTTGTATTATCACACTTAATAGGTATTTTGGTATAGATGAGTTTAAAATCTTCTAGCTGTTGTTTCATTAGAGAGTTTGAGCCTAGCAAAGTCCAGCTGACATATACTCAACCTCAGCTGTGGATAAGGCCACTGAATTTTGTTTCTTACTAAACCACGAAACAAAAAAATGTCCCAAAAAGTGACAAGTTCCACTAGTGTTTTTTCTATCTACTTTACATCCAGCAAAGTCTGTATCTGAATAGCTTATTAGATTTAGATTTGTGTCTTTAGGATATCATAAGCCTAAATCAATTGTTCGAAGCAAGTTTCTAAAAATTCTTTTTACAGCAATTAAGTGAGATTCTTTTGGACAGGATTAGAATCTTGCACAGATGCAAACACTGAACATAATGTCAGGTCTACTTGCAATGAGATACAAAAGGCTTCCAATCATACCTCTATAGAGTTTTTTATCAACACTTTTTCCTTTTTCATCCTTATCAAGTTTGGTTGATGGACTCATAGGGGTATCCATTACTTTAGTATTTTCCATTCCAAATTTTTTAAGTAATTCTTTAGTATATTTAGCTTGATTAACAAATGTTCCTTGTTTGGTTTTTTTAATTTGAAGTCCTAAAAAGAATGTTAATTCACCCATCATACTCATTTCAAATTCTTTTTACATTGTTTTAGCAAATATTTTACAAAGAGATTCATTTGTTGAGCCAAATATGATGTCATCTATATAGATTTGAATTATTAGCATATCATCATTTTTGGTCATTATGAATAAAGTTACATCAATTTTACCTCTTGTTAATCTATTTTCAATTAAGAAACTGCTTATCCTATCATACCAAGCTCTTGGAGTTTGCTTTAATCCATATAAGGCTTTAATTAACTTGAATACATGATTAGAGAATTTATGATTTTCAAACCAAGGTGGTTGATTTACATAAACTTCTTCATTAATGTAACCATTTAGAAATGCATTTTTTACATCAAGTTGGTATAATTTAAATTCTTTATGACTAGCAAATGCAAGTAGCATTCTTATAGTTTCTAGTTTAGCAACCGGTGCAAATGTTTCATCATAGTCTATCCCCTCTTCTTGGTTGTAATCTTGAGCTACTAGTCTTGCTTTATTTTTAACTACATTCTCATTTTCATCCTTTTTGTTTCTAAACACCCATTTTGCACCAATTATAGATTTGTCATTTGGTCTAGGTACTAGATCTCAAACTTAATTTCTATCAAATTGATTTAATTTTTCTTGTATAGCAATACCCCATGATTCATCTTCAATAGCTTTTAAGGTATTTTTAGGTTCAATTTGACTTAGGAATGTAAGGTTCATTAGATTTCTTCTTGTTCTAACCCCTTACTCCATTTTACCAAGTATTAGATCATTGAGATGATCTTTTATTAATTTCCAAGCTTTAGGAAGTTGATAGGATTCTTTATCTACATTTTCTTCTTCATTTTCTATTTCAATTGATTTATCTTTTGAATGTTCATTTTCTTGATTATCTTTGTTTTCTTCATTAATTTCTAATTTGAAAATTTCTTTTGGAAGATTTTTAATTTCATCAATATCATCATTTTTAGAGCGTTTGTTAAATGGATTAGATTCATCAAATACCACATGGATTGATTCTTTAACAATTAAAGATTTCTTATTAAACACTCTATAAACTTTGCTATTAATAGAATATCCTAAAAAAATTGCTTCCACAGATTTAGCATCAAATTTCTTAAGATGTTTATCATTAGGTATGAAGTATTTACATCCAAACACCTTAAAGTAAGTTATATTATGAAATTTTCCATTTCAAAGTTCATAGAGAGTTTTATTTAATATATTTCTTATAACAACTCTGTTAATTACATAACATGAAGTATTAATAGCTTTAACCCAAAAATAATTAGGTAGTTTATTTTCATTAAACATAGTTCTAGCCATTTCTTAAAGAGATCTATTATTTCTTTCTACTTTTTGTTGAGGAGTTCTCGGAGCTGAAAAATTGTGGTTAAAATCATTCTCATCACAAAATGACTCAAGCTCTTTATTTTTGAACTCTCCTCCTCTATCACTTCTTATGTTATTAATAGAATAACATTTTTTCATTTTTAACTCTTTTACAAAACTTTTTAAATAGAGATAATGCTTCCTTTTTATGAGAAAGAAATAGTATCCAAGAGTATCTAGAAAAAGCATCCACAATTATAAAAGCATAAGTTTTTCTAACTAGGATAGCTACTTCATTTGGACCAAAAAGATCCATATGCAGAAGTTCTAGAGGCCTAGTGGTAGAAATTATTTTCTTGGATTTGAATGAAGATTTTATTTGTTTTTCAAGTTGGCAAGCATCACAAACTTTATCTTTAATAAATTTAGTATTAGATAATCCTTTAACTAATTTTTTTTAGAGAGTTTAGATAAAAAATCAATACTAGCATGTCCTAGTCTTCTATGCCATAACCAACTTGTTTCATCTATAGCAGAAAAACACATCATGTTTTGGAATTTAAGTTCATCAAAATCTAAGGTGTAAACATTTTCATTTCTATGTGCTACAAACAAGGTATTTAGATTATCTTTGTCCTTAATCATGCAAATATTTGATTTAATTGAGACATTCAATCCCTTATCACAAAGTTGACTAATACTAATGAGATTATGTTTAAGACTATCAACAAGTAATACATTTTCAATAAAAACATATTTATTCTTACCAATATTTCTGATGCCAATGATCTTCCCTTTAGCATTGTCTCCGAATGTCACATGACTGCTATCCTTTGAAGTGATTGATGCAAATAGCTCCTTGTTCCTGATCATATGCCTTGAGCATCCACTGTCTAAGAACCATGTTGTCTTGGAAGTCATTGACATGAAGCATACCTACACATCCAATTCAAGTAACTCTAAGATACTTTCCCCCCGATACCCAAACTGTTTTGGATGGCACCCAAAGTGATTTGGGTTTTGGTTTGGGAGGATTAGTTCTCTTGGGAACCCATATCATTCTTGGTCCTTTATGGCCAGTTTTTGGAAGAGAAGATTTCCTTTTGGAACCCAAACTTATCTAACTATTTTACCATTATAAAATGAAGTAGATGGTGGAGTTTGGTTACTACTTAATTTTGTAAAGAAGTTTTGATAATCTTTTTGTTTTGAAAAAGTATTATAATCAAGTCTAGCTTTGTTTAAAACACATCTCTGTTGTCCTAAAAGTCTTTGTAGATTCTTTTGACCATTTTTGAATGTGAGGACAGTATTAGTCAAGTTCTTGACTTTATCTTTTAACTCATCACATTCACAAGATGAGTCATGAGGAACATTTTGAACATTATTTAATTTCTTACTCAATTCCTCATTCTCAATGGCCCACAATCTTTTCTTTTTGCAAAGTTTCACATGATTAGGTAAGAGTGTGGATTTCCTTTTTAAAATATTTATTTAATTTAGCTATTCTAGCAAATTTAATATAAAGTTCATCAAATGCTTCTCTTATTTCATCATATGAGAGAGAATCATTTGGGGAAGAAGTTACCTCATCCTCATTTTCCATGAGGCACAAGTTTGCCACCTCTTCATCACTTGAATCTCCTGATTTGCTTCCCTCTGAGTCATCCCAAGTAGCCATCATAGCCTTTTTTTTGTACTTTTGGCTCTTTTTGAGTTGAGGACAGTCAGTCCTTATGTGGCCTGACTTCTTGCATTCATAGCAAGTGAGAGGTTCTTTCTTGCTTGATTCAGCTTTGTTCACCTATTTTGAGAACTCCTTCTTGTATGGTCTCTTTTTGAAGTTCTTCTTATGCTTGAGGAACCTTTTGAACCTTCTTTCCATCAATGCTATATCTTCATCATCATTACTGGTTTCCTCATCACTGTTTTCAACTTGAGTAGTCTTGAGGGCCAGCTCTTTCTTGGTTCTTGATTCATTAGGCATTTGATCCTTCATTATGACTTAATGAGTCATAAGAGATCCCAGCAGCTCATCTATAGACAGTTTGGTAAGGTCCTTAGCTTCTTGAATAGCTGTCACTTTTGGAGTTCATTCCTTGGGTATGATCTCAGAATCTTTCTCACATTTTCTGCATTTGAATACACTTTACCCAGAGATTTTTGACCATTTAAAATGTTAGTAAATCTGGTGAACATATCACCAATAGATTCTTCTTTTTCCATTTTGAATAATTCATACATATGAACAAGTATGCTAATCTTTTCTTCTTTAACTTGATTAGTCCATTCATAGGTGACTTTCAGTTTATCCCATATTTCTTTAGCAGAGTCACATCCAGAAACTCTGTTAAATTCTTGGGGACTTAGAGCACAGTAGAGGTTTTTAATAGCTTTAGCATTGATTTGAATGAGCTTAATATCAGCTTCATTTTATTCTTCCTCTACCTTGGGGATTCTAATATCATCCACAATTTTTGTGGGAAGATGAGGGTCATTAACTATTACTTTCCAACACCCATAATCTAGAGCTTTGATGTAATATATCATTCTAGTTTTCCAGTAGTTATAATTTTCTCCATTAAACAATGGAGGTCTAGTAGTGGACTGTCCTTCCCCTAGGCTTGTTGCAAAAATGTTATTTACCATCAAAAATCGATTATTGAGATTGTTTAGATTTATTTAGAGTATTAGGCTTTGATACCAATTGTTGGCCAGGTAATGACCCTAAAGGGGGGGTGAATAGGGTCTAAGGCAGATTTAAAAATTTATGAACTACTAGTTCAAGATGTGGAATAAATTAAATATGCAGCAAGCTAAACAATAGAAATATTAAAAGAAATGGAGAAGAGATAAGGAGAATACAAACTCAGGATTTGTTCACGAGGTTCAGCAAACCAGCCTACTCCCCGCCTCAGCTTCCAGCTAGAGGATTCACCACGATTCCTTAATCGCACAAGCTCCTTCACAGGTGGAGTCCAAACCCTTACAATCTCTCTTACAGGTCGAGATGATACATTTTCAAGCTCTCCTTTAGGCCGAGCTGAAACCTCTTAAGAGCACAACCCTCTCTTGATAAAACTGAAGCAACAGCTTCAGTGCAAGAATCCTAGATTCTTGACTAATCTCAGTAAATGAGTTTTGGATTGAAAATCCAAATTACAAGCTCCTTAAATGAGCTGGATAAGAGTGAAATACAAACTCTATTAAAGTCTCTCAAAAGGAAATAGGAGTTGACTGAGCTCAAGAGAAACTTTGGAAATTTTCTAAGTGTAAGAGTAAGTGAGAGTCAATAGCAATGAATAAGTGATCAATAGGAGTTATTGCAGTGATCAAGAGTTATTATTTGTCATAAATGAACTCCTTTTATAGCATTTGATCCAAGAGTGCCGTTGGAGAAGCATTAAATGCTTTTTAATCTGTTGTAAACTAGCTGTTACAACGATTTTTCAGTTTCAGACAAGATTTCGTCGACGAAGTGGAGTTCTTACTTGAATTCGTCACCGAATACAAAGATAGAATTGAATTCTGAAAAACCCTGTAATGACTTCGTCGCCGAATTCAAATTATCTATAGAATTCATCATCGAATTCAAGAGACAGAATTAGATTTTAAAAATTCTTTCATGACTTCATCGCCGAATTCAATCTACCCAGAGAATTCATCGACGAATTCCGAGTAAACATTCTGAATTCTGTTTTGGATCAGACCAAAGAGATGAGATTGTTTTCCTAGGTCAATTAGCTATATTTTTATCGTGATTTTATGATCCTTTAGGGCCGTAGAATGATGTTCAAGAGGTGTCCTAGGATCCTATGGTCAATCTATGATTCTTGAGCTTTTCAACTTACCCTACTTTTGAGGACTTTTTTTTGCATAAGACCTATAAATTCTCAAAATAGAAAATAAATACATTTAAATTGTTGAGAGATGATCTTGGCTTGACTTGGGTCTTGTGATTTTTCCTTTTATCTTCAGTTGACCCGACTTGGACTATGGTCTTATCTTGGATCTTCATCTTTGTATACACTTAGTTGAACTTCCTCTTGGGTGATCTTTCATCCTTTTTCATGATTGGAGTGCTATCAACTTGTGTATTCTGAAACGATTCAAGCACTTAAACAAGATTATTAGAATCAAATATTTTATTTCATTATTATGTTATTATCAAAATTATTAGAGGTACCCATGGTTGTAACATTGAGGCTAACAATGGATACACTATGAGTCCATCAACCAAACTTGATAAAGATAAAAAGATAAAAATATAGATGAAAAACTATATAGAGACATGATTGGAAGTCTTTTGTATCTTACTGCAAGTAGACCTGGCATTATGTTCAGTGTTTGCATTTGTTCAAGATTCCAATCATGTCCAAAAGAATCTCATATGATAGCTGTAAAAAGAATATTTAGATACTTGGTTGGTACAATTGAATTAGGCTTACAGTATCCTAAAGATGCAAATCTAGACCTAATAAGCTATTCAGATGCAGACTTTGCTAGATGCAAAGTAGATAGAAAAAGCACTTGTGGAACTTATCACTTTCTAGGATATTCTTTTGTTTCATGGTTTAGTAAGAAACAGAATTCAATGGCCTTATCCACAGCTGAGACTGAGTATATGGCAGTTGGACACTATTTTGCTCAAACTTTGTACATGAAACAACAGTTAGAAGATTTCAACCTTGTTTATATTAAAATTCCTATTAAGTGTGATAATACAAGTGCTATTTGCATAACTAAAAATCTCATTCAATACTCAAGAACTAAACACATAGAAATCAGATATCATTTTATAAGAGATCGTGTACAAAATGAGGATGTTATCTTGAAGTTTGTGGATACAAATAATCCGCTTGCTGACATCTTTACCAAACCCCTTCAATCTGATAGGTTTAGTACTTTGAGAAGAGAATTGGGTATGGCTAGTCTAAATGAACTCCACTAATCATATTTATGAATCAATTTGATCAAAAATTGAAAATCTATGAATTGATATGTTATAAATTGTTTAATCTGGATTTGAGTTTAATTTGAATGATTTATGATGTTTTTGGATGCTTAAAAGAAGTATTGGTTTCAAGAAAAATGTTTGAAAAATCAAAAATATTTCATATCTTCAAATTCAGCATTGAATTCGGCAACGAATTCAGTCTGGAATTTGATTTTGGCGACGAGTTATTGGGTATTTTTTAAAACAGATCGTTTTCTGTACTCAATTCGGCGACGAAATGGGATGGACCATCCACTTCATCGATGAAGTCTATCTGAAATTAAAAATAATAAGTTTCCTGACATGATTTCAGTGACGAATTCCGGGTTGAAGCCCAATTCGACGACGAAATGGGATGGACCATCCACTTCATCGATGAAGTCTATCTGAAATTAAAAATAATAAGTTTCCTGACATGATTTCAGTGACGAATTCCGGGTTGAAGCCCAATTCGACGACGAAATAGGTCGAGGGTATAAATATAAACCTCCAAATCTGATTTTTTTCAAACCTAAATTCTTTCCCTCCAGTTCCTGATCCATTGCTCCAGCTCCCAATCTCTCTCCAAAATCAATCAGAGAATGCCTCCAAGAATGAAGAATGCGTCAGTAGAGCCCCAGAAGAAGAAAGCATGCACTGACAAAGGCAAGGAACCTGCTACGAGCTCAGCTCCAGTTCCAGTCAAGTTCAAGGAACCTCGGTGTGAAAAGATCTTCAAGGAGAAATTTCTTCCTCGTTCCCCTCTCTATGGTAAAATCGTAAACTTTATTAACCTAGAAGCCTACGGGCTAGGTCATATTCATACTCTATTCTCTATCCTTAAATGGGACTCCTTTTTATCGTCTAATGAAATAATGTTTCCAGAACTAGTTAGGTCTTTCTATACCCACTTCCATTTTGACCAATCCAAATCTGTAGAGCCCCGGACCTTTTCACATTTAATGCATGACACTTTCGTTGCCATCTTTCCTTCAAAGAGGTATAATTAATAAATAAGGAAGAAATTGGAAATTTCAAAACATCAGAAATGTTCCTTTTCGAAGTACGAACCCAACGCAAGTTGAATCGTCGAAATCCGACAAGCGAGTCAAAAGTTATGGCCGAAACAAGAATGAGGAAAAATATGGAATTTTGCTGCAAGTTACGACCGATCGTACACACCCTACGAACGATCGTAGGTGATTTACGATCGATCGTAGAGGTTACGATCGATCGTAGAATCTCAGGAATTGACAAAAGTTTTGGGTCGATATACGATCGATCGTGGATAATTTGCGATGGATCGTAGTACAACTTACGATCGATCGTAGACAGGTTACGATCGATCGTAGATCGCTAATCCAGAAATTTTAATCGGATTTTTAGGGTTTCTTCACTACCTATAAAGGTTGCCCGAGCCTTTAGGGCTCTCATTCATACACCTAGAGTATTTTTGAGAGTTAGAGAGAGAGGAGAAGGGGATCCTAACCTAGGGTTTGTTCTTGAAGGAGAAATCAAGGGTTTGATACCCTAGATCACCCCAAGCTTCGGTCAAGCTCGGGAGGACCATGTTCTCCAAGCTCGGTAGCATCTCACGCACGTTTTTGCAAAGGTTTTCTTCCCTATTCGGGTCGGTACTTCTTGCTACCCTCCTAGTTATAGTTCTTCTTTTCCTTTATTTTCTTTGTGTTCCCTTATACATCCATGTATTATGAGACGGGTTGTGAATGGTGAATGGTGAATGGTGAATGGAGATGAATATGGGCGATTGGATGCCGTGTGTATTGATGTGATGGATGAATGGGGAGGGCATTGTACCCATAATGAACATACATATGTGATGTGAGTAAAACCCACCTAGAAAAGCATGTCGTAGGGTTAATAAATGATGAATGCACCATGTTTGATGAAATGCCAAGGTGAATAAAATGAATAATAAATTAAGAAAATGCATGTTTAAGTTATGGAAATTGCTAGGGTCATGATAGTGTGATTGTTCGCTTTCCCTAAATGATATGAATATTAAATTGCTCAAATCATTGATGTTATGTGTTATGAATTACTCAAATGCCATATTTAATTTCAAATGCAAGTATGCACACGACCTCACGAGCACGCATACATGACATGATTTACCGAGGTTTTCAAGAATGGGGTTTAGAGGTGGGGCATATCTTACGATATGTTTTACCTCGTTCAAAGCATGACAAGACATGGCATGACAAGCATAAGCATTCTAGGAAGAAGGGTCTCCCTTCCCTCACAAGTAGTTTACTTTTCCAAGCAAGCATGACAAGACATGGCATGACAAGCATAAGCATTCTAGGAAGAAGGGTCTCCCTTCCCTCACAAGTAGTTTACTTTTCCAAGCAAGCATGACAAGACATGGCATGACAAGTATAAGCATTCTAGGAAGAAGGGTCTCCCTTCCCTCACAAGTAGATTACTTTTCCGAACAAGCAAGCATGATACATGACATGACAAGCATGGGCATTTAGGAAGAAGGGTCTCCCTTCCCTCACAAGTAGTTTACTTTCCAAGCAAGCATGACATGACATGACATGACACGCATGATATGACAAGATAAGACAACATGACAAGTTTCAAGCACGGAAATGGTATTTCCAATCAAGTCAGGTGCACAAGGTTTTCAAGGGCTTTATCGGCTTTCTACGAAATACAAGCATGATTATGAATTGCTTTTACTTCCTTGTATGATATAAATTGTTCATGTTTTATATATGCAATTTTTTTCCTACTTTATGTAAGCTATCTGTATACTATGACTGTTGGTTAGTATTTAGTACCCGCTGAGTATTCCATGCTCAGCCGTACTTCTTATGTCGGCAGGTTCTGAGGGAGCTGCTGCTCCATTTGATGTTTGTGCTCCTGGTCCATGGGTGGAGGAGGAGTACGTCGAGGAGCCTTTGGAGGAACCTCCCGTAGAGGGTTATCAGTAGGTGGTGTTAGATTCTGAGTGGATTAGCTGTGGGTGAGCATGAGTGATTATATCCATGTATTTTGGCGGGCATGTCCGCACTTTCTTTGTTTTGATTTCTTGGTATTAAACTTGGACCATGTGTATATACTTAGAGGTTGTTAGACTTCCGCTGTGTTTTATAGTTATGTTTCTGCTGTCATCCTCTATTGTATATGCTCTGTGGGTTTTTGCAGGTTGGTTTGTCAAGCAAGTCACATAAGCCATGATTAGTCGTCCAAAGTTCACTCTAACTCATAGGGCGGGTTTTGGGTCGTTACAGAAGTGGTATCAGAGCTTAGGCTTTAGGTCTCTAGGGTCACTTAGAATCTTATACCACGGCTTGACAAGAGCATATGTTGGGAAACAAGTTAGGATGGAAGTAAGTCGGAAGTGAGTCTTGTTCTAAGTGTGAGACTAAACGTTAGTCTTAATCTAAAATGGTTGCTCCAACCAAGCACAAGTCTTAGAAACGCTAGAACACCAAGGTATAATATTACAATTACTCTGATGACTTGATGAGATGAATATGATGGTACTATACTTTGTATGTAGTATTGTTATATGGTGTTATATGCTATATGGTGTGCGTACAATGTACTTATACTATTATGTGTGGTATTGTTAGGGGGCATTAAATGTGGTGTGCATACTATATGTCACGTACTAAGTGACAACCAATGTGTTAGGAATTAATTCCCAGCTAGACTTATGAGTTGAGTAATACTCCGACTGGAGTTCAGACTATGTGTGAGTTGGTAAATGGTGGTAGGTCCTTGCCATACCCTGTACTATGGGGTCTTCATAAATAATAGCCTTCCGAGTGAGACAGTAGAATTCTCCTTCGTCTTACAAGATTTGTAAAAAAAAAAAAAAAAAAAAATTTAGAATTTACGAAATTAGGGACATAGGCTTGATAAGTAATATTATGAGCATTTGGTGTAATTTTAAACTTGTTAAACTATACTAGATGCGTCTTACATCACAAAGAAATATAAGTCACACATCATGGTATGACGATAATTCCATGAAACCCCACGACTAGTAGAAACAGGTTTAGATAGTAATACGTTTTAACTCAAGGAACAAATATAATTTTAACAACCCAGGGATGCTCGATGCACGCTTCTAAGTACAGTTGCGCATTTTCTGCAGCACGTCTTAGACCCAGTGCTCAGTCCCAATTAAACATAATTTTTGGATGAGCTCACGGATGTCTGATGCACGTTTCTAGATGCGCGCCTGCAGCACGCCCTAGACTCAGTGCTCGGTCCTAGTCTAGATACAGATGCGCGTTCATTCTGCAGCACGTTCTAGACACGATGCCAGTCCAAAATAATAAAGAAATTACTAACTCCAACGGGTAGCATGCACGTTCATACATATCATGAGCAGCATACATAGCATAGGCATCATACATTTCATACATGGCACGCACTTCATACATGGCAGGAACATCACACGGATATCAAAAAGAATATCATATACATATCCCGCATGCATCATGTAGATCTTAGAAGCATTATACATGTCACCAGATTTAGAGGGCATCACCTAAACAACTCAATCAGATGAACTAGTCATTAGTATTAGTTTCAAACGGGCTAAGGTCTTAAGTTTGTGATCAGTTAATACCATGATCAAGTGTGAAGCTTATCATCAGTAAGAAAACTACTTGTATAATTGTACGATTATAATTGTACTTAGATATACACACGATGTGCTCGCATAGGTTGGGGGCTTGAGTCCAACTTTCTGGTTAGGAGAAGTTGTTGCCCTTAAGAAACAACTAAGGAGTTAGCCTTAGACCATAACCAGTTGCAACACAACCAACATCGCATCTTGGCTTCGCTAGGAACCTTAGAGTATATTATTATGCTATGGTATGTGTATCTTAATGTATGTCCTAGACTTTGATAAATACTTACTATTATGAAAATGCAATATCGGATTTTGATGGGATTCAAGTTAGACTCATGCTTTGCTATCGTCCTCAGGAGTAAACCATGAGACGTGGCGATCAGGGTCGTGGATACCACACTAGGAGGGGTGGAGTATCTCCTCCTCCATTAAGGGATGAGCAGCCTGATCTCACTCAGGTCTTGGGATCCATAGCAGAGACACTAGCAATACTTTCCACTAGGCAGTCCACTACCCCCATTCCTACGGCGGTACTTGTACCTATCCCTACACATCATGCCACAGGAAGTGAGGCACTTTGGAGGATGAGGCCCCCGGTGTTTTATGGTGATATGGACCCATTGGTCGCAGAAGCATGGGTTAGGTACCAGTCCTCTAGACATATGCAGGTACGGAGTCCTCCCACTGCACCACAGGCTTCTCTTTCGGTTGCTCCACCGGTATCGCACACGGCTACCGTGCAGCCACCCCGCCTCACAGTATCTCAGGCAACAGGATATGCGCCCTCCACCTACTCTTACGAGATATGTACCCTTTGTGGGTGGAGGCATGTGGCCAGAGAGTGTAGGAGAATCTCCGGTGGATGTTTCCACTGTGGTCGCCAGGGCCACCTGATCAAGGATTGTCCCAGCCGTCATATGCCACCTTATTCTCGGGGAAGTAGGCCCACGGTTAGGCGGTCACCTCCGCAGGGCTCTACACAAGCATTAAGCCCCCAACAATCCACACAGCCCCCTTACTAGGCTAACCAGGGACAAGCCTTTGCCACTCCAGGATGGAATGCTCAGACACCAAAGGATATGGCATGAGGATGTGAGAGGGAGAAGAAATTTTTTTTTGCAGAAGGGAATGTATTTTGTGTTTTGTCATGGGCAGTCAGTTGCCACTTGTATGTAATTGTGCTACCTTATGTTATGAAAGTTTTTCCAGCTATTTAGAATGATGTTGAGTCTTAGGAGAAAACTAGGTGCCTCGCCAATAAGTGAGTGCCTAGCCTTATATTGATTAATAGAGGATTATCATATCATTCAGTAGGAAAGGTTAAGCATCGGGAAGTATCTTCAATTGATTTAGTAACGCCCTAATTTCGAGGACGAAATTCCTATAAGGGGGGGAGGATGTAGAGCCCCGGACCTTTTCACATTTAATGAATGACACTTTCGTTGCCATCTTTCCTTCAAAGAGGTATAATTAATAAATAAGGAAGAAATTGGAAATTTCGAAACGTCAGAAATGTTCCTTTTCGAAGTACGAACCCAACGCAAGTTGAATCGTCGAAATCCGACAAGCGAGTCAAAAGTTATGGCCGAAACAAGAATGAGGAAAAATATGGAATTTTGCTGCAAGTTACGACCGATCGTACACACCCTACGAACGATCGTAGGTGATTTACGATCGATCGTAGAGGTTACGATCGATCGTAGAATCTCAGGAATTGACAAAAGTTTTGGGTCGATATACGATCGATCGTGGATAATTTGCGATGGATCGTAGTACAACTTACGATCGATCGTAGACAGGTTACGATCGATCGTAGATCGCTAATCCAGAAATTTTAATCGGATTTTTAGGGTTTCTTCACTACCTATAAAGGTTGCCCGAGCCTTTAGGGCTCTCATTCATACACCTAGAGTATTTTTGAGAGTTAGAGAGAGAGGAGAAGGGGATCCTAACCTAGGGTTTGTTCTTGAAGGAGAAATCAAGGGTTTGATACCCTAGATCACCCCAAGCTTCGGTCAAGCTCGGGAGGACCATGTTCTCCAAGCTCGGTAGCATCTCACGCACGTTTTTGCAAAGGTTTTCTTCCCTATTCGGGTCGGTACTTCTTGCTACCCTCCTAGTTATAGTTCTTCTTTTCCTTTATTTTCTTTGTGTTCCCTTATACATCCATGTATTATGAGACGGGTTGTGAATGGTGAATGGTGAATGGTGAATGGTGAATGGAGATGAATATGGGCGATTGGATGCCGTGTGTATTGATGTGATGGATGAATGGGGAGGGCATTGTACCCATAATGAACATACATATGTGATGTGAGTAAAACCCACCTAGAAAAGCATGTCGTAGGGTTAATAAATGATGAATGCACCATGTTTGATGAAATGCCAAGGTGAATAAAATGAATAATAAATTAAGAAAATGCATGTTTAAGTTATGGAAATTGCTAGGGTCATGATAGTGTGATTGTTCGCTTTCCCTAAATGATATGAATATTAAATTGCTCAAATCATTGATGTTATGTGTTATGAATTACTCAAATGCCATATTTAATTTCAAATGCAAGTATGCACACGACCTCACGAGCACGCATACATGACATGATTTACCGAGGTTTTCAAGAATGGGGTTTAGAGGTGGGGCATATCTTACGATATGTTTTACCTCGTTCAAAGCATGACAAGACATGGCATGACAAGCATAAGCATTCTAGGAAGAAGGGTCTCCCTTCCCTCACAAGTAGTTTACTTTTCCAAGCAAGCATGACAAGACATGGCATGACAAGCATAAGCATTCTAGGAAGAAGGGTCTCCCTTCCCTCACAAGTAGTTTACTTTTCCAAGCAAGCATGACAAGACATGGCATGACAAGTATAAGCATTCTAGGAAGAAGGGTCTCCCTTCCCTCACAAGTAGATTACTTTTCCGAACAAGCAAGCATGATACATGACATGACAAGCATGGGCATTTAGGAAGAAGGGTCTCCCTTCCCTCACAAGTAGTTTACTTTCCAAGCAAGCATGACATGACATGACATGACACGCATGATATGACAAGATAAGACAACATGACAAGTTTCAAGCACGGAAATGGTATTTCCAATCAAGTCAGGTGCACAAGGTTTTCAAGGGCTTTATCGGCTTTCTACGAAATACAAGCATGATTATGAATTGCTTTTACTTCCTTGTATGATATAAATTGTTCATGTTTTATATATGCAATTTTTTTCCTACTTTATGTAAGCTATCTGTATACTATGACTGTTGGTTAGTATTTAGTACCCGCTGAGTATTCCATGCTCAGCCGTACTTCTTATGTCGGCAGGTTCTGAGGGAGCTGCTGCTCCATTTGATGTTTGTGCTCCTGGTCCATGGGTGGAGGAGGAGTACGTCGAGGAGCCTTTGGAGGAACCTCCCGTAGAGGGTTATCAGTAGGTGGTGTTAGATTCTGAGTGGATTAGCTGTGGGTGAGCATGAGTGATTATATCCATGTATTTTGGCGGGCATGTCCGCACTTTCTTTGTTTTGATTTCTTGGTATTAAACTTGGACCATGTGTATATACTTAGAGGTTGTTAGACTTCCGCTGTGTTTTATAGTTATGTTTCTGCTGTCATCCTCTATTGTATATGCTCTGTGGGTTTTTGCAGGTTGGTTTGTCAAGCAAGTCACATAAGCCATGATTAGTCGTCCAAAGTTCACTCTAACTCATAGGGCGGGTTTTGGGTCGTTACAGAAGTGGTATCAGAGCTTAGGCTTTAGGTCTCTAGGGTCACTTAGAATCTTATACCACGGCTTGACAAGAGCATATGTTGGGAAACAAGTTAGGATGGAAGTAAGTCGGAAGTGAGTCTTGTTCTAAGTGTGAGACTAAACGTTAGTCTTAATCTAAAATGGTTGCTCCAACCAAGCACAGGTCTTAGAAACGCTAGAACACCAAGGTATAATATTACAATTACTCTGATGACTTGACGAGATGAATATGATGGTACTATACTTTGTATGTAGTATTGTTATATGGTGTTATATGCTATATGGTGTGCGTACAATGTACTTATACTATTATGTGTGGTATTGTTAGGGGGCATTAAATGTGGTGTGCATACTATATGTCACGTACTAAGTGACAACCAATGTGTTAGGAATTAATTCCCAGCTAGACTTATGAGTTGAGTAATACTCCGGCTGGAGTTCAGACTATGTGTGAGTTGGTAAATGGTGGTAGGTCCTTGCCATACCCTGTACTATGGGGTCTTCATAAATAATAGCCTTCCGAGTGAGACAGTAGAATTCTCCTTCGTCTTACAAGATTTGTAAAAAAAAAAAAAAATTAGAATTTCCGAAAATAGGGACATAGGCTTGATAAGTAATATTATGAGCATTTGGTGTAATTTTAAACTTGTTAAACTATACTAGATGCGTCTTACATCACAAAGAAATATAAGTCACACATCATGGTATGACGATAATTCCATGAAACCCCACGACTAGTAGAAACAGGTTTAGATAGTAATACGTTTTAACTCAAGGAACAAATATAATTTTAACAACCCAGGGATGCTCGATGCACGCTTCTAAGTACAGTTGCGCATTTTCTGCAGCACGTCTTAGACCCAGTGCTCAGTCCCAATTAAACATAATTTTTGGATGAGCTCACGGATGTCTGATGCACGTTTGTAGATGCGCGCCTGCAACACGCCCTAGACTCAGTGCTTGGTCCTAGTCTAGATACAGATGCGCGTTCATTCTGCAGCACGTTCTAGACACGATGCCAGTCCAAAATAATAAAGAAATTACTAACTCCAACGGGTAGCATGCACGTTCATACATATCATGAGCAGCATACATAGCATAGGCATCATACATTTCGTACATGGCACGCACTTCATACATGGCAGGAACATCACACGGATATCAAAAAAAAAATGTCATATACATATCCCGCATGCATCATGTAGATCTTAGAAGCATTATACATGTCACCAGATTTAGAGGGCATCACCTAAACAACTCAATCAGATGAACTAGTCATTAGTATTAGTTTCAAACGGGCTAAGGTCTTAAGTTTGTGATCAGTTAATACCATGATCAAGTGTGAAGCTTATCATCAGTAAGAAAACTACTTGTATAATTGTACGATTATAATTGTACTTAGATATACACACGATGTGCTCGCATAGGTTGGGGGCTTGAGTCCAACTTTCTGGTTAGGAGAAGTTGTTGCCCTTAAGAAACAACTAAGGAGTTAGCCTTAGACCATAACCAGTTGCAACACAACCAACATCGCATCTTGGCTTCGCTAGGAACCTTAGAGTATATTATTATGCTATGGTATGTGTATCTTAATGTATGTCCTAGACTTTGATAAATACTTACTATTATGAAAATGCAATATCGGATTTTGATGGGATTCAAGTTAGACTCATGCTTTGCTATCGTCCTCAGGAGTAAACCATGAGACGTGGCGATCAGGGTCGTGGATACCACACTAGGAGGGGTGGAGTATCTCCTCCTCCATTAAGGGATGAGCAGCCTGATCTCACTCAGGTCTTGGGATCCATAGCAGAGACACTAGCAATACTTTCCACTAGGCAGTCCACTACCCCCATTCCTACGGCGGTACTTGTACCTATCCCTACACATCATGCCACAGGAAGTGAGGCACTTTGGAGGATGAGGCCCCCGGTGTTTTATGGTGATATGGACCCATTGGTCGCAGAAGCATGGGTTAGGTACCAGTCCTCTAGACATATGCAGGTACGGAGTCCTCCCACTGCACCACAGGCTTCTCTTTCGGTTGCTCCACCGGTATCGCACACGGCTACCGTGCAGCCACCCCGCCTCACAGTATCTCAGGCAACAGGATATGCGCCCTCCACCTACTCTTACGAGATATGTACCCTTTGTGGGTGGAGGCATGTGGCCAGAGAGTGTAGGAGAATCTCCGGTGGATGTTTCCACTGTGGTCGCCAGGGCCACCTGATCAAGGATTGTCCCAGCCGTCATATGCCACCTTATTCTCGGGGAAGTAGGCCCACGGTTAGGCGGTCACCTCCGCAGGGCTCTACACAAGCATTAAGCCCCCAACAATCCACACAGCCCCCTTACTAGGCTAACCAGGGACAAGCCTTTGCCACTCCAGGATGGAATGCTCAGACACCAAAGGATATGGCATGAGGATGTGAGAGGGAGAAGAAATTTTTTTTTGCAGAAGGGAATGTATTTTGTGTTTTGTCATGGGCAGTCAGTTGCCACTTGTATGTAATTGTGCTACCTTATGTTATGAAAGTTTTTCCAGCTATTTAGAATGATGTTGAGTCTTAGGAGAAAACTAGGTGCCTCGCCAATAAGTGAGTGCCTAGCCTTATATTGATTAATAGAGGATTATCATATCATTCAGTAGGAAAGGTTAAGCATGGTGAAGTATCTTCAATTGATTTAGTAACGCCCTAATTTCGAGGACGAAATTCCTATAAGGGGGGGAGGATGTAGAGCCCCGGACCTTTTCACATTTAATGCATGACACTTTCGTTGCCATCTTTCCTTCAAAGAGGTATAATTAATAAATAAGGAAGAAATTGGAAATTTCGAAACGTCAGAAATGTTCCTTTTCGAAGTACGAACCCAACGCAAGTTGAATCGTCGAAATCCGACAAGCGAGTCAAAAGTTATGGCCGAAACAAGAATGAGGAAAAATATGGAATTTTGCTGCAAGTTACGACCGATCGTACACACCCTACGAACGATCGTAGGTGATTTACGATCGATCGTAGAGGTTACGATCGATCGTAGAATCTCAGGAATTGACAAAAGTTTTGGGTCGATATACGATCGATCGTGGATAATTTGCGATGGATCGTAGTACAACTTACGATCGATCGTAGACAGGTTACGATCGATCGTAGATCGCTAATCCAGAAATTTTAATCGGATTTTTAGGGTTTCTTCACTACCTATAAAGGTTGCCCGAGCCTTTAGGGCTCTCATTCATACACCTAGAGTATTTTTGAGAGTTAGAGAGAGAGGAGAAGGGGATCCTAACCTAGGGTTTGTTCTTGAAGGAGAAATCAAGGGTTTGATACCCTAGATCACCCCAAGCTTCGGTCAAGCTCGGGAGGACCATGTTCTCCAAGCTCGGTAGCATCTCACGCACGTTTTTGCAAAGGTTTTCTTCCCTATTCGGGTCGGTACTTCTTGCTACCCTCCTAGTTATAGTTCTTCTTTTCCTTTATTTTCTTTGTGTTCCCTTATACATCCATGTATTATGAGACGGGTTGTGAATGGTGAATGGTGAATGGTGAATGGTGAATGGAGATGAATATGGGCGATTGGATGCCGTGTGTATTGATGTGATGGATGAATGGGGAGGGCATTGTACCCATAATGAACATACATATGTGATGTGAGTAAAACCCACCTAGAAAAGCATGTCGTAGGGTTAATAAATGATGAATGCACCATGTTTGATGAAATGCCAAGGTGAATAAAATGAATAATAAATTAAGAAAATGCATGTTTAAGTTATGGAAATTGCTAGGGTCATGATAGTGTGATTGTTCGCTTTCCCTAAATGATATGAATATTAAATTGCTCAAATCATTGATGTTATGTGTTATGAATTACTCAAATGCCATATTTAATTTCAAATGCAAGTATGCACACGACCTCACGAGCACGCATACATGACATGATTTACCGAGGTTTTCAAGAATGGGGTTTAGAGGTGGGGCATATCTTACGATATGTTTTACCTCGTTCAAAGCATGACAAGACATGGCATGACAAGCATAAGCATTCTAGGAAGAAGGGTCTCCCTTCCCTCACAAGTAGTTTACTTTTCCAAGCAAGCATGACAAGACATGGCATGACAAGCATAAGCATTCTAGGAAGAAGGGTCTCCCTTCCCTCACAAGTAGTTTACTTTTCCAAGCAAGCATGACAAGACATGGCATGACAAGTATAAGCATTCTAGGAAGAAGGGTCTCCCTTCCCTCACAAGTAGATTACTTTTCCGAACAAGCAAGCATGATACATGACATGACAAGCATGGGCATTTAGGAAGAAGGGTCTCCCTTCCCTCACAAGTAGTTTACTTTCCAAGCAAGCATGACATGACATGACATGACACGCATGATATGACAAGATAAGACAAAATGACAAGTTTCAAGCACGGAAATGGTATTTCCAATCAAGTCAGGTGCACAAGGTTTTCAAGGGCTTTATCGGCTTTCTACGAAATACAAGCATGATTATGAATTGCTTTTACTTCCTTGTATGATATAAATTGTTCATGTTTTATATATGCAATTTTTTTCCTACTTTATGTAAGCTATCTGTATACTATGACTGTTGGTTAGTATTTAGTACCCGCTGAGTATTCCATGCTCAGCCGTACTTCTTATGTCGGCAGGTTCTGAGGGAGCTGCTGCTCCATTTGATGTTTGTGCTCCTGGTCCATGGGTGGAGGAGGAGTACGTCGAGGAGCCTTTGGAGGAACCTCCCGTAGAGGGTTATCAGTAGGTGGTGTTAGATTCTGAGTGGATTAGCTGTGGGTGAGCATGAGTGATTATATCCATGTATTTTGGCGGGCATGTCCGCACTTTCTTTGTTTTGATTTCTTGGTATTAAACTTGGACCATGTGTATATACTTAGAGGTTGTTAGACTTCCGCTGTGTTTTATAGTTATGTTTCTGCTGTCATCCTCTATTGTATATGCTCTGTGGGTTTTTGCAGGTTGGTTTGTCAAGCAAGTCACATAAGCCATGATTAGTCGTCCAAAGTTCACTCTAACTCCTAGGGTGGGTTTTGGGTCGTTACAAAATCACTCATCACATCCTTTGTTTTAGGGAAAAACATATCTTTTCAACTAAGCAACTTGCACACAATTTTAAGAATTCCTCAGTGCTCACTTCAAACTTTTGTGAATGATTAATGGACCAAACATAAAGGATTTGATGTGATTGAAGTACTAAAAATAATGTGCATCAAGCAAGGTTTCACTACCCCTTTCCAACCCAAAGTCCAAGACCTCACCTTGACTTCTAGACTTATCCATCATTTCATAACATATAATCTTATCCCTAGGGTTGGTGGTAGGGAATATCTCACCTATTTCAATGTCTTTCTTGTGTGGTGCATCTTAACTTCCACACTCATTGATTTATCTTATATCATTGTTCATTGTATGGATGATACTTTTAAGAGAAAGTCAGGGTGTCTCCCTTTTGGTAAGACCTTGATCAGAATCTTTAGGCACTCCAATCTTCCCCTCTCTTCCCAATCTGACTTTGCCATAGCTGATGACTCTTCCATTTATAGTAAAGCCACCATTCAAAGAATGGGCTATATCTGGAATGAAACCCAGAAGGAGTGGACTCCCAAACCTTCTGCCTCACGTTCTCCAGTCTTCCTTCCTCTACTCCTTCTATTCCTCCTCCATCTTCTGACCCCATTCCATCATCCACTCCATCCATCCCTCCTACTACTCTCTCAGTCCCCTCTTCTTCAGCAATCCTAGCAGCAGACTCAGCCCAGCAGATGAGTTTCAGGCTGAGCAACAGCTAGAGCCAACTTCAGATGATGAGCTCCAGGGTGAGTAGCACCCTCAGGATGAGTTGCCAAAGTGGTCTAAGTTTGTAGATGCTGGAGAGATTCTAGAGAGTTCTCATAGACAGGTGTCTCCTCACCTTGAGAACCATGCTAAGTTCTTTGAGGCTCCTAGCAGGACAGCTGCATCTGAGGAGCAGATGAGCATCATAGTAGACCAGATTGCCTCCATGGCCTCCAGTTTGGAGCAATTCCAAATGGAGATGAGGATGATCTAGCTAAGATTCCAAGAGAAGATGAGAGCCTCCATGCTTTCATTCATGGATGAGACAAGAGCTAGTATGGCTGTCATCTAGTCTGAGTCAAGGGAGTGCTTCCAAAGGCTCCAATCAGCCACTTCAAAAAAGTTTACAGTTCTTGAGTCTGGGATGATCAGCATCCCCAAGGAAATGAAGAGCTTGTCAAATTCTATAGAACCAAGGTTGGCTGGGATTGAAGACTCCTTGGATGTAACCAAGAATAGGGTAGACTCAGCTCTAGGCCTAATAGATAGAAAGTCTATAGATGCCTCTTAACAGAGTATTTAACTCAATGCTATGTTATCAGTCATGAAGACTAAGATTGAAGCAACTGAGAAGCATCTTAAGTATCAAAATCCCATCATTGATAAAATGTCCTCTCACCTTGGCCAATAGGCAAATGTGATGGTTCAAATGGCCAAGGAGGTGAATAAGGTCAATCTTGAGATATCTAAAGTGAAGCAGCAATCCTTCCAAGTCTTAAAGTCCAAAACTCCAAAATCCTCCAAACTTCACTCCATTCCTCCCTCTTCCAATGAAATCTCTAGCAGCAGCTCAAATGGTAATGGAGGTGAAGAAGATCAAGAAGAAGACACAGAAGAAGAAGCACCTCAAGAAGTTCAAAAAGAACAAGATGAAGGTGCATGACCTTCAGAGGATGTCTTTAAGAAGGTTGCAGATCTTTTAAAGAAATAGAAGAATGATGGATTATAGTTGTGTATCTTTTTCTCTTTTTGATGTTGACATAGGGGGCGAAAAGATATGTAATGAAAGTGATTGACTGAATTAGTGATTAACTGAATTATTTTTAGAATACTCTTTGTACTCTTTAAAATGAAAGATCTATGAATGAATCACATTTTTTGCATCATTGGCAGTTTATCATACAATCTTACTTAGAATTTTCTTTATTGAAAGTCTCTTGATTCACAAATTATTGAAAGTCTTATAATTGCTTTTGTGGAACTTCTCTTGGTATTAAATCATGGTGACATGTCTATTGAATCATCTTAAGTAAGCATCTAAGTGAAAATACTATTATCTTTTATATAAATGCATATGTTTAGAGGGAGCTAACCTCAAGTTTTTTTATGAAAAATATAATCTGAGGGGGAGCTCAATCTCAATTCATTACATTATTATGTCATCATCAAAAAATGGGAGATTGTTAGCCTCAAGGTTACAACCTTGGGTACCCCTACTAATTTTGAAAATAATACAATAATGAAATCAATATTATGGTACTAATAAATCTATTCAAGTGCTTGTATATTTCATAATGCAAGATTGTTAGTACACCTATCATGGAAAAAAGGATGGAAATTATCCAAGAGCAAGTTCAACTCAAGTATAAACAGTTAAAGATTCAAGATAAGACCATAGTCCAAGTCAGGTCCCAGAAGACAAAGTCAAATCATCAAGACCCAAGAATCAACTCTCAAGTAGCTTTAAATGTAATTTTATTTTATTTTTGAGTGTACCTAAGACTTATGTAAAAGTCCTCAAAAGAATGGTAAGTTGAATGCTCAAAGATCATAGATTGACCATAGGAGCCTACGACACTTTTTGTTTATCATTCTAAGGCCTTAAGGAATCATAAAATCATGTTAAAACATACCCAATTGACCTAGGAAATCAATCCCATCTCTTTGGTCTAATCTAAGACAGAATTCATAAAATCTGTTCTAAATTCGTCGATGAATTCTCAGAGCCATCTGAATTCGGCGATGAATTGATGACAGTAAAATGAAATTTGCTTACTGTCTTCAAAATTCGGTGATGAATTCAAGTAGGAACTCCACTTCGTTGACGAATTAAAGCCTGAAACAGAAAAATCGTTTTAACGGCTAGTTTTTCAACGACTTAAAACGCATTAAATGTTTCACCAACGGCTATATTGGATCAAGTGCTATAAAAGGAATTCATTTATAAACAAATAACAACTTTTGATCACTGCAATAACTCTTATTGATCCCTCATTCATTGTCTTTGATTTCTTACTCACTCACATACTTAGAAATCCCCAAAAATCTCTTGAGCTCATTCAACTTCAACTTCATTTGAGAAACTTTATTAGAGTTTGTACTTCACTTTTATCCAGCTCATTGAAAGAGCTTTTCATTTCAAATTTTCAAATCCAAACTCATTTATTGAGGTTAGTCAAGAATCTAGGATTCTTGCATTGAAGTTGTTGCTTCAATTTTAGGAAGAGAGTGAGGTGCTGTTACAAGGTTTCAGTTCGGCTTAAAGAAGAGCTTGTAAAGGTAATATCTTGACCTATAAAAGAGAGTGTAAAGGTTTGGGCTCCACCCATAAAGGAGTGTACGATTGAGGAATCGTGGTGAATCTTCTAACTGGAAACTTGAGGCGGAGAGCAGGCTGAATTGCTGAACCTCGTGAATAAATCATTGTGTTTGTTTCTTCTAACTCTTATCTTTTACTTTAAGCACTTTTCTTGTTTAATCTTGTGTTGCAAATAATTTTTAATTTCGCACATTGGACTTAGAGTCCATAATTTTTAAATCTGCCATAGACCCTATTCAGCCCTGCTTTAGGGTCATTACCTGGCCAACACTAATTAATTAGGAGAAATCAAGAATGGAAACAATTGAGGAATCCTTATTAGATAAGGATAAGGAGTCTTGGGTTGTAAGCAACCCAAGCCAAACTCTATTTAAGGGGTGGATGTCCAAGGCTTTGTGACAATTTTAATTTTTCAGATTTTTGGTCTCCCCTCTCTTCAACCTCATGCCCCTCTCTCTCTCCCTCAAAGGTGTACAGTCACCCTCTCCCCTT
Source organism: Tetracentron sinense (assembly GCA_015143295.1). Lineage (NCBI taxonomy): Eukaryota > Viridiplantae > Streptophyta > Magnoliopsida > Trochodendrales > Trochodendraceae > Tetracentron > Tetracentron sinense. Next base: position 31,360,675 of record CM026569.1, on the reverse strand, counting down.
CTTCACTTCTCTTGTCTTCTAGTTTTGAAAATAAAGAAGAAGAAGATCAAGGTTCTTGATCATAAAGATTGGATCTTTATTTCAAGATCCTTGAGCTGAAAATTTGGAAAGGTCATTAGCTTTCATTAGAGAAAGCTTTAAAGAAAAAAGAAGAAGGTTCGTGTGGATTGCAAAGGAGACTTGACACTTATGAAGTTTTGCCGATCTACCATTTTATCGTAGATTTGACTTAACAATTTCAAAGTCTCAAAGGTGATTGTAAATTTAACCTTCATTGAATAAAATCAATTAGAATCTTAGTCAGATCTTGAAAATCGATGTATGCCTCCCAAGAACTATTTTTCTAAAATTACAAAGAGGCATACTTTCATGAGTAGGGTGTTGGACTCAAGAGAAAAGAGTGTGAAAACACTCGAAATGTTCTAAGTGTTAAAAAGGTATGTCTTAACATTCCCTCAACTTTAAGAAGCTTCAGTTTTGTCACCGTTGCTCGGAATCGAATGATTCTTAAACCTTTAGAAAGGTGTTGAAACCCTCTTCGAGGTTCAATTTTATCATTTTTTCCATATTTTAAATCGGGGCTAAATTAAATGTTGAAATTCCGGAGTCGGGACTGATGCAAATCTGGGCTACTGAAATCCATTTCCAGACTAGTCATCTTTAGAGCCCATTTAGGTAATTAAAACCTCAAAATTAGGATTTTTTTATTAGATACAAAATTATTTCCCTTTGAATTATGAGTCCAAATTAAGTTGAATCGTTAAAATCCGATAAGCGAGTCAAAAGTTATAGCCAAAATACCAAAGTATGAAAAATCTGGAAACTTACTGTCGCAAGTATGAACGTTCGTAAACAACCTACGAACAATTGTAGAAGTGCTACGAATGTTCGTAGAAAGTCTACGAATGATCGTTGAGCCCCAAAAACTGGGTAAACTCCCTGGAAAGTTTACGATCAATCGTAGGAAGCCTAAGAACGATCGTAGAAGCGCGAATCACTTTTTAAATAGCGGGATTTTTGGGTTTTTTACCCTCTTGGCGTATAAATACCCACCCAAATTGGGGGTTTGGGTTACCAATACCTAAGAATGAGTTTAGGAGAAAGAAGGGAGGAAATCTAGGATTCCAAAGAGGGGTTTTCATTGAGGTCAAGGAGGAGCTCAAATCCTCACTTCCCAAGCTTCCACAAGCTTGGATCTCACTACCACATGCCATTAGAGCTTGGATCTTCATCCTCAAGCTCGGGTTTCTCTTCTATTAGCTTCCACAAGCTTGGATCTCACTATCACCCGCCATTAGAGCTTGGACCTTCATTCTCAAGCTCGGGTTTCTCTTCTACAAGCTTCCACAAGCTTGGATCTCACTACCACGTGCTATTAGAGCTTGGATCTTCATCCTCAAGCTCGGGTTTCTCTTCTACAAGCTTCCACAAGCTTTTTCAAGCCTTGGATCAAAGAGATTTTATTCCCTAAGTTAACTACACTTCACTAGCTAGTTTGTCATAAACCATATTATAAATCAAGATAAAACATGTGATTTGTGATGTGAGTTACTTTGTGATGCTTCTATGCTTTAGACCAAAAAAGGAAAAGTGTATATTATTATTCAAAGATGAAAAGCATGTTAAAAGACATAAGTTTTGAGAAAAATCAAAAAGAAAAACCATATGTTTTGATGTAATTGGAATTATGTAGACTATGTGTATATGAGCTATTGCTATGGATGAAAAGGTGAAATCTGGGATATATGTAAAGTGTTTCTTTCTTTTCTCTACCATGCTACTCACAATTGATTATGTGCACGTGCATTGTATGATCGAGATTTGTTATATGGGTATGCGTAAAGCAAGTGAGAATTTAAGTGTGTGTGTGGGAGGATACTAGTGGACTCCACTCCTTGTAGGTGGACATTAGTCATTTGGTCCCAAAGAGAAATGATATGTGCAAAGATACCAATAGAAAGGTTGGTGATCTCATGTGTATATGTATATGAGATGAAGCTAATGGACTCTACCCCTTGTAGGGTAGGCATTAATACTAATGGACTCTACTCCTTGTAGGGTAGGCATTAGTCAAGTGCAAGTGTATGCTAGTGGCCTCTACTCCTTATAGGATAGGCATTAGTCTTGTTCAAGTGTACACTCCCATAAAAAAATGTGTAAAAAGCCATGTGAAAACGATATGTGACAAGAGTATGTGTTTTGCAAAGTATCACACACGTGTATTTAAAAAGAGGTTTTTCCTTATGTGTTTCAGTGTATGTGTATTCTATGAACTGCCTATGTGAAATCATGTGATACTATGACATATTATCTAATGGTTTGTAGATACTGAGTATTCCATGCTCAGCCGAAATTGTTACTTTGGCAGGTCTTGTTGATGAGCGTGCTCCTGAGCCTTGGATTGAGGAGTACTTCGAGCTGGAGCCCATTATGGATCATCATCATCAGGATGATAGAGCATTGGATAGGCAGCCCTATTCAGATTATTGGTGAGAGTGGTGAGGGAGAGATAGTATATACGCTTTGATGAGTGACCATGTTCGCTCTTTATTTTGGTTTATGTACAAACTTGGAATATAGTCATATGTATAGAAAGAAAAATTGAGTTCACGTTTCTGCATTGTTTCGCTTCCACAATTATTTAATTTCCACTATAGTATGCCTTGTACATTTTGCAGGATGGTTTGACAGGTTATGTCAATAACGTCTAAAGTCCCACCTAACTCCTAAGGGGGATTTTGGGGTGTTACATGTACAGATAGAAGAACTAAAGGACGTGGACCAAACATAATGAGTGGAATAGGGATTCCTCTATGATAAGCCAATGAAGCTTTTATATTTTCTCTTTTCATCTCTTTTATTATTATTTTTTGTATTTAGGATTATTCATTATAAAATTGTAGGCCTTGAATATTCGACACATTTATTACGATTTTTTTTGGAAATATACATGTTAGTGGTGTTTTGCTTTAAGGGCTAGGACATTAGGATTACAACAAATTCTTGATTCTTAGATGTGTATTAGTTCATCAATTATTTTATCACACATTGAATCATGAAGGATCTTCACCAAAATTTTTTTAAAAATAAGAAAAAATTGTGAAAGATAGCCATCATATGATGGGACTGAAAATGGATATAACGGTTGTGATATGGATCTCAAGTTTTAGATTTGTGAGAAATTATTTTCACAGCTAGAAAAATATATCTTACCTATTATTTTATTTCACTTTTTCTCAAACTTTCTTAGTAACATCGGTTTGTTTAGATTTTTATTTTTTCTAATTAATTCTTAACAATTCCATAATATGTTTGTCTTATACGTGGTTAGTGTGACAGAATTGAAGCTTTTATAGTCTGTGTTTGTTCATATGTTGAAAATATGTATTCTTTTTCTCTCCTTTTTGTTTCTAGCATTCGAACCTTAATTGCAAGGGGAGGCCTATAACTTATTATTTTAATTATAAGTTAAGAAAATCACATTCTTGGAAATAATGTGATTACAAAAAAAATAAAATCTATTTTAGTATCAGGTAGTTCATCAAATGACAAATGTCTTAATTGCAAGGGGAGGCCTGTAACATATTATTTTAATTATAAGTTAAAAAAATCACATTCTTGGAAATAATGTGATATTATTTTAAAAAAAATCTATTTTAGTATCAGGTAATTCATCAAATGACAAATGTCCACAAATTATCACAAATGGATGTACGACCCTAGTTCGGGTGATGTAGCAAATATATTATTTTCTTTTTTAATCTTTTTCTTTTTATCTACCCAAGAATCTCATGGGTCTTTTCTAGCATATCAGCATACAAATTATGAAATATGTTCACTTTGAATGCCAAATTTATATAATTCTGTTTTTCCAGCCTTTCATATGTTTTAATTATTTGCAGTCATTAGAACTGGACACTCACATGCATTCTACTAGTATATATATAAGATTGACTATGAACAAGAGCTCCGGTCAACCAGAGCAACCCAAAATATGCTTTAATATGAGTATTTTGGAAATTATAGAAAGTGTTTTAGTTTATATCCTTCTTTTACATTTGTAATTTCCAGGCTATACCCCTGACACTAAGCTCATTTGTTGAAAATAAGCACCCATATTTTAATGCTAACCATTTAATTAGAAAGTATTATAGGGTTTTGCAATACATTTTAGGTGAAATCAGCCTTAAACGATCTTCCCTTCGTGGTGAGTTAGTTTGCCAATTGTTGTGAAAGGTTGCAACATTTCTTGCAATTTCGATTGAATCTTCTTGTTTGAGAAGCAGTGCAACTTAAACGCGAACAAAGTCTTTGTTCTTGGAGGAGAAATGAAGAAGATTGACGATTCTTCTCTTCTTGAATTGAGAGCTCTATGAGAGGAGATAATAAAGAAAGATTATAGCTTCTTCAAAATTACTAATGGTTAACGAGAAATGATATTAAAAAAAAGGACTTTGTTACTAAGACCGCATAGGGTTGAGACCACACCGAGACCGTGCATGTGAAGCACGGATCTCAAAATTTCATTAAATTCATTTTTTAATTTTTGAGATCCGTGCATCACATGCACGATCTCGGCCCTATGCGGTCTCACTAGCATTTTCCTAAAAAAAAGGGCTATTTGAGAGTCTAATACCTAAACTAGCTTACTGATTTGACGAAATCAATATTGGTCAACAAGGCAATCTTTGCCTGTAGCTATCAAACTATTGAACAAGCTACCATCAAGTAGCAAAATGTCAGCAAAGCAAAACAAGAAAGCAAGCTGCCAACAAGGAGAAATTGCAGATTACATAGGAAATACTGATTGTATAAATCACATGTTAAATTAATTCTATTAGATTGTTAAATCTGTTAGAGAATTAGTTACTCTGTTAGTCTCATAGTATGCTCTTTTTTCATTGTATATATATAGCAACAATTTGTTTACTTTGATTAATACAATTCATATTTTCCTCTCCATCAAGTCTTCTAGTCTCTCTCTCCAAAACCATTTTGGTTCTTGTTATGGTATCAGAGCATTTCTCTATACTGTGAAAACTCATCCATGGCAGACACTCTGCAAAACTCTTCTTCTTCTTCGTTACTTGATAGTTCTTCAAGTCCTTTCTTCTTAGATAATGGAGACTGCCCCAGAGCAGTTCTGGTTTCCCAGCCATTGATCGGCGAGAACTATAACACCTGGAGCAGATCTATGAGCATGGCACTGAGAGCCAAAAATAAGCTGAAGTTCTTTGATGGAACTCTTACCAAGCCAATTGATCCAGATGGAGCTAAGGCTTGGAATTGCTGTAACAACATGATCCTTTCGTGGATCTTGAATTCTCTCTCAAAATAGATAGCAGCAAGTGTTATCTACATCAACTTATTCAGAAATGTGGATGGACTTGAAGGAGCGATTTTCTAAAAGGAACGGACCGAGAGTATTTCAGCTGCAGAAGTCAATCTCGGCTCTCGTCCAGAAAAATGTCTCTGTAAGTGCCTACTTTACTCACCTGAAGTGTCTTTGGGATGAGTTAAACACCTACAGGCCTATTACAACCTGTACTTGTTCCCTATCGTGTTCTTGTGGTGCTTTAAGCTCTGTAGTCACCTATTACAACCAAGAATACATTTTCCAGTTCTTGATGGGCCTCAATGACTCATTCTCGAATATTAGAGGTCAAATCCTCTTGATAGATCCACTTCCTCAAATCAACAAGGTGTTTTCTTTGATTGTCCAAAAAGAGAGCTAGAAAGAAGTTTTTATTGGTTCCTTGACTCATGATACAACAGCCTTGATGAGCAAATCAATGCTTGCGCAACAGAATTGGTCCATGAAACCATACAATCGCAAAGAAAAACCAGTTTGTACCAATTGCGGTATTACTGGACACACCATTGATAAGTGCTATAAACTGCACGGATATCCTCTGGATATAAATTCACAAAGAGGCCATCTTCAAGTGTTCATTCTATTGCTCAATCTCAAGAAGAGATTACTCCAATGCCTCAATTACCTATTATTGCAGAACAATGCCCCCAGCTTTTGGCATTACTGAAGCCTCAAGCTTATTCTCATCATGCTTCCGCCAACCAAGTAGGTATGATGCCTACAACTCAAGATCACCTATTCTCCAAGATGTCAGGTGATTTTTCCTTGAACTCTGTTCTTCATTCTAAACATTCCGTTTTTCATTTTCGGTTTGTTCAAACCAATTTAATTCATAATCCAAAGGATTCTCCTTGGATTATTGACACTGGAGCTACTGACCACATGGTCAATAACACCTCTTTTTTCACAACAATCACTGCCATTGTCTCCACATCTGTAAAATTACCGAATGGTGATTTAGTTGTTGTTACACATATTGGCACAATAAAAATTTTAGAACATCTCATTTTAATTGATGTACTTTGTGTCCCCTCTTTCTCCTTCAATCTCATCTCTGCTAGCAAGTTAATCAAACATCTTACCTATTGCATTATCTTCATAGCTAACCACTGTTTCATACATAATTTGGTCAAGTGGAAAACGATTGGAGTGGATGAAGAAAAAAGGAGGATTATTCTACTTGATGCAAGCACCAAAGACATTTGACACTACCTAAGGGGTTTTACTGCTTCTATTAAGGATCCTTCTTCTGATCTATGGCATTATAGATTAGGTCACTTGTCTCATTCTAGAATAAGCTTGCTGCACTCTTTAGTTCCTTAATTTCTGTTGATTCCAATAAAATTTGTAATGTTTGTCCTATGGCCAAACAACATCGTTTTCCATTTCCTGTTAGTACTACTGAATCTCAATGTCCTTTTGATCTTATACATGTTGACATTTAGGGTCCTTTCTCCATAAAATCAATAAATGGATCACAGGTTTTCCTTAGTATTGTCGATGATTTCAGTAGATACACATAGATTCATCTTATGCATAATAAATCACAAACTCAGTCCATTGTCCAATCATTCTTTAAAATGGTTGCAACTCAGTTTAATCACAAGATTAAATCCTTAAGATCAGGTAATGGAGTCGAATTTCATATGGATGATTTCTTTTCTCAACAGGGAACTCTACATCAACTCAGTTGTGTAGAGTCTCCTCAACAAAACTCTATTGTAGAACGCAAACACCAACACCTCTTAAATGTTGCACGAGCTTTGAGATTTCAAGCTCATCGACCTTTGACTTTTTGGGGTGATTGTGCTCTAACAGCCACTCATCTCATCAACAGAATCTCTTCTCCCATTTTATCAAACAAATCACCTTTTGAATTATTATATTCTACCCTCCAACCTATTCTCATCTTAGAGTTTTTGGTTGTTTAGCTTTTGCTTTTACACTTACTCGTAATAGAAGTAAATTTGATTCTAGATCTATTCCCTGTGTATTCAATGGTTATCCACATGGTACCAAAGGATATAAACTTCTCAACTTAAACACCAAATCTGTCTTCATTTCACAAATTGTAATTTTTCATGAACATGTTTTCCCCTATGCATCCAATCTGCTGCCTACAGATTCACAAGGATGTTTTATTCCCAATCCACCCATGTCAGAAGATATTACATCTACCTCCATCCCATCTCCTATCCCTGATTATGATGACCTTTCTATTCCCTTAAATGTCCCTCACATCAGTCTTGCAGATTCTGATTTCTCTCAATCCATTTCTGAACCTTCTGCAACTCAACACACTGTTCACTCCCAAAATCATAATGCTGTCATACCTATTCGACAATCCACTCGTGTCAGGCACACCCCCCAGTACTTGCAGCAATATCATTGCCAATTAGCTTCTTTTCCAAGGTCCCTCACATCTTCTCCACTGAACAAAGCTAATGATGCTCAAGGTATTCCCTATCGCTTATCCTCTGTCATTTCTTATGATCGTTTATCATCTTCTCATAAGCATTTAGCTTATCTGTATCCTCTCATTATGAGTCTAAGTTTTTCCATCAAGCCATAAAATTTCCACAATGGCGTGAGGCAATGCAAGCAAAAGTTGCAGCACTTCAACATAACAATACTTGGATTGAAACAAGCATTACAAAGCTCGTCTCGTGGCTAAAGGGTATACACAGTCCGAAGGATTGGACTATCATGAAACTTTTTCCCCGGTAGCTAAACTCACTACAGTACGGTGTTTACTAGCTATTGCTGCTACTAAAAATTGGTCTCTCAACCAATTAGATGTCAACAATGTGTTTTTGCATGGAGACTTAGATGAAGAAGTGTACATGACAATGCCTCCTGGTTTTGATGCTAAGAGGGGAGCCTACTGAGAAAGAATCTCGTGTGTGTAAGCTAGTCAAATCTCTTTATGGATTAAAACAAGCATCCAGGCAATGGTTCTCCAAGTTTTCAACCACATTGATTGAACATGGATTCATTCAGTCCAAGTCAGATTATTCTCTCTTCACATGTACTCAAGGATCATCTTTCATTGCACTTTTAGTATATGTTGATGATATCATTTTGGCAAGTAATGATCTTGCTGCTATATCTCAATTGACTGTTTTCCTTAATCAGAAATTCAGACTCAAAGACTTAGAATCTCTCAAATACTTTTTGGGTTTAGAAGTAGCTCATTCTGAAAAAGGAATCTCAATTTGCCAATGCAAGTATGCATTAGAAATCCTTGAAGATGCTGGTCTATTAGCTTCAAAGCCAGCAAGGTTCCCTATGGAACAAAATTTAAAAAGTCTCAAATCATTATAGTGAACCGTTCGATGATCCAGCCAGTTATAGGCACCTTGTAGGGAGGTTAATCTACCTCACCATCACTCGTCCTGATCTAGCATATGCAGTTCAACACCTCAGTCAATTTATGCATCAACCTTGAAAGCCCCATTTGGAAGCTTCTGATAGAGTACTTAGATACATCAAACATTATCCTGGTCAAGGAATTTTAGTTCCTTCTCATTCGGATTTTCATCTCAAAGCCTTCTGTGATGCTGACTGGGCAGGTTGTTTGGATACAAGAAGATCAGTTACTGGCTACTGTGTATTTTTAGGAGATTCTCTAATTTCATGGAAATCAAAGAAATAGCAGACGATCTCACATTCATCTGCTGAATCCGAATATAGGTCCATGGCCTCCACATGTTGTGAGTTAATGTGGCTTTTTTCTCTCCTAAAAGACTTTCAAATCTTACATCCACAACCAGCTCTCCTCTTCTGTGATAGTAAGGCTGCCATACACATTGCTGCTAACCCAGTCTACCATGAACGGATAAAGCATATAGAGCTTGACTGTCATTTAGTCTGTGAAAAGATTCAACTTGGCCTTGTTCATACTCTCCATGTGAAATCTCATCTCCAATTAGCTGATATTTTCACCAAGCCTCTAGGCTGTGTGCTGTTTCATAGCTTATTGTCCAAGATGAATATCTTAGATATATTTCATCTTGAGGGGGAGTATCAAACTATCAAACAAGCTACCATCAAGTAGCAAAATACCAGCAAAGCAAAACAAGAAAGCAAGTTGAAGCAAGCTACCAGCAAGGAGAAATTGCAGATTACATAGGAAATACTGACTGTATAAATCACATGTTAAATTGATTCTTTTAGATTGTTAAATCTGTTAGAGAATTAGTTACTCTGTTAGTCTCATAGTATGCTCTGTTTTCATTATATATATATATAGCAACAATTTGTTTACTTTGATTAATTCAATTCATATTTTCCTCTCCATCAAGTCTTTGAGTCTCTCTCTCCAAAACCATTTTGGTTCTTGTTAGTAGCATTGCCTTGTGGTATTGTTAGCTTGAACCAAAAAGAAAAACAAGGCAATCTACATAATATTGAAAGATTAAAGGTTTTTCAAAATCGCTTTTCCTCTAAATATCTACACGATCTATTCCTATTTGAATGAAAAAACTCCCGTAACGGTGTCCCTCTCCTTTTGCACTTAACTCGCCTCTTCCACAGACCTCTGATCCTTCCTTGCTTTTGAAGAAGGCTCGTGTAATGAACATATCATCAGTAGCTGCTATTTCACCCATCCAGCAATGGATTCCCCAAGGAATGGGAACAGGTTTCGCATCTTTCCACCATGCACCAATCAATTCGACATCTAACTATGCGGCCGAGGAATATGCCCATGCTCAATCTTGGCCCTGAGGGTAGGGCTTGGGCCTAGCTAGTTCAAGCTCTGCGAGGGCTCAGGCTCAGGCTCAACCCTTACAAGTGAGGGCTAGGCTTGGACTGACCCCAGCTCGGCCCATTGACAGCGAAACATGCCATGTAGAGTTTTAAAGCACCAAGGCCGGCGTCTAAGGAGCGCAAACCCACTGTGCAAGCATTTTTATCTCCTATAACATTCAAAGTGCTATTTTTTGGTATTATGAAGGAGATATTAAAAACAATCCATGACTAAATAGGAGGTCTGAATATAACAAGGACTCTTATGTAGTACATAGACGCCATTAAATATAACAATGTCTCTTACTTCCCAAGTACTTATAAAAGATTAGGCTAAGGAAAAGCATTAACTCTAGATGGTTGATACTGATTTAGCGGGTATCCACAATGTCGCTAATCTCGGTGACCTTCAGAGCATATGTTGTTTCTTCAAAAGGGCCTGCATGAATCATTACAGGTAATCAGGATCAAGAACACTTACATGTCCGAATAATACTCTTAATTTTTAGATTAAATAGAAAAATACACTGATTCAAAACTGGGCATATATTTGCCATCATGTATGCAGATAGGTAGATGAATGGTGTCATATTATAGATTTATACAAATTCTTCAACCACAAGGCGCGTGTATAGCTCTGTCAGAGCAATTCCATTTAAGTTCTAGCACCCACGCCTTATATAATATATATATTGGGAAAATCACTACTACATCTATAAGCCCTCACCCTGCGCTTCCCTCATCCTCCATGTATTTCAGCACTTGTCCCTCTTTCAAATAATAATTATAAATGAAACAAATAAAAGAAAAAAACTCATCCATGGATGCAAGTTCCAGATCCAACCCGGAAAAGGAAAAAAAACAAAGAATATTGGGTAGATGAGTTAAAGCAAATTGGATCGAACTAAATAGAGAAACCTTAATCTGGATGATCAAGCATGTCGGAATATTATTGTTCATCTTTAGATTAACTAAACGAAATTAACACTGATTCGAAACAGGCCATATTTTGCATCACACATGCAGATAAGTAGATGAATGGGGTCGTATTACAGATATATAGAAAGCGTTAAACCACAAGAGCAATTGTATGGGTGTGGCATAAAATACAGCAAATTAAAACTCACAGTGTTTGCACCCTACTTCTGAAGGTGGAGTCCGAGAAAACAGATCTCATTCTTTACAAGATCCCTAAAACAGAAAATCATCAGTAAAATGGAGCATTTTAAAATCGAAGGAAACAAATAAGCTTGACACAAAATTAAGTCCAACTAGCCAAGGGATTAATCATTCCAAGGATACCACTCTCATATAATTGGTATCCAAGTTTGAGTTAATGTAATGACAAGATTTCCAAGAATTCCAGTCATTGCCAAATGCAACATCATTAGACTCCTTGCGGGTCATCCATGTTACCCCAAAGGAGGAAAACAAGCTACAGAGGGTCCAAGACCACGAATAGTGGAAGAAATGGGACAGTGTAATTGCAAAAGGGAATAGAAGACTTACAGGTTACTATCAGGACGACAAAAGTGCAAGGTATTGAGAACAACAATCCCACCACCTCAGCAGTAGTTGAGTTACATTTCTTCTTCATGGAGAGTATCCAAAGTTGTGATGGATGGTATATATTGAACTTTATAGTAATCTGCTCCTCCTTCTCGAAGCCTGTCTTCAAACGCAGCTGGCATTTGCCTGATATCCAATTCCCGGAGGGTATTGATGAACCTCAATCCTTCTGGAACCATCCTCAGATTCCTACACCCGTTAATGCCTAAATGCCTAAGCCGTGGCATCGCTCCACCATCCACTCTCCACTCCTCTAATCCATAGAAGTCCTCAAGTTGTAGAAATTCGAGTTTTGGAAATCCTTGGGCAGAGCAAATCATTACCTTCCCTATGTATGAATTAGTGCCCATGTAGAGGATCCTTAAGTTGGGCATCTTCTCCAGCATTGCCATCGGATCTTGCTCTAGTTCGGAACAAGTCAAGGTTAACTTGCTAAGGATTGGTGGGAGGAAATCACAGTGATGGGGTTCGTGATTCCCTATCCTTCCGTATAATGACAGTTTAGATAGACGAGGACAACCGGAAAGGGGTGTCAAACTTGGAAACGTCATTTCATCTTTGAGCTCCAAGTTCAAGGAGTACAAACGGCAGTCCGGTCCGACAACTGGAGATTCCAAGACTGCCTTTACTTGTTCTGTGCTTGATATATCCTTAATTCTTAAATTTCGAATATTTGAAAGTTTGGCCAAATGGCCTTTTTCTATCCAGCTTCCAGCTTGCGCGTGCTTCAGAGTCTGCAGGTTTCTCAAAGTATCTATTCGCAAATGTGCAGTATTTGACGTGATTGGGAGGTATAGATGTCTCAACTGTTCCATCTTCCATATCACGTCTGGTATTCGTATACGTTTAGTATCTGTTATCCGTACACGTCTGGTACGGAAAAGCCGTAAATCTAGGGTTTGTAGGTTTCGTAAGTTGCCTATAGATCTTGGAAGATCGATACACATGTCTTCTAACCTCAAGTACCTCAAGTGAAATAAGTGTTCTATTTGTGTAGGTATTCCTCCTTCCACCTCCACTTTCTCAAGTTCTAGGACTCTAAGTAATTTAAAATCCTTAAACATTTTTTTCAGTTGCTTCTCTTTCAGTTGAATCGAAAACCCTGGAACAAATAATAAAAGAGACCGTACATTTGATGCTCCGCGTTCAAACAAGCAAGTGTTGTCGTACCTTTGTTCCGCAAAATGGATGGCATATCGGCGTGCTTTAGCTGTTGCTAATGAAGGTACAACCACAACAGAAGAAGAAGTGTCCACCATCATGTTTCCTTGATTAAAAATTCCAAGGAAGTTCTCTTCCGTTGCCTTTGACAAGCAAAGGTCTCGCATAAGATCCTGTACGCGGCATGTTTTAAAGCTCCTTGTTGAGCTCCTTTCTCCCGCCTGAACCATGCACCTGTCTATCAGCTCTACCAAGTATTGCTCTGCGACTTCCTCCATTGTTTCTCCTAGTTGTGGTTGGGGTATGAAACCTTCAGCGATCCATAACCTGATCAATCTCCCTACAGGGATGGCAAAGTCATCTGGGAACATTCCCAAATAGAGGAAACATAATTTCAAGTGGTAAGGCAAATCATTGTAGCTTAAAGCTAGTATCCCCAAGACTTGATGTAGTTTGCCTTTATTCAAGTGTAGACTAATGTTGCTAAGCACCCTCTCCCATTCAAAGATGTCCTTCTTCGTCGCTAATAGGCCTCCGACTACAACCACAGCTAGAGGCAAACCACCACATATTTGCCCTATTTCCCTTCTAAACTTCTCAAAACCTGGCGGGCAACCTTTACCTAGTTTTTCGGGGAATGCTTTGTTGCAAAGGAGCTCCCAGCTCTCATCTTCATTTAAATACCGAAGTTCATAGGGAACACTCAATGGATCCGCATAGGCAGCTACTTCTCTGTTGCGGGTAGTAAGCAAAACTTTGCTTCCTGCCTTTCCATTGGGAAATGCATGTTTTAGTCTATCCCAAGCGTCGGTGCTCCATATGTCATCAAGAACCACCAGATATCGTCTCTTTTCTAAGAATTTGTAGAGCTTCTCTACCAACTCCTCCTCTGTAATGATTTCCATCTCTTCGTTAATGGATTTGTCAAGCATTTTTAAAATTCCTTGTATAACATCTCTCATTCGAGATTGTTGAGATATAAGACCCCAAGCAATAAAATCAAAATGATGCCTAATAACACCATGATTGTAAACTTCCTTAGCCAGAGTAGTCTTGCCCAAACCCCCCATGCCCACAATAGAAACAACACGATATCGGATGTCTTCTTTGATCAACATTTCCACCAACGCCTTGCTGTCACTCTTCAACCCGATAACATCATCCACAATATGAGGATGGGATCGTCTGATCAGTTCTTGGCGACTTTCATTTGTCGAACTGGTTCCCTCTCCTTCACCAATATTTCTTATGCCGAAAGTTTGAATAACCTTAGTGAGGTGGTGGATCCTGGCTTGGATCGCTTCCATCTTCGTTCCAACTTTGTGTAAAGCCATCCACTCATTGATCCTCCTGAGGCCCCCTCTCCTCCTCCTGGTGGCAACTTCGAGGATGAAGGTGTCGATGACATCCTCGGCATCATAGGAAGCATCTCTGATTTCTGCAACCAAATTGCGAACACGCTCATCTCTGATTTCCTTTGCATCAGCATCTTTTAAGAAACGCTGTATGTGCTTCATTTCAATTTGGAGCTTTTGAACTTGGAGGGTCGCCCCATATAAGATATCTGCTTCTTGAATGAGCAGGTCAGCAAACCGTTCTACAACGAACGAAACAACAGACTCGGCCATCTTGAGATCCTCTTCCTCTTCCTCTTCCTCTTCCTCTTCCTCTTCCTCTTTCATCTCCGTCTCCGCCTCACGTTGTTTGTTTTCATACCTCATCTTTAGAGTTTGGATCTATTGTAGTTTGTTCCACAAGAATTTCTTGTGGAACCAATCAGGACCAACCATCTTCATTATATTTTAGTAAATAGACAATTTTATTTTATTTACTAAAATGCCCTTGGATTCCATAGACGCTATCATTAATTTCTGCCTCAAACATGGATACAGAGGTCCTTGTTTGTTTTTTTGGGGTTGTGTGGGTGCCGTGTGCTCCGTTGCCTTGCATGAGGGGGCGTGTGAGTTGGCCTCGGATTGTCTCTGGCCAAGTCAGAAACCCCTCTCGGGTTCCATACATTGTGCACAGTTGGCTAAAAAATTGGGGAGAAGTCATTTTATTTTCTCCCCATGATTTTGACTTCTCCCCATTTGATATCTATCCCCCGTATTCCTATACATTTATCCTCACATGTCTGAAGTCAAAATCATGGGCCTCATGATTTTGACTTCTCCACCACCTGTCCCCTATTCTATGGAACCCCGGCTTGGCCAGATACAATCCAATGCCGCGTGGGTTGTGCCTGTTTGTGTGCTTTGAACGTATCTACCAAATATTTGTTATCGTGATTCTATATATAGTTGTTACCGTGATTCGTGGGTTTTACAAGGAAGATTTTGCTAGTGTCACGAGCACTCCCATTTTCATTCAAAAAGACAATGGTCCGGAAAACCTGCATAAAAAAGAGGAGATTATAGTAAGAGAAGAGAAAAGTGAAGCTAGCATTCCTTAAAAAAATATCCTTGCCGAACTCTCCACGCAAAGAAGGATTAGGCATTTTCCTAATTATATATTAAGGCAACTTGTACGAAAGTGCAACTCATTAACTATCCAATAATTATAAAGGAAAAAGACTTCCATTAGTTTTTGAATTCGAATATCCCTTTAGAGTCAAATCCTCAACGATGATAACCGGTTTTGACAAATCCGGTCACCCCTAGAGGTCGTCATGTGTCTCCTTTAACACGCTTTCATCATGGGTAAAATTCATTCACCCATCGTTGGACTTTTTTTAAAATATTAATTCTTAAAAAAACTAAAAAACAGTTTTTAGAGTTTTTTTAATATTAAAAACAGTCTTTTAACTTTTTTTAAAAAATAATATTTAAAAAAAAAAAACAAAGATGGATGAATGAACCCTAGGGGTGGGAGGAATAGCTTTTTTTTTGAGTACCTAGGAAATGGATTTTGCAATCCAAGGCTAGACCTTCCCCCCTCTTAAGTATTAAGAGGGGGGCATGGACTTACTTAAGCGGGGGGGGGGGGGGGGGGGGGGCATGGACCAATAAGGTCCAACCTTGGATTGTAAAATTCATTTCCTAATTATGTTCCTTTTTTTATTTTTTAGAAAAAGAAATGAAAAAAATTAAATATTTTTTTTGAAGAAAAATAAGGGAATAATACCAAGTGGCCGTTCATTCATAAATCGTCCGTATGTAAACTAATCCCTTTGCAATAGGAGGCATCTGGATTCTTAGCTCATTCAAAGAAGAAGCGACACAAGAGACGAATCCTTTTTTAGTGGGAGCAAGTACACCTAACACAGTTGTCCCTTGAGTCTCCATCGGGCATCAGCCGTAAATACTTCACAAACAAGACCTGGGTGCTCTTTAACTTTTAAGTATGGAATCTTTTCCCACACAAGAATTAGGTCCTACAACATGGAATTGGAATCTCTCCTTTGAACGTGATTCTAGTTTTGACGAAGGTTAATATATATATAATTTGCTAGCGTTCACCCAAGCCGTGAATTTGGTAACCTTCACCCGTTGCTAAATCAGGTGGCATGGTTGTAAATATCAAGGGCTCTAAGGGTATTCTTAATTTAAAGATAAAATGATTTTGCATCATTGCCTTTGTTTGTTTTAATATTTACATTAATACCAAAGGATTTTGCAAGCCGTGAATGTTACCAAATTCATGACTTGCGTGAACCGTAGATGGCCACACACACACACATATGGCCCAGGATTCTCTCAAGTGCAACTTGAGAGAATCTCTCAAGTTTGAACCCCTAGAGGTCACCACGTGTCTCCTTTGACACCCCTTAACCATGGGTAATGTTCACCCACCCCTAGGGTTCACTCACCCATCCTTGGTTTTTTTTAAAATATTAATTCTTATTTTTTAAATTAAAAAACTGTTTTTAATATTAAAAAACTCTAAAAACAGTTTTTTTAATTTAAAAAATAATAATTAATATAAAAAAAAAACCAAGTTATGGGTGAGTGAACCCTAGGGGTGGGTGAACCTTACCCATGGTTAAGGGGTGTCAAAAGAGACACATGGCGACCTCTAGGGGTTCAAACTTGAGAGATTCTCTCAAGTTGAACTTGAGAGAATCTTGAGCCTATACACACACAAGGGTGTTGCTAACTTTTACTCATTGGGTGAACTTGTTAACCCTCATCAATATATTTTTTTCCCCTATATTAATTATCAAACACACTAGAATTAAATGATAGTTTAGTTTGTTTATATGAGACCAATCATTAAATATACGAGAAAATAAATGTATTTTGACTTTTTCTATACTTTTTATTTTTCTTACTTAATGAATTGTCTCTTATGAAAATATCAAAATATTTTTATATTTAATAAAAATAAAAAGATTATTAAAAGTTAACAAATGCACTTTTAAAAGTGAAGGATAACATTCTTATATGTACAAAACATATATCTTTACTATTATAATTGGAGAGGTAGGCGGAGCCAGATTTTTTCGAAATTCCTAAACTATCCTTATATAAAACAAAACTTTGATTCAATGTTTTACTTGAATGTGTTAATATTTTATTGTAATTCTCAAACTACCCCTTATTTACTTAAATAATAGAATCACAACCAATTACGATTTAACTCAGAGAGAGTTCAATCACACTTGTAGGTTAACACGTGTCCTTTTTAACTCCTATTAACTGTGATTAACTCTTTTTCCTTGCTCTCACGTGCATCGCACGTGCCACCCGCTAGTATATATAAATGTAATATGTATATGGGAAGATCTTATCCGGCATATATATGGGAAAGATCTTATCCGGCCTTTACCCTTAACCCTTTTTATTTTAATGGGTACATCAAAGTCGTATGCATGCCAGCCAGTCTGTCACCACGAGTCCAACTCCCAAAAATCAATGCATGTGGTAAGGGACTTCATTCCAATGTTGTTTTGTGCGCTTTCGCTGGGAGGATCGGCTTTTTGAATGAACTATGACCCGAAAGAGATCACGTTTGGCTGCAAATGCAGTGCTGCCCGGTTTATTGTGTAGAGGTGTTGGTGTTGGTGTTGCAAGTAGCGAAAAAGATATCGTCGCAAGAGGAATGGTAGCCCTACTCGAGTCAGTAAATGGAGATTTTTACCCATTTAAGCTCTATTTTTGAAAAAAGATGGAAACCAGCTCCCTTTTAAAAGAGTTATTTTTTTCAGCTTAATCATGTGTGAAGCTTCCAAGCGTATAGGAGAGGTCATGATAAAGTCGAAAATACCCCTCACTAATAGTTAACATTCGTAAGTAAGGTTTCAAACGAATACCTTTAGAACATCACCACATTTGAACGAATGCATTGCCATAAAAAAAGAAGAAGAAGAAGAAGAAGAAGAAGAAGAGATGGATCCTCACTCGAAACGATTTACAAACTTAGAGGTATTTTTCCATTTAATCATGAACTGGTTCTCCCATTTAAGCTCGTTTAGGGGATTAAGGTAAAAATCCCCTCCTTGTTGACATTCATGTTCCATTACGATTTGTTTTTGGAGATTTTTACCCATTTAAACTCGTTTTTTTGAAAAAGTAGGGATAGGGGATTAAGGTAAAAAATCTGCATAATAATTTTGAATTTGAAATTATTAATATATTTTTTTTCGAATTTCGAAATTTTTAATATATATTTTTGCGAATTGAAATTTTTAGTAAATGTTTTTTCGAATTTGAAATTTGTAGTATATTTTTTTTCAAAGATTTGGAAATTTTGTGCCACTCATTTTTTTTTTTTTTCTGAATTCGAAAATTTCCAACTATTTTTAATACTGTATATATTATTTCAAATCATTCATATATTGATATTTTGTTTTTTTTTTCCTCGATGTTATAGATAATGGTTGTATCAATGATTTGTTGTTATGAAAGAGAATATTGTTATGACGGAGAATAGAAGAATCTCCCTAACAGGTGCCACATATATGACGGTGGGAGTTTGAAATTGATACAATTATTTCGTGGAATGACACATGAGCAACTTTTGAGTAGAGTTTATCAATTGACTAAATCTCGGCGGGAAGAAACTGAGATTAGAATGAGGTCTATGTTCCCTACACACCTGACAATTCCTCTTATTGATATTATAGATGATGAAGACTTGTCGGTATTTATTTCAGAATATGAACGAGCACAAACACATAATGTACTAATGCCAATATATGTAACCGAAGCTAGGAAAGTGGTACAACAGTGTGGTCCGACTTCTGTGAATTATGATGTTGAACCTGATCACGAGACTGTCGTTCCCCACGTGAACGAGGTTGATACTTGTCTTGTTCTTCAGCCTTTTACGGTCTATGTTCCCGACCCTGTCCTCTCAGCTGTGTGTTGGCCCTTTGAAGACTTGACAACAGGACCATATGCAGATTATGGTGATACCACCAGGGGTGACAATTACCATAGTGAAGATTGTGGTATTCAAGATAATGAATGTGGTGATATTGTTGAAGGTATTGAAGATGATGATGATGATTATTCAAGGGATGTTTATGAAGATGTTGCCAGAGACAATGTTGATGAGGGTCCTATCCGCTCAAATATCTCAATGGTTGATATTCCTAGTTCCTCTAGGTCTTAAGATCCAACGAATGTTATTTAACCAACGAAACAAAGCGATGGAAATGAATGGAAGACTAATAACATGGGCTGAGGGTAAATTACAGAGAAGAATTACTAAGGCACGTCATCTTAACTGTGACGGAATCACTCGGTATGAGTATTATGTGATGGGAGAATTTAATGCTACAGTGTAGCTTCACGTGCCTACACTTGTAGAAAATTTGATGTTCAGGGGTTGCCTTGTGTGCATGTTTTGGCTGCCTATAATAAGTATCGACATGATCTGTATGCGTACTATTCTACTTACTACACATTTAATATGTGTCGAGCAACCTATGAAGAGTCAATATATCTTGTACATGACAAAAAATAATAGGATCTCCCAGATGAAGTAATGGCCGAGACCAAGCGGATTAAACCCTTGTACAAAAAAGAAGCATGGGGAGACCGAAGTAGACAAACATGTACTAATGTAATCCCACAAATATGATCATTTCATAATGATAATTCAAAGAGTTTTTATATTGCATTCTGGATTTTGTATTACAAATCAATGCATGTTTTCCCTCTTCGGTGGTTCAATGGTTCACTTTTAGTAGTCATATAAAATTTCATATGACTACTTAAATTAACATGTTAAAATTCCAAGTCATCAATAATTTGCCATATGAAAAAAAAACTAAGACAAAATTCTCCTACAATAAATAGAAAAATACAAAATTCTCAATCAGTCTCAATCCCAACAAAAAAAATCGAATTAAAAAAATATATATATAATTTTCGAATTCGAAAAAGAAATATAAAAAATTCCGAATTCGAAAAAGAAACATTCAAATTCGAAATTTTTTATATATTTGTTTCGAATTCGAAAATTTTTGTATTTTTTCTCCGAATTCTAATTTTTTGTTTTTTTTTTTTTGGAATTGAGACTAATTCGAATTCAAAAACCTGTATATTTCAAGATAGAAGATGTATATTTCAAGACAAAGTCCTATATATTTCTAGACAAATTCTGTATATTTCAAGACAAAAACCTGTAAATCTCATGTATTGATCCGAATGATATTACATCCATGACAAATTCGGTACATATATCGATAAAAAAATGACCATTTCAATAACAAATAAGTTTACATTTCCATAACAAAATCTGATTCACAGTTTACATTCACTCAATCTGAGACACCCCCCCCCACTTGACAACCATCACAGATGTGCAATCCCAGTCATCATCTTGTACGTTATCCATTTTTGGAACTTTGGGACATCAGTCTACAAATAAAAATTTTATGGTTAAACAATGTAAGGAAAAAAAATATAGAGATCATAAATAGTGAGTCAGAAAAAAGGGAATACCGGTTGAAAATGAATCTAAAGACCAACACATAGGAAATCAACATATTTCATCAAGAATATTCCACAATCGTGGCTGATACATATTAATAACACATTTCATCAATACATTATAGTTAAAAAAGCATTAACTATAAATAAACTACTGATCTTAATATAGACTTACACGTTCTTTTGTTTTGGTAAGTTGGTGATCTCCCTCACTGCCCAATCATTGCCCGTTAGAACCTGTATGTCGCCAAACATATGCAAGAGGGTGGGGATGCACTCTTTGAGGGTACACAGTTGCAATGCATACAAGTCCTGTACATCGTTGAAGTATGAATCAAGAATTAGGATCTCCCTCCTTGGGGGTTCCAGCACCGCCAACACCCAGTGCTCGTCCTCATCATCATTCCCTCCCTCCTCCATCTCATCCTCCTCTACATCCACCTCAATTTCCTCTTGCTTATCTTACTCCTTCTCACCCTCCTCCTCCTCCTCCTTGGAACTATCCTCCTCCTGATCATCTTCATCTTCCTCATCATCTACAGATCCCACCTGGTGCAGCCCCATTCGTACGAGCACATCCCTCACTACTTGCTCCTCCGTCTCATCATCAGTGAGACACATAGATAAAACCTCAAGATGTGAATATAAAATAAAGTTAGAATTAAGAAAATAGACAAGTATACAAAAATTATATATAACTTTGTACCTCTTCTAAATTAAATATCTTATCTTCTAATGTCTTGTAGCTTTTAAAACGGGTATTCTTCCAACGCATAACACGAGAGAATGTTATAGTAGCGGGCGGACCATCGCGGGAACATAATTTCCCAAGTGCGGGGATGCTCTCAAACATCCAAAATTGTCACTATTAGAACATTAAATGTGTCGTGACCTAAAATACCCCTTATGAGTTAGGATACTTTGGTGTCGTGAACTCATTACCAAACCATCCTGTAACACATACAAGATACACAATAGCGGAAGCGAAACTAAATAATTCTTCTATACATACTGTAATCCAAGTTGATAAGTAAAACAAAAGTAAAGAGTGAACAATTTCACTCAACAAAATACATGTATAAGTTTCTCCCTCTCATCACTCATGATGGGGCCATCTAACATAGGCCCTCTGCTCTTGAAGACTACCCCAAGTGTCCTCCTCTGCAACGTACTCTTCTTTGACCCAAGGGTCTTGAGGATGCTCTCCGCAGATATTGAATGGACCTACCTACATAAATATGTATGGCTGAGTATTGAATACTCCGCGTATACAACCACTAGATAGTAATGTCATAAACATGAATATAACATATATCACAGTTTAATCATTACACATGCATGCCTGTAATCAGAGTGTGTAAAATAAAATACTATCATGTGCATATATCTCGAAAAACATTCTTGAAAAAAATCTTCTTATCATCTTTTATCTTTGCATATACGGGTATTTAAAATATCATGGTTTTCATCTTTTAATATCTTTTCATGTTCGGGTATTTAAAATACCTTGGTATTCATCTTTTGCTTCCTCAAGAGTCGGACAACTAGTACCCTTATACCTACATAAACTAGGCGGGCCTACAATTCTCCTCACAATTGGCTACCTTCGGAGTAGACGATCAATATCCATTTCCTTTCTGGGCGGCCTGCTATCGTCGGAGTCCGACGTCCGTGTCCATTTCCCTTTCAGGCGGCCTACTATCGTGCCTCCCCGTCGCCTTTTTCCTCTTATACTTTACATCTTCTTCTTCTTTTACCATCTTATACTTTTCCCTTTACATTTTCTTCTTTCACTTTCCATTTGGTTCATTTGCATCTTATAGTTTACATCTTCTTCTTGTATTCATACTTTTAGCAAAATCTCGATCATGTATATACATGTGTCAATGTTGCAATTGTGAATAACATGGTAGACGAAAATGAAACACTCTACATATAGCCAATATTCCATAATTTCACTCATAGCAATAATCCATATACAATTAAGTCACACACATCCAAATTTCATCGAAAGATAAGGTTTTGTCATTTAGTTTTTCCTAAAACTTAAGTCTTTTAACATGCTTTTCATTTTTGAATGATAATATAAAGAACAACTAATAAAAATAGAATTATTTATCTTCTTTATTCTTTGGTTTAAGGCATAGCATCATCACAATTTAATAAGTAGGATTTCCTACTAGTACATAGCACAATCAAAGGATTTTATCTTTTTTTATAAAATATGGTTTATGGAATTAAAATCTAGTACAACGTATCTACATATATACAAGGCTATACTTATCAAGAAACCCATGCTTCTCATTAATGGTTTATAATGTACAAAATAGCTAATGGAGTGTATTTATTTTAGAAAGAAACTTTTACACTTCTGTGGAATGGAAATCAAGCTTGAGAAAGCTTTGAGAAAATTTGGAGTTGAAACCCCCCCTTTTTCAAGAACACGGACAAAACTAATGCTCGTTAATTCAGCAGTAATCTTATTAAATTCACTAAGATGGTCAGAAATTTTCATACCTTCCACCATCTTGAGTGTAAACAACCTTTGCTTCAAGTATAACCGATTAGTGAGTGATTTCATTATGTAGAGGCTCTCTAATTTCAACCAAAGTCCTGAAGGCGTATCGTTTTCGAGAATGTTGTATAATACCCTATCCTCTAAGCATAGACGGATCACACTCATCGCCTTCAAATCGATGTTTTCCCAATTGGATCAACAAGTCACGAACCTTGATTTGCCATAACCCGAAGTTCTTACTGTGAACAAGGATTTCGGGTCCTACCCATAGGAGAGATGGGTGTATGCCCTGGCGATGTGGTCAGTCGATTTTGTGTTTAGAGTCGCCACTTATTTATTCGGTAGGGATAAGTCTCATACAATAGATAAGGTTTTGGTCTGGTCAGAGTTCTAGGTAAGTGGTTCAGTTAAGCCCGGGGAAGGTGTTAAGCACCCCGGCACTTCCGTCATATGACTGTTCCCTACTTCCTAGGTTTAAGTCATTTAAATGTCAAGTATTAATCAAATGTCTGAGATTTAGTTTATACTAACCCAAGAAGGGGAAAGCTAAACTAGGGTCGAGTCTCAGTTGGGCTGCCTATGTACTCACATTGGGGTAAGATCAGACCGAGCGTAGTTCTGGCACATGAGCCCATGTCGAGGTTAGGGGTGTGTTGTGTGTGCACCAAGGGTGGCTTAGGGTCTAGTCCGGTAGACTAGGGTTGAGTTGACCGGGTTGGTTAAGTGCTTGATAGATTGGGCCCGGTAAGAAAATGTTGAAGCCCGGTAGGCTTAAGCCCAGTAGGCCGAGAGGGAGTCCGGTAGACTAGAGCGTGGTCCGGTAGGCCAAGGGTGAGTCCGATAGGCTTGGTTTAGCTCAGTAGGCCTAGGGTTTAGCCCGGTAGGCTTGGATCGGCCATGTAGGCCTAGGGTTAAGCCCGGTAGGCTTGGTTTCGGCCCGGTAGCCCTAGGGTTAAACCCGATAGGCTTGGGTTGGCCCGGTAGGCCTAGGGTTAAGCCTAAATTCAGTCTTATGATCCTTTAAGGATGATTTGTTGATTTTAGGAGTTTTATCCCAATTTCCCAAGTTAAAGGGACTAACCATGGTTTAGACATGGGTTTAACCATGGTTAGTCGCATTAACCAAGGGGAGGCATTCTACAAGTTAATTTTGGAATTAAAATGCCATTTAGGATTTTTTCTAATTTTTTAGGATTTTCTCAAAGTGGTTAGGCAACTAACCGTAGATAAGTTTTAACCGGGGTTAGTTTAACCCGTGGTTAAGCTAAGGAAGACAAGGGCAGGCATATATGGTGTTAAGTGACACCCCCATCCTTAGGAACACACTTGCATACACCAATATTCGAGTCCAATTTTAGGTGAGAATCAAATTTGTACTTTTGCTTTCTCTTAGTGATTAGTATTTTACTGTACAAGGTCACATGGCTTTTCTCGTCAGGGTTTTTCATGTTAAAAATCATTTGTCTTGATATTTTGTGATTGTCTCTTTATAATTCTGCATTTTAATTGATTAAATTAAAAATTGGGTAGATAAACCCTAGGAGACCTATTCAGCCCCCTCTAGGTTCGCTGGATTCACAACATGAAAATTTTACGGGAAAAACCACGGGACAAATTGTAGCTCTAGTAGAACGAGATACTAACTTAATTACCAATGCTAGCCTATAAGGGTCCCTTTTTTTCTTGGGCAATGAATTAGATGTATCGATGTTTTTCATCTATTGGGTTGTAATTCCTGTAAGACTTTAATTGCAGTAATTTGAATAATTTCAAACCTTTACGAAGTGACTCAAATTTCCTACCAATTACCATAACAAAGTGTAAAGTGCCAAGTTTTATAAGTCTCAGCCAAAGAATGGACCATAAAATATCATTTTTATGTACCCAAGTTTTATAAGTCTCAGCCAAAGAATTAACCATAATAGATCATTTTTATGTAGAAAAACAGGTGAGTGGCATCAAATTAATATGTAGACACAATGTCTTGGTGCAAAACCAATGACATTTTATGATACCCATAATAGATGACAAGTGGCCTACAACTCGAGCAACTATTAATCCTGCAGAAAACTTCTATATGATTCACTAAGCGAGGCATTTGGTAACTATACAGAGAAGAAGCGACAATATAGGACGAATTATTTTTTAAGTCGGAGCAAGCACACATAAATATGGTTGTCCCTTGGTCACCATCGGGCATCAGCCATGGAGGATGGTTTTCCTAATAAGGGTGTAATTCATTTTGCAAACATCTACATCTCATGAAATTGAATTTCGCAAGAGATTCAATTCTTGATAAATTCAAATTTTTTTTGCTACATGTGTGTTCCATGTTCGTTCCAGTGTGAGAATTCAAAGGTAAATTCCATTAATTTCTAATTTTCTGCATTGGTCCGGGCATGAGAAAAACATTTTTAACAAAAGTAAAATAAAAAAGGGAAAATATACACAAAAAATAAAAAATAAGAAATTTAAAAAAAAAATATAAATATATTTAAAAATAAAATTAAAAAATGTCAAGAGAGAGAGAGGGGGTTTTATGATTTTCCACTGTCTTTTAAATTTGACAAGAAATTCATATCTCAATGTTAATGATGAGACATGAATTTCCCAAACGGTTGGTAAATCATTTTTCGAAAAATTAACGCAACGAATACACGAACTTTAGCTATTTCTTAGGAATTGATATTTCTGATGCTAACTCTTAGTAAAATAGGGATTATTTAACAACTCTTCTTTTGAATAATACAATTTT
Source organism: Tetracentron sinense (assembly GCA_015143295.1). NCBI lineage: Eukaryota > Viridiplantae > Streptophyta > Magnoliopsida > Trochodendrales > Trochodendraceae > Tetracentron > Tetracentron sinense. Next base: position 31,334,669 of record CM026569.1, on the reverse strand, counting down.
TAACGAAAAGTACTCCACGAACAAGACTTGGGTTCCTTTTAACTTTTAAGTATGGAATCGTTTCTCATACAAAAATTTGGTCCTACGCATGAAATCTTTTCTTCCGAATACGAGTACTAAGGGTGAAAACTAGTTTTAGTGAATGTTAACTTTCTCTCACACAAACACTCACATATATACATAAATAAATAAATATATATATATATATATATATATATATATATATATATATATATATATATATATATAAAAGAGTCGTGTGAGGTTGGAAGGTCCTATCCGACCCTTACCATTAATAGAGTACATGTATGGTAATGATATGCATGAGATGCATCATATCAATATCATCATCACAATTGGAAAGAAATGGATTTAGAATGAAATTGAGATGGTTGGAAAGAATTGGATTTAGAAAGAGATTGAGATTATTGGAAAAATTTGGATTTAGAAAGAGATTGTGATTGAGAAATTAGAATGTTTGATTTAGATTTAGTTTCTATTTTATCTATATACTATTATCTATATAAACCCTAGTTGGGTCTCTTTGTAATCACTTTGAGAATTCAATAAAATCAGTTTGTTTTAATGGTATCAGAGCACAAGATCCGCCTGTGCTGATAGTGTCTCGGTGATAACATCACCGGTGGGCAGCTTAGTTGCCGTCCACCGGGCCTCAGTTTCTCTTCAGCTTCTGCCGTTGTAACAACAGCCCCTATCAATCTATTTTCTCTGCAAGTTCAGTATCTTACTCTCACGGGAAGTCACCAGCCCTGTTCACATTCAGTCCCTGTCACATCTAGGCCCCACGTCTCTACAAAAGACACACAACTAGTCCAAGTCTAATGGACGGTCTTCAGAAGCAAAGGTTGTGGGAGGCACTGTCGAAGGCTTTAAATCTGTTGATAAGGTTCAGAAAACCCCAAGAAATACAAAAATGCCAATAGTAACTGCTCCATTGGCTAGGCAGTCCATAAACGCCGGGCACATTGTGGAACGTGCTTCTCACATATTGCAACAAGTGAAGTGGGGGCTGCAGCAAAAGAGGCTCTTAGTAGTCTTAACTATTCATTGGATGCTTTTCAAGCAAACCAAATTCTCAAACAGCTACAATCAACTAGTTGAAATGCCAATCTGGGTTCAAGCACGATGGTCATGCCTACACTATTAGTGTTGCTTAAAGATCAAGACCAGTAGCCATCATCTTTCTTGCAACGTCCTCATCTCTATTGGCTGGGTAACTCTGCAACTCTGTATGCAAACCTCCATACACATGCTCATCATCTTTCGTCATTGGTACTCTCATCTGTCATACGTCCAACCCCACATTCACCACCACATCTCCCATCTTTCTTGCACAACACACATCAGCCCTCCAAAAGTGTGCATTGCGTCTACCAACATAATCGGATCTTTAGAGTGGTTCATCAATGGGCCATTTCAGCTTAGAGATCCTCAAGTGGAGGGTCACCACCAAGTCACAGGCTATTTCATTCTTGCCACTTTGATCATCATTCGAAGAATGTGTCACAGAAAAGAAACTGTTGTTGATTGGAAAAAAAAAAAAAAAAAGGCAGTTATTTTTTTTTTTTTGGCCCAAAGAGGCCCTTTTGAAGACCCGTGATCCCTTTGGCAAGACCATAGGCACGATCACGGATGTCTTTTTGAATATGGCCCACGAGGCCCTTTCATTGCCCAAGAGGCTATTCGGCCCATTGAGGCCCTGACCCATTGAGGTTCAGACCCGTGACCCCTTTGGCAAGACCATAGGCACGCTCACGAATGTCTTTTTGAATATGGCCCACGAGGCCTATTTCATTGCCCAAGAGGCTATTCGGCCCTGACCCATTGAGGTCCACCCCCATTTTCATTGACCCATAGAGGTTTAGCCTATTGAGGCTTTTCATACAACACATCAACAACGGTGACGATTGGCAACTATCAAGATCTGCAACGACATTGGAATGACTAGCAAGCTACCTTACCTGATTGAGTATCAAACTCACGCAAATTTTCAAATCTACATGAGTTTGAGGGGGAGTAATAGAGTACATGTATGGTAATAATATGCATGAGATGCATCATATCATTACCATCATCACAATTGGAAAGAAATGGATTTAGAATGAAATTGAGATGGTTGGAAAAAATTGGATTTAGAAAGAGATTGAGATTATTGGAAAAATTTGGATTTAGAAAGAGATTGTGATTGAGAGATTAGAATGTTTGATTTAGATTTAGTTTCTATTTTATCTATATACTATTATCTATATAAACCCTAGTTGAGTTTCTTTATAATCACTTTGAGAATTCAATAAAATCAGTTTGTTTTAAACCATTTGTATTGACGTCTCCAAATCAACATCTAATGGGTCTCACCTTAATAGTACTGCTAGCTTGCGAGAATAATAAACCTATTATTCTCACATTACTATTAAGGTTACACCCAAAAATGGGAGACGTCAATACAAATTGTAAGGTCCGTCGGATAAGACCTTCCAACCTAACACGGCTCCTATCGGCTTTTTTTTATATATATATATATATATATATATATATATATAACTCAACGTGTCTAATGAGTCTCACCTTAATATTGCTAGCTGTGAATAAATTCTTCAAATGAGCACGTCAAAGTCGTACTTATGCCAGCCAGTCTGCCACTACAAGTCCACTCGGAAAGTATATATATATTTGTTGGCGTCGTGTAGTTTGGAAGGTGTTATCCGACGTCCCTTACCTTTGTATTGGCATCTCCAACCATATATATATAATATACTCTGCCCACCGTGAAAATAATAAAAATATTAATCCGTCATGTTGATCTATATTGCATCGCCCATCCTAAAGCTGAATAAAAGAGAAATGTTGATTTCAAGTTGGCATTGGTGACATTGTACTAAAAAAAATTGTTATTCTTTTAGGCCCTGACCTTGCCTTCACTCGGCCTTGGCTCTTGAGGGCTAGTCAGTTCAGGTGCTCGGAGGACTAGGCCTCGTCTTAGCCCAGCCTGGGCATGGAGGGAAGGGTGTTCTCTACTTAGTGTTGCACTCAAGCCAAACTGGCATGTTGGCTTGACTCAGATCGGCACATTCAAATACACTCTGCTTACTCGTTTAGGAAACAGCGCCTTCCAAATGGGATCGGATTTCGTCTGGACCTTGCCAAACCAAAACTATATGGCTTACTAAACAGAGCCCTTTAGGTGCCTTCTAACACTAGTTAATTTTTTTAACTCCTAGGGTTAAATTCTTTTGATATTTAAAAAAAATAAAATAAAGGTTAGATGTATGGACCCTAGGGTGAATCAATCTTAACCACAATTAATAAGTGTTAAAAGGGAACATGACAGCCTATAGTAAGTGGGCCAGACGATTCTGGTCTGCAGCGGGCCAGACCAAATTCCATTCCCTTACAAATAGTGCTGTCAACATATCAGATTTGGATCAGATCTTCCTAGATCAGATCCGATTAAGAGTTCGACATATTCAGATCTGACCCGAGATCCGTCGTATTATGAATTATCCAATCCAATCCAAATCCGAATCAGATTACTAATTCGAGACCCGATCTGATTCGAATCCGATCTGATTAACATTAATATATCTAAAAAAAAAATATTTTTATTAACAAAAAATAAAATTATGATTACTATTATAGTATACTAGTAGGTGGCATGTGCGATGCACGCGAGAGATAAGGAAAGGGGGGAGAGATTGGAAAGAGGGATCCTAGTGGAGACATTTTGAAAAAAAAAAATTAAATATTTTAATTATAGAAACTTAAGAGACTTTTTAGATAAAAACAAAACATTGTGAGAGACACGTTAGTATAGAAAGGGACATTTGGAGAACCAAAAATCCCTATTTTTTCTCTTGAAAAATAGTTTCACGTGCAGAGGGTGTGTCTCTTCGTTCAGAGAGACCAAGGAGGAAGTATGAGAGAAGATAAAGATAAAGATTTGAGGGAATCGTAGAGATATAGAAGGATTGTTGTTAGTTGTAGTTGATATTACTTCAATACCCCTACTAACTTTTCTCATGAAAAAGAAGATACCATAAAATTGAGACTCATTAGGAATATTAGACAAATATTAACCAAATTTTTAACCCCGCTTCTCTCACTATATATATATATATATATATATATATATATATATATATATATATCGGTAGGAGTGGTATTAGGTTAGTATACATATATAATATATATGTCTGTAGGTGTCGTGTAGGTTGGAAGGTCTTATCCGACTCTTACCCTTTGTATTGACATCTCCAACTATTAGTATGTATATATATATATATATATATATACTAGCAAACACCCCGTGCAATGCACGGGTGATAATATAAGTTATATTATTTAGTTGACATTATTGTTTGTATTAAATAATAATTAATTAATTAATAGAACATTAATAAATTATTTTTAAAAATTTAAAGAATATAATAACTTTATTTTATATTTATTAAATAATATATATTAACAATATTTATTAACTTTTAAAATTTATACTAAAAAATTCGTGATATATTAACTATTAATAATATTAATATTAACCTTATTAAAATTTATAACCAAATAACCTCACTATCGGAGGAATGTGTTTTTTAAAACTTAATTAACAGTTCATGCAATCATTAACAGCTTTGTAAATTAATTGTAATTGTAAGAAGCATTCTAATGCTGTGTAGACCTATACGTAAGTGAAACACAATCCAACTATACAAAATCACAACCTTAAAAATTACATCCGGTTCTAGTTGTGACCTCTAAACCAAGAGGGCAAACTTAGTTATAATGAAATTTAGTAAATGAAAACAACACTACAACCATGTCTTTGCCTGAGGTTGCAATGGATGCTGGTACTCTTTACCATACTGAGGAGTGAGGGGTACTATATTCTTTTGTTTTTTGGTAAGCTCACACTACAAGGTGAGTACTGAAGGCAAAGAAGGGAAACACACACTCACACCCCACATGCTGACCACACACGCAGCCTTATAAGCTTCACCCGAGGGAGGGGTACTATTTTTTTTTTTGGGTACAGTTTATATGGTTATGCTGCAACCCCAGTAAGAGTGTTAGTTTCTGCTCAAGTTAGTGGGACGGGTGGAGAACTCACACCCTGACGGGAATGGAACCCAGAACCACTTCCTTATGGAAGGGATACACTTACCATTGGGACAAAGCCCTGGTGTATGGTACTAAATTCAATACTCACTTAAAATTTTCTAAAAGAAGATATTTTCTCCAAAAGGATTTCAAACCAAACACAAGGGAGGAGTCTGTTCATTTTTACATGAAGATACCATTTTTTCTCTCTTTCTTCAAATATTCGAACAACGACAACCAATAATCGGCCAGCCATAACATCAATAGCCGACGATGTCACAACTGATGTCAGTCAGCTGTCCCACCAATCCAACCAAGCGGAACCACCCTCTAGCATCGGAGACCAAACAAAAAAAAGTCAGCCAACAACACTATTGCCGTCAGCCAAGTTGCGAGACCAATCTAGCGTCCTGGACAATTCATTCTTCAACAATTAAGGTTCTGTTTGTTTCGATGTAAAATAGAGGAAAACAAATGAATTACGCAGAAAATATCAATTGTCCTAAAGAATATATTTACAAAAATGATATTTTCCGTCGAATTCATTTGTTTTCTCCGATTTTACATCAAAACAAACGGAGCATAAATTGGAAAACCCTTTCTCCATTTCGATTTTCTCTTTCACATTGAAGACCACCTGAAAATCAGCCTTGAAAAATTTGCTAAATGAATTCATTGGAAAGTAAGATCGCCAAATCATCTGAACCAAGGGCTCTGACATGTGGTGGGGTTAAAAGGTAATGCAGGATGAAGAGGGATAAATAGATAGGGGGATGTTGGAGAAGATGAATATTTGAAGGGGAGTTGGAGAGTCATCTTGCATGGAGAGAATACATAGGGAGACAAAGAGGAGATTTAAGGGTGACGTTTAACTGCCAAGCACCCTTACATGGAGGCACTGTGTAACAGAATGATTGTGAATATACAAAATTCTTCTATTGGACATGGGTATAAAAGCACCATGCATGTAACTGTCAATAAATTGAGAGTTGTGTGTAAATTGTTTCCCATCAAGCATTGTAACCCCGGGCTAATCCTCTTCTTCGTAATCAATATGTAAGCACCATGTGGAAACGTATAGATAGATGCTTTTGTAAACGTATAGGGAATTTGGAAAGGTTTGAAAATTAGAGTGAGGATTTAAGAATGGAAAAAATAATTAGTGAGCTCATCATGTGGCTCATTAATTAAGAAGAAAAAATGGTTGGTAATTTAAATAGCAGAGACATGGCAATATCTTATTGATCAACTAATGAATGTCTGTCATATCAGCAGACACGTGTTATAAAATTGAAGAGAGAATAGAGAACAATGAGATATGCCACGTGGAACCAACCGGCATATAGTATTAGTATAGATAGATATATGTCGGTAGGCATGTAGGTTGGAAGGTCTTATCCGACCCTTACCCTTTGTATTTACATCTCCAACTCAACGTCTAATGCGTCTCCTAATGGCAAATAATTTTCTATGGTGGTTGCCAGACCTTATTCAGGCTTGGCCAAGCCCAAAAAAGCCCGGCCCGAATATACCCCTAATCACCATATATATATATATATATATATCTATCCAACCTAACACGACTCCTACGTACCAATATAACTCAACGTGTCTAATGAGTCTCACCTTAATATTGCTAGCTGTGAATAAATCCTTCAAATGAGCACGTCAAAGTCGTACTTATGCCAGCCAGTCTGCCACTACAAGTCCAACTCCGAAAGTATATATATATATATATATATATATATATATATATATATATATATTTATATGTTGGTGTCGTAGTATAGGTTGGAAGGTGTTATCCGACGTCCCTTACCTTTGTATTGGCATCTCCAACCATATATATAATATATTCTGCCCACCGTGAAAATAATAAAAATATTAATCCGTCATGTTGATCCATATTGCTTCGCCCATCCTAAAGCTGAATAAAGGAGAAATGTTGATTTCAAGTTGGCATTGGTGACATTGTACTTAAAAAAATTGTTATTCTTTTAGGCCCTGACCTTGCCTTCACTCGGCCTTGGCTCTTGTGGGCTAGTCAGTTCTGGTGCTCGGAGGACTAGGCCTCGTCTTAGCCCAGCCTGGGCATGGAGGGAAGGGTGTTCTCTACTTAGTGTTGCACTCAAGCCAAACTGGCATGTTGGCTTGACTCAGATCGGCTCATTCAAATACACTCTGCTTACTCGTTTAGGAAACAGCGCAGCGATTTCCAAATAGGATCGGATTTCGTCTGGACCTTGCCAAACCAAAACTATATGGCTTACTAAACAGAGCCCTTTAGGTGCCCTTCTAACACTAAATTTTTTCAACTCCGAGGGTTAAATTCTTTTGATATTTTTTTTCAAAAAAAAATAAAGGTTAGATGTATCAACACTAGGGTGAATCAATCTTAACCACAATTAATAAGTGTTAAGAGGGAACATGACAGCCTGTAGTAAGTGGGCCAGACCAAATCCCATTCCCTTCCAAATAGTGTTGTCAACATATCGGATTTGGATCAGATCTTCCTAGATCCGATCCGATTAAGAGTATGACATATTCGGATTTGACTCGAGATCCGTCGTATTATGAATTATCCAATCCAATCCAAATCCGAATCAGATTACTAATTCGAGACCCCGATCCGATTAACATTAATATATCTAAAAAACAATATGTTTATTAACAAAAAATAAAATTATGATTACTATTATATTATACTAGTGGGCGGCATGTGCGATGCACGCGAGAGATAGGAAAACGGGGGAGAGATTGGAAAGAGGGATCCTAGTGAGGACATTTTGAAAAAAAAAATTAAATATTTAATTATAGAAACTTAAGAGACTTTTTAGATAAAAAAAAACATTGTGAGGGACACGTTAGTATAGAAAGGGACATTTGGAGAACCAAAAATCCCTATTTTTTCTCTTGAAAAATAGTTATCACGTTGAGAGGATATGCCTCTTTGTTAAGAGAAACCAAGGAGGGAGCATGAGAGAAGATAAAGATAAAGATTTGAGGGAATCGTGGAGATATAGAAGGATTGTTGTTAGTTGTAGTCGATATTATTTTAATACCCCTACTAACTTTTCTCATGAAAAATAAGATACCATAAAATTGGGACTCATTAGGAATATTAGACAAATATTAACCAAAATTTTAAACCCGTTTCTCTCATTATAATAGTAAAGATATATATATATATATATATATATATATATATATATATATATATATATATATATATATATATATATATCGGTAGGAGTTGTATTAGGTTAGTATACATATATAATATATATGTCGGTAGGTGTCGTGTAGGTTGGAAGGTCTTATCCGACTCTTACCCTTTGTATTGACATCTCCAACTATTAGTATATATATCTATATATATATATATATATATGTCGGTAGGCGTCGTGTAGGTTGGAAGGTCTTATCCGACCCTTACCCTTTGTATTTACATCTCCAACTCAACGTCTAATGGGTCTCCTAATGGCAAAGAGTTTTCTCTGGTGGTTGCCAGACCTTAGTCAGGCTTGGCCAAGCCCGGAAAAGCCCGGCCCGAATATACCCGTAATCACCGTATATATGTATCTATCCAACCTAACACGACTCCTACGTACCAATATAACTCAACGTGTCTACTGAGTCTCACCTTAATATTGCTAGTTGTGAGTAAATCCTTCAAATGAGCACTTCAAATGAGCACATCAAAGTCGTACTTATGCCAGCCAGTCTGCCGCTACAAGTCCAACTCCGAAAGTATATATATATGTTGGCGTCGTATAGGTTGGAAGGTGTTATCCGACGTCCCTTACCTTTGTATTGGCATCTCCAAACATATATATATATATATCTCGGTAGGAGTGGTATTAGGTTAGTATACATATATAATATATATGTCGGTAGGTGTCGCATCTCCAACTAACTATATATATATATCTATATATATGTGTGTCGGTAGGCGTCGTGTAGTTTGGAAGGTCTTATCCGACCCTTACCCTTTGTATTTACATCTCCAACTCAATATCTAATGTGTCTCCTAATGGCAAAGGATTTTGTCAGGTGGTTGCCAAACCATAGCTGGGCTTGGCCAAGCCCGGAAAAACCCGGCCCGAATACACCTTTAGTCACCGTAGAGGCTTCCACTTGAAAGGGTTTATTCGACAGCTAGCACTATTAAGGTGGGCAGAGGATTTTTTCTGGTGGTTGCCGGACCATAGCATTCTGGCAACCACCTTCACGTCATGAGAAAAAGGGAAGAAGTATAAGTGGGGAGAAGTCAAAAACATGGGAGAAAATGAAAAATGACTTCTCCCCTTTTCTCACCACATGTCAGATGAAGGTGGTTGCCAGAATGCTATGGTCTGGCAACCGCTAGAAAAAATCCTTTGCCCACCTTAATAGTGTTAGGTGTCTGAATAAACCCTTTCAAGTGGAAGCCAAATCCTCTACGTTGACTAGGGTTTTTCCGGGCTTGGGCAAGCTTGGCTCGGCTTGAAAATATTTTTTCTAGGCTCGAATCCCGGCTCAGCCTAAAATCCAACTCGAAAAATCGGCTCAAAGCTCGACCCGAATTCAAAAGCCTGGCAAAAAGCTCAGCTCGGCCCGAATTAATTCAAGCTCGAGCCAGGCTTGGCTTAGCTCGAGCTCGGCTTGAATACCTTTTTTTTTTTTTTAATTTATATTATTTATATCTTTACTATTATAATGGGAGAGGCAGGCGTAGATGATTTTTCCGAAATTCTCATACTACCCTTATATAAAAACAAAATTTTGATTTAATGTTTTGCTTTAAAACCCAAACTACCCCTTGTCTTTGATTTAATTTCCAAACTACCCCTTGCTCATCTATCTATTTAGAATCACAGCCAATCGCAATTGAACTCAGGGAGAGTTCAATCGCAACCGTGGGTTAACACGTGTCCCTTTTAACTCCTATTAACTGTGGTTAACTCCTTCTCCTTGCTCTCACATGCATCGCACGTGCCACTAGCGAGTTCAATCGCACCACGGATTAACACGTGTCCCTTTTAAGTCCTATTAACTGTTGTTTCCCCTCGCTCTCACGTGCATCGCACGTGCCACCCGCAAGTATATAATAATGAAATATATAAATAATATTTTTAATTTTTTTTATTTTTTAATAATATTCGAGCCGAGCTGAGCTCGGGCCGGGCCGAGCCTCAATCGAGCCTGGCCGAATCAAACAAGGGTTGGGCCGAGCTCGGCTTGAATAATTTTTCAAGCTTTTTTCTAGCCTCGGCTTGGCCCGATCGGTCCTAAAAATCAGGCCGAATAGAGCCGGGCTCAGGTCAGGCCAAGCCGAACCAATGGGTCAATGGCCTTTGTGTTGCCCAGGTTATGGACCCTAGAGGGGGGTGAATAGGGTCTATGACAATTAAAATATATTTAATCTAAATTTCTTAAGCGGAATTTCAACTTTAAGGCAAGTTAAAGGGAAATAGAGAATCTAATAATTTTGCTTAAACAATAGTGTAAACAATAATGGAAATCAGTCAAGTAGAGAGAGTTGGAGAGATGCAAACACTTGACACCGGATATTGTTCATGAGGTTCTGCAACCTGCCTACGTCCCCGCCTTGAGCTATTCCTACTCCAAGGATTCCCCACGATTTAATTCTCAAACCGTGTCCTCTTCTTCCGGGTGAAGAGTAAACCGTTACATTCCCTTACAGGCTAGGAGACCACCTTTACTATTCTTTTACGGGCTGAGGATGAACCGTTACACCATCCTTTTATGGCTTAGGATCAAACCTTCATAATCCTTTGAGGCTAAGGATGAACCTTTACAATGTAGCGATTTTGGATCTTGTGTAACAACCCAAAATCCTATCTTGACCAAATAAGACCTTGGGTCGCCACATATCTCAAACCTACTTAAAACTGTATGCCTACAAGGCATACTACACGAGTCTCAAAAATAAGAATAATAAAATTAGATATATAAAATTCAAATCATCTTGTACAAATGTAATTTGTCCAATATCACTCAATATAATCGGGATAGTCTAAAAGCCACTAACAAAATAAGACAGTCTAAGCAACATCCTGAAACGCATAAGTCTAAAACAAAACAACTCAGAAAGTAAACTACGATCTACTAGCATGGATAACTCTCAAAATATCTGGCTTCCTCCTAGGGAAGCTCACCACTTCTCCTTCTTCAAAGTACTCATCTTCTACCCAAGGAGTAGTTACCTGAATCCTGTGCTAGACCTGTACGACAATAACAGGTCGACTAAGCATTGAATACTCAACGGATATCCAGTCTAACTAACAATAGCAATAATTCATGCTCATAACCAATATCAAATTCAGGTGACAGTTACAAAATCAGTATGACATTTGCATAATCCATGACAAGTTCGTATAACATAATCAATAATAGGTTTATATAGCATAATCAATAACAGGTCATATAACATTTGCATAATCATTGACAGGTTCATATAGCATAATCAATAACGGGTTCATATGATACTTGCATAATCAGAGTGTAGAAAAAATATAAACAGATCATGACATATTTCATTGCTCTTGTAATTCTGTGTTCATGATTCAGTACTTACTATTCAGTGTCAATGTCCGACAATGCATGATAAGTTCTATATTCATGTTTCAGTACTTGTAATTCAGTGTCCAGAGTCCTTGTACTTATAATTCAGTATTCAGAGTCCTTGTACTTGTAATTCAATATTCAAAGTCCTTGTACTTGTAATTTAGTATTCAATGTCCAACAACGCATGATAAGATCGACAACGCATGATAAGTTCCGACAACGCATAATAAGATCCGACAACGCATGATAAGATCGACAACACATGATAAGATCAATGTTCATATCATCACCTTGACTTGTGTACTTGTGAGAATCTTAGACTTAGGAGACAACATGCTTATGAGATGCTTATGCTTATAAGTCCTTGAACAACTTATTCAGATCATGCACTTATTCAGATGCCTCATTGGGCTTATTCCGTCTATCAAGCGTATGTCATGCTTATGCTTGTGGTCCATATGTGTGACTTGTGAAGCTCTTATCTTAACGTACACGTGAGTTTGTGTATAAGTGTCGTAATTAACATTCGAATTGGTCATCGTTTAGATTTCGATCTCTCACCATGGAAACTTCACTATACTGTCCCATACCATATAGTTAAAGAATTCCCAGTTTGGAAGACCTTCCTCTAAGCTTTGTCCTACCCGAATATCAATCACTATACGATATAGATAGACATAATTTAACATTCGTGATTAACATTTAAACTCGGTCATCGCCTAGACTTCGGTCTTCCGCCAAGAAACTCCGCTAGGTTACATCTGCCTAGTTAGAGAATTCCCGACCTGGAGGACTTCCTCTAGGTTTTGGCCTATCCGAATATTGATCACCGTACAAGTATAAATAGGACATAATTTAGCATGAGAGAGTTTAGGGCATAATTTACATAGTCATAGCAAAACAATACCTTATCATTGTGAGCATGAAATTTTTCCACCCTCACAAAGGTTTGTTTTGATTTGGAGTCGCCACCTATTCATTCTAAGGGATAGATCCCGGATTGATTTGTTTTGGATAAGGTCTGGTCTATCAGAGTTAGGGTAAGTGGTTCGATTAAGTCCTGGGTGAAATTACTTTGATCAATGATCTCTATGACTTAGAGGGGGGGGGGGGGGGGGAATAGGTCTATCTAAGAACTTCTAACTAATTTTAATTTTTCAAATAAATATTTTAGAAATCAATAAACAATTCACACACCAACAATCCACACAAATCAAACACAGAAGATTTTTACGTAGAAAACGCTTACGGGGAAAAACCACGGGACCACGTCCAGCAACAAACTTCACTATGAGAAGAATTCAATTACAAAACAAGACCTTACCCAAACCAGACACGACGTTCCTAAGTACAAAATCTTACTCTTGATTTCCACGAACCAATAGGTTCAATCTCCGCCGTAGCAGCTTCGGTTCCTGACTGACCAAATCTTCTCAAGCTACTTCAATACCACGATCACACATGATCGATCTCCTTCCACGAAGGCTCCGGATCATACACCGGATACACACACAAGGTGTAGGGTTGTGAATTAATTTAGAAAGCTTCAAACCCTAGAGGGATCTCATACAGATCTGAGATCACACAATGCAAGATCAAAGGTATAGATCTATACTTGCATTTTCTAGGATGATTGAAAAAGGAGGGATCACTAAAGATCTATGAGGAAGAAGGGAAAAAGCCATAGAAGGGTTTCTCAGACCTCTACTCTTTCAAACATAAACAAAGATACGAATTAGGTCTCCAAAAATTCGTTTATATAGGATTTAAAAAAGAGTTCAGAAAAATAGAAATTATGTTTACGAGGACCGATCGATCGCTGCTTATAACCGATCGCTCGGTCCAAAACCGATCGATCGCTATTTCCACCGAGAGATCGATTAAAAATTACCTCTCTGGAAAAATACCCCATACAAATTTTTTGACCAGTCGATAGCCACCGATCGCTCGGTAGGCCACCAATCGATCGGTCTCAACACCGAGCGATCGGTTGAGACAGAATTTTAGCCAAAACATTTTTCTTTTATTTTTGTTTGATTCAAATAAGACTAAAAGACTTTGTTAGGCTTAAAACTATCCTCCTAGGTATGTTTAGAGTTATCTAAGTCAAATCCAACCTAGGTAGGGGTCTCTAAGTCCATTACCTGTCTAGATCCGGAGTAGAAGTTTTTTCTTCAATATCTTCAATCTTCTCGAAACTTTAACTCTTCTGACAAGTTGAACAAGACACAACACACATAACCTATCTAATGATCACGGAATTTGCCAACACCTACTTAGGGATTTACACTGGGGAAGGTGTTAGGCACCCTACGACCCCCATTTTGCAATGGTTTCCTATTTCTCAAATTTAAGCCAATTTTAATCTTAATGTTAATTAAAATGCCTAAGCGTTTAATCAAATACTAAACCAAGAAAGATAGAAAGCTAGATGGCTAGGGTCGAACCTAGATTGGATTGCCTACGTACTCACATTGGGTTGAGATCAGACCGAGCGTAGTTTTGACACATGAGTTCATGCCAAGGCAATGGGTAGTGTGTGTGTGCATAAGTTGGTCAAGGGTCTAGCCCGGAGGGCTAAGGTTTAGTTGACCGGGGAGGTTAAGTGAAGGGTGAGTCTAACCGTGGTTAAAAGGGTTTTAACCATGGTTAGAGGGCTAACTAGGGTTAAGAAAGTCTACAATGTCATTGTTTAGGTTTTTTGGATTTTTCATTTTTTTTGTATTTTATGCAATTTAGGATTATGTATAAGCTAACCATGATTAACTAACCGAGATTGAGTTAACCATGGTTAGGAACCAACTATGGTAAAGAGGAGAGTAGCTGGGCTCATGTTTTTTGGTCTTTTTGAGTTTTTATATTTTTTTTGGGTTTTTTATGATTTTATGTGTATTTTTGTAAAAGTTAAAACTTAACTAGAGTTAAAAGTTAACCGGGTTGGTTCAACCCCGGTTAGAGGTATGATTAGGGTCAAGATGGGCCTGGTAGATGTTAATGCCTCAGTGGGCCTTGGATTGGGCCTGGGTCTCATGTGCAAGCCTCCTGATCAGGGATATAGGAAATGGCGGTAATTCGTTTACCGCCATTCTCAAAACAGTTCATATTGAGAATGGCGGTAAAACCCTTACCGCCAATCTTGGTTCTTCAAGCACAGCAGATTTGCAAGCAAAATGAGAGCTCATAGTGCCACGTGGGCTGGTGGGCCCGCGGGGAAATCCAGGTATGATGCCATGGATACTGGTCCTGATCTTGGGGCCTGACTTGGCTCCAATAAGGCCTACGAATACCTGAACTCACTGGTTTGCAGAAATAGCATAATGTCGGCACTAGGATTGCCGACATTATGCACAGGATCCATTTCATGTCTTTTAGCCCTAGTTAAGCTAAACCCCAGGGCATGGGATGCTTAGGGGAGATAGATGATGATCTTAGGAAGCCAAAATAGGCCCTGGAATGTGTGAGCGTAGGTCTAGCACAACTCTTAATAAATGTGTAGGGGCCAAGCAAACCCCATCTCTTATGTGTGGCTGCTGATTAAAAAAAACAAACAATTTATTAGAGAGAGTGAGGCCAGCAAAATCCCTTTCTTTCCTTCTTTACGAAACGAAACGCGTTTGGTTGTCAAGAAAATAAGTAAAAACATGAAAAAGAAAAGAAAATTAGATAAACCACAACTAAAAATTGTATTAAAAATCTAAAATTTTCTTTTCTTTTCCATGTTTTCATCAATTTTCAGCAACCAAATAGCAAAATCATGAACTTTTTCTTCTCTCCTCACATGATTTCTTCTCTCCTCTATAATGGCATGCTTTTCTTCTCTAATGGCACGCTTCTCTCTAAAAAGGATGGGCGACAACGGCCCCTGTAGCAAAGTGATACTTTTTGATGTGGCAGCATCTCACCACATCTGAAAAGGGCTTGTTGCCATTTATTTCTCTACCTGTGCGCATTTCTTTCTTTTCCACACCAGTAAAGAAGAAGGAAGAGAGAAGGAGGGGAGGTCAAAATGGCTGATCCTGGTGCTCTTTTATCTATTGCCGAAAGGTTTGGATACATGCTCTATCATGAATCAGTTTACCTAAATCAGGTGCAGGAGCAAATTCAGCAGCTACAAAATGAGCTAAATCAGATGCAGTGCTTCTTAAAAGATGCTGATGCAAAGAGAGAAGAAGATGAGAGCGCTCGCAAATGGATTGCAGACATCAGAGACACTGCTTATGAAGCAGAGGATGTCGTCGACACCTTCATCCTTAAAGTTGCATCCAGGAGGAAATGGCGCGTTATCCAAAGGTATGCTTGCTTTATCAGGGAGTGGAGAGAGATTCACAAAATCGGGAGTGAAATTCAAGTGATCCAGACTAGGATCTGCAACTTCTCCAAAAGTCGGGAAACTTACGGTATCAGAAACATTGGTGAAATAGGAGAAGGGACGAGTTTCGCAAACGAGAGGCGGCGACAATTGAGACATTCCTATCCTCATGCTGACGAAGTGCATGTTAATATTGGCTTGCAAAGAGATGCAGACGCTTTGGTTAAACAGTTGAAGGATGATGAAGGCTTCCGTGTAGTTTCTATCGTTGGAATGGGGGGGCTAGGTAAGACCACTCTCGCCAAGAAAGTTTATAATCATTCCCATGTTAAGTGTTATTTTGAATGTTGTGCTTGGGTTTTTATATCTCAACAATGTCGTGCGAGAGACGTTTTACAGGCAATCCTAATAAAAATTAGCTCTTTCGCTAGAGAGGAGAGGGAGATGATTAACGCTGAAGATGAGAGGATACCTCAACAATTTCGAGGGAGAGGTGTTGTACAGGCACTCCTCACAAAAGTTAGTTCTTTCCGTAGAGATGAGAGGGAGATGATTAAAGCTAAAGAGGAGAGGGAGATTATTATAGCTAAAGAGGAGAGGGAGATGATTAAAGCAATGACAGAGGAAGAGTTGGTGGAGAAGCTTTATGCAATTCTAGAAAAGAAGCGGTATCTGGTGGTTCTTGATGACATATGGAGCAAGGAGGCGTGGGATATGCTCAAACCCGCCTTTCCAATTGGAAGGAAAGGAAGCAAATTATTGCTGACAACCCGCAACAAGGAAGTTGTTTTGCATGCTGATCCACGGAGTATTATCCATGAACCTCGATTGTTAACCAAAGAAGAGAGCTTGGAGCTACTTTGCAAGAAAGCATTCCCTGTAAGTGGTCGCTGGCCTTGTCCAAGTTTTGACAAGTTAGGAAAAGAGATGGTGGGAAAATGTGGTGGCCTACCGCTAGCTGTTGTTGTCCTTGGAAGCCTATTAGCCACCAAGAAGTCGCTGGACGAGTGGGAGATTGTGCTCAAAAGCATTATATCTCACTTAAGTAGAGGCCAACAACTTGGAGTCTTTGAGATATTAGCTTTAAGTTACCATGATATGCCTTACTACTTAAAACCATGCTTCCTTTATCTGGGCCTTTTTCCGGAAGACTTTGAGATCCCCACGAGTAAGCTAATTCAATTGTGGGTTTCTGAAGGATTTATACGGTTGCCGCAACATGGATACGGAGAAGAAACACTAGAGGACATCGGAAAAGGGTTGTTAGCGGAGCTAATTCATAGATCCTTGGTTCAGGTGGGCAAAATGGGATCAGCTGGGAGAGCTAAAACATGCCGATTGCATGATCTTATGCGAGACCTATGCATATCAAAGGGGAGAGAGGAAAATTTTCTTGAGATTTTTCTTCGTCGTGGGAACATGGATGTGGGCGATTCTTCTTCGTCTGCAGCCATAGCAGCATCGAAACCACGTGCGCGTGCCATCCATTTTGGTCATAATCATGTTGAACATGAAAACGAACACCTCCGGTCTCTTCTATTATTTGAGGAACCAAAAGATTCTAAGCTCAAGTCTGCGTGCAAGAAGTTCAAACTACTAAGGGTCCTACATCTTGATGATGTCACTGTTAAAATGAGCCTACCAAAAGAGATAGGAGACCTAATTCATCTGAGGTACTTGAGGTTATCTGGTGTAGTAAACATCCCAACATCTGTACGTAATTTGAGAAGCTTGCAAATTCTCTGTTTGAAGGGTCACCTAGTGTTACCAAACGTGATAGGGGAAATGAAACAGTTGAGGCATCTAATTCTCTCTCGGCAAGCTACAATAAAGCCGGACTTGCGATTGGATACTTTGATTAATCTCCGAACGCTAAAGAACATATATTCAGGCAATTGGATAAAAAGAGATCTATCAAATTTGAAAAATCTTCGGAAATTAAAAATAATAGGTATCTTAGAGTTGGAGTGGACGGAAGACATCGAATCCACCGTCCTCGAATTGGACTGCCTTCGGTCTCTCTCATTGGAATTTCAGGGTCAAATTCCACGTCTAGCACCATTTTCACGCTGTGATCATCTCTCTAAACTCCGCCTGACTGGAAAAATAGAAGGCCATCCACATCTGCACCAAGTCCTCCCCCCAAACCTCAAAAAGTTAACCTTAAAAGGTTCTGAACTTTATCAAGATCCATTTCTATCGCTGGAGAAGCTGCCTAACTTAAGGATCCTTCGCCTACAAAATGATTCCTACATTGGGAGGGATATGGTTTGCACTGTAAATGGTTTTCCCCAACTTGAATCTCTACAACTTCAGTCTCTACGACACTTAGAGGAGATGAGATTGGGGGTGGATGCCATGCCAAGTCTTAGGCGTTTAGAGATTCTTTTTTGCCCTTATTTGAATATGCTTCCGGAAGGATTGAAGTTCGTCACTACCCTCCAGGAATTAGAGATCACAACAATGCCACAAAATTTCACATGCAGGCTTAGAGAAGGAGGAGAGGACTGGGATAAAGTCAAACAGATACCTACTATCACATTTAATTGATAAATGCAGAGGAAGAATAACCGCTTCTCTTCATCAACAGCACCTGCAAGTTTGAAGAAGAACCCTCCAATTCTATTTTTATCGTCTTCAACAAATACATAATCATCTTTCATGTCGGTGAGTGTTTCAGATTCTTCTTTACTATTTTTCTAAACCATTAATTGCTTACCCAGTTCAGTTTATTCATGATTTACAATCAAACCCTCACTGTTTATCTTTTTTAGTTTTCTTTCCTTTAAAAAATCTTGAAATTTTTTTTTACATGTTAGCGGAGCCAACTTCAAATTCTTTTAGCCATGCAGCATATTTGGCCCCTCCTTCTGACCAATTTCTGTTTATGCTTTTTTTTTTTTTTTAACAAAACAAATATATTAGCATCTCTGATTGCCTACTGTTAACCCAAACTTTTAATAGAATGGAATGGTAGAACAAGGATTATGTTGCCGACCCCAAATATTTGGAACAAAATATTGATGATGATCCGTCCCAAAAATAAAAAGAGGCATTTGAAATAAGGTATTGATGAGATAATGATGATGAATGCTCGCTCTTAAGTAGTTGCTGTCTCTTAGAATTTCTAAGCATACAACCATATTCTTTTGCAGGGCATGCAACAATTGTGCAGAGCTTCTGAAGCTTCATGCTATTGATGTATTTCTTATTCTGTGATGTTTGGATGCGTAAGAATTACCTCACTTAAGACATAATCCATTTGTATTGAACTACCAGATTCCTGTTGTTGTATTAAATTGCATCAAGTTTATTTGAGCATTCCTAGAAATTATTTGTCTATCAGTATTCTGGCTTGCAGATTTAATCAAGTGAGATATCTTTGAATCCGCTGGAAACAAAAAAAAAAAGAAGCTAGATACAACCACCAGACTCATTTTGATTTCATTTATGCCTGTTAATAGGATGGCATCCCCATTTAAATTTAAATTTGTATATCTAAGACATATTATGTATTGTATTGGCAGATTCACCCCATTCATTGTCTTCAATATTTCTAAATGACATTCCCCTTTAAGTCTTTGAGAAATGACTAATCCCATCAATAAATTGCATCAATTGCACACATGCGTGCACCAATTCATGGATCCAGCCAGGTCTTTCAATATATGGTACTTATGTTGAATAGGGATATATTCCTAAAATTGGACCCGCTGAGTGGTGTTACCTTGTGGGTCTACAGAAACATGAGAGATTTAAAAATAGGCTAAAGTGTGTGTGTTTAGGTGTTACTTTACCTCCTTAACCTAAATAAATAAATAAATAAAAATTCAGAGTCTTTATCTTTGAGACTTGATCCATTGGATGCGTTCTCCTATGCTTCACTAAAAATACGGCACAATCATTTTCCCCTATTCACACGTTTGGCATGCTATTTAGCTAACTAACAACATTCTTTAACAATGATCTTCTTACCCCGCCCTCTTGGGGTGTGGCCTCCAGAGGTGGGGGGGTCAGGGGATCGAATCCCCTCGGGTATGAGTTGCAAGAACTCCCCTGGCCAATGCTAACCCCTAACAGCCTAACTGATTCAAGATTACTAACGTAGGTACATGATAACTCGAGCAAAAAAAAAAAAAAACAATGATCTTCTTTATCCTCAAGCTGTCGATCCTAGGTAAGCGATTGATTAAATAACTACTATCAGGTGAATTTGGAGCTGTACCCTATATGTTTACATACTCAATTATGGTATTCACTCCAAGGTTATTGAAAGAATCAACAACTGTTTTTTTGTTTTTTTTCCATGAGAGATGTCATTTACCTACATTAGTAGAGTCAGACGGTCAGAAGTTAGCTTGGGCAGTGGAGCTCTTGCAACTCATACCCGGGTGGGATTAGATCCCTAGACCTCCTCCGTGGAAGGCCATACCCCTACCACTCAGGCAAGAGGAAGGTGGGAATCAACAACTGTTATGTAAGCAAAATCTAACACTCCTCTATGTAGAAGTGGAACCTAGATAGGTTGTTCCATAAACAACGAATGCAAGAGCGAATGGATAACTACCTAATCATTTTATTAATAAATGTATAAGGAATATACCAAATTTTATGTGGACATAATTACCCTTAAACTTACTTTATATAAAAAATTTACGGTCTGTCTTTTGTCCGACATGCCACATATTCTAGTAAAGACTTAGAAGGATTCTTTTACTATTATGTGGGATCCATTAGGAACTCACTATTACGTATGGGTTAATTTGCTTTAGGTAAACTTTTTAAACTTTATCGCTTTAATTATCTTAATCTTTACTACTATGTAGCACCCATGAGAGATCCGCTATTATGTATATGAGTTAGAAGTTTTGTTTTAAATCAACTTCTTAAAATTTAGATATTATCTAAGTGATTAATAATTAATAAGGACTCTTATTAGACTACTTCAAATTTAACAACAATGGGTCTCTCCACCTCATACTTGTCCATGGGAAGAAAGTAGGGTCTTTTTATAAGACATACCAATAGATTCTCCCAATGGATACGTAAGAGGTAGTATTGATTGGAATTCCACAAACCCTAAAACTCTACAAGATAAGATTATGAGATTTGTTATAAAAAAAATCCTAGTAATATAAATTATATAATCTAACCCTATGGTGCAAAATTATTAAAAAAATATATCAATTTAAAATAAAAAAGATCAACTTACTTGACGCATTTAAGGAAAAATAAAAAGCAATGAGTAACTAACAATAATAAATTTTTTAAAATGTCTATTGATAATATAATATTATAGTTAATAAAAATTATTAATAATAATACTACACAATTTTAAATATCTATTGATTATATGATATTATAGTTAATAAAAATTAATAATGATTGTACTAATATTTTTAGAAATATAATGCATGCAAAAACAAGTGCACTTTTACTAGTGTAGTTAAGAAACAACTCAAAATATGAATATATTGAACAAATTTCGACTGGAGATGGAGTTTATATTTTCAACACCCTCCAAATTTGAAACTCAACATGGATTACGCTTTTGGATTTAGAATAGTAAATTGCTCCCCAAAAGCAATTACTGCATAGCATGATCCTTCATTATGTAAATTGTAGCTGATCTAGTAGAATGAGATACTAACTTAATTACCAGTGCCAGCCTATAAGGGTCTGTTCTTTTCCTGGGCAATGAATTAGATGTATCAATGTTTTTCATCTATTGGGTTACAATTCCCGTAAGACTTTAATTGCAACAATTTGAATAATTTCAAACCTTTATGAAGTGACTCAAATTTCCTACTAATTACCATGACAAAGTGTAAAGTGCCAAGTTTTATAAGTCTCAGCCAAAGAATGGACCATAAAATATGATTTTTATGTACCCAAGTTTTATAAGTCCCAGCCAAAGAATAACCATAAAAGATCATTTTTATGTAGATAAACAGGTGAGTGGCATCAAAACATTATGAAGACACAATGTGTTGGTGCAAAACCAATGATGTTTTATGATACCCATAATAGATGACAAATGGCCTACAACTCGAGCAACTATTAATCGTGCAGAAAACTTCTATATGATTCACTTCAGCTAAGAATCATGGACAAAAGTGAGGCATTTGGTAACTCATTCAGAGAAGAAGCGACAATATAGGACGAATTATGTTTTTAATCGGAGTAAGCACACATATACACCGTTGTCCCTTGGTCACCATCGGGTATCAGCCATGGAGGATAGTTTTCCTACCAAGGGTGTATTCATTTTGCAAACATCTACATCTCAAGAAATTGAATTTCGCAAGAGATTCAATTCTTGAAAAATTCAAATTTTTTTGTGACCTGTGTTCCATGTTGGTTCCCGTATGAGAATTCAAAAGTAAATTCCATCAATTGCTAATTTTCTGTGTTCGACCAGGCATGAGAAATAAATATTTTTATCAAAAGTAAAATAAAAAAGGGAAAAAATATATAAAAAATACAAAATTAAAAAAATAAGCATAAAATTTAAAATTATTAAAATATTTTAAAATAAAATAAAAAAATTGTCAAGAGAGAGGGGGTTTTATGATTTTCCATGGTCTTTTAAATTTGACAACAAATTCATATCTCAATGTTAATGCTGAGACATGAATTTCCCAAACGGCTGATAAATCATTTCTTGAAAAATTAACGTAACAAATGTACGAACATTAGCTATTTCCTAGGAATTGATATTTCTCATGCTAACTCTTAGTAGCCCAAAATAGGGATCATTTAAGAACTCTTCTTTGGAATAATACAATTTTTAACGAAAAGTACTCCACAAACATGATTGGGCTCCTTTTAACTTTTAAGTATGGAATCGTTTCTCATACAAAAATTTGGTCCTACGCATGAAATCTTTTCTTTCGAATGCGAGTACTAGGGGTGAATACTAGTTTTAGTGAATGTTAACATTCGCTCACTCACACCCACAAACACACACACACACATATATATCATTCTACTAATAAAAGTACAAGGAGTATGCAAAACTTTACTTGGACATAAATATCCTTTAATTTAATTTATTTAATATATAACTTATAATATAACCAAACTTTAATTAAGTCACTATTTAATATTATGTGAGACTCATTATTAAAAGAGAGTTGGTTTAGGACTCTAGCATATTAGGGAAGAATCCTAAAGGAAAGTTGGCTTAGGACTCTACCATATTTTAGGAAAGAATTTTATTCTTATAGAAAGAGAGTCTCTTGGAAAGGAGAGTTGGTTTAAGACAACATTTGTAAGTGGGACCGGTAAATAATCTTTTCAATATTAAATTTAAATTAATATATGGAATATTAAATTTAATTACTCAATTATATTTATATAAAATATAATATTATATTAAAAAATCATTTAATATAAAGAGAGTAACTGACGTCTAATAAAAATATATTAAAAATTATATATTTTTTAAAATTATATTTTAATAATAAAAAAATTATTCGTGCAAGCACGTGCACTATCACTAGTATATATATATATATATAAATAAAAGTTGTCTAAGGTTGGAAGGTCCATACGACCCTTACCATTTGTTGGAATAGATATATTGGAAGGAGTCGTGTTAGGTTGGATATATATTCATATATATATGTCGTATGACATCTACAACTCACCGTCTAATGGGTCTCACCTTAATATTGCTAGTTGTGAATAAACCCTTCAAATGAGCACATCAAAGTTGTACTCATGCCAGCCGGTCTGCCACTGAAGTCTAACTCCGAAAGCATATATATATATATATATATATATGTCTGTTGGCATCGTGTAGGTTCGAAGGTCTTATCCGACGTCCCTTACCCTTTGTATTGGCATCTCCTAATATATATATATATATATATATATATATATATCATCGGTAGGAGTCGTATTAGGTTATTATATATATATATACACATATAATATGTATGTCGGTAGGTCTCGTGTAGGTTGGAAGGTCTTATCCGACCCTTACCCTTTGTATTGACATCTCGTATGGGTCTCCTCATGGCAAAGGATTTTCTATGGTGGTTGCCAGACCATAGCCGGGCTTGGCCAAGCCCAGAAAAGCCCAGCCCCGAATACACCCCTAGTCACCGTGTGTGTATATATATATATCTATCTATCCAACCTAACACGACTCCTACCAATATATATATATATATATTCCAACCTACGATACGGCTTCTACCGCTATATATATATGTGTGTGTGTCGTATGACATCTCCAACTCAACGTCTAATGGGTCTCACCTTATTATTGCTAGCTGTTAATAAACCCTTCAAATGAGCACATCAAAGTCGTACTCATGCCAGCCAGTCTGCCACAACAAGTCTAACTCCGAAACGATAATATATATATATATATATATGTTGGAAGGTCTTATCCGACGTCCTTTACTCTTTGTATTGGCATCTCCAAATATATATATATATATATATCTCTCGATAGGAGTCGTTTTAGGTTAGCATATATATATATATATATATATATAATATATATGTCGGTAGGTGTCATGTAGGTTGGAAGGTCTTATCCGACCCTTACCCTTTGTATTGACATCTCCTACTCAACGTCTAATGGGTCTCCTCATGGCAAAGGATTTTCTATGGTGGTTGCCGGACCATAGCCGGGCTTGGCCAAGCCCGGAAAAGCCCAGCCCCGAATACACCCCTAGTCACCGTGTGTGTATATATATATATCTATCTATCCAACCTAACACGACTCCTACCAATATATATATATATATATATATATTCCAACCTACGATACGACTTCTACCGCTATATATATATGTGTGTGTGTGTCGTATGACATCTCCAACTCAACGTCTAATGGGTCTCACCTTAATATTGCTAGCTGTTAATAAACCCTTCAAATGAGCACATCAAAGTCGTACTCATGCCAGCCAGTCTGCCACAACAAGTCTAACTCCGAAAGCATAATATATATATATATATATATATATATGTTGGAAGGTCTTATCCGACGTCCCTTACTCTTTGTATTGGCATCTCCAAATATATATATATATATATCTCGATAGGAGTCGTTTTAGGTTAGCATATATATATATATATATATAATATATATGTCGGTAGGTGTCATGTAGGTTGGAAGGTCTTATCCGACTCTTACCCTTTGTATTGACATCTCCAACTATATATATACATATACACTAATACTATATGCAGGTTGGTTCCACATGGCATATCTCATTGGCCTCTATTTTCAATTCTGGTTCATGTAACATATCTTCTAATTGATCCAATAAAAAAACGTCACGTCATCCTTTTAATTATTATTCTTCATTCCTAATTAAGTGATGGTTTAATTGCTCACCTTCACCCATTCATATTTTATTTTTTAATTACAATTAATTAAATTGTAACAATAAATATTTATTTTTTCTTCTAATTCTATTATTTAATTGTAACTAATTAAGTTGTAACATTTAAATTATTAAAAATATGAAGTCTAAGGATCTCTTCTTCCTTCCCTTCACATTCTCGTTATTTAATTGTAATTTATTAAATTGTAACATCTATCACCCTCAAATTTTCTAACTCTTGGTCTACCTTCTCCCTAATCCCCTATAAATAGTAGACAAATCCACAAGACACTTTTCATTCTCAAACATGAAAGGATTTGGCTGTAAGCACCCAATTTTTACACCCCTTGCCGACCTTGGTTAAGCCCTTAACCATGGTTAATCCCCAACCTAGACCCTTAACCCTAGGTCTTGAACCCTAGAACAAGGACTTAGACAAACCCTAGGTGTAACCCTAGCCTAACCCTAGGTCTTAACCCTAGTTAAGCCTAACCCTAACCTAACCCTAGTTAAGCCCAGCCCAAGCCTAGCCTTAAGCAGCCCTAGGTCCCTAGGGCTCAAGCCCTTAACCCTTTAGGGCATCAAGCCTCGGCCTAGGCCCAAGCCCAGGCCCATGAATTCGAAAAATCACAACCTAGCACGCGTACATGCCTGGGCCAGGCCCTATCATTAAAAACCAGAAGGCGTCGGTAATCGAATTACTGACACCCCTAATTTTCATGAGCTTGGGTATGTCGGTAATCGAATTACCGACATACTTGGTTCTCATTGTTTTGTAGTACGCCACCCCCTGCAGAGTTCAGGCATGCCCTGCACCACCCACCTCCGGTTGCAGAGGGCTACTCCAGCCACTGTAGCTTCCCCCTACCCTCGTCCTAATACCTGGGGTGTCCCCATGGGACTCCCCTATAAAAACCGAACACCCTCTTCACCGAAGTTCACTCCCCAACTCCATATCCGAAGTCCTGTTCGAATTCGAGCCCTCCTCAAGCCCCTCAGCCTCACCCCAGGGCCGGTAGCTGCTCCTTAACAACCTCCCACCACCTGCAGCAACGCCACCAGGCTCCACCACCGTTTCCAGCCACCACCAACCACCACAGGCGCCACCACTTGCAACCGAGGATCCAGCAAGGTAAGGCTTCCCCCTATCCCTCTTTTATCTACTTTAACACTACATGTGAGCCCCTAGTCCATTCTAGGGGACTATCTTGCATCTTTTACAGGAAAAACCCACTGTGGGAGGTCCTTCCCACCTCTTTCATGGTGTGGAAGACCCCCCTAAGGGTATAGCGGCATTCCAGGAGACCTCAGTGGTTCTGGGGGTTCCCTTCACCGTAAGGGAACCCCTGGTACCAGCCCCATAACCACCCCGTGAGGGGATTTGTAAAAAAAAAAAGAATCAGGGGTGTCAATAATCTTAGTGCCGACACCTTGAAACCTTGCTGTTTCGAGGGCTGTGGACCCCACCTGGTGGCATTTCAAGTCAAGCCAAGCCAGGAGTTTGTTCCTCTGGACCTCCCCCACATTTTCCATAAATTCCCCCAGACCCGAAGATGAGCTTAACCTGGGTTAAAACCCACAAAACCATGGACTGTTCGGAATATCGGCAATCACAGTGCCGACATTCATGATTTTATGTGATGTTGCAAATAGGCCACTTCACCAGACCGTAGGGCCCACACCAGGCAATCCTTGAGGCCCAAACCAGGCCCATTGTCTTCCTCTCATCCCCCTCTTCAAAACCATGGGTTGTGGACTCCCTGAAACCTCCCCTAACTAAAGTTACAACCCTCCAAAGTTGGCAAAAACTAGCTTTTCTGTCGGCAATTGGATTGCCGACAGTTTGGAGTTTGGGTGTTTGGGCCTATACAATGGGCCCACAGCACTCAGGGGGGCCTCCATAGACCTTACTTGACCTCTGGGGACCCATCCCAGGTCTGCCCATGCCTTCCTTGGCTTAACCACGGGTTAAACTAACCCCGGTTAAAACTTAACTATGGTTTGTTGGTCTAATCACCTTAGAAAAATCCTAAAAAATTGGAAAAAATCACAAATGACATTTTTAACATTGTAAATGTTTTACCTTGGTTAATTCGACTAACTGTAACGACCCCAAAATCCTACAAGGCTAAAATAGGACTTTGGAATCGCCACATTACTTAAACCTGCTTAAAACCATGCATACAAGGCTACTACGCGAGTCTTCAAAAATGAGGATAATAAAATTTCAATATATATATAAACCCAATCCAACCTGCACAAGTCTAAGGTCTATATATACAACTAACAATGAACCAATAAGAGTCTGATACACAACTACTAAGAAGTCTACTGAGCAACATCCTCTAAAAGTCAAATACAAAACTCTTTCAATGAAAAGAAATGTAAACTAAGAGGTGTACCCCCCCAAGTCTCCGGCTCCCTCCTTAGAAGGCTCACCTTCACCTCCTTCCTCGATGTATGTTTCCTCAACCCACGGCTCCACCGTGTACTCCTGCTCTATACCTGCCAAGACAAAAGTCCGGCTGAGTACAAAGGTACTCAGTGTATATAAAATCCAATCAACAATAATAATATACCTGCACTTAGTCAGAAACATATCCAATAGCATAATAACATAATCAGAGTGCGGAAGAACGTGTGCGCATATACATCATATCATCACCTTAACTCGTGTACTTGTGAGAATCTTAGACTTGGAAGACAATACACTTATGAGTTGCTTATGCTTATGAGACCACGTGCTTGTGAGTTGCTTATGCTTATGCTTATGCACTTATTCAGATCATACAGTAATGAGACATGCCGTCCTTGGCGGATACGGACCATGCCTTATGCACTTATTCAGATCACACAGTAATGAGACATGCCGTTCTTGGCGGATACGGACCATGCCTTATGCTTATGCTTATTCAGAATGTCATACGTATGTCATGCTCATGCTTGTGGGCCACGTGTGACTTGTGAGACTCTTATCTTAACATACACGTGCATATGTACTTAAGTGTCGAAATTAACATTCGAGTTGGTAATTGCTTAGATTCCGATCTCCCACCATAGAAACTCCACTATACTGTCCCATACCAAATAGTTAGAGAATTCCTGGTTTGAGAGATGTTCCTCTAAGTTCTTATCTTCCCGACTATCAATTTCCATACAAATAATTAGACATACTTAACCAACAATTCACATATACATATCTTATCATAATTCATATCGCAATTCATAATCATTTACCACCATTTCATAAGAGTATAATATCATTTATCCTTTCAAGCATTTTCACAAACACCTTGTGTACGCATAATATGAATCCATTTCTCCTTTATATTTTCAAGCATTCATCAAACCATAATTCATCCATACAATCAATTCACTATTCACATCCACATATTAATCCCATCCTCCATACATTTCCCATCCTCCATATATTTTTCATCCACATCCAATCCACATTTCCATCCACATTTCCATCAATAATTAGCTTACTTCATAGAAAATTAGGGAAAATGCATCAAACATCTATTTCTACTATTCCTAACATCTTAACATTCACAAAACCTTAAAATAAAGTTGATTAGGATAGTATATCGACCTTAGGAATCCTTCCCTTGGATTCAAAACGCTCCCGAGACGATTTGGAGAAGCTTCCCAAACTTTTCTTGCAATCTCCTCCTTCTCCAAGAAAACCCTCTCTCAAAACCCTAGGGTTTCTCCCCCTTTTTGCCAAATTAGGTTAGAACTAGGTGGAGTATTTTAATATTTCGAGTAGGACCCCCTATTTATAGCCCCAAGGTCTAAGAACGAAAAGACCAAAAAGCCCATACTAAAAATCAGCAAAAAAAACACGAAGGACCGAGCGATCGGTGGTAATGACCGAGCGATCGGTTGCCTACCGATCGATCGGTGTTTATGACCAGGGCGATCGGTCAAAAACACACTCTCTGGAAAATTTCCCCATACAAAATTTTGGACCAGTCGATAGAGACCGATCGATCGGTTTTGGACCGATCGATCGCTGGTTCTGACCGAGCGATCGGTTCCTGCAGGTTTTGACTCCCTTTACTGTTTTGGCCATAACTTTTTACTCGTTCATCGGATTTTGACGATTCAACTTGCGTTGGATTCGTCTCTCGAAATGAACATTCTGGCGTTTTAGAATTTCCAATTCCACTTAATTTATAGACTAAATATCCTCAAAGTTGACTGATCTGCAATTCCATTAGACAAAACTCACTATTGACTTGACTTAAACTCGAAATGAGGAAAAATACTAAACATGAATCTCGAAGAGGGTTCCAACACCTTTCTAATGGTTTAAGAATCACACAATTCCAGTAAACGGTGCTAAAAACTAGAGCTTCCTAAAGTTTAGGATGTGTTATGACATCCATCCGTTACAAGTGCTTAAGCCTAGTTTACATCACCATAATTAGATATGAATACACACCACTTTAACATCTTATAAAGACTAAAATACCCTTAATGCAATGCACTAAAACATGAAAAATATTCGGGTCTCTACATCCTCCCCCCCTTAAAAGAATTTCGTCCTCGAAATTACGTACCTTAAGTGAATAAGTGCGGGTACTTTTCGCGGAAGTCGGCTTCTCTCTCCCAAGTAGCCTCTTCTCTAGGAGTGATGCTCCCATTGCAAGAGCACAAGAGGAATGACCTTAGAACGCCAAAACTTGCTCTTTCCGGTCCAAAATTCGAGCCGGTTTGCTCCACTAGAGTCAAATCTTCCGAATTTCCAACGGTTCCAAATGAATGACATGTGAAGGATCCGCTATGTACTTCCTCAACATAGAGATGTGAAAGACATTATGCCACACCTTCCATGTGAGGTGGCAAGGCGACCCGGTAAGCAACTTCCCCGACTCGGGTGATGATCTCAAAAGGACCCACATATCTCGGACTGAGCTTGCCTCGCTTGCCAAACCTCATCACCCCTCGTAGGTGAGATCTTAAAAATACAAATCTCCGACTTGGAACTCAAGATCTCTCCTCCGAGTATCGGCATCGCTCTTCTGTCTACTCTGAGCTGCTTTCAACCTCTCCCTGATCAACTGAACTCTATCCACAGTCTGACCAACGAGCTCGGGACCCAAAAGCTTCCTCTCACCAACTTGTCCCAACCAAAGGTGAACGACAACTCCTCCCATAAAGTGCCTCAAACGGTGCCATCTGAATGCTAGCTTGATAGCTGTTGTTGTAGGCAAACTCAACCAACGGTAAGTGATCAACCCAACTACCCTGAAAGTCTAACATGGCAAGCTCGTAGCATGTCCTCTATGATCTGGTTCACTCTTTCAGTTTGCCCATCTGTCTGCGATGAAATGCCGTACTAAAATCCAAATGGGAACCCATGGCTTGCTGAAAACTCTTCCAGAATCTGGATGTAAATCTCGGATCCGATCAGAAACAATGCTAACTGGCACTCCATGCAAACGAACTATCTCTTTGATATAGAGATTTAGCCAATTGTATTGGAGTTGAAAGTAGTCCGATATGGAAGAAAATGAGCTGATTTAGTCCAATCGGTCAACCACAACCCAAATGGCATCAAAGTTCTTGGCCGTTCTTTGGCAAACCAACAACAAAATCCATGGAGTATATTTCCCACTTCCACTCGGGAATAGGAAGCAGACTGAAGCAGTCCTGCCGGCCTCCTGTGTTCGGCCTTCACCGCTGACAACCAAACCACTTGGATACAAAGGTTAGCTACATCTTTTTCATACCTTCCACCAGAATATACTTCTTAAGTTCTGGTACATCTTAGTACCTCCCGGATGCACGGTGTTACCTTAGACTTGTGTGCTTCATCCAGAATCTCCCCTTCTTAAATCCTCATCATCCGGAACACAAAGTCTACCCTTGAAAACAAACTCCACCATCTTCTCCAAGAGAAATCCTCAAAACCCGACGGATCAGTGAAGTATTCATGGCAGCTGTGAGTTCGCCATCATTCCATGCAAGTCTTAATCCTGTCCATAAGGTTGGCCTGACGCATAATGTTACCAACATAGGCCCCAGACGCTCCACACTGAACCGCATAAAGGATTAGAAACTATTCTAGTTCAACTTCATTCTTGGACCCTGAAGTGTGGCCAAGCACCAGTAGATCTCCTATCTATGCGCATGCCACTACATTCGCTTGTCCACGGGTGGTATAGGATAGAACAATCATAATCCTGAGGAATTCAATCCAACGACAGCGGCTCAAAAGTCAGAGCTTTCTGCTGAGAATAAATACTTAGACTTTTGTGGTCGGTTGGAAACTTCAACTGCGCACCGTACAAGTAGGGTCTCCAGATCTAAGAGCAAAAACCAAGGCTGCTAACTCCAAATATGGGAGGATAGTTCTTCTCGTGGTCTTTCAACTGACGAGAAGCATATGCAACACTTCCCGTGGTGCATACGAACACAACCTACCAACGAGTGATGGCACACTATCCCCACCAAATCTCACTACCGAGGAACAGCAAGATCGGAGCGGGTGGTGAGGGACGCGCTTCAACCAAGAAAACTCTTCTCCACATTCTCATGCCACAGATAATCTAGCGTTCTTTGAGTAGATGAGGTAAGCGGAGCTGCCAAACTGGAAAATCCTTTTACAATCTGCGATAATATCCAGATAGCCAAGAAACTTCGAACCTCTGTAACACTCTTAGGTCTTACCATCCTTCCACTGCTTTCTATCTTAGCAGGGTCAACTGAAATCCCCTCTTCTGCACACAGGCCTGAATTGCTAAGTTTTTAGCAAAACTGCACTTGCTAACTGAGAATATAGCTTATGCTCCCGGAGTGTTTCCGGTACTAGGAGAGCATCTCATGCTCTTCTGTGTCTGGAGTACACTAAAATGTCATCACAAACACGATTCACAAAGCGGGTCAGAGTCGGCTGAAGATCCTGGTTCATAAGGATCCATGATCTGCCGGAGCATTTGCAAACCGAACGGCATGACTAGAATTCAAAATGACCTTATCTGGTCTGAAGCCGACGTAGGCCACAGCTTACGCTTATCTTCAGCTGACTGGTAGCCCTGACATAAGTCGATCTTGGAGAATACTTAGTCCTTGAATGCTCTAAACCAAGTC
This sequence comes from Tetracentron sinense, assembly GCA_015143295.1. Lineage (NCBI taxonomy): Eukaryota > Viridiplantae > Streptophyta > Magnoliopsida > Trochodendrales > Trochodendraceae > Tetracentron > Tetracentron sinense. The sequence continues at coordinate 31,302,230 of CM026569.1, read as the reverse complement.
ACGATCCTAGGGTAAGGATATTTGTTCTGATGGTGACCTGTTCAGTTGCCGATTTCGATGCACATCCTCATCGAACCATCCTTTTATCACAAACAAAAACAGGAGGAGCTCCCCAAGGTGTACTTGGGGGATAAATCCGAAGACCCAGCAATTCGTCCAATCTGCCTCCTAAGCTCTTCCCTCTGTGGAGCCATCCTAGATGGCGCGTTAGAGAGGGTTGAGTACCCGGAATACCAACTCAATTGCAACCTCTACTCTTATCCGGTGGCAAACCCGGTTGGGTAAGTCTGTAGGAAAAGACATCCAGGAATTCTCTACAATAGGGATTTGAGAATCTGGTGCTTACGAGGGAGTAAGACTCAAGGCCGCGAAAGCGCTAAGGTCCTTTTCTGGACCCTTGGAAACGAAAAGAGGGCTCATGATTGGTTACAGTTGACTACCTGCCAAAAACAGTCAACATGCACCATGGTATTTGGGAAAAAGCCAATCCATGCCTAAAATGAAGTCAAAGTTTGGACTCAAGGGACAATAGATAGAGGCATCTCTTCTGACTAATTCGAATATCACAAGCTCGATAGACCTTATCGGGTGATGGACCCCCCGACATACCAATGGAGTAGCAACGACAATTCCGATCTACAGAATGGCTCAACGGAAAACTCTAGTTGCAAACTAGGTCTGTGCGAAGGACGTGAGTGGAACCGAGTAAGTTATCGATAAACATGAGCTGGGGGGGGAGTGCAGGGAAATAATTATCAACAATGGCCTGAATTAATACGATCCAAAGCTGATTTGTCAAAATCATGAACTACATGCATCAATCATACACATTAAAATTTAATCTCACACACATAGCAATCAGAACATTTTTAATGAACTACAAGAACATAAGAAGTACCCTGCACAAAGTCGCCTGGAAGCCTGTGCATCCCGCTCCGATGTAGCAAAACACTAGACCTGAGCTGGCTGGCGAGGCTGCTGAGGTCTAGGAACCCTGTGGTCTGCCTCTGCTGGTGTGGATGCTACTGGGGGCCTGATCCCTGCTCGGGGCTGGAGCGACTGATCCCCTGATGAAGCGGATCGTGGGCAATCCTCGGATCGGTGTGAGACCTCTCCACAAATGGAAAAACAACAGATCCAGGAATTGCCCTACCACGCTCTACTTGGCTCTTCAGCCGCACATGTCGGCATACAATCAAAAAGCTGATGCCAGTAGTAGGCGGAGCAAATGAGATTGCTAGTGGGGGTACTGGTCGGCCTGGGTACCGGGTAGACTAGCAATCGCATATGGAACTGACACCCTTGGCCTCTTGTCCTGAGGACCAAACTACTGCTTGCAAACGTAATCCCTCTTCTTCACAATTCTTCTGAATCTTCTCAGCTATCACTGCAAGCACAGCGATCACCTACCTACATGTTCGAGCTGACCAAGTACGAACTTTCTCCCGAATACCTCCTTAAAGGTCGCTAAACCTCTTGCCTTCATTCTTCGTCAAGCAATCAAGGTGAGGAGCACACCTGGGAAAGCTCTCAAACTGTGGCCTCATAACGGCCACTGACCTCCTCCTGGCTCCAAGGTAGAGAATTCAATCTCCTTTGATCTCTCCAAAAACCGGGAAGTATCCTCTCAACGAAGATGTCGAGAAATATCCCCAAGTCCACTCTGTCCAGCTCGCACTTCATTCCTTTGCCTAGATGCGGCACTCAACAATGTTTCGCTTCGTTCAGTACAAAGAGGCCCATGTTCACCCTCTGCTCATCGGTGCTCAAGCACGGTGAATCTTCTCTCGTGCATTGATCTATAAACTCGGCAAAGAGGGATCCGTATACCTAGAAGGTGGAGGATTCATCCTCCTAAAAGCTTCCACTCCGTTGTGACGGGGGGTGGGTGAACATCAACCGCACTATCTTTGCCTAGCTGACCAGCAGCCGCGCTAGCAGGCAGTTTGCTGAGCCATAATTCAGCTGCTCTCTCCTTGCTACAGCAATTAGCTCCATAGCCCGACGCACATGCTTGGAGCACATCTGGGGAATCCCAATCTGTCCACTGCCTCCTCCAGGCCTATGGTTTCTTCCACCCTTCTCAGCTAAGTCTGAGAAGAAGAGAAAAAAATCTACGTTAGAACACATCAAGAAAATGCCTAAATCTACACTTACTCTAACTACAATCCTGAACAATTAGAAGCTAAACTGAGGTGTTCCCTGAGGTGACAACTTCCTATACCCTATCCTTAACACTTAGCCTTAAGGGCTCTAAGCCTTGTGTTTGCATGATATCCTCTGGTATCCGACCCGGGTGACAACATGAATCTATAAGAGGAAACTTAGCACAAGGGAACCAAGCCTAGTGCTTGAAAACCTCTGTAACGGACCCCAAAAGCCCTACAACGGGCTAAAAGGAATTTGGAATCGACACATTAATTAACCTGCTAAAACAATGCATACAAGGCTACTCGCGAGTCTTCAAAAGGAGGGATAATAAATTGCGCTATTATTAACCAAGAAACTGCACAAGTCTAAGGTATATATATAAAATACAAAATGAACAATAAGAGTCTGCTACCAACTAATAAGAAGTCTACTGAGCAACATCTCTAAAAGTCAATACAAAACATTTCATGCAAAAGAAATTGTAAACTAAGGGTGTACCCCCCCAAGTCTCCGGCTCCTCTCAGAAGGCTTCAACTTCACTTCCTTGCCTCGATGTATGTTTCCTCAACCCACGGTCCACCAGGGACAGCCTGCTCTGATTACCTGCCAAGACAAAAGTCAGGAGGCGTACAAGGTATCAGTGATATAAAATCAATCAACAATAATAATATTACCTGCCACTAGTTCAGAAACATATCCAATAGACATAAAAACATAACAGAGGCCGGAAGAACGTGTGCGCTATCACACTCATACCTAACTCGTGTATTTGTGAGAATCTTAGACTGGGAAAGACAATACACTTATGAGTTGCTTAGTATGAGACCACGGTGCTGTGAGTTGCTTATGCTTCTGCTTGCACTAGTAAGATATAAGTAATGAGGCCATTGCCGTACTGG